>OY977942.1:9882500-10547666 GCA_963854355.1 Epinotia brunnichana
ATACAAATAAATACAAGGGGTAAGTTGTGTAAGAATAATATGAGTATGAGAAATTTTAGAATTGATCTACATTATATCAACGTTTTCTTACCACTCTTACACTTACACAAATAACCCTAAATGTTTCGGCTTGGTGGGGTAAATGGGACACTGTTGTTTTGCAAAAGTGAACTATGCCCCACTTACCCTAGTCCACGACTAGCACGACAAACAAGAAAAGGCGCGACAGACATCGCGCTTAGGTACTTATGATAGCCGTGCTATAAATGCCAGTATTAAAAATCTGTACATACCCATGACGCTGGTGGATATCTCGGGAAGGGGGCGATGGACTTGGTGGCAATGTTACTCGGCAGATCATGCTTGATTCCTCTCTTGAGACGTTGTTTTCTTCTCTCCCGTGATTTACTTCTTAGCATAAGAGCAGCCTGCATACCTGCCAGTTTTGAGGCCTACGGTGCGCGGGAGTCGAAAATTAAGCCAACGGCTTTTAGTCGCACGGACGTTACACTTCACTTAGTGGGTTTGTTTGGTTTGTTCACTTGGTTTATTTGAATTGTTAAAAGTATTGAATTAATCTCGAGCAGATTGAATTACACTACGACTAGCGCATCTATCATATTCCCTTTTAGTTAGTTTATTTTAAATATGAATAGATTAAGAAATATCTACTTATTTACACTTCAAACGTCGATATCACTCTTATAGTTCCATCACAGAATGATTTATTCCGATTTGTCTCACTTAGAATGCTTAGAATTGGATAAAGATAGGCACGAGAAAGGCGAAACTATATTATTTGTATAGCTAATTGAACGATTTAGTTACGATAGTGGTCGTTATCTTAAAATACGGATATGTTTAAAGTGAGAAAAAATTAATGGAAGCAAGCGCGATTTGGCGTTTAGTGTTTGAACAGTCAATTGTTTTTGGTGTTTATTCACTGCCACTCATGTTTCGTTCCGCACGTCCAGTCGCAGTCTCTGATTCTTTGCCACCTTCCATCCGACGCTGGTCAGCGCGAGATGTCGCTGTTTCATGGCCGGCCAGCTTTTGTCACTTTACACGTCAACACTTCCCCGTAGAACATACTGTTGGACTTTTCCAAAACACACTATTTGAAACACAAATTAACATGGCGGGTTAAACAAAGGCGCGCACCTACTCCATCGATCTAAACGGTTGCATTGTCTCACATAAAACGACACCGAAACATGCTAACAATGATTTAAGCTACAATATAAGTACCTTAACAAACATGAACTTACGTTACCTAACACTGCACACAGACAGGCACTGTTTGACATTCCCAAACGGACCTTATACACATCAAATTTTATTGATTCTCGATTATAATGGCGTGTTGAAATCCTTTTAATGAACTGTTTAGTGAGTTGCGATACCGGCATCAGCCCGAAGTTGTCATAATAACGCTCCGAAAGTGACGAATACCTACTTTATCTTTTCTTCATTACGCTATAAAATAGGCCTGCAAGGAAATTGTAGAGTTCTGCTTGTTTCGTTCTTTACAACCCGACATAAAGTCGAAAAGTAAATGTACGAAATCCCTCGCTTGCCTACTGACCTAGTGCACTAGTGCGAGTACGGTCCTTCCATGCTGTCAATTACAACGACTGAAAACAAACAATTAGTGATAGCCTTGTTTCAAATTATACACGCCAATATAATCGAATATCAATTTAATTAGTACCAATCATGAAAAGGTTCCAATAATAACGAATTCAGTAAGGCAATGTTAAAATAATTGGAACAGTCTGTTCATGTTGCTCTCCAAATTTTTACAAGAATGCCACGCGTTGAAGTACATATTTTTAATGATCCCATTTCCTGTCCATAAACCGTTCAGTATTTAATTTCCAAATGAGTTCATGGACATTGGATGTGATAATCGATAGTGCAACCGACCACGCCGAAACTTGACGCTACGTTTACGTGGTGACGCCTCCGTTGCGTCGCGATTTTTCATACATTTTACCGACATCAGCCTAGCTCACATAATCGCGTTTATGTCGTTTTTCCCTTTCTAGCAAGTACCTAAGAATTATCATACCGCGATTAGAATGGGATTGGAATCTGTCAGTTCCTACAAACTTTGACGAATGTGTATGTCACCTCCATTCCCATCGCGGTTTGATAATAACTGCGAGTGGGACGAATGCTTTATGACCGACATAAACGTGATCCATTCATATGGCGCGATTCTCGTAAAAACTTGGAGTTTATAAATACCATGCTTAACACTATTACATAAACACACATGGAGCATACAGGCTATACCTCGACGACATCGCACGCCGAGTGCTCCGAGACGGCGGCGGAGACCGGGCGCGTCGGCGGCGCGAGGAGGCGGGCCTCCCAGTGCTGGCAGGAGTATGCGCGGACGCCGGTCGGCGCGGGGTGCGGGGGGCTGTGCCCGGGGCTGAGCGGGGCGGGCTGGCGGCCGTGTTGGCGCGCCTGGACAAAACATAATTTTGCATGGGTAAGTTATTCCTCGAAGTGTCGTAGTTAATCAACACGTAGGTATACAATAGACAATAAAACTCCTATAGTAATAATTTAATTTATTGCACATGGCCAAGTACAATACTAAACACCCTATTCCAATGCTAAATGTAAAACTATTTTCCTCTTGCTCGTGCTAATTATAGGTCAGGTTTCATGCTTTTTACAACCGCAGCACATTTGCTTTCACAAACGTTTATTTCACGACTTATTCCTTATAATAATATGGTTGTAGCATGTTTCAATTACAGTACCTACTTACTAAGCCACCATTTCAACTACATTAACCTAACCTGATCTATCCAATGCGTTAATAAAACGTCGTGTATTATAATAGGGTAATTTCGCGGGTTAGCGACCACCTAATTTCATGTGCCGGTGTGAACTGAAAGTTTAATTTCTCGTTTTTTTTTGTAAATTCCTATTCTAAAACTACAAACAATAATGCATACGGCTAAATTGATGTTATCTACAATTGAAAAAACCATGTCCTTCAGGTGGTCGCTAACCGAAGGTGTGGTCGCGTAACCGACGAAAGGACACTACGTTACGTACCACATTCTGTAGAATACCTGCAGGAAAGGGTTTTGGCTACCATATCAGGCTTTGCCTGTAGCTTGCTCAACGCACCGCCTGCATCTAGCGCCGACTTGTACAAAGTTAGTACCTTACGGCCCGCGATCGACGCCCCGCCCGCCGCCGCGTACATGCACCGCCGGCGAGCACCGCTCAGCTAGCGAGCATCGCCTGTGCCTAGCGCGCCGTCCGCATCTAACGCCGACTAGACAAAGTTTGTGTGTGTTTACCTTACGGCCCGCGATCGACGCGCCGCCCGCCGCCGCGTACATGCACCGCCGGCGAGCACCGCTCAGCTAGCGAGCATCGCCTGTGCCTAGCGCGCCGTCCGCATCTAACGCCGACTAGACAAAGTTTGTGTGTGTTTACCTTACGGCCCGCGATCGACGCGCCGCCCGCCGCCGCGTACATGCACCGCCGGCGAGCACCGCTCAGCTAGCGAGCATCGCCTGTGCCTAGCGCACCGTACGCATCTAACGCCGACTAGACAAAGTTTGTGTGTGTTTACCTTACGGCCCGCGATCGACGCGCCGCCCGCCGCCGCGTACATGCACCGCCGGCGAGCACCGCTCAGCTAGCGAGCATCGCCTGTGCCTAGCGCGCCGTCCGCATCTAACGCCGACTAGACAAAGTTTGTGTGTGTTTACCTTACGGCCCGCGATCGACGCGCCGCCCGCCGCCGCGTACATGCACCGCCGGCGAGCACCGCTCAGCTAGCGAGCATCGCCTGTGCCTAGCGCACCGTACGCATCTAACGCCGACTAGACAAAGTTTGTGTGTGTTTACCTTACGGCCCGCGATCGACGCGCCGCCCGCCGCCGCGTACATGCACCGCCGGCGAGCACCGCTCAGCTAGCGAGCATCGCCTGTGCCTAGCGCGCCGTCCGCATCTAACGCCGACTAGACAAAGTTTGTGTTTGTTTACCTTACGGCCCGCGATCGACGCGCCGCCCGCCGCCGCGTACATGCACCGCCGGCGAGCACCGCTCAGCTAGCGAGCATCGCCTGTGCCTAGCGCGCCGTCCGCATCTAACGCCGACTAGACAAAGTTTGTGTTTGTTTACCTTACGGCCCGCGATCGACGCGCCGCCCGCCGCCGCGTACATGCACCGCCGGCGAGCACCGCTCAGCTAGCGGCGGGCATCGCATGTGCCTTACAGCGCGCCGCCCCGGCTCCGCCGTCCGCATCTAACGTCCACCTATTGTGCAATACAATACATTCAGTCAAATATAATAAGTAATTAAGTGAGCATTAAAACATATGAAAGGATTGTCAGTATCTTAAGTATTGTTTTGTATTTATACATATATGTACTCCATTGAAGATAGTGTAAGTTTTCATTGATGTATATTTTTACCATATCTCATTCGAGAATAACATTCGATTTTGAACGGACAAATTAATTTGCATTTCGTCCATTATATAGGATATCGAAGGGAAATATTTTATAATGTTTACTTATTTCGATCATTTAGTGCTTTTCAAGCAAAACAATACAATTTTTTTTACGTTTCACAATGATTAACGCACGATTTTACTAACTTTATATGGAAGAAGGTATGCTTATTGCTTGGTGGTGATACTGATGATTGAAAGTTATTGAAGTATCTAAAAAAGTTATTTAGTTAGTTTGACGACCGCTTTAGCCTAGTTGGTAGTGACCCTGCCTACGAAGCGAGAGGTCCTGGGTTCGAATCCCGGTAAGGGCATTTATTTGTGTGATGAGCACGAATATTTGTTCCTGAGTCATGGATGTTTTCAACACTATGTATTTAAGTATTTATTTCTCTATATAAGTATGTATATCGTCGTCTAGTACCCATAGTACAAGCTTTGCTTAGTTTGGGACTAGGTCGATATGTGTAAGATTGTCCACAAATATTTATTTATTTATTTATTTTATGAAAGTGTTTACAGCTTAAGGCAAGACGGTGGGAATCGGCTTGTAGTATGGACGCTCCCACATTAAGTACAAAAACGTTAAAACTTCTACGCCTTTCATTAGACGCTTTTCGTTAGCGACTTACCTATGCGTCATTTGTGTAGAAGGTATTTCGGATAGTAAAATGTGAAATCAGCCTCAAATACTATGTTAAATGGTTAAAAATATACAATATAATTTAATTTCAAAACAATGTTTTAACCGACTTCAATCCAGTACTCCGCCAATCCACATTAACATTTCCACAAGTTACCACATGAACTGATTTCCGAGAACAAAAGCGTTGATTTTTAGACCAATAAACCAAATCGCTGTATGTGGGCCAATAATATTTGAGGACTTCCGTCGATTCCTCAAGGATCTCAGAATTACCTTTGGCACTTCATTGTTTGCTATTTCAACGGAATAATATCAGAATCTGTGACGTACTTATATAGTTTGAAGTACATCATTGAGACATCACACAAGCCACAAGCCATCTGTGGTCTTCATCATCACTTCCACTTCACCAAATTTATGATTTCCGAGTGTAAATACACGAGTTATAATAGAAAATACCGAAATTACTACACGCGTGCCTAATATATTTGAGGAGTTCCCTCAATTCCTCATGATTCCCATCATCCAACTGGGGTTTTGGAAACAATGGAACCAATTTGGAATCATATACTTTCAGTTAAAAAAAGAATTGTACGAATCGGTTCATAATTGACGGAGTTCTGAGGTAACAAACATTAAAAATAAAAAAATAAAAAAAATAAAAAATACATCCGAATTGAGAACCTCCTCCTTTTTTTGAAGTCGGTTAAAAATATACTAAAGAGAACAAAAATCGGCGCAAGTGTACGAATTCGACCAAGTTTACTCGTTTTCATTGCTATTGACTATATTTCTTTATGACTTACTTAAGTACTCGTAATGCTACTTATCATTGCTAAGACAGTTATCTATATACTCCACAATCACTTTAAACCCATCTAACCCTCTCAAAGTTCCACGCGTCCAACTAAACTGTCATTAATTTAAATCGAGGGCAAGCCCCCAGGCGAAACTTTTATTGTCTATTCCATTAAAGTTGTCGGGTGCATGGCGAAGTTCACTGTGAGCTAATTTGCATAATATATTACGAATTGTAATCGTGTTTGTTTTTTACAGTTAAGTAAGGTTAACGGGTAAAGAGCAGAGGTTAAGCAATGAACTGTGAATTACTTATTTACTAGCTTCGATCGTTTAGTCAGTAGTATATACTGTTAAGATTTTCAAAAAAACCGGCCAAGTGCGAGTTGGACTTGCGCACGAAGGATTCCGTACTATTATCTATAAAAACTATTTTATTCTGTGTTTTTAGTATTTGTTGTTATAGCGGCAACAGAAATACATCATCTGTGATAATTTCAGCTGGAACTATCATGGTACAAGTGAGATACAGCCTGGTGACAGACAGACGGACGGACGGACAGCGGAGTCTTAGTAATAGGGTCCCGTTTTACTTTTTGAGTACGGAACCCTAAAAAAGGCAATATAAAACAATCTTCAGCCATACGCATTTTTAACAATCTTCCTGTAGAAATAAAAAGCCTGGAAGGAAATAACTTCAAAAGGTGTTTAAAAAACTTTCTTATAGATAAGGTTTTCTACAACCTAAACGAATATTATAGTTATGTGTAATATTATAATGTAGTAATTTTTATAAATAAAATTGTAACTAGGTTAAGATTTACAAAATTGTATGCCCGGAAAGGGTAAAACTGTTGGAACCCATAATATCATGCTTCTACCTTTGTACTTTCACGGTTTTATACAATAAAATTTTCTATTTCTATATTTCTATTTCAGGGTATAGCTAAACTTATATTACAAAAAAAATGTATGCGAATTATGTTTAAGCTTAGAAATATGGAATCCTTAAGGGACGTTTTCAAAGAGAATGGAATACTAACTCTGACGTGTATCTATATACTACAAATCTGTTTATTTGTTAAAGAGCGAACTGACATTTTTATAAAAATAAGTGAATCTAAGAATAATATCCGTTCACAGTATAAATATGACATATGTACAGTTAGACCTTCGAGCTTTATACTTCGCAAGAGCGCATATGTCAATGGAATTAAAATTTTCAATCATCTACCTGGTAATATTAAGTCGCAAGATGGAATCCAATTTAAAAATAAGCTCAAGGAATGGCTATTAATGAAATGTTTTTATAATTTTAATGAATATTTTATATATTAAGATTGATAGTTATATAGATATTAAGAAAGTTAATTAATGTTGAAATGTGATAATTTAATATTGTACGCCCGAAATGGGCAAACTGTTGGACTTTTTATTTAAGGTGTGATCTATTTTTACACAGTTTTGGACAATAAATGAATCTTATCTTATCTTATCTTATACTGTCGCGCTTTGTACACAAATTTAAATAGGAAAGATGGTTTCAATTTATCGGTGACTTGGGTACCAGTTTACAGAAACTAAAATCTCGGGAGGTGTCTTAGGATTTTTTAAATTACTTAATTTATTTTCCTAAAAAGAATAAGTTACATTTTCTATTGCTTATAACTTCGCCAAACACGGCGAGGATTGCACACACTTTCTTTACAATATTTTTTTGTGTACCTTATAATTAAGAATAAAAATAAAACCTATATTAAGTAGATTAGTGCGTGGAGACTGTGAGTGTTGTGTGTCGTACCCTAGCCAATTAGTAAAATATTACACCCATATCTCCGTTGACCACTTGCTGGGACGACAGTCATCTGCGACCCTGACCGGTGCAACCCGTGTCAAAAAGTCAGAAATGAAGGTAAATAAATATCGCGTTAGACCCGTATAAACCTCGAGTCAAGTGAGTTGTAGTTTTAAGTGTAGAATAAGTTTATAGTCCGCGGAACGCGCAAAAAAGCTTGGTGCGGGCCGAGTTGTGAACAGACATCTAAATAATTAGTCTAAAGTTTTAAGTCAGCATTAAAATACTACACAAGCAAAAACTTACCTTTATACTTATTGCATATATTAGTTTATTGCTTGCGTTCGTTTGACAGAATATACTCCTACAGTGTCGGTCCTACTATACCTACTCCTAGAATATACAATACCAAGTCAGGCTGAGCCAAAATGCCGAAGCACAGGATATCAGAACTTCCTATTAATATCCCCAGAAAATACTCCCTTTGGCAGAGTAGCTACGTATAATAAGCTCCAGTCAAACTATGCCACCCATGGGAACATATTCGCTCCAAAGCCTCCGCCCTAGGGTATAATTTGCCAGAAATGTAATGATTCTTAGACACTTTTTAGTACAGTAAACTTCTACAAAAGAATTTTCAGTAGTTACATATCGATACCTGCAGACTCAAAGGGCGTAACAGCCATTACAACAACAGGCAACGCCCTTTGAGTCTGCAGGTATCGAATTATAAAACTTAAATAGTTAGAGCCCGGCCAGCGAGCCATATGGCAACAATTTTACCTATAAAATAAGCTATTAGAATAAGTACCTGTTACGCTGCTTTACATCAGCACGCTTTTTTTTTCATTTTGCCACCTTTTTCTTGTTATTTGACTCGCTGCCAAGACTCTAAATACAGTAATTGCCCACCGTTAAATAAAATATGTATAGAAATGATTATGCCTATACTACTTTGGCTGCTACTAATAACAATATGATACTAACTGTACAGGCGTTAGCGTTTTTATACTCGCATGACAGCTTGCGTTCGTCTTTCGTCTATCTATAAACATGCTCTGAGGGACACTTGGCACTAAGTACATACTCCTAAGCATTGTTTTAAGTATTTGGGCCGATTTTTATTACCATGTCGATTTTTATTTTTCATCTGTATTGGATATACGAGTAAGTGGGTGGGTTGGAAGAGCTCGTGATTTTGTATAATATTCGAACAATTTCCTAGTGCCCTACAGTTGTGTTCCATTGAATGACAAATTTACACGGATTCGCGTAGCTCAGTGGATTTTTTAGGACAACGTACATAATATAGGCTATTGCATTTATAAATGTACAGAATCACAACCTCTGCCAACCTACTCACTTTTATTAAATTAGGAATGTTAAGTACTAAAAATATATTTATTCCATCAGTTAGATTATCCAAAAATATTGCACACATATTTTTTTGTTTGTTTGACGTCACAGTCACAGTACAACACAAAATGTACAAATTATTTCTTGTCTGTGTGTTTGATTGACAAACAAAAAAATATGTGTCTAATATTTTTGGATAATCTAACTGAAGAATGAAATTGTTTTTTTAGTTACATTCCTAATTTTGACAAAATAAAAATCGACCCATTTATGAGCACCGTTAGCTACTCTCTGTCTTTAGCGTCGTCATTTGTTTCTTGACCGCTTCGCCCGCGTTACGTAAGCCACGTAACACATTACCCCACTCGCGTGCCCGGCTATCGGACGATCTTAACGTTCTTTGAACTTAAGTCGGGGCAGTAAAAACAAATTCCGATCGGTTAGACCAGTAAACGGGGTGCTCTGGGGTACTTCTTCACTGAAGGAACTTATACCCACGCCAATGCCTGTCATTCTGATTTTGAAAGACGAAGAATTTCAAATTGGGGCATGCCACCTTGTGTCAAATATCTAGCCTTAAAAAAACATTACAAGTACCACTAGATTGCTTACTTAGTAAAACAGCAGCATTACCTAAAAAACTTAATACACTTAAATGTGAAGAACATCGAACGTTAAGCCTTATTTCACAAGCATCCAAAATAATTCAAAATAGACTACGACCAATAGCTGAAAACTGTCTTGGACCTGATCAATATGGCTTCCGACAAAATAAAGGGACCAAAGAAGCCATTTTAGCCCTTAGATTAATTATTGACAGACGATTAATTGAAGCTCGACTTGGACACACGTATACCTTTTATTGATATAGAGAAGGCTTTTGACAAAGTAGACTGGAAAAAAAATATGCGTATTCTGCGTGAAGTAGGAGTCGATTACAGGGATAGAAAAATTATATACGAACTCTACAGAAACCAGGAAATCATCATAGAAGTAGGCGAAGAAAAATGAAAGGCAAATATCAGGCAAGGTGTAAGACAGGGTTGTCCACTCTCACCTCTAATATTCAATATCTTCATAGAGCGGACCATACTGACAGCAATAGATTCAGACTTGGGGGGCGTTAAAATAAATGGAAACAAAGTACAATTCATCAGACTTGCAGACGACATCGAAGCATTTGCCGAAGATAGTAATTAGTATTAAAACTAGATGAAATTTTCAATCAAACCGGGCTTAAAATTAACTGCAATAAAACCAAAATTCTCACCATCTCTAAACGTACAACAGTATACAGAAACCCAATCGTAATCAGAGATACAACAATAGAGCAAGTTCAGAAATTTTAATATTTGGGAAGTATCATTACCAGTGACTCTAGGTGCACCCCTGACATCATACAGAGGATTGCTATGGCCAAAAAGGCATTTAATAACAAAAAGCATCACTTAAAAGCACGCATATCTAAAACAGCTAAAAAGCGGCTGATTAAAGTTTACATTTGGAGCATTGCTATATATGGGAGCGAGTCGTGGACGCTAACCCAGAGAGACAGAGAACGACTGGAGGCCTTCGAAATGTGGTGCTGGCGAAGGGTGGAAAGGATTAGCTGGACAGAGAAAAAGACAAACGAAGAAGTTTTAAGGATGGTAGATGAGAAAAGATGTTTGCTAGTATGTATTAGAAATAGGAGAGGCAAGATGGTGGGACACCTGATACGGCACGACAGTTTCTTCCTAAACATCCTGGAGGGTATAATTGAAGGCAAGAGAGGCAGAGGAAGGCCTAGGCTAACATATTTTAGCCAAATAAAAGATAAAGCTGATGTCAAGTCATATGAGGAAGTAAAGAGGCTGGCAATGGACAGAGAAAATTGGCGGTTACTCCACCGACAAGAGCAACGCTCTTAAGTAATGATGATGATGAAGAAAACATTTGCCTTAAATATCCAGACATCCAATATGATATAAATAAATAAATGTCACGTCAATCACGAGACATGAATTAGTGGAGTAGAGCGTGGGAACGTAAGAGTTACGAGTACAATAAATAGGTCAGATTTTTTCTACTGTGGTGTTTAATTCCTGTACAAGCAAGATTTATAGCTAATTTTCTATACATAAACATGAATTGCAAAAAAGATATAAGTTAGTGGAATTTGATACCGATGTCTTAATCCTGTCGTTATCATGTGAACAACGCAACCGTAACACAACTTCAAGAATAGGAAGGACACACAAAAACAAAATAATCCTCATTAATTGGGATATAAGCCGATACAGTTCAAGTGATATTCGTTATTAGGTTACGATTTTATTGTTATTGAACGAGTCGCGTGGTTCTAGTGGGTTGGATTTGTTTCCGAATTCGGCTCATGTGGTTTAAGCTATAATAGTTAAATGTTTCCGTAATTATAACTAAATGATAATAAGGTAAACGTAAGAGTTGGTGGACCCAGTCGTCATTTGTACTTGCAGAATATATTTATGTTCATAATAGGCTTGTTGCGTGGTGTTAAAATTGGTAACGTCGTGTTGCTAAATGGATAGTAAACTATCAAATGATTGTAATAAAGTATTAATTACAAAATATAATTAAAATCATAAAACGATATGAACCTTGAAAGTAAAGATTTTTTTTTATTTTTTTTTATTGTGCAAAAGAAAATTTAAAGGTACCAATAGAATCCTTACGCTTTTATAGAAACAAATTTGTATGACAACTATGGACCTAAACGCAGTATTTCGCGACCGAAACAGCAATTTACTTCATTTTCCATGCAACGGTTAGTAAAAATTGCACGGTGTGACGTCATATTTTAAAGCCAATCAGTATGAAGCGTTTCGGCTGCTGTCAGCGAGGTCCGTCTTTAAATCGATTTTTTGGGTACTAACCCATTCATGGCCAGTGACGACACATATGCGTCAGACCGCTACGAGCGCTTTCCTCTACATACGAGGTTTAAACTGCTACGGACTACGGCGTAGCGTTACGAGATTAGCGTGGCCGTGAATGTGTTAATGTCTTTTAAATGTAGTTGCTTCCATACAAACATTTGTTCATCTACAAAAACTGGTTCGGATGGCATCGTAAACAAATTTAAGGTCACAAGCCCATTAAATTATAATATAAGACGTTACCACAAGCGCGTCGCGGCTAAAATAGCTACGGCGTAGCACGTCTACGCAGCCGTAGCACTTGGATCATACGTTCGCACTCGTGCTACGCGGCACCAAATAATGTAACGGCGGGAAGCATTGATAAACAAACCTTTTTTTTTGCCATTATATTATTTTTTTAGCCTAGTGGATAGTGACCCTGCTATGAAACTGACGGTCCTTGATTCAAATCCCGGTAAAGGCAATGGATATTTCCTTCCGAATCTTGGATATTCTCTATTCATTCAAATACCTATAAAAAAAACATAATACCCAAAACACATGTCTTATTAAGTTTAGTACGGGGCTAGTTCGATTGGTGTAACATTGTCACTTAATATTTTAGTCATTTTTAACCGACTTCAAAAAAAAGGAGGAGGTCTCAATTCAAATGATTTTTTTTTTTTTTTTTTTAATCTTTATTAACTCAGAACTCCGTCATATATGAACCGATTCGTACAATTCTTTTTTTTAATTGAAAGTTTATGCTTCCAGATTGGTCCCAAAAACCCCAGTTGGATGATGTGAACCATGAGGAATTGAGGGAACTCCTCAAATATATTAGGCACGCGTGTAGTAATTTCGGTATTTTCTATTATATCTCGTGTATTTACACCCGGAAATCATAAATTTGGTGATGGTGGAAGTGATGATGAAGACCACAGATGGCTTGTGGCACTTCTCAATGATGTACTTCAAACTATATAAGTACGTCACAGATTCTGATATGATTCCGTTGAAATATCAAACAATGAAGTGCCAAAGGTAATTCTGAGATCCTTGAGGAATCGACGGAAGTCCTCAAATATTATCGGCCCACATACAGCGATTTGGTTTATTGGTCTAAAAATCAACGCATCTGCTCTCGGAAATCAGTTCATGTGGTAAATTGGAAAAAAAATGTGGAAATGTTCATGTGGCTTGGTGGAGTACTGAATTAAAGTCGTTTAAAACTTTGTTTTGAAAGTAAATTATTATATTACATTATTTACCCGCATTTGGTTCCTATGGCACACTCATTCAGTGCCAAGAATCGCTACGCTTGTAGCCGATCCCGTGGTTGCTCTGCTACGTTATTTAGCGGAAGCGCGGACGTGTGCGACCGGTTAGCCTAGTGGGTTCGAATCCCGGTAAGTGCAAATATTTGTGTGATGAGCAAAGGGCGGACGATGTATGCAATATAGTGAAGAAATCATAAGATGGATAAGACTTTTATTAAATTTCGAGTGATATTTTTGTATAAACATAAATAGGTAGGTATGCAGTTTTATCATACATATATCAGTCAATACATAATACCTCTATCCTCCATCTATCTTAAGATTTAGAGAGGGCATTTTCCCTATATAAGTGGATAGTGGACCATAAAATGAATGGACTTAAAATATGTAATATAGAAAAAAATATGATTATTTACTACAAAAATAAAATTACATAACTATTTTGCAATTATGTTCTCTTTTTTAAACTAATTGTAGTCATATCCATATCACGTATATCGTTTGACATGATTTTGACATAATTTGCATCCGTCGTCCGCCCATTAGTGATGAGCATGTACCTATATTTATTTCTGAGTCTCGGATGTTTTCTATGCATTTAAGTATTCATAGCTATTAACACATTCACGGCCACGCTAATCTCGTAGCGCTACGCCGTAGTCCGCAGCAGATTAAACCTCGTATGTAGCGAAAAGCGCTCGTAGCACTCTGACGCATATGTGTCGTCATGAGCCCTGAATGGGTTAAATATATCGTCGCCTAGAACCCATAACACAAGCCTTATTTAGTTAACTATGGGACTAGGTCGATTTGTGTAAGATTGTCCCCTAATATTTATTATTATTATGTTGAGAAGACCAAATCATCAACTCTTAAATTAAACTTTTCCCAAGGGGAAAAAGTGAAACATTTTTACTTCCATATTTCTTAGCGAAATGTTTCGTTGACAATAGACGGAGGCCATAAAAATCATCGTTAAACGCAAACATGTTTAACCTTACGGCACAATCAATCAGCGCTTTGTGGGACATAAACCATTCTTCGTGGGCTTCTATAATCTATACTTGTCAGTCGAATATAAACCGTATAGTTAATACTTAGGAACAATTTTTCAAGTTTTTTTTTTTGTATTTTGATGTGATTGTTTTGTACCCGTATTTGTAGAAAATGTTTCTTATTTCTTTTTTAGGGTTCCGTAGCCAAATGGCAAAAAACGGAACCCTTATAGATTCGTCATGTCTGTCCGTCTGTCTGTCTGTCTGTCTGTCTGTCCATCCGTATGTCACAGCCACTTTTTTCCGAAACTATTAGAGCTATACTGTTGAAACTTGGTAAGTAGATGTATTCTGTGAACCGCATTAATATTTTTACACAAAAATCGAAAAAAAAACATTAAGTTTTAGGGGTCCCCATACTCAGAACTAAAACTCAAAAAAAAATTTTCATCAAACCCATACGCGTGGGGTATCTATAAATAGGTCTTCAAAAATGATATTGAGGTTTCTAATATAATTTTTTTCTAAACTGAATAGTTTGCGCGAGAGACACTTCCAAAGTGGTAAAATGTGTGCCCCCCCCCCTGTAACTTCTAAAATAAGAGAATGATAAAACTAAAAAATATGTATGATGTAGGTACATGTACTATGTAAACTTCCACCGAAAATTGGTTTGAACGAGATCTAGTAAGTAGTTTTTTTTTAATACGTCATAAATCGTAAACTACAATTTATTTCACGGAACCCTTCATGTGCGAGTCCGACTCGCACTTGGCCGCTTTTTTTAATGATATTATGCACGTAATTTTAACCCTAACACTTTCACTGCCAGTCTCTTTCCGCTACATACGGGAAAACCACGGGATCGGCATAGCGTGTAGCGATTCTTGGCCGTGATTGTGTTAATAGCAAACCGTGTAAACTAATAATTTTAATATGTGTATAAGCGCGAAAGTTTAACAACCTAGTCAAGGCCAATGACTCACATATGAGTCATGCCTTTACAAGCGATTTCCGTTACAAAGCGGGAAAATACTGCTACGCGCTACGGCGTAGCACACATAGCGTTGCGCACCCCTATTTCTTCAACTTGTAAATTTTCACCTGAAAGATCCGCTACAAACCATTATAAACAAATGTAAAGTTAATTATTTACCATTTTTTTCCTAAATTAAAATTGTATTAACGTTAATTTAGCATATCAGACGTGAAGCTATACTTTAGTTTAGATGACAAAAAAACCATGTAATTAAAACCAACCATTACCAACATCTATTGTTTAGTACATTTTATTGTTAATTTCAAGTGGGTTGTAAAACAATCATGTATGTTTATGATAACAAAGAGACGTAATAAAACTGACTAAATTGCGGCACGTGTCCGCAGTCAGGTTTATTACGTCTCTTTGTTAGCTACTGTTTGTTCTATTAAACAATAAAACAAACAGTAGCTAACAAAGAGACGTAATAAACCTGACTGCGGACACGTGCCGCACTTTAGTCAGTTTTATTACGTCTCTTTGTTATCATTTCCATTCATATCTAGCAACAAAATAATTTGATAATGTTAACTTTAAAGTGCATTTTCGTCATTTTAACTAAAACAAACTATATGTACTGGTATAGTAAAAAAACTTTTTCCACAGGTCAAATTAAATTCTAGGTATCTAATATAAATGTCACAAAGACTTTGACAGGGAAAAATATTTCTCACTTTATGAGTAGCAAAATATTTAGCGAACTTTACAAAGTTCCGCAATCAGAATCACTCTGATACACCTCACGAAGCCAAAGAGCAATTCAAATATTGACTGAGGTAAGACCGGCTCGTATTTTATTCCAACAAAATGCATATTCGAAGTACGGCAACTTTCAATGCTTAGTATGTCGGTACATCAAGGTTTCAGTAATATTTGGCATCAGCCGAATGGAGATTATTATCGGTTGAATAGATTTCTATGCTATTTAGCTGGATTATAAAGTATTTGTATTGCATTTGTTGCATTTTCATTATAGCTGTCATCAATATTACAATTCTATGTCTTGGTAGAAGAGTCAGCTAAAACCAGGCATACAAGAATAATGATTATTCCTGGATTATGTTAGTCTATATAAATTTGACATTTAACCAAGGTCCTTGTTCCCATTTGGTTAAATCTAGCCTAATAATTTACATAAGTTTTACTTTGGACATTAAATTTTAACTTTTAAAATGCCTATAGATATCATGTAAGTATTATAGTGAAAATAAGTTTAAATGGTATTTTTTTAATGTTTGATTCTCTTTAATAAAATCCTTAAACATACCTACGCATGTAACGTCTTTGGAGGAGTTTCGCTACAGAGGGAAAACAATGCTACGGGCTATAGCGAGTAGGTAACATATATATAAATATAGCCATGAGCCTTTAAAATGGATATAATAGAGCGTCACATTTAAATTGCATCCCAATCTTATTTTAACAAGAGTGCGACGCACTTAAATACAGTTTGCGACGCGCTTACGCCAGAGAAAGCGTCTGAACTAACACATACATTAACACACTAGACATGTCATTTCACCCAAACGCCTAGGTACGTTAAAAATGCGTTCTGAAATGTCCTGATAGGCGGTATGTGTATGTCCGAGTATGTAGGGATGAATGTATTTACTGAGTGAAAGACTATTGAATGGTCGAGTGAAGCTGAATTAGAACAGAACGAACGAAAGAATGAATGATGAATGAGATTGTATGTTGTAGTTATGTACGATTGGCGGGGAGGACGGGTTTTTGACTATCGCTAGCGAATTAGATCTTAAAATATTGTAAACCTTGGTTCTGGGTTCAAATAAAAGTAAAACAATTTTCGATAAAGTGGTTTTATTGAAGAAAGACACTACATGTATGCTTGCCATGTCAGGAAAACTGAAAGCCACGACCACAAACGCCAATATACTTAAAATATCAGAACCTATGAAGCAGCCTTAACTAGTTTTACGAAACCGAGTTGCATGTGAAGGGTGCAATAAGCGAACGTGGGATAATATAAGATCCTACCCTCTTGTACCAGGTAGACGTATCTTGTATGAAATCCGTAGTGAGGTACGACCATTTGACTCTGTACGGCAGTAGGTATTACAACCGGATTTCAGAGAACTCGTTGCGAGCGGAGTAAAGCCACAATGTGGTTTAAAATCTCTTTTCCATTGCTGTAATTCAAAATATTGGTATTGAGGTATCCTATACTATTAAACGAGCAATATTTGTATATAAATTTGCAATCACGTTCACGGAAACGGCTCTAACAAATTCGATGAAATTTGGAATACGGGGATTTACAGGGGCGAGATATCGATCTATTTAGATAGGTCTCATGTCCGGGAAAATTCGTTTTCTACGTATTTTCTCGATTTTTACACGAGCAGAGCTCGGTCGCCTAGGGACTATTAATAAATCAGCCAATATACGTCCCACTGCTGGGCCCAGGCCTCCTCTCACGAAATACTAATAAAAATAAATTTCTATATTAATCATCAGACATTATTATCTATGAGCTTTTACTGTAACTAAATGGAAGTACACTGTGGACTCCGCAATTCTTTTTTTTACGCAATGTTCTATGCCAAAATGAGCTGAAACGGAACACTTATTTGATTTCTCAGGTTATTTTTGTTTTTTACTGACTTTTTCTCTATAATAATATTATTAAACACTAAGCTTACCAACTCCAAATGGCAAAAAGAAAGCATCAGTCCATTAGAACGAATTGAAACCTGGATTACAATCTGTGTAATTGTAGTTGTAACAGCGATTTCTTCACATGAAACAATGTTTCAGAACGATCAACCCCTGCCATTACTTCGCCGCCGCCATAATACTAGATTGTCACCTAAGCCTTTATCACCCAACTAAAAATTCAATTTTAATTTAACACCAATCCCTCTCAATCACGGAGCCTCTTATTCTAACACGCTAGACTATCCGCTTACGCAAAAAGGAGCGTATAAAAAAGACGAAGGCAATATGATTTCAATAAGTTAAAAACGCGTTCAGAATCTGATTGTCGTAATGTGATTTTAATAAGCACATTGCACCCATCAACACTGCGACACCTAATGGTTTATGATCGATAGTTGGATTGCCTACTGTGGGTACGATTTGGTTGGACTATTCTGAATGCTTTGTAATATGTGTAGTGGCGTGTAATTGATTTCTAGCCGCAAACTGGCGAAGGGAATAGAACGCCAGCGATGCAAAATGTTACGGACATTGTGCATTCACTGAACAGTCATAATACCGATGTACACAACCAGCAATATTAATTAGTGTAATTATGTTTCTTCTGGCTGACCGTCAATGGCTTTAGGTGGTTCGATTGCCATACAAAATGTTATTTGACATTCGCAGACTAATGGCGTGATATTCTAAGAAACTTATGTAACATACTTTCATATATTGGCTTCCCATTTGCGCCAAATACCCCCTTTTCTAGAATAAACTTGTATAAACTAGATTAATTTGAGAAAGTGGTTTGGGACGTGATATTTTGGGAAAACTATTTTTCTCAAATTAATCTAGTTTATACAAGTTTATTCTAGGATAAGGGGAATTTGGCGCAAATGGGAAGCCAATTGCCAAATTAATAGCATAATTAGTATATACCTATTACCAAAATGGGTGTCGTGCCCTAAGAAAAAATATATTAATAATTAAACATTTAAAACACTTATACCATGGTGGAATAAATAAATATAAGGGGAAAATCTTACACAATTAGAACTAGCATAGTCAAAGTGATTTATTCTTCAATTTAGGCATATTACATGCACCTATGAATGTCAATAGACTACCACGGTTCGGAAAGAAAACCTCTGCCTCGAGAAGAACCGGCGTAAAAAACTCGGCTAGGTATAATTCATTTTCAAAACAGTATAGTATATTATTTCAGTATCAGAGTATTATAAAATTGCATTGCTACAGTATAATGGTTATTTATTTATTTTGCGATAGATTTGTAGTGCAGGACTTTATCACTGCCAATATCCATATCCATGATATAATCGTTTATCTTATAATATGCTTTTGAAATAATTTGTTTTACGACAGATTTGAATTTAAGTAAAGAAAATAAAAATTCAGTAATGAATGTGTTTTGGAATTTATAAACTCAATACGGCTTGTGTGATGACTATTATGAGTACCGGACGACGATATTATATAATATATATATATACTTACATATGTAGAAAACATCCAAGACTCAGAAACAAATATTAATGCATGATTAATGCTTCATCATCATCATAAATTTAAGAGCCAGGCTCTTGTCGGTGGAGTAATCGCCATTCTGTTCTTCTTTCTGCCACTGTTTTGAGCTCCTGATACGAAATTACATTAACTTTCTCTTTAGCTTGGTCCATAAACGCACGTCTTGGCCTTCCTCTGCCTCTCCTTCCTTCAATTTTTCCTTCAATTATAGTTTTTATGTAATTGTCATGTCGTATCAGGTGCCCCAACATATTTCCCCTTCTGTTTTCAATAGTTTTTAGTAGACATCTTTGTTCTCCTATCAAATTTAGAATCTCTTCGTTTGTTCTTCTTTCTGTCCAACTAATACCTTCCATCCTTCTCCATGCCCACATTTCAAATGCGTTCAGTCTCTCTCTGTCACGCTGGGTTAGAGTCCACGTCTCACTTCCGTACAACGCTATGCTCCAGATGTAGGTCTTAATAAAACGTTTTCTGATCTTTCGAGATATTTTCGCCTTTAATATTTGCTTTTTGCTTATCACACAAATA
The DNA here is from genome assembly GCA_963854355.1 of Epinotia brunnichana. NCBI lineage: Eukaryota > Metazoa > Arthropoda > Insecta > Lepidoptera > Tortricidae > Epinotia > Epinotia brunnichana. The sequence goes on from OY977942.1 coordinate 9,902,524, forward strand.
TTTGCCCTTACCGGGATTCGAACCCAGGACCTTCAGCTTCGTAGGCAGTGTCACTACCCACTAGGCTAACCGGTCGTCAAAAGTATTAATATTATAGTCGACTTGTCTCAACGTCAAAGGGTTAATAATACACGATATGTCAATGACTTTGATATACTAATATACTAGTACCTACTATAGTAGCTAATATACGTTTGGGCGAAATGACTTGAATAAATGATTGTATTCTATATTAATTTCAATAGAGGTATATTATTAAAAGGGAATAAGAACTTTGACGTCTTTGATTGCGTAGTTACTTTTGATGCTGACTGTACCTAGTTTGTGACTTTGTAATTTTCTGTTTGTCAGTTTGTATATCTGGAACTAATCACAATATTTCAAAGATTTATTCATTTGTATAAAAAGTGGACCTTTTGAGTGGACATAATTATATGATTTATTTATAATCGCGTCCGGTCGCATTTTTTTATAGCAGTGATAAGCTCTTAGATGTAGCTACAAGTATTTTTGAACGAACGAGCGAAGTGAAATAATTTCCCCGTTTCAGATTGGGCCAACATTCTTTCATATCCAGATGGCCACCTGTCCGGCTGTACCGACCTAACCTAACCGATTCTCGTGAAGATTTGTGAGGCTGTTCATTGCACGTAGAACCGGTGGCCGTTGGGGCGGAAAGGTTCTCGGGTGGTGACCACGTACCGGAAGGCGCGGCGTGGGTAGGCCCCCAACAAGGTGGCCTGATGACCTGGTAAACGTCGCGGGAGTCCGCTGGATGCGGGTGGCGCAGGACCGGTCACTTTGGCACTCTTTGGGGGAGGCCTATGTCCAGCACTGGACGTCTTTCGGCTGATATGATGATGATGTGCAATAATTATATAGACTTTTTTGTAGATTCAGTTTATGAAAATGAAATAAAAAATCTTTAAAAAAAACGTCAGGCTCGTATTTAGCTCTACAGCCACTAGTTAATAAAATGTTACCTAATCTTTGAACCACTTATACAACTATGAAATATTAATGTTCCCTAATTATAATTTTTTAAGATAATAATATCCTTTAGTTGGCTGAAAAAAGCTCCAATTAAATCAAGTTTTTTTTAACATAATATGTATGTCAAAATCAATCCTCCTAGCGTTTTTCCCGGTCGTGCCTTAAATAAAAAAAAATTAAAAAAAAATATTTCAGGCATCTAAGGCCCATAGTAACAAATACCTTAAAGACTACATACAAAAATATTATATATATATATATATTTTTTTATAAAAAAGTAAAATAATTTAAAGGAGTCCACCTTGGCAACTAATTCCAAGATTTGGTCTAGACACTAGTTTTACGAAAGCGACTGCCATCTGACCTTACAACCCAGAAAGAAAACTAGGCCTTATTGGGAATATTGGGATCAGACTTTTTTCCCACACATGTTTTATCTGTAGATAAATACACATGGACCTATAGGTTCTATAGATATAGATACGTATTAAATATATTACTGACTGACTGTAAATATATGTAAATGTCCTTTCATATACGAGTGTAAAAGTCCCTTATTAATTACATTAGTAATATGTAAATTAATGGCAGATATAAGTACAGTGGAAGTTAACCATCGCGTGCGTCCACTGACCCAGATTTTAACTTTCATACGGTATGATCTGGACAGTTATCACTTCGACATTCACAAAACTAACTCCAGGGTTAGTGATTAAAACATTATGGACATGAATACAAAAACGGTTAAGGTGCAACCGTTTTTTTGCATATTGCCTAACCCCCTTATTCATAAAATTTAAAATGCCTCTGCTAAACATAATGTGCTTTGTCCCTTTCTTACGTACACAAATGTCAAAGTGACAGATAAAGACAAATGAATTTTAACGCCATTTTAGTTAAAATAGGCTTGTAGAACGTTTATGAATACGGCCATAAGTCTTAAATTGGTTTTTCAAAATAAATACTAGTACGGTTGTACCTTGTTATACCGACAAATGTTCCATCGAATGTATGTCCAGCTGAACTAAATGTGAGTACAGCCGTGACAGAGGCACCATGCGTGGTTGACTCAGCGCGAGTACAGTTGGACAAGTTGCATCTGGGTGATGTGATGCGAGCACTTGCGAATCTCAAAGCGAAGCGTTCTGCTGGACCAGATGGAATACCTGCTTTTATATTTAGAGACTGTCGATTTGTGTTGGCCGAACCATTGTTACATGTATACAATAGGTGCTTGGACTGTGAAGTATTTCCGGACTTGTGGAAAACGACCCGGGTAGTCCCAGTACCGAAAGGTGGGGGAGGTGAAGGTGTCGAGGGATACAGGCCGGTAGCAGTGTTGTCTACTCCTGCTAAAGCGTTCGAATCAGCGTTGCAGACTATTATTTACGAACAATTACGCTCTAAATTGTCAGATGCACAACATGGTTTTCGGCCGGGTTGTAGTACAACCAGTAACTTGCTAAGTTATGTAACACAGATTATTCCGGAAGTGGATGGTGGAGGGCAGGTCGACGCCGCTTACTTTGATTTTCGTAAAGCATTTGATGTCGTGGATAATGATATCCTGCTCAAAAAACTAGCCGGTATAGGATTTACCCCTCATCTGTTGAATTTTTTTGCAAGTTACATGTGCGACAGACGGCAGTTTGTAGATTACGAGGGATGTAGATCAGAACCATATTTCGTGAGGTCTGGAGTAAGTCAGGGAAGTAACCTTGGCCCATTGGAATTTATAATTATGGTCAATGACTTACCTCAGGTTGTTAAAAATTCAGGTTGCTGACTATTTGCCGACGATCTAAAAATGTATCTACCTATTAATAATACGGCAGACTGTGCAAGATTTCAAACCGATATAGATAGTGTGGTCTCATGGAGCGAAGCGAATAAGTTATTTTTCAATACGTCGAAATGCGTTACTATAACGTTTACTCGAAAGCACTATCCCATTCTTCATGACTACGAAATAAATGCCATGAAATTAAAAAGAGTGTCAGAGGTTAAAGATTTGGGAGTCAAATTCACATCTGATTTGAGATTCCGGGATCACATCGTCAATATTTGTAAGAAGGCGTATAGAACTCTGGGATTTGTTCTGCGTCGTTCCCATGGCTTTACAAATATTGGAGCGATTATCGCATTATACAACGCGTTGGTCCGAAGTGGTCTCGAATGCAATGCAATCATCTGGGATCCGCATGAAACCAAATATCACCTTATGGTGGAGCGTATCCAAAATAAATTCGTACGATTTCTGTATTGGAGGAAGTACGGGGTATACCCATTTTACCCACTAATGTATCCAACTCTATTTGTACTGGGCATGGTAGGGTACAACCAGCTGCGGGTGCGCAGAGAGCTGTGCCTGGCCACCTACATTTTTAAATTACTTCGGGGTAAAATATACAACAGCCAGGTATTGAGTGGTGTGAGTGTGTGTGTTCCCGATAGGTACGTGTGGCGTAGACTCCGGCCGCGGCTGCTAGCCGAGCCGCGCGGGCGCACCAACCTGCTTGGTAGGGCACCGATGACGCGAGCAGTGCGTACCCTCAATCTCATAGCGGAAAATATTGATTTGTTTTCGTGTTCTCTGAATGAATTCACAAAGGCAGCATTGCTCGTAATATGTTATAAGAGTACTACGTAAAAAAAATGTTATAGGTATTATAAAATAGTTACACTGTTGTCTTAGGTTCGATGCCTGTAAAAATAGTTGTAAGTGTGGATAATAATAAATAAATAAATAAATAAATGTTACACAGAATTTCATCGTAAACCATTTTTTTTCAGAATCAGTAAAGTTTTCGGGATTGTTATTAAGGCGCTCTTATTAGACGATATTTAGGTATTTGCGGAGGTGAGGCAGACGGAGCGGGAGACGCGCGTCCCGCGCACCCCGCTAACGGCCTTATTCTGTTGGCATCCGTATTCGGCTCGTTTTTGCGGATCATACGATCAATTGTTTGTCTTCTTGAATAATTGTTTTATTTTTCAAATCTTGGTTGATTTGTGTAAGATTGTCCCCAAATATTTATTGTTTATTTATTTATTTAAATCTATTTTTTTTAAGAAAATAAGGAATAATAGGTAGTTACAGTTCTTAAGTACATCGTAGTATGATGACATCAATTATGGACACTTACTTTCCAAAGATATGTTAGTACAGATTTCTTCATCATCAATCCACCTATCGTTTTCCCAGTTCCTATGTGGGTGCTTCCGTTTCCCAAATACGTAGAACTGATAAAATAATAGTACATCTTCACTTCTTAAGGGTGAACGTCACCAATTATGGATTGTACTAATATATTACAGGTTTTCTAGACCGAAAAAAAATCGATTACTTCTCGGTAAAGTTATAGCGCCGGTTAACGCCCGCTTAAAAAACCATCAAAAATAATAAACAAATAGCTATGTTCATCTATTTATCTCCTGGCAAATTATATTTTTACCATGTATGTCTTTCCCGCTCACGGGACAATGATGTCCCGGACCTTTGGGAGGCATGCGTGGGGCTAGGTACCTACAAAGTACCAACTGAGCCAACACGTAGAGTCCCTTTTGACAATTTAATGAAATGCAAGGAGTATTATTACCATAATTATTACCTTTGTTACATAAGTATGACTGACTGATTAAAAACTGGATAATTAGATCACTGTTAGTCAGAAGAGCATTTTATTATACAGGGTGGTTATTTTAAGACCAGCAAGTTCTTCAGTACATGACTATGTCTATTAAAAAATGTAATTTGACCAAACATCATATAAAAATAACAAATTCAATTTGTCTCTTAAATACCTAAACGTGTTATGTCACTGCGCTCGCGCGGCGCGTGCTGCCTACCATGCTACCTCGACCAGCGGCCACACTGCGATGGACCTTGATACTCTCAACAAGCCAACAAGATTGGACTTATACTTGGCTCTATACTCCAGGCAAAATACGGTTTCGAAAATCATTAATTTATAATGGCGTTTTTTTGTATATTTCATTTTTAATCGTTATTCTAAGATGCTTTACACAAGAATCCAACAAATTTTCCAACCGGAAGTAATTATATAAATTTAAATTAAGCTTTAATTGTCTTTTTTTGTTTGATTTATATTGAATTTTTTAAAGCAAATGTAAATTTAGGTAAAAGCCTCCTCGATCTCATGCCATTTTTCTCGGTCTTTAGCCAACTGCATCCAGCTAGGTCCGGCGACCTCAGTTATGTCATTGGTCCAACGTCTTCGTCGTCTACCTTTCCTTCTTTTGCCTTTCGGCCCTGACCAGTTTGTTGCTTCCAGTGCCCTTCTTTTCTCCTAATATCTGACGATATATGGCTTTTACCCGAATAGGTTCCATATAGGAAAGAAAAAATGGCATAAATCTTTTAGATTCAGTAAATATGTACTAACACAAACAATATGGAATAAATAAAGCTTAAATAAATATATATATATATAAACTAGCTGTTGTCCGCGACTTCGTCCACGTATAACATGTTATCGTCTAAATGTTTGTTTAAGAAATTTAAATGTTTGTTTAATAAAAAAAAAATTGAAATTAGTTTTGTACAGTCAGCATCAGATAGTTAGTAGCAGCCTAGGTAAATAATATATCGCAACACGTCTTTATTACTATAGGTGTAAGGATGTGTTACGATATATTTGGCTACTTTGGCTGCTACTAACTATATGACGCTGACTGTACCTAGTCTTTTAGTAAACAGTCTAAAACCGAAGAAACAAATCTCTCTTTATTTCAAAATGTCTTGCTCTCTATACAAACTTAGAACCCTCTTTGAACTCTCATAGTAAATAGTCTGAAACCGAAGTTACAAATTTCTAACTTTAAAAATGTCTTGCTCTCTATACATAATTCGAACCCCCTTTTAACCTTCTTAAGTGATTAATAATTAAAAAACCGAAGTTACAAATCCCTTACTTTAAAAATGTCTTGCTCTCCATACAAACTAGAAGAACTGTATATCCTAGAAGTAGGTATTTTTGTCAAGACCAATCCAAGCATGTTCAGTAACGTTTCAGAAGGCCGCAGATTTCCGACACGTAAATAATACAAACAAAAATTGAAAACTTTGCAGGGTAGCAACAACACAGCGCTAATCAGAGGTGGAATTTTGGGAATGGCACCAAATATTTTCAATAAAATTCCAGACCGAATTAAACACTGGATATTAATAAATTTAAAAGACAATTGACTTCATATTCAGATTCAGATTCAGATTTATTTATTATCATAATTTTACAATTGAAATCATAGTACAATGAATATACAGATAAAATTGTGTTAAAATTATGACTTGTCAGTTACAATAAAATACAATAGATGTGTACAGTTGTGTACAGAATTGTTATTATTTGTAAATAGTTTAATAATACTCATACTCATAGCATAATGCTATTACATAAAATAAAGAAAGAAAACATAATACAAATATTAACGTCAAGCTTTTAAGATCTTGTTATTTAGTCATTTGAAAGAAATTCTTGTAAACTATACAGTGTTTTTTCAAGCAATAGTTGTTTTACATGGAAGCGAAAAGAGTTGTCGTTCGTTATGGTTTTAAGGTTTGAAGGTAGCCGGTTAAAAAGTCTTTGTCCTATTAACTTCGGAAGTTGTGTGCCTATTCTAAGTCTGGGCGAGGTTGTTTTGAAGTGGATACTTCTTTGCTGGCGTTCTTGTATAGGGGTACAGTTCAAAATGTATCACGTGACTTCCGGAATAACTTTTTGTAGAGAAGCCTAATCTGATTTCAAATAATTGTTTGTTACATGTTTTAAAATAAAAAATAAAATAAAATAAAAATCATTTATTTCAGACTACTGTTGTTGGTCCATAGGTATATCCATAGGTTTTAATCCTTCTTTATTTGCCATTAGTTGTTAATCACAAAATGTTATTTAGTTTATGTGACGGGCATGAAAACTATGCTGAAATGACCGCCATTTTCAATGCCTCGCGAGTCAAACGAGCTACGTCAGTCAATGTTGCTATATATGCCGATTTATCTGTGCTTATACAGATATTAGTGAATTAATGCAGATATATATTTTACGGGGACAGCCAATAAAGAAGTATCCACTTAAACTTAATTAACGGTTGTATCTCGGACACAACCCGCTTCTTTTTAAGTTATTCGCATTTCTCATTGATCTCGAACTATTTTCACCTCTCCTTTGAAATTCATTTGGATAACGTTTAACATACATCAAAACTTCCAATATATAAGTTGAAACTGATGTTAAGATACTAAGTTTTCTTAAATGTTTGCGACACGTGTATCTGTACTTTGCGTACGCAAGTACTCTAATTGCACGTTTCTGGATCTTTAGGATGCGCTCATAATCCGTACTGTTGCCCCAAAGCATTATCCCGTATGAAAGTTGAGAGTATATGTACGCATAAAACAGCTCTTTTAAGCAACTTTCTGACACAAGTGGTCTAAACTGTCTTAGAGCATAGATCCCTCTTGCTAACTTACTGCATAATGTATCTATGTGATATTTCCATGACATTATTGGATCAATCATTTCAATCAATAGATCAATATTTGATTGAAAAGTGTTATTATACCATTAAAGATTACTTAAACGACCCTACGACATAACATGGTTCCATTCCAGACATTCCTTAGTTATAATATTCTTTAGTTATAGTATTTTTTGAGAGTTTTTGACATGTGTTTGAAGTATTTAACACCAATCACTGTATTGACATTTTTTTTTAAATTTTTATAAATATATTAGCTGGCTGAAATATTTTGTAAACCTACATTGTGGGTAATGCACAGAAGTCTTATATTTTGTATACCAACAATACTTGTAAAAGTTGTAACCCATGTTTAACAAAATAAATTTAATTGAATTGAAAGTACTTAATTTGTATTCTAATAAGTAATCTTTATGCAAAAATTTAAGTCTCTAGCTCTAAAAATAAAGTTCCCCCATACAAACTTTGCACCCCTATTTACCCCCTTTAGGGGTGGAATTTCCAAAAATCCTTCTAAGCGTTGCCTACGTTGTAAAAGGTAGTTCTGGTGAAAATGTTAACTCTCTAGTCTTAGTAGTTTCGGCTGTGCGTTGATGAGTGAGTGAGTGAGTCATATCAATAACTCTATACCGACAAAAGGTATGTTCACTTAGATAACGTCACATTTATTTGCTTTAGTGGGCTTATTTTTAAAGGGGCGTGGCGGGGGAGGCTTTCTTGGTAGTTATTTGGAGAAGCAGCGGTGGCAGAGTGAGTGCGAGATGTGAAACGGCATACTTTAGTGTTTTGTGATGGGTATCATGTGCACAAACAGCTGGCAAAGTTTTGCAGCTGTATAGGGGAACACCCTGTAGTACTTTGTACCCGACTGCCTCAGAAGGAAGTTTATGTTTTTCGAGCGTATGTATCATCATATCAGCCGAAAGACGTCCACTGCTGGACATAGGCCTCCCCTAAAGAGTGCCACAATAGCCGGTCCTGCGCCACCCGCATCCAGCGGACTCCCGCGACCTTTACCAGGTCATTAGTCCACCTTGTGGGGGGCCTAACCACACCGCGCTTTCCGGTACGTGGTTGCCACTCGAGAACCTTTCCGCCCCAACGGCCATCGGTTCTACGTGCAATGTACCCCGCCCACTGATACTTAAGTTTAGCGATTCGAAGGGCTATATCGGTTACCGTGGTTCTGCTGCGGATAGCCTCATTTCTGATGCGATCGCGCAGAGAAACTCCCAGCATAGCCATCTCCATCGCCCTTTGAGTGACTTTGAGCCTTCTTATGAAGCCTATAGTAAGCGACCACGTTTCCGTTCCATATGTCATCACTGGCAACACACACTGGTCAAAGACTCTCGTCTTGAGACACTGCGGAATATTGGACGAAAAGATGTGCCGTAGCGTATGTATGCATGTATGTCTATGACGAAGATGAGGAAGGGCCGTGGCCTGCTGCTGGTGGAGTGGCAGGATCTTTTTCCGCACTCGTTTTTAATAGAATCTACTAAACAGCAAGTAAATATACTTCAGTTCACCAACTCGTTTAGGACTTTAGACTAGGTAGTCGCTATCCGGCGCAATAGCCCTAAATGCTTTTGATATATTTCTGTATGAATAAATAAATCTATTATTCGTACAGTCCATAATTGGTACGATTACTACCCCCCCAACCATGTGCTCGTGTCCGAATCCGATTTACACCCGACTACTTACTACCTAACAGTTCTAAATACGTATCCAGGATAACTGAAGATTTTTATTGACATCTTGTCAATATGCTCCAGCTACCTATTAATACGTTTTAGGTGCGGATGTAGAAACGCTTTAATGTAGTAAATATCGCATACCTTATATTTGTTATTCTATCATTTCGAATGTGTTCTCCAGCATGTATTAGCGTTTCCTATTCCTTTAAGTATTTTTATTTACCTTGATAACTCGAAATAATTGCTGCAAAAAGGCGTATTTGCGTGCCAGGTAAACATTCACAGGTCCGTCGTCGGCAGTGGCCACGGGCGTACTAAATTGTACTAGCCACCGCGCGTGCACGACGCGGACACCCGGTTTTTCAGACAAATGACCAAATGTATTAAATTATTAAACATATTGAAATTCTAAGAAGCCGGTAGATAGATCTACCAAAAAGCTACCTATCACAACAAATTTCATTGTAATGTTCTAAATAACTTTTGAGATATTTCGAGTTTGGTGGTAAAAAAGCACTGTTTTGAAAGGCAAAATCTATCGAGGTTTTCGTAAGCAATCGTGATTTTACGAAGCACGAACATAGCCAATGAACTGAAAATATACATATCAAAAATTTGGATCTCTAGCAATAGTACAAGTATACTAATAATCGGTTTGGAAAAGGCACTTTTTCGATGCGCAGCTGCATACAGCGCCTTAAAACAAGCCTAACCTAATTGGTTCCACAGAATGAACCTTTTAGCTGTACCTACCTAAAAAGTTAACGGTTTCTGAGAAACAAAATTTCGATGAAATTAAAGTTCGGCGAAACAAAGCATTCGGTGAAAAGTTTGTCGGTGAAATAAGTGGACACCAAAAAAAACACAATAAATCCACGCGAATAGTTAGATAATGAACGCGTACCTACCGCCAACTGTGTTTGTTAATTTGTTACTTTTTTACCTAGTTTGTTAGTGTGGGACAAATCTTGGAACTGAATTTTGAACCAGTTAACCTCAACTGATTGAGCTGAAATTTTGGGTATAAGTATAGTTTCGATGTCAATTCAATATTATGGTACCATCGAGCTGAGCTAATGATGGAGACAGATGGTGGCCATGGGAATTCAGTACTTAACCGACGTAACCCCGTTGAGTGAGGGCTCGTTAAAATCATCTCAATGAGTAGTTTATGACGGAATCGCTAAGCAGAAAAGTAGGTAATGTTGGGAATAAAAGCATGTAAATTTTAGACAGAAACTTATTTAACGTCATTTAGGTTAAGAATTATTGCGTTTTTAAATAAATACTACTTAAAACATAGAGGTAAACAATAGGAACCGAGGTGTCAAACATTGGAACATTTACTAAATATTGTGACATTATGGATATTCCATGCAGTCATAACAAGCAACATTAGACAAAGATTTCGCGTGACCCGTGGCCGTGTAAATATGAACATCTTGCTGTGTACTTGATTCAATTTACCTTATTTCAAATAGTATTACTTTTTAACCGACGTCAATAAAGGAGGAGGTTCTCAATTCGTTTTGGAATTTTTATTTTTATTTAAAAGGGTATGGTGGTCCCATGGTCATCAGGTCATGGTCAGGATCTGATGATGGAATCCTGGAGAAATGTTGAAATGTTCATGAATGTGGCTTAGCGGAGTAATGAATTGTAGTCGGTTAAAACTTTGTTTTTAAAGTAAATTATGTGCTACCTATGTATACTAAATCATCAAAGTAACCCTTTTCTAAAGTAGTAAAGGTTTACGTTTCTAATAGATACTAGTCGCTCTGTGAGCTGTAGAACACGCGAGCCCAATCCATTTTTTTTAGTTTCGAAAAGGTGACTCGACAAAAAAACTTTGAGAAAAGCGACCTGTAGAGGAGAACAGCGGGAAAGACACCGGACACCGGACTCTGGTGGCCGGACATACAAACGATTTTCAGCCCAAGCCAAAGCGTAGAACTTTATTCGCTCCACTCGCTCGTTTAATTAAGTAGGTACAGTCAACCAATTTGATTCCTAGGCCATCATAGAACCTTGCCGTTGTAAATGCTATGTCAATACGGGTTACTAGGATGATTGCGTCGCTATGTAGCAGTTAAAATGACAGGGTTCAACGTTGGCCTAGAAATCAAATTGGTTGACCGTACATGTAACCCAGGCACAAAGATGGGATGACATAAAACTATCCTAACTAGAACATTCTTTGTAGGTAATGTTAATCAGAATAAATGCGGGAAAATAAAAGTCGGGATATCTGACATGGGGAATATAACATATCTTATCCGTTAATACAAACGTCAGAACGCTTTATATTCCGAAGATAATATAAAAGTCTCATATTGTTTTCTGTAGTATGTACTACTTAATTGTATTATTGACTTGGCATTACATGTTCGGTACTTTTGTTTATGGGAAAAAAGTTCGTCGGGCACGCGTTAAAACGTCTTAACTCTTTAGTTGTAAGCAAAGTGGAATGAACCAGACTTAATTTTTTTCCGTAAAAAAATCACAATTAATTTTAATTTCATGTAGTTGAACCTTAGAAGCATTGCAAGTACCTTAGAATCACTACATAGAATAAAACAAAGTCGTTTACCGCTGTCTGTCTGTCTGTCCCTATGTGTGCTTAGATCTTTAAAACGACTCAACGGATTGATGCGGTTTTTTTTAATAGATAGAATGATTCAAGAGGAAGGTTTATATGTGTATAATACATATAAACCCGTGCGAAGCCGGGACGGGTCGCTAGTAATAAATAAAAAAGTATAAAAAAAAAGATTTAGTGTCGCAAAAAAAAACACAAAATCACAAAATCGAACACTGATGTAGACTTATATAAAACAACACAATGCAGAAAATAAATGATGCGACAATAGGCTCGGGGCTCAGCGTTTGCTGCTAGCCTGTCGGCTATACAGCGCTGTTTAAATTAATAAATTCGTAGATTTATTCTAAGCCGCGCGCGCTATGTTTGTCTTGGTTTCCACGGGACAGACCTAGCCTAGTGTGGGGACATTGCTACTTAAATTCTGAATGCCTGTATACATTTAATGTTGCTAATGTAATGTTTTTATTCAATGTATCTTAATGTAATCTTTCTACTAATATTCGTTCAGCTCATACACACTAAAATTGACTTCTAGTAACAGCTGTGTTTGAAGGCACGTAGTTAACGAACTGATAATTAAAGTTTCCTCTATTTTCAAACAAATTTTCGTAGGTGGTTAAAATTTTAATAGGCTCTGTTATTTGATATGATTTTGTTTACATTGGTTAAGTTACGTATATAACCGTCTATATACAGGTTGGGCCCTGTAACTGGAGCAAAAAATTAAACGGTAGATTATTAAGCTTGTGAAAAATTATTTCGAAGTGGTTTTATGCGAAAAAAAAATATTTTTTTTGAAAAAAAAATTCTTTAAAATAAGTTTACTTGTATTTTTTTACTCTTCTGGAGTGCTATGAGTAACTTTTTATTTTAAAAACACAAAAAAAGAAAAAAAATTAAAAAATCACAAAACTATGTCTTGAACACAAAAATGCAAAAACTATTATGACTCATTACATGATGTTACCTCAAAATCTGCATTGACTGCCGTGATATGATCTCGTGGTGCCAAGATACATTACTTGGAGGTCATAACTTTAGATCAAAATTTCTCCGTAACCAAAAATTTTGAAAGTGAATGATACACAAGGGGTTACTGCAAATGCTCTAAGGAAGCCTCCTTTTGAATATTTGCTCGTGTTACAGGGCCCACCATGTATATGTAAATGTCAATTCTTATTAACCCCCGACGCAAGAAGAGGGGTGTTATAAGTTTGACGTGTCTGTGTATCTGTGTGTCTGTCTGTAGCATCGTAGCTGCTCAACGAATGGACCGATTTGAATGCGGTTTTTTTGTCCGAAAGCTGACGTGATCGAGATGGTTCTTAGCTACGTTTTAACAAAATTAGTTCAGCTGGTTTTGAGATATTGAACTTTGAAATGAAAACGTCGGGGGTTTTTCAACTTTTCTATGTTGTTATTAAATAAGGCGTATGTATACCTTAATAACGGACACTGGGTAAAAGTGGGGACTGCTGTCAATTCCATCTCATTAACGAGAGGAGACATGTGCCCAGCAGTGGGACTTATATACCGATGATGATGAAATTAATTAATGATAAGAATAATCTGATAAATTATGAATACTTACCTATAGCTATATAAAAAACATCCACAAAACCGGGAAATTTCAGGATATCATTAAAGTATAAGTATGATATGTATGGGAGTAAGTAAATAATTCGATCAAACAAGAATTAGATTATCAAACACTTTGCCGTTAAGTTCAGGTTACGAGCATTTTCTTTTTTTGTTTGATCGAATCCGCTCTAATTATTTTCTAAGTTATACTTACTTAGGCACCAACATGTGTAAAACTATGCCGTATTGTAATTGTTAAGCACTTTATAACAGTCCAAACTTGACAACTTACAACCAACACCATAATTACAGACAGATAATATGAACAACTTGCACAAGTTTCCCTGCCTATTCACTTTTCGTATAACTTTAAATGCACAACTTTACATTGAAAATAACCGCAAACAATTCACAAACAAGGTTGAATCCCCGTTGAAAGGGCATTCTGCAATACCGGACCGATAAAAGGCATCGATAGCAATGCAATAGTTTATTAAGTAATCAATAAAACATGAAGGCCGTAATTTGTCGAATACACGATAACTTATGCATTCAATAATCCTTATGACATACGCTATTATGAGACAATGCAACCGCAGGACATTTTGTTGGTTTATCGACTCAACTCGTAATCGTAATCACATACAAAAACCGCGTTAATGACGTCACCTTTTAATAAAGAATCTAACGAGCACAAATTTATGTGGCCGGGCGAGAAAGTGATCCCGAGTTCGGGACGCCAAACCCATAATCCCTTAATTAGCCCACCATGTACCATTTGAGATTGTTAACACTTTGAGCACTCGTTTTGGGAAGGTGTTTAGCCTGCGTCGGCGTGGCGAGGCGTGCTTTGCGCGCGCGGGCGCTGTCTCGCGGTGTTGCCGCCACGCCGCCTCAGCCTCGACTGCCGTCATGGAAATTCGATTTTTCTGACGTTTCCTCCGCGCCTTGCTTTGCCACGATCGAACTGCACGCCACGCTGAATCGCCCGCCACTGATTTTGCACGTTCATTTGTTCTAATAATTTCAGTTGCTTTATGCCAGTACCGGGGAAGGCAGACAGGAGGAATGTTGAAGGGGGCCCGAACACGCAATTTTCGATTTGCGAAGGAGATAGGCCTTTAGGTTGACCTTGGTGTTTTTCGTATCAGTCTGCCGGGCTGCGGTATGGATACGTACGGTTTTGTTAATAATGGGCAATAGGCATTGTTAATTCGATTGGACGCGTAGCTACCCGGTGTATTTTTGCAGGCGGAATCATGATGAGTCGGCGATTCCGAGAATTGATTTGTAAGATAGAGTGGACTATTTTAGCCGTCGGAAGTGATCACTTCTTCTGAATAAACAATATTTCTTGGAGTTTAATTCTGTATTTTGATATTAAAACAATGAATGGGGAGTTTGCTCATCTGGAGCCTGTCTCAAGATAATCTAATGGCCTATAAATATCCCAAGTAGTAGTCCCAAGGTCTCGGATGTAATTTTGCAAGCCAGTAGCTACAGAAGTGAACGATATGGTGGAAATTGAGAATAATGTAAACTTAATTATCTAGTAAGACTGCTTTATACTTATTTAAAGAGTTACAGGCTCTAGGCTCGGATAGCTCTGACTTAGTGCTGCTAATTTTCATGATAATAATAGTAATTTGTATTTGTTCCAATTAAGTTAGCGTTCATTTATTAATAGATACTCTGGTTGAAGACTCGATTTGACCAAGTTGAATGGACTTAATCTTAGAAGCCTATTTAATCCTAATTGTACCTACTGGAATAAAGTCTAGTCTTGGTTGGTCTATTACAAACTAAAATTGACTAAAGAATAGATTAAGAGTCCGCAGTAAGCTCGGCCGAATTTTACCTTCCCATACAAACGGAGTTTCATTGTCATTTTAAAACTGCTTGCATTATAACGAAACTTTGTGTATACAATGACATGAGGTATATCTAAGTCTGTAACTAGTTAATATGGCTCCAGTATATACAACAAACGAAACACAGCAAATCAAGTTTTGTATGAAAAACTTAAATTTGCTGTACATACATACCCTCACGCCTTTATCCCTAAAAGGGGTGGGCAGAGCACATGAAA
The DNA here is from genome assembly GCA_963854355.1 of Epinotia brunnichana. Taxonomy (NCBI): domain Eukaryota; kingdom Metazoa; phylum Arthropoda; class Insecta; order Lepidoptera; family Tortricidae; genus Epinotia; species Epinotia brunnichana. The sequence goes on from OY977942.1 coordinate 9,917,993, forward strand.
CTTGTGTTTCAGTGCCACTTTTAGCATAAATGTGGGTATAAAAGATCGACAAAATATGATGTTGCAGTGATAGGTTGCTAGCCCATCGCCCACAACACACTTCAGCCCTGTTCCCTGCAATTTGCTGTATTTTTTCTATTATGGTATCTGAAGCCACATAAACTAATTACAGACCTGGATGGCACTTAACTTATTCTAAGTAGGTAAAAAGTTTCAGAGCAAACTAGTAGCTAGTCCATTTAAAATGATGGCGTAACTACGTTTGCATGAAGAATCGAGCTTTCTGCGGACTCTTAAGTGAATACCTGAACTTTAAAAAAAATACCATACAAGAGCATAAAAACTTTACTTAATTGGCCGGCATTTTCTTTCAGCAAAAAGTAAAAGTGTTGAATGCTTACAATGTTAAACGCGCTGCACGGTTACTTTATTTACACTGGCTACTTACACATTCGCTTAGATTTAAATTTCACGAGGAGAACACATTCAAGAAAGTAGGAAGTTATTCATAGAGGTTAAGAAGGAATTAGTTACCTTTTTATTCGCGCGCAAAACATAAAATCGTTATTTATGATAATACAAGTGCGGAAAGTAGGTAATTCCCAACGAGTGGCGATGACCAAAAACACGACCATGGGGGAGTGTTTTTGATCGACACGAGTTGCGAATTACCTACCCGCACGTGTATCAGACAACATTTTACAATGCATCATGCTAGGAAATAAAAAATATTCATAAAAATTAAATTTAAATTGTCATGAAATCTCATTCTCGCACGGGCTGGCCCCGCCCGGCACCGCGGTGCCGGCATTGACGGCTTCCCGTGGAAATGTTGAACTATATAAAGGCGCACGCACAGATCAAGTGCATTGTAATAGCACATTACTGCAGACGCAGGGAAAGAAGGGCTTGCGGGGTGAGTAGGATAGTAAAACGAAGCCGGCAAGCCCTTTTCACGGCCAGGCATGTATAGTGCTTTTCTCAAACATGCAATGAAATAAATAAATAAAAACTCCTCAAATCAAACAAATTTTCACGGCTGAATGCCGTGACGCTGTGCCACAAATGGTGGAATGAAAATTTAAAAAAAATTACTTCCCGGCCTAGGCCTTCAATTTCGTATGAAGATCCTTTACAGTTCTCTCAAATTGTTCCGCCCGAAACGTGATACTTTGAAGCCTGTTCTGACGCACGGAATGACGACATTTCATTGCATGTTTGAGAAAATTAAATTATACTGTGTAAAGTACCCTTTTATTATTTTACAACGTGGGAAATAAAATATTTATTCCATAACAGAATTAGTTAATATGCCCCATTGTAACCCTGGAACGTCTTGTAACGAGCCCTATTACATACTGTTTACCTAAACCTGCGCTCGCGCACATGTCATGTCATGTCATGTTCTCCTCCAAACGACATTTAATTGCCACGGGCTACGTCGTAGCCGACAGCCGATAGGTACTTTATTACTTCTTTTTACAAGCTTTATATTAACTTGCACTGTTCGTATGTAAGTATGTAAATATGTAAGTAAGTTGTCCGTCAAAGTTTGCAATGTATTTTTCAGTCACTTCCCGTTATCCAATTGAGCTGAAATTTTGCAAGCATATGTATATTGCATGACAATGCAATATTATGATGACTTGGAGCTGATCTGATGCTGGAGCTGGAAGGTGGCCATAGGAACTCCGCAATAAAACGACATAACCCCATCGAGTTTGGGCTCGTTAGAATCGTCTCAATGAGTACTTGATGATGGTATGCAGAAAAGTACAGTCGGCAGTAAAAGCTTGTACCAAAAATGGAATTTTTGACAGAAACTTATTTTATACTACGACGATATTAACCAAGCATACGGCATGCCTGATCGTAGACACCGTCGCCTACGGAAGCTTGCGACTCCAGAAGAATCCAAGCGCGTGGCTGACCCTTTATTGATTTGAGAATTGCTGTCGACGGCAAGAGACTCAGGACTCAGCCCCACTCTCAACACAGCGCACTCGTATCGATACATTTTCGACACTTGAACCATAATACGCAATAATGTAAATAGCAACCAATGTACCTTAATAGTTGTCCACGCGGCTTTAGCTTAGGCGGGCCTATTGCAAAGAACGCAGGAAAACCCGAGGGATAAAATATAGCCTATAACCATCCAAAAACTCCACGCAGCAGGTGAAACATTTTTTTAAATCGATATTAGTACAGACTATAACCTAAAATGGCTGTTTTCACACCAGCCAAGTTTCAGGTATTTTAAATCCCACATTCAGTTAAAAGAGTGCAGTTTGAGGCCAAAGTTGGATCGTTGAAAGACCGAGGCTTGCCGCCAAATGGTCCCACGCTGCTAACGGCTTCCCTGGCGCCGTTTGGCAATATACCAGTGCGTTTAAAAGGTATTTCCGCAGATAATATATAAACTGTCGTCTACTCGTGTTTGCATTGATTTAGAGTCGTTTTATGCGAGATATAACTGTTGGTTTAATATTTCTTTTAAATAAGAAATGACAGGATCTTAGATATTATTTAGGAAAATTACTTCCTTAATAGGAGTCTCCAACCTTGACTATTTGTTAAAAATCTTTTATAACCTAAATAACTTTTTCATTTTATTTTTTCGTCAGCAGCAGACGTAGGTATTAACTATATAATGATAATAAAAACAAATCATTACCTAAATGATGTACCTAGAGTGTATTGATGGTGAATCTCACTCCAAAAGCGACCTCTGTAAGTTTCTACGTTGATGGAAGAAAATAATTTAAAAAAACGTGAACGATCGATTTACACGTGGTTCGATACAAACGCGCGTCGGCGAAGCGTTTAAAAAACACGGTGTGCATTGGCCCTAAATATAGTCTTTTAACCTCCTGAGGCCCATGTACATGTATATATATATATGTATACATTCGTTAAGGTTGTGATTTATTTTGACACATTTTGAAGGTGCAGCCCCAGGAGGATTGTGAAAACGTTTCATTTTCATTTGATACCTTTTGCAATATAAAAAGGAAATATTTGTTTATAATGTAAATAAAGTTAGTCCTCAGCTAAAAATTAAATATATTTTCGTTTAGCAGATTTAAGAACAAATATATACAAGATTATAAAATTAACATAAACTAAATTAAATTAAAACTACGTTAAATCTAAAAAAGGCCCTCGAGGCATTGTACCGAGGATGCTGGCGGCATTTCCTCGTTGAATTGCAATGCTGATGCGTTGCGCAAGAAAGCCGCCAGCTCTTCGGTCACCAGTTACATCAGCCAGACGTTCAGCTAAAATTTAATAAATAAAACGTGATATGCACATTGCACAGTCCTGGACCAAACATTAGCCAGCATCAGTATTCAAATAGTATTACTTTTAATCGATAATCATTTATTGCAAGTTTAATTACGCGGCAACACTAAACGTCATACGCATACACTTTAAACAACAGTGTTGCCGCATAATTAAATCTTGTGGGGTTCAACTTGCATTCGCCAGACTCTAGTTTTCACATTACTCGTCCCGTTTATGAGTTTCTAGGGCATATTTTATGTGCTATGCAAATATCAGGTGCGGGAATGCAAATTGCTATATAGAGTTGCAAATTGATGAAATCAAGACCAGTAAACAAGCATCCATTTTAAATTGAATGTTTTATTGAAGTGACGGGAATAGCTGTATTGAATTCCGCCTGTTGACATTTTAAATCATGTTAGCAGTGATCAAATGGAAAAAAAACTTGCTCGACAGCTCAATTTAGTTTCAGTTGTTTTATTTTTACTAGCACCTACGTATGGAAATTTATAACAGCAGATGTACGAATATTCTGTGTAACGGATTTGTTTAAGTAATAAGTGGCTCTGTGAAAAGCATCGTAACTAAATAATTATATAATATAGTGTTTCCTTACATTTTGGTCAAAGCACCCACTATTGATCTACTAACACTACTAACAGCCAAATACGTTCATAGTATTTTATATTGCCCACATTTTGTCGTAATTTTTTTGAAGAACAGCTTTACTGACTTTGTCTTATGAGAAGTAGATTGAGTATTACTTCTACAAATCAATTATTATCTATCAAAAGTACTACAGTACCGTAAAATGGGATGAGTAGGGATTGCGGGGGCAGTAGGGACGCGCATATTTTCAGTTGCTACTTTAATTTTCTGGGTCACGTTGCTCTAAAAGTTATTTTATTATAGACATATTTTCTTACCTTGGGGCAACACGGAGTAGCCAAATAATAACTTAAAAAAATTGTGGAGTCTCTAGAAATGAGAGGTGAAAGATATGTGGCCTGGAGTGGAACCAGTGTTGCGGGTAGCGACCATGCGATAGAGGAGCGATAAATATGAGCGGAGAGTGGGACGGAACACGGATCGAGGCAAGCTAATCCAAAATGCACAATCCGAAAGTTTTTCCCCATACATTTTCCCAGCTCACCTCATTGCTATCCCCTCTAACTCCACTACGGGGTGAGGTGGGATTTCCCACTATATTTGTGTTTATCGTTAAGATTATGAAATTAAACCACAGATATTCATTAAAAAACTAAAATTCATACTTACTTAAACTTAAATTACATACACTTTTTATGAATAGAAATCAACGAGCCACATGTAAAAATTTTTTTTATCGAGGTTTGTATGTCTTTGACCCAACTCACCCCATTTTACGGTACTCAGGAGCAAAATTAAAGTGTACCCTATTGTTTTGCTCTTGAGTGTATTTGAATGACGATTATGGCTTGTGGTTTTTAATTTGTCACATATCCTGTATATTTGGTATTTCTCCAGTTAAACATTGTCCGTCCGTCGCGGCGGTCGTGGGTTCGAATCCCGGCTCGTACCAATGAGTTTTTCGAAACTTATGTACGGCATATTTACCGTTAGCTTTTCGGTGAAGGAAAACATCGTGAGGAAACTGGTCTAATCCTAATAAGGTCTAGTTTTCCCTTTGGGTTGGAAGGTCAGATGGCATTCGCTTTCGTAAAAACTAGTGCCTATGCCAAATCTTGGGATTAGGTGTCAAAGCGGACCCCGAGCTCCTTTAGGGGCACAACCGGGAATAATAACGCTAGGAGGATGATGATGAAACATTGTCCGTCTACAAAGAGCAGCTATGTTGTATCAAATATTTTAAAGCCAGCAACGAAAGTGTTAACCACTGAGCCCCGGTAACGGTATGTAGTACACGATCGCCTGGAGCGATGCCAACTTGGCTTAAGTAGCTCGTTCGGAAATGTACCAGCCCTGATAGCTTTGTAATTTCCTTCGACATGAGCTTGGAAATTTCTGCTTGGGCTTAGTTGCCTTACGTGGTAAATAACAACATGCAATAAAACATAGCAATGCTACACTGTCTACACGGCAATTGGAACGAAGGCCGTTCCTATTCTTGTAAAACACTCTCGAGTAAGGGACACGCTTATGTTTTCCGCGCATGAGTGAAAAAGATACATATAAATATCTGAATTGGTAAAGTTATATTCATATTTGCTTCTGTGAATCTTAAAGAACGTGAAATACCGTCAATTAAACTTGATTATGTCGTGTAATCATAGTACTGTTTGAGGAGGCTGAAGTTTTAGTATATATATAGTATATAAATATGTTTTGTATGCCCATCGGTAAAAAATAGCGCTTCTATTATAAAATAAATGTGACCAAATCACTGTATGTATATTTGCAAATAAACATTTTGAGTTTCAGTTGAAAGAAAAAAAGATAGGATCCACACTTTTTTTTCCATCGGTTAAATTTGAAGCAATCGCGCGTATCAATGGCGCTACTTACATAATACCATTAAATTATAAACGTGAAATATAATAATTATTTACTCAATGGAAAAATAGTACATTGTGATACAAGTGAGCTATGTTGATCATTACATCAGAGGCGGAGTTGTCACGCGAACCGCAGGTGAGCGTGATAATAGAGCCGAGGATGTAATTATCAAAGCTCACGCGTGTCATACGACGTTTTTCAACACATTTGCGAGGAAAAAATCCTTTTCATAAAATGAAAATGTTACAGGCTCCGAAGTTGTTTCCTTTAGTTATTGATGACAACAGGTTTTTACTCACAAACATTTGTACATCTCCAAGAATGTACAGTGGCGTCAATTCTATTTATCACTTTTCTATTCACCACGAGTCAACCTTTTTAATAATAACCAAGCACGCATTATCAATGTTTACAAATATTCGTAAAATTACTTATAATGGCACGCATCTATTTTTTTTTCGTGAAGTTCGCGCAGTGCGCCCGCAGCGAAACTTAGATGAAATCTCTAAACAGCCAATACAAAATAAAATAAATATTTTCCTATTTAATATAAATTCATGTAAAATGTTATCAAAAGTAAATTGTTTTACTAAATGAAACGTTTCTATATCATATCCAAGAAGAAATAATCAATTAATTTTCAAGAAGGATTTAATTTGTTTAGTCGAGTAAGAATCCATTTGCCGAGAATTAAAAACAAACCTGTATAACCCGGTCAATTTAAGAATAAATTATAAATCATAAATTTATTTCGTAAGTAAAAGTACAAATTGCTACTTACATTTTAATTTACAAATTTGTATGGTGAAAACCAAAAGTAAGTGTCAACTGACCCCCGTACTAGTTTGCACTGTGTCACGGTAAGAATGCGCCGAGTCCATACATACACCTTGCTGCGATGTGCCAACGTGTCTTAATCGGGATATAAACATAACTACACGAGTGTCGTAATGTCATAAAACACGCGTGTTTAATACCCAGGATTATGAGCCTAAAAGCGGCACAATAAGAGGCACGTTACGAGCAAATGTGTTGAAAAATATGTTATTGTTTCCGAATTTGGCAGCTTTTCTTCGAAAATTCTTTATTGTGCTCCCGAACCTGAAAGTTTTTTGACTTTCACGTCATCAAAAATGCCACGCAAAACATATTAAAATCAAATTATAATGCGTAATGTATGTTGCCCGAAAGTGTCAAGAGCAAGTTTAAATCGTAGTTACCTAAAAGCAAAATTACCTATCTTTATTCGCAATTAAATAATTTTCATTTGGAAACTAGCTTTTAAATAAAAATCCTTGTCGTTAACGGGTAAGGATACCCGTGATTTACTTATAATAATTGCACTCTCTTAAACCAACCCAAACAGCCTTGTGACAATTCATTCACTTATATAAAGTGGCACTGACACAAATGCTAACTGAATAGGTATGTACCATTTCGTCTGGTTATTAATATTTTCGACTCCTAAATTAAAACTCACTATGTGTGCTTGATAAAGTCGAAGTTTATTTAAGAATATTCGTTTACCGTAACTATTTATTCCTCTAAAGACCATACACTAAAAGCTCAACGAGTGAGCGAAGCGATCTGACAAATTGTTTCCAACAAAGCACTGCCAAAATGGAATTGTGCCGCTCCGGTACTCAATGCTTTTTGTTGCCTAAATTGAAGTGCATTGTGTTACTCTTGAGGCCTTTGAACACAAGTACAGCGTTATTTTAACCCTTTCCTTGGTAGTGTATCATGTGTACATGTAATGCACAATTTTCACCACGTTCTTATTTATTTTTTAACCAAATCTTGCAAGTTAAATTTGATCCACTTCCCGGTTTCCGATTGAGCTGAAAGTTTTGGGTACTAGTATAGTTTGGATGACCATTCAATATTATGATACCGTCGAGCTGATCTGATGATGGATACAGAAGGTGGCCATGGGAATTCAGTATTTGACCGACGTTACCCCGTTGAGTTTGGTTAAGCTCGTTAGAATCGTCAATGAGTAGTTGATGATGGTATGCAAAAAAGTACAGTCGGCATTAAAAGCTTGTACCAAAGATGAAATTTTTCACATAAACTTATTAATCAAGTTATTGTAGGTATATATAAACACAACTAGAAGTGGATACCCGTGATTTTCGTCTAACCCTCCGAAAAACCGCCGTGTTGCATAAGGAATCAAGTTTTTATGTTGACACATGAGACATAAATTTCACATTTCAATTTAATTTCGGCATTTCTTTTGCGCGCTTGTTCTGACTGGTTATTTAAGCACGTGTAGAAGCCAGAAAAACACATCCTAATAAAATTTTCAACGTGAAAGTCTGTGCCGATGTGTGTTCCTCTGGAATGAAAATATGGTTAGGTACATACACTTAAAAAATGGGTAGAAATACTTTGTCGCTTCGAAACTTTTAACAGTATTTGCATTTAAAATGTGTCAGAAGTGGAGCATGATTCAATTTATAAACTAAGAGGGGTTGAATACTGGAAATTATTTAAAAATGTTGCGCTTTGTTTTTGATTACTTTTGCTGTGACTGTGTTCAGGGCATTTAAAACGAATTACATTTTGTACGTTTAATTCGAGGACTTTGTAGATGGTAACTTTATTGGGTATTATGTACATAGGGCGTAATTAACACTTGGCTACGCCTGTATTTCTCTCTTCTATACTTCGGCTTAGTTGCTTCTAGCCATCGGTAATCGTAAGCTAATGTCCGATAAAATCTGTTTGTATGGAAGTTTGACCGTTTACCATGAGATGACAGCTGCCAGCGCCATTTTTAACGTTTACTGGGCAATAAAGTGTGGTCTATGCAACCGGCCCTTAGTTTATTCAAAATGCGAAGACTTTTCTATTTACTAAGCAACTTCAGAGATGATTAAAATACATGCTGTATTATTCAAACGGGGCAGTGAGGGAAAATCTGAAACTACAAGAGGTATTTTGCTGTGAATGTAGATACAGGGTTTGTTAGCAAAAATTGTTCCTTACATCCAAGTACTGTTACTCTACGCAAAAAAAACCAGATTTCGATTTTTAGACAGATTTTCTCGGGTTCGAAAATCATTGAATACAGTTTTTATTTTTTCTAAAATCGGTCTTTTGACTCCTAAGAGCAAATTTCCTCATTTCCTGTAGTTTCCGATTGTCCCTCAATGCCCCGTTTAAATAATACACCCTGTAGACTAGTATTCTTCATACTAACTTGTATGATTCAGTAATAAAACATTGTTTAACGAAGGACGTAAGTGGAATATTGCGAACAAGAGTCTATCAGAAGCCCGGCGCTGAAGGCGGAGGGCTTTTGATGACTCGAGTATGCAATATTATTACGCCCGTGTATAAACACAATGTTGTTCATCACATTTGCGAGGAAATAAATAACTACAAAAGACAGAAAAATCTATGTGTCATACAAGTGTTTCATGCGCACAAATCAAAAATTGACGAAATTGACATCTTCACCTCCAGATCAGTGCGAGTGGACCGCGTAGCTTCAATATTTCAACCAATCACAGAGCAGTATTCTTACAGCGCGTGGCCAACTAGATTTTTTTCAACCAATCACAGATCATAATTCTTGTGGCGCGCGGCTAACTAACTACATCACACACAAGCTCAATAACTCCCTCGGGGCTTGTAAAAACCCATAAGTTCCGCGGGAACAATTTAGGCCATTGCCCTTCTGTATACAGGCATGGAATAACACCATTTACGAGCAAGTGTGATGAAAAAAATATTATGCATTAACCATATACATAACTATATTTACCTAACTGCAATTAGATTGGGATCGGAAAAGCTGTCAGTCCATATATACTTTGACGTATTTATATGGCAAAACTGTATATGGTCTGCAATCCTGTTCTAATTGCGCCATTTTATTTAATCGCGGTTTGATAATACGCTCTTATTCATTAACACTGCTACTGCGCATGACGCGTTGTTGCGTCCAAACTCGACGGTAAATTTTCACTACATAGCGGCAATACAGCATTTATCAGAAAAAGAGTTAAATTGCGACAAATACGCTTTCTATGTGAACCACCGCCTTACAATATCATATAGCATATAGCACATATCAATTCGCATCACTTATTAAATAAGCCTCATTGCATCGAAACAATGGAACTACAGCATTCTACCGTCACAGCAAAACTTACTTTACCGGTGTACCAATAGGGCTCAAATTGTGTTATCTCACTTCTAGTCCCAGAAGGCTCTCCGAAGACTGGTGGCACAGTAAACTGTAAATTAGACAGCGGATTGACTTGTGTTGCAGTTAAGAGTGCTCTTCAAAAAAGCGCTCGCTCAGAATTCGGTATTTTGACACGCGTAGTGCGTTTGTGTGTGTAAATACTACTACCACCCACACAAACGTACCTACCCCCCACATGCACAGCGAGATCGCACCAGCCGCGGGTGCCGTCCCTTTCTAGCTATATGTAAGTGCGATCGGGATAGAACTAACCGCGGAGCTTGCCGATGCAAATATCTGTATAGCGCACCGTTGGAATTCACTCCGTGACCGATATTGATACTTGCACTAAAAAGTGGTAAGTATTACTTCGCTAACATGATGTTCTAGAACATCATGTTAGCGAAGTTAGATAATTTGAATAAAGTAAGTATTTGATTTTTGAGCACAAGTTTTCTATTTGTATTAAAATACTATGATATGACAAAGTATATTTAGTTTCGTTTTTTTAGTATAAAATAAACTAACGAGTTTTAAAGTTGTCAGTAATAAGAATAATAATTTGTTTTACGGATATTAATAGTTTGCATGTTATCTGAGTCTTATTTATATATAGTAATGTAGTGAAATTATACCAGTAGACCCTCTACTAGGAAATTACTGGGTACTTACGTATTCATTTCTTGAAGAAATTTTTTTTTGTTATGGACAGTAAAAAAAAACTGCCCTTCATAGAAATTGCTATGTCCGTTTCTTACCAAAGGAACTGAAAATTATAAATTATACAAACACAGCTTTTTATCTAGAATACAATTAATTAATGCGTGTTATTCAAAAGCCTAAAACCTCAGATGATAAAAAGGAATAGATATGAAACGGGGGCTTGGCGCGTGTCGGTGCGACATGGCCAAATGGGCATGTCACTGCCCACCGCATGTTAGTCGCAATTTGCCGTGAATCTGAAATGTTTTTCCACGTTTACTCAAAATGCCGAATTGTAGCGTGGTTACATGCAAAAATAGGAATGAAACTAAAACCTACATGAATGGTGGAGTCACGCACCACATGTGAGTATTAGTATTTTCACTTAAGTCAGTAAAAACTAATATTTTAATAAATAAACGCAACGCTGCATCATTTCTCGGGATCGAACTAACATATCGAACGAAAAAGCATATTTTTGTTCTATGCGTTGTACATTGAACGTTCAATACAGTAAACCACGGCGCAATGTATTAAACCACTATGGATATGGACGATGCTTGATTTTTTTAGTGGTACGGCCGCTGCTTGGCGTCGCAAACTAGAGCGGTGCCAAAGTGCAGTTACAATTTACGCGTAATCGATAAAATAGAAGTACGATATTATACTAGTTATTTTATTTCGACTACTTTCGCTGTTTTATTTTATTTAATTACTTGTTTTGGTTGGGTGCCTATCTTAAAGGTAACTAATAACATACTAATAAGATTAAAAGGCACAAAATGTTTACGGTACCTACTAATAAGATTTTCACTAAGTTGCAGTATGAACGGTAAATAGACATATTAAAATTGTATGTACAAGTATATAATTTAGTTGCAAATGGCTTCAGAACAACTTTAAATGTGATATTATTACCAATAATTTATTTTAAATGAGTATTTTTTACTTTCATTTGAAATGTGATAGTTGAAGAAGAAATCTCGGTTTCTTATTACAGTTTTCCAAAGAATCCGAGTAGGTACTAAAAAAATGGATAGATGCTACTGGCAGAGGTCCTAACTGGTTTCCTGTACAGAGAAGAGTTAATGTGTTCGTAACATTTTCAAGAAATATGTTTCCAACCACTTAATAAGAGCCGTACACTTTTCGAATATTTGACACCTCGCTTGCTTGAAACCTAGGTGTAAAATGTATGGTAACACATCTTCGCACATCTTTGGTGGATACTCGCCCTTAGCCTTAAATCTCGTAATATGAGTAATGGACATAATATTATTTCGCGCCAAAATGCGAGTCGGATCGGCCTGGTACCTACAGGTCAAAAATATCGATGTGACCAGAGTTTTAAATGTATGTGAACACGAACTTATAAAAAGCCGTTTATGTTACTCTGTAGGTATTCGTCAATATTTTTTACTTTTGCGATTTATGGTAAGTTAACAACCCGTGTTATTTAAACTTGTAGCTAGAAGTTTAAATACCACCACATAAACTTACCATGTCGTTGAAGTTGTTACCCATCAATATCTTAACATAATATTAATTTTAATATCAATGTCGATAAAACATAATTTTAACGTTTGTCGCCCCCCTAGTGTAGTGCGTTTAAGCCAATCACAGCCCTTGTTTGCATGTTGCCGTAGACTCACTGGCAACGCCCGAGGCTTTGTTTTTACACGGTTCAATGTGTGTGCCTGTGGGCGCTGCGTTGGGAGAAAACTGGGGACATCGGTTTTGGTTGAAATTAAGCAGTACGGCACTTCTCCCTTTTTTTATGTTCTGAGCATAAAACCTATGTCACTTTTTAGGATTCCGTACTCAAAGAGTAAAACGGGACCCTATTACTAAGACTCCGCTGTCCGTCTGTCTGTCCGTCTGTCACCAGGCTGTATCTCATGAACCGTGATAGATAGAGATTTGAAATGTGATGTATTTCTGTTGTCGCTATTTATAACAAAAAATACTAAAAAACAGAATACATAATTTTATTTTTATTTTAGTTTTTATCTGTTTCTTTTTCTTTTACAATCTTACACAAATCGACCTTGCCCCAAACTAAGCAAAGCTTGTACTATGGGTACTAGACAACGATAAACATACTTACATAGATAAATAAATACTTAAATACATAGAAAACATCCATGACTCAGGAACAAATATTTGTGCTCATCACACAAATAAATGCCCTTACCGGGATTCAAACCCGGGACCTCCAGCTTCGTAGGCAGAGTCACTACCAAGTTACTAACTAGGCTACAGGGGGTTCCTATACAACACATTTTTTGCCGTTTAAAGATATAGATAATGGTACGGTACCCTTCGAATCCGACTCGGCTGGGCAGCATTCGGGAAGCTACGGCACATCTTTTCGTCCAATATTCCGCAGTGTCTCAAGACGAGAGTCTTTGACCAGTGTGTGTTGCCAGTGATGACATATGGCACGGAAACGTGGTCGCTTACTAAAGGCCTCATAAGAAGGCTCAAAGTCACTCAAAGGGCAATGGCTCTCCATTGCCCTTTGAGTGACTTTGAGCCTATGCTATGCTATGCTGGGAGTTTCTCTGCGCGATCGCATCAGAAATGAGGCTATCCGCAGCAGAACCAAGGTAACTGATAAAGCCCTCCGAATTGCTTAACTTAAGTGGCAGTGGGCGGGGCACATTGCACGTAGAACCGATGGCCGTTGGGGCGGAAAGGTTCTCAAGTGGCAACCACGTACCGGAAGGCACAGCGTGGGTAGGCCCCCCGCAAGGTGGACTGATGACCTGGTAAAGGTCGCGGGAGTCCGCTGGATGAGGGTGGCGCAGGACCGGCTATTGTGGCACTCTTTGGGGGAGGCGTATGTCCAGCAGTGAACGTCTTTCGGCTGATATGATGATGATGATGATGATGACTCGGAAATGTAATAAAACCACGTAAAAATCTTCCTTTCCAGTGTAAACCCCCGGTGTGTGTTATTATAATATATAAACGAAAATAATTACTAAATGCAAGGTAGGATCGTGCTGTACTTAACAAACGCCATATAAGCTTGTTTTTTAAAAAGTTTTTTATTAATCTTGTTATTTTCAATAACCCTGCATATTATGTCGCTGGTTCGTGGGTACTTGTACAGACAAATCACACAAACCCAAACAAGATAGGTCTATCTATTTTAGTTAAGGAGTTCCCATGACCACCTTCCATCATCAGATCCTGGAAATCATCCATCACCAAAGTGTTTACCAAGACAAAACAGATGAGCTCAAACTAGATGGGTTTATCTAGTTTAGTTTAGGAGTTCCATGACCACCTTATAGCTCCATCATCAGACTCTGGAAATCATCCAGCACCAAAGTCTTGCCGTGCCATGACCAAATAAATGAGCCCAAATTCGATGGCTTTATCTTGTTGAGTTTAGGAGTTGCTATGGCCACCTTCCGACTCCATCATCAGACCAGCTCTATGATATTATGTCACCGAAGATACGCAATTGTACCTAATTTGAAGATTTCACCCAAACTCCCATACATACATACATACTAACAAGGTGGACTGATAGTAACAAGTAAATAAATTAAATCTATCAAGTATCACGATCACTCGTACAATAATAATTGACTATAGAACGCGTAGTTTAGACAAAAGGATCCAACCCACAAGACATCACCATTGAAATGTATGACTTTTGTTTTAGGGAGAAGGTTCAATTTTAAATGTTACGTATCCGGTGGGTTTGAGCCTTTTCGCTACACTACGTCATATATGGCAGCTATGCAATTCATAACTTGTCTCGATTAGCCTCACGAATGTATCCCCAGTATAGTTTGACCCCGAGGTTGGTAACAACTATGCCTAGTCGGAGATCAAAATAATATTATTTTATCTGAAGAGTGGCCGGTTAGCTTCGTGAATAGCCACAAATAAACACACTACACGTCTGTCTCGGAGGGCTATTCAGCCGGTACTGAGATAAATTCCCGCGCGACGGTAAATTTATACTAGTTTTGAATAATTATTTATAAATATAAATTTTGACAAAAGTTAAATTTTTTGGACTGGATCTTGTTGGTACAAGCATGAACTTTAATGTTGTGTAAGATTCAATACAAAAATTATTCAACAATAATGAGAAAATCCTTGAGTTTTCAGTACAATTTTGTTGACAAATATGGTGTAATTGAGAACAGTTTACATATATATACGTGCAGAATAAGGAAAATTCGAGGCGGCTAGGAGCAATGGCAACATATTACGCTAGTGAAAATAGAAAAAAACAAGTAGGTTCTCATATAACATCATGGAGTATTAGGGGCTCAAACTTATGACTATGCGCTCTCTTCAGAAAACTACTGTCGGTAATCGGGTATTTTCGGTTAAAATATTAGTTCTTCGTAAATTGGAGGCGGCTAGGACCAATATGAGGAGTTTACCTATGCAAATAAGTAATCAGGATCTAGAAAAAGCTCTCCGTTTCTTAGAATTACAACGTCAAAAATCCGTCATTCTCGCTTATTCCTGACCAAAAAACGAGCGCCCTCTTAACAGCTTTAGTGTCGAGCGGGACAAACAGCCCTAATGGAATATTATGTAACTGGTCTCGAGAATTGATTTAATATTTTGTTCAGCATTCAGCGCCAATACAACAAACATACGTCAGAAAGCCATGGGCGCTTTTCGCTGTATATTGAGTCTAAGCTCGTTCGAACTACGGCGTAGCGTAGCACTAGTGTGCAGTTCAAGAAGACTACCTACAGTTACAGCGTCGTGGCGATAAATGAGTTAACCCATTCAAGGCCAATGACTCACATATGAGTCATGCCTCTACGAGCATGCCAATGCATATACCAATACGTTGAAAGGGTTAAGGGGACGTAGGTTCGTGGTCTTCTCTCCCTCTCACTGAGCATAAGCGTGAGCGAGATGGAAGTGCGTGTTTGGAAGCGCAGATATAATTTTTTTTAATATTATTTCTTTGTGCGTTTTATTAAATAAAAAAGTAATAGCTGATTTCCCTCAAACATGACATTGCCGATTTTTAGAACCAATTGTAATAAGTTTAGCTGTTGTGCATAATTTGTTACGATTTTTTTAAGTGTATTTTAGACCTATCTTCGTGATTTTTTTCTATAGAGCGAAAGTCAAAAACTCAGGTTTCAAATAGCTGATTTCCCACGAGAAAGGCCTCAAGATTTCTAATTAAATTTAAGGCAGCCGTTTTATAATCCAAACAAGAGCTACGATTTTTTAAAAATCCATTTTCGGAGCTCACGTCGCCTTAACATAATCACGCCAACAATATAAATATAGACCCCTACGACATCAAAAGTATAATTATCAAAGAATTTTCAATTCAATCATTCACCAAATTCATCAACAACATCATAAACAGCCTTAAAAAATTTAATTACACGTAAACTATATTTCATAGTAACAATATATTTCAAAATTATATAATAGTCTCATAATAGTTAAAAGAACCAAAGTTCGCCCGTATTCCACGCGGGGTCTTTGGATCAAGAAACCATAGTTCATTAAAAAGAAAACACAATCACCTGAGCTCCCTGCCGAGGTTTTCCCAAGGGACTACAGTATGGGGTTCATCAAAAAAGGAGTGTATAAATTATTAAAGGGTCGGCAACGCGCATGTAGCACCCCTGGAGTTGCAAGCGTCCATAGGCTACGGTAATTACTTACCATCAGGTGGGCCGTAAGCTTGTTTGCCACCGTCGTGGTATTAAAAAAAAAAAAAAAAAAAAAACATGGCCAAGAATCGCTACTCGCTACGCTACGCTCGTAGTCGATCCCGCGGTTTTCCTGCCAAGTAGTAACGATGCGTTAGGAAGATCTAAACGTAAATTTTTATATGGAAAAATGACAATTTGCATGTTTATCTTTTTTGTTTATTTTAGCGTGTAAGCGATTTGGTGTAAACTGTAAGCTTGCATTGTATTATTGTGAATAAATGAAATTAAATTAAATTAAATTAAATTTTTCAAACGCGCGTTCAGAACGTTATTACTCCTCTGGCGTTAAGAACCAGTAGGAATTCAGCTAGAATCCAACCTTATTATAATAAGTATTGAATATGTATTCTGTGTATAATATCTATTCCTGTATATATCTAGTTTTTTTGTACATAATTATTTATATAGATGTAGTGTATAATAAAATTGTTATCGTCTTCTTCATGTTCTCCAGATACTATCATACTTATTTCTTTGCGCCTTTCATAAATCTCTGTTTAGCCCAATGGTTAGCTGGTAGAGAATGCCATTTGGCATTAAGTTCGCCTTTGATACATTTATGTGTGTTGTGCAATAAAGTTTAAATACGTACACTTTGATTAGCACACACATTAACCTGGCAGCTTCAAACTCGAAAATATAAAAATTTTGCTTACAACGTTTGCCTTTTAAAGTTGAAACGACGTCTAAAAATAGGTAATAAATAAATAAATATTACGGGACAATCTTACACAAATCAACCTAGGCCCACGGTAAGCTCAATAAGGCTTGTGTTGTGGGTACTAGGCGATGATATATATAATAGATAAATACATATAGATACTTATATCCATAACTCAGGAACAAATATTCGTGATAAACACACAAATAAATGCCCTGACCGGGATTCGAACCCGGGACCTCCAGCTTCGAAGGCAGGGTCACTACAAACTAGGCTAAAGCGGTCTATAGAAGAATGTATAATATTTATATCGTCGGTTTGTACTCATAAGATTTTCGCCCCTAAGTAATATTTATTTACATTTATTATTATTACCTTCAAAAAAGTTTCAGCATCACTAGAACCAATTGTAATAAGTTTAGCTGATGTGCATAATTTGTTACGATTTTTTTAAGTGTATTTTAGACCTATGTTCATGATTTTTTTCTATCGAGCGAAAGTCAAAAACTCAGGTTTTAAATAGCTGATTTCCCACGAGAAAGGCCTCAAGATTGCTAATTAAATTTAAGGCAGCCGTTTTATAATCCAAACAAGAGCTACGACTTTTTAAAAATCCATTTTCGGAGCTCACGTCGCCTTAACATAATCACGCCAACAATATAAATATAGACCCCTACGACATCAAAAGTATAATTATCAAAGAATTTTCAATTCAATCATTCACCAAATTCATCAACAACATCATAAACAGCCTTAAAAAATTTAATTACACGTAAACTATATTTCATAGTAACAATATATATCAAAATTATATAATAGTCTCATAATAGTTAAAAGAACCAAAGTTCCACGCGGGGTCTTTGGATCAAGAAACCATAGTTCATTAAAAAGAAAACACAATCAGCTGAGCTCCCTGCCGAGGTTTTCCCAAGGGACTACAGTATGGGGTTCTAAAAAAAAGGAGTGTATAAATTATTAAAGGGTCGGTAACGCGCATGTAGCACCCCTGGAGTTGCAAGCGTCCATAGGCTACGGTAATCACTTACCATCAGGTGGGCCGTAAGCTTGTTTGCCACCGACATGGTATTAAAAAAAAAAAAAAAAAAAAAAAAAAACATGGCCAAGATGGTACGCTACGCTCGTAGTCGATCCCGCGGTTTTCCTGCCAAGTAGTAACGATGCATTAGGAAGATCTAAACGTAAATTTTTATATGGAAAAATGACAGTTAAATTGTCCGAACGCGCGTTCGGAACGTTATTACCCCTCTGGCGTTAAGAGCCGGTAGGAATTCAACTAGAATCCAACCTTATTATAATAAGTATTGAATATGTATACTGTGTATAATATCTATTCCTGTATATATCTAGTTTTTTTGTACATAATTATTTATATAGATGTAGTGTATAATAAAATTGTTTTCGTCTTCTTCATGTTCTCCAGATACTATCATACTTATTTCTTTGCGCCTTTCATAAATCTCTGTTTAGCCCAATGGTTAGCTGGTAGAGAATGCCATTTGGCATTAAGTTCGCCTTTGATACATTTATGTGTGTTGTGCAATAAAGTTTAAATACATAAATACACTTTGATTAGCACACACATTAACCTGGCAGCCATCAAACTCGAAAATATAAAAATTTTGCTTACAACGTTTGCCTTTTAAATTTGAAACGACGTCTAAAAATAGGTAATAAATAAATAAATATTACTAGACAATCTTACACAAATCAACCTAGGCCCACGGTTAGCTCAATAAAGCTTGTGTTGAATAGATAAATACATATAGATACTTATATACATATATAACATCCATAACTCACGAACAAATATTCGTGATAAACACACAAATAAATGCCCTGACCGGGATTCGAACCCGGGACCTCCAGCTTCGTAGGCAGAGTCACTACCAACTGGGCTACGGAGGCCGTTTTAACGTACTTAGAGCCCATTTAAGGCAAAAGGTTTGAAGCAGCCTCGTTAGTAGCCGTGTGTCTTCAACATTCGTGTGTGGTTTCAAATTCGCCTTCAGTTGTTATAAAGCGTCGGAAATGTACTGGCATTTTATGAATGTGGCAGCTCGGTCTTTTGAGACGGGAAGCTGTGGAACGCTTATGTGCTTTTGAAATGTTGATTTTTCCGTGAACTTCGTGATTGTAAACTGTGATGCTGAAACTTTTTTGGAGGTAATAATAATAAATGTAAATAAATATTACTTAGGGGCGAAAATCTTATGAGTACAAACCGACGATATAAATATTATACATTCTTCTATAGACCGCTTTAGCCTAGTTTGTAGTGACCCTGCCTACGAAGCAAGAGGTCCTGGGTTCGAATCCCGGTAAGGGCATTTATTTGTGTGATGAGCACGAATATTTGTTCCTGAGTCACGGATGTTTTCTATGTATTTAAGTATTTATTTCTCTATATAAGTATGTATATCGTCGTCTAGTAGCCATGGTACAAGCTTTTCTTAGTTTTGGACTAGGTCGATTTGTGTAAGATTTTACAAAAATATTTATATTTATTTATTTATAGATTACACAGACTCAAGAACAAATAAGTACTCGTGCACATGACAACGTTTCTTATTAATATAGAAATGAAAAAGGAATTAAAATTAAATCTGTATTTGGAACTCGTGTTATATTTTCAATGCAGCGAGAGTTGTTTGAAAAGGAAACGCGAAAGCCACAGCTCCGGTAAAGAGCACGACATTTTTAGGGTTCCGTAGCCATAATGGCAAAAACGGAACCCTTTTTTCATCATGTCCGTCTGTCCGTCTGTCCGTATGTCACAGGCACTTTACTCGAAAACTATAAGCTGTATTTGAATAAAATTTGGAGGATAGGTGTATTTTGTTAGCCGCTACATAGATCTGTAATGAAATGAGTAAAAAAAAACCTCATACATGTAACTGCACGTCAAAAAAAATAAAAAACGTTGTATGTCCACGTGTGGCACATCAATCGATAGGCCTTTCAAAATAAATATAAGGGTTCCTAGAAATTTTTTGGTAAAGTTAATATAGTCGGAGATAATCGCCCCGAAAGTCATAATATAATAAATATAGATAGATATAAATAGAAATAAATAACAATAAACGGTGTAATAAAAAAAATAAAAAAAAATTGTAGACATAGCGCTTATCAAATTCTTTTACCGAAAAGTATTTTGAACAAGATCGGTTAAAAGGTTTTCGAGATATTGCTGAAAAACTGCCTTCCGTGCGGAAAAGGACGTAAGTGCCGTAAGATTTCTGTGACGATACGACTTTTTTAATAGGCACGGAACCCTTCGTTGTGCGTGGTTCGACACGCACTTGGCCGGTTTTAATAATACAACTCAATTGCATTGGGTACACGGAACGTTTGAGCGAACATTGTTTGATATTTTTAAACTGCTTTCAAAATACTAACCAGTACATGGTTACTCACACAGAGTCGTTTCTTTGGATCTGAGGGTAAATGTTGGATACTACTTGAACATTACTTTTGTATGGTTACTTGTGTTTATATTTATAGAGACTAAAGATTCTACTTAACTTGCGTAGATATATGGGTTTAACATAAGTTTATATGTTAGGTAAATACAGTTAGTAGTTATAGTTAGTAGTTAGCTACAAATAGTACCTAGTTATAGTTTACAGGATTCACAGAAAATTAATCTGCCGGAAGGCGAGGCGTGGGTAGGCCCCCCACAAGGTGGACTGATGACCTGGTAAAGGTCGCGGGAGTCCGCTGGCGCAGGACCGGTCATTGTGGCACTCTTTGGGGGAGGCCTATGTCCAGCAGTGGACGTCTTTCGGCTGATATGATGATGATGATGATGACAGAAAATCAGTTTTGCAGTCAGTGTCTCCTTTGTTGTGAGTGGATTTTTTTTGAGGCAACACTAGATTCTATTCCATTTCAATACGAACTTTTTGGATTTGGAACAAGTTTTTGAAGTCTAAATTGCAAGAACTCGAGCCAAAACGGGACTATGAGCTTAAAAGACTTCAGAGTCTTTTAAATCGTGAGTCCTGAGTCCTTTTTCGAGTCTTATCGAGTCCTGTAGTCACAACTCTTAAAATAGACTCAAGTCATCGTATCTTTTATAGTCTTTTTTCCAACTTTATAATAATATTTTCTGGGTTGTGATAAATTAAGAAAACCATATTAACAGACAAAATTAAAAACCAAAAATATACTGATTGCAACATTACTTTACTGAGTAAGTTGCGTAATCTGAGGTGTTCCTACAAGTCCACTGAGTTCTAATAATAACTCAGTAATTCCAAAAGCCTTAACGTAAACAAAACACTGTAGTCTTCTATAGATAAGAAGACTACAGAAGACGCAAGTCCCCCCCCCCCCAGTTGAAGAGAACTTGAGCTTCGATTCAATGACTACTTAGAGACTAAAAAACTGAGTCCAGTTTTAGAAATCAAGACTCCAAGGACTTGAGTCTTTACCAACACTAAATAGAACCCCATAGGCCCAACCATACCCGTAATCTGCACTCGACCATTTCTTGTTAGCGTCGACTTAATTTTTTGAGTCTATGTCCCTTTTAAGTGGTCGTCTTTTAGTGCCACGAAGTTAATTGGTACCCTTGATGAAGCGGTCACCTCTTTCTAACAAATTTAAAAATTAGGTATCACTGTTCTGTCTGCAGGAAAATATTACGTTTTTGAGATATATTCCAAAATTTGCTTATAATCTGCGCACATGGATAGCATACCTAATTACCTACCTACAATATTCTTTCAAGATATTATTCCCGAAAAGCATTACGAATGATTATGCGAAAGAAGAAGTTAAGAATTTATTCGCGAATAATTAATTGGCGAATAAATATTGGCGAATAATTATTCGTCATTCTCGAATAATTCTATTTATTCTTATTCGTATTTGAATAAATTGTGCCCACCTCTGGTGCCATCTTTCCTATATATGGCTCCACTGAAAATCAGCGTCACGGGGCGCGTCTCTCCCTTTAGCGTAATACATCTTATGCTGTATATTTAAGCCCATTGTTCTTGTTAGGGTTCCGTACTCAAAGAGTAAAACTGGACCCTATTACTAAGACTCCGCTGTCCGTCCGTCCGTTATCCTGTATCTCACTGATACCGTGATAGTTCCAGCTGAAATTTTCACAGATGATGTAGTTATTTCTGTTGCCGCTATAACAACAAATACTAAAAACACAGAATAAAATAGTTTTTTATAGATAATGATACGGAACCCTTCGTGCGAGAGTCTGACTCGCACTTGGCCGGTTTTTTCTTTTTCTTTAGATTTGATGAAGTTAATTCTGCATACCTATGTATAATATTCTTTGCGCTAATAAATTATTTTCTTTCCTTCTTTTTTGCTTTATTTCTTCAATGCGCGCGTGCGGAGGACTCCAGTACCTCAAACTGAACGCACTGAGGTCCTTCTCTCACACTGCTGTTTCTATATCATTCTCGATCACCATTGTTGGGGTCGTTAGTCGAGTTTTGATCGACGCCTGCTGCGACCCCGCGATGACCCTCTTTAGTCACCTTTCACGACAGGTGAGGGAGACCTTACGGGTTTGAACCTAGAAAAAAAAGAAAGAAAGAAGAAAGAAAAAAATGTTTATTCATGACATGCTTCAGCAAACTGAAAAATACAAGAAAAAAAATAATAAAATAAAAAATACAGTCTACTAATAGTGTCAAGAATAGGCCCCGCCTCAGCATAATGCTGACTCAAGATTCGAGCTGGCGCTGATCATCCGGCGGGACCTAACGAGTGTCACGCACGGTGTTTGCAATAGGTACCCACGGCTTAAAGTTAATATAGATGAATTATCGAGGACATGGAATTGCATTTGTAGTGGTTGTACCGTTTGCAACAAAAGGAGAATAATTTTCTCTTAATTTTTCTTCACAATTTGACACTGACATTATTTTGGTATTTACTTCTTCGATATATAACAAACCTCTTTTTATGCTGATAGTACGAGAAAATAGAAAATTTAAATATAGAATGCCTGTAAACATACAATACTACTACATATGCAATTCCACACTCTCGTTAATTTATCTATACCTAGGGCCCCAAGCATCGATATCGTTACAACTAATGTTTGTACATTGAATTATTCGCAGGCTCCGGCCCGTGTGTGATTAGTTCTACATATTTAATCGCATGGCGTCGTTTGTCTGCACCCAGCACGTCTAGGTACAGGTACTGAACTTAATAGAATTCTCTAGGGTCAAGGATCTCTTGGCCAAGATGGGACTATCTGATAGTTTAGACTGTACAATGTGTGGCGAGGAGGATGAGACTATGGAACACTTATTGTGTGAATGTCATGCCCTTGCCAGACAAAGAATGAACTACTTTGGTAACGGTTACCCGCAACCAAAGGAATTCAAGGTACTCCCGGCGAACTGCATCATCCGCTTTGTGGAAATGATGGAGCAAGCCTGGGAGCAGGTATAAAGGAGAGGGCAAATGCACAAAAGATCCCACTGGGTCGAAGTGCATCCGAAAGGGCCCTCACCTAGATAAGATAACCATGTTTCTTGAATTAGCACGACATCATTCTCAGAGCACAGATCATGAATGAATTTAGTAGATCGCCGTACGGACCTACTATTGATCGACGCTATTTTTAATTTCGCGAAGATGATATTTTAGGAACACCCTTTCGGATATTATTATTATTATTATAAGATAAGATAGGGTCAGACGGGTGCTATAGCACAATACTTATATTCGTACATAAGCTAGAAATCCAATTAGGTACTTATACAGGGTGGGCCCTGTAACACGAGCAAATATTCAAAAGGAGGCTTCCTTAGAGCATTTGCAGTAACCCCTTGTGTATCATTCACTTTCAAAATTTTTGGTTACGGAGAAATTTTGATCTAAAGTTATGACCTCCAAGTAATGTATCTTGGCACCACGAGATCATATCACGGCAGTCAATGCAGATTTTGAGGTAACATCATGTAATGAGTCATAATAGTTTTTGCATTTTTGTGTTCAACAGATAGTTTTGTGATTTTTTCATTTTTTTTTCTTTTTTTTTGTGTTTTTAAAATAAAAAGTTACTCGAAGCACTTCAGAAGAGTAAAAAAATACAAGTAAACTTATTTTAAAGAATTTTTTTTTAAAAAAAAAATTTTTTTTTTTCGCGTAAAACCACTTCGAAATAATTGTTCACAAGCTTAATAATCTACCGTTTAATTTTTTGCTCCAGTTACAGGGCCCACCCTGTATATAAAGTGAGAGTGTTTTTTTTCCCTGTCAAACCCCTTTCACACCTGCTATTCAGAAAAGAGTCATTGTTGCTTTCAAATAACGACCGGTAGTGGGTAGTGACGCTACCTACGAAGCTGAAGGTCCTGGGTTCGAATCCCGGTAAGGGCAAATATTTGTGTGATGAGCACGAATATTTGTTTCTGAGTCCTGGATGTTTCCTATGTATACCTACAAGTACATACATACATACATATAATCACGCCTCTTTCCCAGAGGGGTAGGCAGAGATCACGGATCTCCATTTGCTACGATACTGACAAACCACTTTCGCTTCACTCACTTTCATAACATTTCTCATACATGCTCGTCGGTTTAGGGTACTTTTGACCTGGCCTTTCTGTAAGATTTCTCCAATTTGATCGGAGAAAGTTCGCCTAGGTCTTCCCCTTCCAACTTGCCCTTCCACTCTTTTTATATACACTCTCTTCGTTAATCTTCTTTCATCCATCCTCTCTACATGCCCAAACCACCTTAACATACCCTTCTCAATGTTCGTGACTATATCTCCATCCATTCCACACTTATCTCTTATCACACTGTTTCTGACTCTATCACTCAATTTCACTCCACACATACTTCTCAACGCTCTCATTTCTACTGCATTCACTCGACTTTGATGTCTTTTTTGCCACACCCAACTTTCGCTTCCATACGTAAGTGTGGGCACCAACACTCCCCTATGCACAGCCACGCGTGCTTTTTGCGATATTTTCTGGCTGCCCATAAAGGCATTCAGTGCCCCATCTACAAGTATTTATCTATTAAATACATCGTCGCCTAGTAGATATATGGATAACACAAGCCTTATTGAGCTTATTATGGGGCTAGTTCGATTTACAACTGTAGGTAAGATTGCCACTAATATAAAAAATATAAAAATTAGGGACGTCAATTTTCCTCATAGAAAGTCTGAAAAGCATTATGTGTCTTAAGGATGACTCACGCTAGAACGTCTTAGGGCTGTTTTCTAAGAAAAACGAAGGCGTTTTTGCGCGGCGGGGGCATACTTAAGCCTGGCCGAGCCACGGCTGAGGCTCGGAAGCGGCTCGGTGTCCGCGCGGCCCGCGTGCCGCGGCCTAGCGTGAGTCATCATTTAGGCGTACACACTTGAATCCCTCGTTACGCTCAAGATTCTACGTAGAATATTTCGCTTCACTCGGGATTCAATATACCGCCCTCGATGTAAAAATATAATTTTGCTCCCTTAAGACACGAACTTAATTAGATATATTCATTAGAGCCGCCTTTACTTTACCCATTATTATTAAATTGTATTTATACTATTTTATGAATCGAATCTAAACTTTAGTGAGACATGTTGAAATAATGATAATAATTACACGGTTCAAGTCACGTATTTATTAAATGTCACTGAAGAAGAACTCCCGAAGAGTTCGAAACATGTCGCGCGTAGTGACATTTAATACGCGAGTTGAACCGTGTAATTATTAGCATTATTTTATTAATAGTGAATTTAGTCATTCATATTTAATTCAGTGGCTTGAGCTGACGTTTAATAACCAAGTTTGGAAGTTATTCGACAGCTCGCTAAGTTTGCCGCTCCGTCAAATTTTCGCTAATAAACCGCTTACTAGTGATTAACAACTATGGCGAACTTCTTTAGACAACTTTTAAGGTTTAAATAGGTCATTACGGCGAGGCTGGTTCACGATCTTCTCTCCCTCTCACTGAGCATAAGCGTGAGCGAGATGGAAGTGCGTATTCGGAAGTGTATAACATCACTTTTTAGTACTTACATATTATATAATTTTTGGAATACTGGATAATTTATTAAAAATGTATCCGGTTATTGTGTACTAATAAAAAAGCTATCCTTTTTATAAAAAAAAACATAGATTGTCGTTGAATATTACGAAATCTCCAACATTAAAGTTTAATTTGTAAAACATCTATTCTATACTTGTCTGTTATTTAATATCGTATGCTTGCTGTTCTACTGGGTCCCGTAACACAGGGAATCCTAGCTCGGGACCCAATGACTTTGTATCTTAGTGTATCATGTTTTTGTCGAATAAATATTTATATTTCTATTTCTATTTTTATGGTGATATTTAAGATCTTTTTACAGAGTTACCAAGCCATTTTTAGGGTTCCGTACTCAAAGAGTAAAATGGGACGCTATTACTAAGACTCCGCTGTCCGTCTGTCTGTCTGTCTGTCTGTCTGTCTGTCTGTCTGTCTGTCCGTCTGTCACCATGCTGTATCTCAACAACAGACAGTTGAAATTTTCACCAGATGATGAATTTCTGTTGCCGCTATAACAACAAATACTAAAAAACAGAATAAATAAAGAATAAAAAAAAAATATTTTAGAATCTTACACAAATCGGCTTAGTCCCAAACTAAGCAAATCTTGTAATATGGGTACTAGACGACGATAAAAATACTTATATAGATAAATAAATACTTAAATACATAGAACACATCCATGACTCAGGTACAAATATTTGTGCTCATCACACAAATAAATGCCCTTACCGGGACTCGAATCCGGGACCTCCGGCTTCGTAGGCAGTGTCACTACCAACTAGGCTACAGGAGGCTCCCATACAACAAACGTTATTTTTTGCCGTTTTTTGAACCCTTCGTGCGTGAGTCCGACTCGCACTTTGCCGGTTTTTTTTTTATATTATGTTCGGTTATTGTGTTTCTTTGTTTCTTTTTCAGTCTACAGTAATTTTTCTGTAGTAGAAATCTTCATTATTTTTTCACACTGGAAGCTCCAAAATCAATATTTTCGTCAGATCGTGAACCGGCCTCGCCTTAAAAAAACTAAATTAATACAATTTAACCATACACAGAACAACCCATTAAAAGGGGTGTGTAATGATCGGTATAAAAACAAATTATATAATTTCATTGGATATAACTATTTTTGATATAATTTCAAAGGGTAGAATCATTCATTGTATATAATAAACGTTTGGTATAATAACAAAATATATATTTTTATTTAGTATAACTATCATTCGGTATAACGCTTATTTCTTATAACCATCATAGAGTATAATTCTTATTTGATATACCTCTCATATTGTATAATGATCAAGCGGTATAAATTTTATGTGCAAATTTACCTTAGCTAAACTACTTCTTTTCCGTTCTAACCTAACGTAAACCCTCAGACCAAGAAAAAAAGATAGACGGAGCATGACGAACCACCTAGTGAAGCCGGTTTTAAACCAAGATAACCTAACCTAACCTAACCTAACCCAACCGCCAGCGTGTCGACGTCACCCCGCTTCGCGGGGTGCCTATTCCCGCTCTAAGGGACACAAGTGAACCCTAACCTAACCCACCAATAGTACAATTATTGCGAGTGTTGGTTTTTTTTACTGCGGGGGGCTTCGCCCCCCGAGCCCCCCCTTGTGGGGTCCTTGGCCCCCCCGTCCCCCCTTTTTCTGGCTACCCTGGCTTGATTATATCAACTGTACATTAGACGGAATGAGCATTATATCCAATGTTCAATATAGCAAATATGCATTATACTTAATGTATGTTATACTAAATATTATTATATCAAATGATCGTTATATAAAATGATAATTATACCATATGAAAATATATTAAGTGTTGTTATACAACTCGAGAATTATATCAGATGAGCGTTATTGCGAGTAATATTATATCAAAAATATTTATAGCCATCGTTACGCACCCCATTAAAAGACATTGTAACGAATAAGTTTGGTTTAAAAATAAATGAAAGGTTTTCTCTAACAGGTGAAACCTGATAGCGGAGCCTTTTTCCGTAGAAAAATGTCAGTTAATTACGGACCCGTATTGGCTCTGGATTGCAGCCAGAGAACTAAGTGACCGTGAAATCGGAACAGTTGTGCACTTTCTTACAACAAAACGACTTATTTAAGTAGGAATAACCGGCACATATGCCCTTATGAAATGAGGAAAGTGCTGGTAGTTGGATTCCGTTTAAATGCACCTCTTGAAACTTTTAATTAGCTGGTATAATGTGCTGTGATGAAAATTATAACGGTCTTTTTGCATAAAGTCCGCCTTTTGTACAGCCGATATTTACATTATTTACCTTTTAAGGTCCAAAAGTCTGATATAACTTTTAGGTCGACTGTACGATAAGAACCTCCATGTTATACCACTAAAATTGAGGATGAGTTTGCTCCTTAGTAAATAATTTAATAGCATCACTAAAAGGTTGTAAAATTCTTATTATACCTAATGTATTAGGAACTTTCCGGATTTGAATATAACCTAAAACTTTACGTTCTAATAAAGTTTAAAAAGCCACTCCAATTAAAACCCCAAAAACTAAAATTAATATACCAATTAAAACTAATAAATAATCATTAAAAATCATTTACTACCTATATAATAAAATTTACATATTTATGATTTCTAAAACCATTAGGTACACTTATTCATTGATTTATTCACTTATTTATTGTTCATTGATGTTGATAACAATCTGTTTTCAACATCAATGAATCAAATTCACACACGCTTGGCAAATAATTTTTAGATGCATAAGTAATTACGAAACACATTCAGTGCCAAGAATCGCTACGCGCTATGCTCGATGCCGATCCCGCGGTTTCCCCGTATGTAGCGGAAGGCGACTACGGCGTAGGCGCCCGCTAGGCGGGTTCCTGGCTGTGAAAGTGTTAATCCAGTGTTAATTAAGTGTTAATTAAGTGTTAATTAAGTGTTAATTCAATTGCAATACGACAGAAATGCGTTATGAAATCACAAATCGGGAAATCAGGAATTATATTGTAGTGACTCTACTACCCAAATGTTGTCTGGTAAAGATTGCTTTTTAACGAATGACTGCCTGTTGTCTGCAAACGACACATCCCTAACTTATACGTCAAAATTATATTCTAATCGTTATATTACCGAGGCATAAGTTCCGCAACATAGGTACATAATGTTAGGGAAACTTTGTTCTTGGCTTTATTACGAAACTCATTCCTAATGCAAACAAAATTGACTCACATTTTGCCGGATGAGGCTCATAATTAACTTCGTTCCACTGAACAGCCTCTTAAAGTCAGCCATACAAAATTTCATTATTACGAGATTGAAACTCTTGAAAATATTGGAGAGCAAATCGGTACTTTAGTTTAATAGGATTAAAGGAAGTCGGTAAAGTATTGGAGTTTTTGTGTGATTAAATAAACTAGGTTACTCCTTCTTTATTGTCTTCTAAGATTTGGGGGCTGTTTCTCAAAAGCTTGTAACTTGTAATATAAGTGGAAGCCTCTTTTCAACTCCTTTTACAAGAAAGAGATTTCTGCTGGTATGACAAGTTCAAGGTTCTGAAAAACGGTTCGGTAGCTCAATCTCAGTTCTACCCCAGCACATGACAGTAAAAAGCTGTTGCTCGTGGATAAGGTCAAGTACCTGGTACATATTATCACGAGCGACCTGAAAGATGATATGGATATTGAGAGAGAGCGCAGGGCGTTAGCGGTTCGTAGTAATATGCTTGCTCGCAGGTTTGCTCGATGTTCATACGAAGTAAAGATAATGCTTTTTAAAGCGTATACACAATCTTTTTACTTGAGCAGCCTGTGGGTTAGGTATACAAAGCGAGCCTATAGCGCCCTGCGCGTGCAGTACAATAATGCATTTAGAATGTTGCTGGGGCTGCCGAGGAGGTGTAGTGCCTCGGGCATGTTCGCCGAAGCCCGTGTAGACGGGTTTCAGGCGATCATGCGCAAAAAGATAGCATCGCTATTAGACAGGGTGAGAGCAAGCGCCAACAGCATCCTAAAGGCAATATCGTGGAGGTTTGACTGTCCAATCCTATCTTATTGGATTCGACAGATTGAGGGCGTTGCCCAATTTATTATTTAAGAATATTTTTATATTTACTTGCTGTTACTAACCAATTTAGTATTAAGTCACATGTTACTAACACACTATGGATCACTAGGTCTGAAATAAAGTATTTTTATTTTATTATTTTATTTTTATTATAAAAATTCGCTACGTAGCAATGGTCTGGATTTTGGACTGGAAGGACCTTACTATCTTTTTGGCAATCAACGAATAAATACTGCGATAGCTGTACTGTCATATAGCGTGGCACACATTTTACGGTGATAGCCGTTACCGCCGCCGAACGTGTTAAGGGTTGCCATGCAATAGAGTGTTTAAGAGTAGGCTTGGCCTAGCCAGCCATATCGGAGCTTACAACAGAGCAAATCCATAATTGCTAGGATCTCCGTCACCGAAATCGATGAGGAGGACTAAAATAATATATCATCATCATCATATCAGCCGAAAGACGTCCACTGCTGGACATAGGCCTCCCCCAAAGAGTGCCAAAATGACCGGTCCTGCGCCACCCGCATCCAGCGGACTCCCGCGACCTTTACCAGGTCATCAGTCCACCTTGTGAAGGGCCTACCCACGCCGCGCCTTCCGGTACGTGGTCGCCAATCGAGAACCTTTCCGCCCCAGCGGCCATCGGTTCTACGTGCAAATAATATATATTCTTATGAAAAGAAAACGTTTGTATGGAAAGTTCACGCTGTCGTTCGTTCGTAATCAAATTAAAATACGTAAAAATTTTCAATAGAAATGCAGTTTTTGAAAAAGCCGAACGCTAATCAATATCGTCGAGGTGCATTCAATCGAAGCCCATTCAACGCCTGAATTCACTTCATATTCATTACGTGCTATACGATCTAATTTGAAATATGAATATCCTGCAGCGGGGTGAGATCTCAATTTATATATTACCTGCATACATTTTTATAAATATAAATAAAAGGATGACTCACGTTCACGTGCTCACTAGCGCCACCGGTAAATAATTGAGATTTAACGATAGATACTTAAAAAGATAGGCCGTTACACACTGTATTTTGCATTTAAGTACCTTGTGAATACATCAAACTGCACCGCACGGTCACGGTCCACTTTGACACCTAATCCCAAGATTTGGCATAGGCACTAGTTTTACGAAAGCGACTGTCATCTGACCAGAGGGAGAGCTAGACTTTATTGGACCGGTTTCCTCACGATGTATTCCTTCACCAAAAATCCACTGTTAAATATCAAATGATATTTCGTACAATAAGTCTTTTGTAAAAACCCAGTGGTAAGAGCCGGGGTTTGAAGTTCAAACCCCGGCTCTTACCACTGGGTTTTTACAAAAGACTTATTGTACTTATTTACGCGACTTTCAATCTGGAGGGCGTGGGTTCAACTTGAACCCACGCCCTCCAGATTGAAAGTCGCGTGCCTCACCGCCCGGCTACAGTAGTTCTCACTCACTGACATCCCAATGAATATCCATCTGAGGATGACTCACGCTAGAACGGGCCGTGTCCGGCCCGGGCCGTTTTATAAGACAAACGACGGCGTTTTTGCGCGGCCGAGCTATAAAAAAAAAAATTACAATAAAATACCAGAGCCAATCAGAACTTTAGACACTGAAAGTAACTTTACACATAAACTTAAAATATATTGCGCAGCCAAGGCTTACTACTCTGTGAAGGAATTCATGGATGAATAAATATATCGAGCTGACATTTAATTAGAAATGACATTTATAATACTTACATTTTGATTGTATCATATTATTTTAATTGTGGACATATTCAATCTACTATTTCATCATTTTATATTCAAGCTATTCTTATTGAATGACATTATGTAACATATTTTTTCATATTATTCTTGGGACATCTGTAACCCAGTATTTGGGGTTTTAATTTTAATTTTAATTTACTTATAATGTACCCAATTGACAGTGTATGATTAATACCAAATAAATGAATATGAATATGAATAAACCTAAGCCCGGCCGAGCCAAGGCCGAGGCTCGGAAGCGGCTCGGTGTCAGCACGGCCCAGACGTGGCTCAGCCGGGTTTGGGTATGCCAAATCTTGGGATTAGGTGTCATTGTGGACCCCGTGCGGTGCAGTTTGATGTATTCACAAGGTACTTACTTAAATACAAAATACAGTGTGTAGGGGCCTACTTTAAATTTAATCGTTAAATTTAAATAATCTCAATTATTTACGGGTGGCGCTAGTGAGCACGTGAAGTGCCTTGAGGAAGCCGAAGGATCTCCCATCAGCCGTGCACCTACCTTGGAATCGGGTGAGTCTGTACAGTACGAACCACATTTCAGGGACACCTGACGAAGGAGTGTCACAGCAACTCCTGGCAGAAGTTGAGTGTCCTTTCAGTAACTCTAAGGCTCCGTGTCGCTGTATTAATTTCTCTTCTAGCACTATAGTTTATTGGTCGTTTATAAAATTAACTTTTTCGCAATTTGTATTTTACAAGCTTTCTATTAATTTGCAATGTAAGTAGGTACCTAACTAGTTAACTAAATATGTTTGTTCGGGTGGAATCTTGCAACTCAATTTTGAAGCCGATATCTTCAACCGATTGAGCTGAAATTTTGGGTAAAAGTAAAGTTTGGATGACAATTCAATATTATGGTGCCATCGAGCTGATCTGATTATGGAGACAGAAGGTGACCGTGGGAATTCAGTACGACGTAACCCCGTTGAGTTTGGCCTCGTTAGAATCGTCTCAATGAGTAGGTAATGACGGTATACAGAAAATAACAGTCGGCAATAAAAGCTTGTATCAATTTTTTTTTACAGAATTTTTTTATTTTAATCTAAGTCATTCACGGAAATTGTATTCAAATCTTCGCGACAGTTAAAGCTCAGTGTATCCAAGAAAAACTACGGCCCATATCTGTAATATTCATTGGAAAACGATCCGTTGCCGGCATGGCTTATAATCGAACGATTGTATCGCGTACATAATTGAGGGCCGTCGATTGTGGACAACGTGTTGACACCCCTGACCTGGGTAGGGTCGCAGTGTGGGCGAGAAGCGATTTAATAGGATAACAAGATAGTACGCTTGGCTTGGGTAAAGGTGAGGCGCTAGTGGAGGTGTGTTTCTACGTTATGACGACCGCTTTAGCCTAGTTGGTAGTGACCCTGCCTACGAAGCAAGAGGTCCTGGGTTCGAATCCCGGTAAGGGCATTTATTTGTGTGATGAGCACAAATATTTGTTCCTGAGTCATGGATGTTTTCTATGTATTTAAATATTTATTTCTCTATATAAGTATCTATATCGTCGTCTAGTACCCATAGAACAAGCTTTGCTTAGTTTGGGACTAGGTTGATTTGTGTAAGATTGTCCGCAAATATTATTTTTTTTTTTTTCCCGCTCACGGGACAATGATGTCCTGGACCTTTGGGAGGCATGCGTGGGACTAGGTACCTACAAAGTACCAACTGAGCCAACACGTAGAGGCCCTTTTGACAATTTAATGAAATGCAAGGAGTACACCGAACGGATGCTGTCCCTGCCCGTGTCATGGGACGCACACAGAGACAGCACCCGCTGGGGTGTATAGGGACTATTGCTGGTTGATGGAATCTAAAGAAAACGGGTTATAGGGTGAAAATGATGGACTAGTGGCTGGGCTATTGGGTGAAACATCGGACGCCTGCCTAATAAACTGTCTCATTTTTTATCTCTGGCAGACGGTGACTCGCCAACTGCTAGATGGGCCCCTATTAATAGCGACATTAAAAAATTGCCTAAGGACAACACCAGTCAGAGAGGCTGGGGGGGTAGAGAGGTGGCACTGGACTTTAAACATATAGCCAACTCGCCACTTAGGTGTCCACATCTACCCTCGAGCAACAGCTCTTGCGACTCCACTCTGGACAGCCAGTTAAGGCAAGCCAGAGGTGGGGGGCCTGTCCAACCATCCACCCGATCGGCTCAGCCTGACCACAGGACACCCCCAGGAGCACTCAGGTACGTAGGGTCGCTACTCCCTAACAGCCCGCCACAAGCTGCCTTACGTTGACTGATTGCACTAGAAATCTGGTGGGCGATGGGGCCGTCACATCCCTACGCCATTTTATTATTATTTTTTTTCGATTTAAATTTACGGGGCGAACCCCGGTCATTTGGAAGGCGTGCGTGGGGATATAGATCCAACACGTAGAGGCCCTATGGAGACGAAGTTTAATGTGATGTAGTACACCTGCTAGAACCCATTCACGGGTACATCGGTAGATACCCGTGAACCGGTCCCAACAGGCGTTGGGGCTATTGTTGGTGAAATGGATAGATAACTGGGTCTATGGTTATGAGATTTGGGTGGGCAATAAAATTGGGCTATTGCGTAGAGGTCCGGACACCTGCCATAACATTGTAATTTACAAGGTTATCGAGGCAGGCGGTGACTCGCCACTCACTTATAAGATGGGCCTTATTATTATTATTATTATTTGTTTTTATTTAGAGTTTAGGTTATGTGATAATGAACCACATTTTGATTTAATTTCGTCGTATATATAATCGTAGCGATTCAAGATATTGTAAAAATATATATTACCAACCGTTGTAACGGTACATGCAGTAAAAAGTAGCTATGTTACGCAATTAAATGTGTACACTTAATACGTACGTACATTTTTTCAAGCACCTCGGCTTTAATACTTAGAAAAGGTGAAAAAGACATACTAATACAAGGAAAAAACTTAAGACGATATTAAATGTGATATAGGCAATCATGTGAGGAAGCCTAGGCTATCGATCTAGGTGCTAGCGATATAGGTCTAGGATATCGGTAAGGTCGTATACAGGGCGTTCCACGCCTATGCCACATGGAGGGAAAGTACCTTGAACATTGTAGATGGAACATTTTACTGAAAGAAGACATTATTTTGATTTATTAATCAATTTAAACTGCATTCATAGATTTTTAAATAATTACATGGTTGAACCGGGAATTGAACCCGCTACACGAGATAAAAAAATACCTTGTAGCTTTATCATACTGATCGAAAGGCTTCATCATAAGGATTATTTTTTCCTAAATAACAAAGTCTCAGAAATAAAAGGAAGACCATGCATTTTAACATTTGATGTGAAATTTTGTTCAGAAAAATGCAAAAAATAATCCTTATGGTGTAGTCTTTCGATCGGTATGATAAAGCAACAGAGTAATCTTTTTTCTCGTGTAGCGGGTTCGATTCCCGGTTCAACCATGTAATTATTTAAAAATCTATGAATGCAGTTTAAATTGTTATTTAAATTAAAATACTTAATGTCTTCTTTTACTAAAATCTTCTACCTACAATATTCAAGGTACTTTCCCTCCATGTGGCATAGGCGTGGTACAGTCGCCATCACATACATAGGTACACTATAGGTGGTCAAAAATATCGGCACATGCACCCTAATGCCTTGAAAATAGAGGTGTGTTCCGATGTTTGTTACGTGCTTGTTTGCTCCGATGTATGTGATGGCGACTGTACGCCCTGTATAGGCATTAGAAGCATGCTAGGCCCATCAATAAGGTTAAGAGAAAAGGTAGTTAGTACGGTATAAAATATATATTATGTGTATAAGTATATACATACCTAATATATATAACGAGCACGTTTGGATTACGAAAGGGTCTAGACAGCACAGACAAAACCGTATGGAAACTAAAGCTGCTTGACATAGATTTTTATTCTCTGTCTCTATTTAGTCTTAATGATAAAGTCCGCCTTTTGTATTCATTTATTTTGTGCCATAAATAAATAAATAAAATGGGTATACAGTGCCTTTATGCAGCTACCTAAAAGTGTATTACAAATCTTCTCCCCAACAGATGATACGTACCCAACTGCATTATTATATCGAGCCCGTTATGTCCCACTGCTGAGCAAAGGCCTCCCCTCTCCCCTTCCATTCATCGCGGTCTTGAGCAATAACTGGCCAGTCTTTTAAACCCAACTGCATTAAGTACTAATTATTGATCCACGCCAACACTGCGACCACGGCTCGCTACATGATTTATGATTGTTTACGAACCCTGTTAAGCCATCGATGTGGGGCCGGTGTGAACAACGTGAAATTTTAAGGTGCATTTAACTAGAAGGGCATTAATAGGTCAGTGGTTTGATTTTTTACTTTACGCTAGACCTGGGGCACGATTCGACTTGTTTTAAAAATAGTTCGTGACATTTCTTTTGCGAAAAGTAGCGATATCATCAGGGACGGTATTCCATCTGCGAAATTTGATAGAAAGGGATACCTAAGTATTCCAATTTTCATATGCCTTACAAAGTAATCCATGGTTGCTATTTTATCATTTATCGTTGTGGATAATACATCCATCACTCTCGCACTCGCACACTTGTCAGAAAGTGACGGACGTCGTATCGACAGCGATATAGTATTTTATGCAACTATTGTATAACAAGGGTCCTAAAACGCGACGCCACGCCACGAGCGTTTTTAGACCAGTTATACACCGTTGCATAGAATACTTTTTCTACGATTTTTTTTAAATAAATAGCAGACTACAGAATAGACTTTGAGGCATCAAGTTTTCTATTAGTTCTTTTGCTACTCACGCAATTTCTTCAGGAGTGCAGTTATTAATTTCTTCGACCGTTATAAAAGGAAAGTACACTTTTGTCTTCACAAACACGAATACAATCTTAATCGTTTAGAGCTAATAGAATATCATCTTTCGTCTTTTCATTTTGAACCATTTTGAACTTTATTTCGGTGGGAAATCAGAAATATGATATCTCTTGTTTATGGTCTGATTTGTTTTTAATCCGTTTGCACTTGCCATCCGAATCAAACCGAATCCGGTCCCGAACCGAATTCGATTTTTTTATAAATAATACCAAGAATGTATAATCAGTATAATACATGTAAATGAACACACAATATTATAGATGATGATTTATTATTATCTAAGTAAATAATTAATAATTTATAAATGTTAATATCGTAAATAAAAACTTTTATTTCGAAATATTTATTTATGAACTTGGTACCATTGCAAAATAGCGGCCGATTTAAAAAAAAGTTAGACGATTTACATCGTGGTAAACAGTGCTTTTATGAAAAATGTATAAACCATAAAAGTACGCGTAACAGTGCGTTTATGGGCCTACAGCATAGAGTGTTTCGACGACTTATTATCGGTGTCATTGTATTTGACCTATATAGGCTTTACCTATATAGGTAAATGACAGATAACGATACAGGAATGGAAAAAGTAAGAAAATGAAAACCATTTTAGGCATGCTGTACCTACCAGTCAACTATATTTTTTTTATTTAATCGTATTAAATAAAGTCAACTAAAAAGTGATATATATTTGTATACCTCATTACCTTCTACTAGTTTGTAGTTGTAAACCTTTAAGTAGGTAATACTCAGATATAAGAAAGTTAATTCAAATTACTTATAGTAAATTACAGAGAGCAGAGGTCGACAATCGTTGTTACCACGACCACTAACGCCACCTGCCGGGAACTAAGGTCAACAGTTGAGCGCCTCTGTCCACATACCACGGTTCTATAAGCTAAAGTTTTCAGGAGCTCCGTTCTAACTTAGTATTGTCATACCAAAATCAACTAAAGAGTCCGGGAACTAGGTATAAATTGCAATGATACATTAAATTGTAATAAGAAGTTATGTACCATACTGTTGAACTTGTAGATAAGTAGATTTCTAAGTTTGTTCAAGAGGTCTCCGGCGACGGGGCTGTCGACTTGAGTACCATTGAGAGTTACGTACAAGTTGAATTGTCTCATGATTTTTTTGTATCTAGTCGCCATCCGATATATCGGAGCGGCCAAAGTGTTCACAAATATCTGAACACGTCTTTATTGTCGAGGCATTTAATATCTTTCGTTAAATTTAAATTACTTATCACAATTATTTACCAGTGGCGCTGGTAAGCACGTTGACGGGCCCTTAAGCTACTAACACATACTCTTTAGTGGCACGAAAGCATGCAAATTTCGAACAAATAGCATGTGTATCTGGAAAGTTGCTAGTAAGTAGCCTACTATTTGCAATACTTGCATACATACCTAATAATTGTGCATGCTCAAATAAGCAAGCTACTACAGCGCATGTGTACTTATCTGTAGGTACCAAGTAGAACCGATGGCCGTTGGGGCGGAAAGGTTATCGAGTAGCGACCACGTACCGGAAGACGCGTGGGTATTAGCCCCCACAAAATGTACTGATGACCTAGTAAAGGTCGCGGGAGTCCGCTGGATGCGGGTGGCGCAGGACCGGTCATTGTGACACTCTTTGGGGGAGGCCTTTGTCCAGCAGTGGACGTCTTTTGGAGAGTGGAGAGGATTAAATCGATACATATTTTTGCACTTAACTGTACCTACAGTTGCGGAAAGAAAAAGTCTCTCTAATAGTCGTAAATTAACTTGATTTGATATTGATAGAAAAAAAATCAAACACTCAGAAGACGAAGCTACAGTGCAGTCCGTGCCTGCTCAGTGACCTAGTTTACAAGTTATGATTCCGATGTTCTATTTACTTGATACTGCTTACTTGCTAGAATATACATTAAATATTATATGATGAACCGTTTGTTTGGAAAACATTGCGAGATTTGACAGGGATGTAACCTAGCCATAACATGCCATAAGTTAAAGTGTGCAATCGGTTTGACAGCCATGACAGGGCTATGGCTATCTCAGTGTTAAATCTCGCAAAGTGTTCAAGAACCATGCCTCATCATCATCATCATCATCATATCAGCCGAAAGACGTCCACTGCTGGACATAGGCTTCCCTCAAAGAGTTTCAAAGTGAACGGTCCTGCGTCACCAGTACCGCCCGACTCCCGCGACCTTTACCAGATCATCAGTCCACCTGTGGGGGGCCACCATATATTATATATCCGAAAGTGTGTATCTCTGTCAGTCTGTCTGTCTGTTACCTCTTCACGCCTAAACATTTGAACCGATTTAGATGAAATTTGGTATAGAGAGTTTGAGCCCCGGGAAAGACATAGGATAGTTTTATCCCGAAAATCATCCCCTAAGGGGGTGAAGTAAAGACGAAAATTTGTATGGAGCTACGATATTAAACGAGTTCCACGCGGAAGGAGTTGCGGGTAGAAGCTAGTAACCTAATAACGCCTTGGCCACGACTTTGGTCCTAAGCGACCTGCGACCAGCGTTTTATCTGTTCATTGCGCGTGATTCCAACTAACCACAGTGCGTTGCGCGTCTCGACCGCGCAATGAACAGATAAAACGCTGGTCGCAGGTCGTGGCCAAGGCGTAACGCCTTTGGACTAGGCGCGGTCGTGGGTTCCACCCTTATGTTGTTGATTTAACACTGATTCGCACGAAGCGCTTTGCTTCCAGTTTTCTCGCGAGGACAGCTAAAGAGTGGAACTCACTTCCGTCAAATCTTTTTCCAGCTACGTATTACTTGGATCTTTTCAAGACAAGAGTAAATACGCACTATTTAGGTATGCATCTAGCACCCTTGACCTCATCGTCACTTATCATCAGGTGAGATAGTGGTCAAATGCGTAGGTACGTACATCATCATCCTCCTAGCGTTATTCCCGGTTGTGCTCCGAAAGGAGCCCGGGGTCCGCTTTGACACCTATAATCCCAAGATTTGGCATAGGCGCTATAGTTTTACGAAAGCGACTGCCATCTGACCTTCCAACCTCGAGGGTAAACTAGACCTTATTGGGATTAGACCGGTTTCCTCACCATGTTTTCCTTCACCGAAAAGCTAACGGTAAATATTCCGTGCATAAGTTCCGAAAACTCTTTCCCGCCGCTGACAGCCGCATGCCTGAACCACTAGGCTACCATAGCTTGTAGGAGGTACCTACCTACATTTAATAAAAAAGGGAAACTTTGTAAAATGTAAGTTTGTACGTAGGGACTAATCTCTGGAACGCCTAATACGATTAATCCATTCTAGACTGTACCAGAGAAATGTGACCCCTGCATGCAAATCTCCATGTAGGAGGCTCAGGTTTCTTTATACTGACTTACATTTCATTTCAACGTAACATAACCTTTTTTATTTATTTATAAAGAAAGGATAGAATAGAGGTATGTGTATGTATGTATGTGTGTGTGAGTCCTCACACACGCATACACACATGTGTGACATAGATGTAAGCATATACAATACCACAAGTGGGAAAGAGACTATACAAAGTCAAAGGTCCCTCAGCGCGTATAGGTATAGGCTTTTTTTCTTGTCAAAAACATTGTACTGAAACTGACGTCACAGATTATAATACGACTAAAGTCTTAATTAGACAGGAGATATCGAGGGTGTATAACTCTTCTAATCCTTCTCAATTTAGTCAGTTCAATTTACCTCTATCCCTTTTGGGCATTCGCTACGACTCCATCTATTAAATCCTCTATGATATAAATAGAATAAAATTAGAACGATACGTAAACAATGTGGTCTTATTACCAAGGCATAAGGTGCAAAATTGTAAACATATTTTTGACGTCGACCGTTCCTAATTTGAAATGTCGCATACCATCAGAAGCTATCATAGTAGCCACAATTCCGAAAACTCACTCAAGTTGTCGCAAAGTAATTTGTCAACCACGGTACATTGACCCCTAAACCTCGGCGATTGACCTAGTAGCCAGGCCATCGAATATTATAGTGGACACCGTCCGCCCAACTGTTATTATGACAAGTATTTGTATAAACAGCTAATATAATATAATCTTGTGATTTAGATGGTTCTCGTACCATTTTAGAATATAGGTATTGGTACCTTAAACCACACCATTTCCACAATTTTGCAATATTAAAAGAGATGCATTTACCTAATAGGGAACTTGCATTT
Source organism: Epinotia brunnichana (assembly GCA_963854355.1). NCBI lineage: Eukaryota > Metazoa > Arthropoda > Insecta > Lepidoptera > Tortricidae > Epinotia > Epinotia brunnichana. The sequence continues at coordinate 9,959,025 of OY977942.1, forward strand.
TTTTATTTGATTTCGAAAATCAAAAGTATTTAATCCAGCATTAAAACAACTGTTGCATTAAACTTTTTTTTTTTTATTACTCTTCAACGTGAGCATTAATTTTTATTGTAATGGTAAATTCATAAAACTATTATTACAGTACTTACTTATTTGCAAACGACTTAAAAATAAAATAAAATCACAGAAACGTATCAAAACTTTGCCCTTTAGGCAGGGTGCCCATCACACAGGCAGCATTCCCTGCCTTATTGTTGCATTAAAACTTTCTTATGATTTACATTTCTGATATTATATGCATTTGAAATCTGCACGCGCTGGCACACCCCGAAAACGCTCTATATTAAACGGGCTTATGCTATGACATCACAACTTATATTTGCATTTAAATATCATTTCTAATTCAATATTCTGTGTAACTGTTATATTATTTTATCGAAAAAAATTAAAAAATAAATCGTCATTTTAATGTGTGATAAAACTAATACAATCGTTTTATTTTTCTTTTTTTTTGTATGTTATCTTTACGTATATCCCCATCAATTGAGTGCATTTCATTCGAAATTGAAGTCCAATGCAAGTTTCCCATTTACTAAGCTTTTTGAACGAATAAGCGAAGCGAACGAAGTAGGTACTCCGTTTCAGCTTGGGACAAAATTATTCCGTAGTTAAGTAAGTAAGTAAATAAATATTTATTGTATGTCCAAATGTCCCGCTGTTTTCCTCTACTACGTGAAATTTTGTGAGCAGTTTCGGTAATTATACTAATTATAAATAGATATTTAGAAAACTTTCAAAAATGCCACTAGTAGTACCTAAAGTTTCAATTTTGTTCTTAAAACTGAACAGTTTGGGGATAGCCGCCATTTTTGTATTAAATGACAAATAGATAATTTGCACCACCGACAACTTGGATCCAGAAGGTGTATAATGGCTAATAGTAGGTAAGGCTTGTACAATATATGTACCTACCTATGTTTTTCTTTATAAAACATTATTTGTACAACGAAACCCTTTAAACATTCGTTAACGAATAAACCTGCCACCGCCGACCTATTATCATTACTCGTACTACCTACTGTAAGGTTGGCAACACTGCAGCGTAAACTCCATGCTTATAGGAGTGAAGCGGAGTGGCTAGCGGAGCGAGAAGCGCAGCGATAACGCACGTCGCTACTGATTGTTTATTTTATCGCCTACTTCCGCGTTTTTGGTGTCAATTACTTACTGTTTACTGAATATCCAAGTTATACAAATTACAATTTCAAAAGTCTGAATTGGCAACTGGCAACAATGAGGCGCTCGACCAGTACGGCCGATTGTGGACTACAATGAATTGTTCTCAAACATGCAATGAAATGTCGTCATTCCGTGCGTTATAACAGGCTTCAAAGTATCACGTTTCGGGCGGAACAGTTTTAGAGAACCGGTAAGGAATTTCATACGAAATTGAAGGCCGGCCTAGGCCTTCAATTTCGTATGAAATCCCTCCGGAAGTAATTTATTTTTAATTTTCATTCCACAATTTGTGGCACAGCATCACGGCGTTCAGCCATGAAAATTTATTTGATTTCTTGAAGTTTTTTTTATTAATTTCATTGCATGTTTGAGAAAAGCACTATACATGCCTGGCCGTGAAAAGGGCTTCGTATCATTAACTGTCTATACCTACTCAACCGGCAAGACCTTCTTTCCCGGCGTCTGCAGTAATGTAATATTACTGTCCGGCAGTCCGATTTTATACGGTCTGATATTTTTTGTATTGAATGTTGAACGGTAAAATTACGTATAGTGCACAAACCACTATGTAGTGGGACAACTGTCACTTGCGTCCGCAGGAGCTACCTACCACAACCCTGCACGTGTCCCCTGGGTGGTACTAAAAAGTGACAAATTCAAAGGCCAAATAATATATGCCATACGATTAAATAAATAAACCACTATGTACATTTAATGGCGTGCCATATCGGACCGGACTGCCGGACGGTGTAGTGCATAATCTCCCTAAAGGTGCCGCTACACCTACAAATTGGCGGACTGTATGCAGTCCGCCGCGTGATTTCGGCCCGTGTGGATTCGTACCGGAAGCACGGCGGCCGGCCAAATCAAGGTCACTTCGTACTAGATTTTATGTGACCTTGCTTGGCCGTCCGCCGATTTCGCTCGTTTATTGACTAGACTCTCTTAGACTTGTAAAACTGTATCAAACGTCTTTTGTCTAGCCGATGAAATAAATACCTAGTTTTATATATTATATACATCCATTTTGTCTATGTTGAACATACTTAATTGTTACGTAATAATTTTATTTTTTACTAGTACTTATGTATTTATCCTGTTTTTAAAAAATCAAGCTGTACCTGCACTGAACTTTCTGTTGTATTTGTATTTAGATCCGCTTTTGTTTGTGTAAAATGGAATTACTGAAAATCAGCGTCGGGGCTTTCCATGCTCTGACACATGCTGAGTGGACTCCTTTTTGAGACCACCCTCAACATTGTACTTCTTTTTATTTTTCCTTGATTTGTATTTAACGTTGCGGTTGTGTTTTTCAAATAAACCATTCATTCATCCATTCTTGGTGAAACGGGTCACTGATATCTGCTTAACAATGACAAATTATTTATTTATTTATCGTATGGCGGTTACACACTGGTACATATATATATTCGTATCGATGTCGCTGTTAGAGTTCCAGTGTGCGCTGCGAGGTTCAGAAGGAAAACGAATAGGGTTCAAATTCGGTGGACAAATAAATTGTTACTTTGTTACTCCTTAAAGCGATTGGCAAAATGCTATTTAGCGGGCGAAAAAAGAAGCGGCACATCTATGTTTCTACCCATTTATAAAGAACTGCCAATTAACGTACGATATAAGCTATATCCATAGAAGACGAGATGAGCAAGTAGCAAAACATGTTTGGCCTTTATGTCAGTCTATCACAGCTGTCAACTACGCATAGCACCATTATAGCAAGTCTTCAGAATAGAATTTATAACAGGAGGAATACGTGGTCGTTATAGCTATAAATATAATGTCTTCAATTTTAATAAACTTTGAGTAAATACTTAAATGAATAAATAAAATTTAAATTTATTACCATTAAACTCACCAAATTACAAATTCATAATAAAATACATATTTACAGTTACATAAAAAAATTGCAGCAACTTATTTATGAAATCAAAGATTTTACTACTAGGTACTGAGGCCCACATCCAGAACTCGTTACTGATTAAGCCAAAAAAATGGAATCAGTTGTAATGGGTACATTGTCGCTTTCTCTAATGATTATCCAAATACTTGAATTTGCGAAGCATTTATATCAATATCCGAGTAAAATACGACAAATGTTACGAAATTGTATCATCAATTCCATAATCCTAGCTCAAATAAGTTCCGTAATAATTCCACAGCTAGTTTCGTGTCCGCGAGCCGTAGAACTGAGATGTTCATAGCACCGAAACCCTTTGATCTAACTACAAGATATCAGCGAAACTTGCACGATGCGATAGTCGTAACGTGAAACTGAATTGTATATTGCGCCATTGGCACTGGCAGTTTGCCTCCATAAGGATTGCCGAAACTTAGTGACGATACTCGAAGTTAGTGCTTCTTGGTTGGAAACTTGTGCAACTTAAGCATAACAAATCAATTATGATTTCTTCAGAAATAAGTTTCTTGATAAATCATTCGATATACGTGTAGGTAAATGAAATATCTCACAGGAAATTGTGTATACAGAAATGAGCGAACTGATTAAGCAATTGTGCAATGCCGGTTGGTTTATTAATACATTTTTACCACACTAAAATTAAAACTAAAAAAAAAAAAAAAATCAGCACTACGTCAGATAATGCGCCAAATAACCAGTTATTTGGAGATAATTAACAGTATCAAAAGTTGCTATAAGTAGGTACACATTATAAGGGATCAACTAAAATTAGTGGAATACTTTAGGTAAAAGCTACTCTGATCATTTAAAATGTAGTATTAATAAATAAATAAATATTTGCGGACAATCTTACACAAATCAACCTAGTCCCAAACTAAGCAAAGCTTGTACTATGTGTACTAGACGACGATATATATACTTATATAGAGAAATAGGTAAATACTTAAATACATAGAAAACATCCATGACTCAGGAACAAATATTCGTGCTCATCACACAAATAAATGCCCTTAACGGGATTCGAACCCTCTTGCTTCGTAGGCAGGGTCACTACCAACTAGGCTAAAGCGGTCAAAAAAGAAAAAGGTCGGTAAAGGGGAGGTATAAAAGCAGAACTATTTGAAATTAAGAAGATTTAATCGAATAAACAGCAAGATAGGTAAGTAATATATTCACTGTCACAGTTTAGCCAAAGACGCCCCCCGAATCAAAGTATTTTTAACTGACTTAAGCTATTCGGTTCCACTTTACTTATTCCACACGCTTCCGCTTATCACTGTAACAATACCTTTGCATGACGTGACCGAGAATAAAAAGGTTATAACTGTAAGCAACGAGCCAAAGGAATACAAATTCTCTATCCGGGGCACAAGGTTCAAATTGTAATGACCATAAATATTGTACGTAACCTTTTCATTTCGATCGACGATAAAGAGTAGACGTCACTTCCAATGGACGTAAAATTGACGGGGATTCGAACCCGAATCCCGGTCAAATGAGAATATCATAAAAAGTTCAATTATTATTTCTCGTCAGAATTAAAATTTTGGAGAGTGGTTTGATTATTCTTTTTAAATATAAAGAAAGAATGAAGTTAAGAGTTTTACTTCATATAACTTTACTTCCTTCTGCTTGATCAAGTTGCATTGTGTGAATTGAAGAAAAAGAATAATTGTTCAAGTCATCATTTTCTTGCCCCTATCCCATTTATTTGGGGTCGGCGCAGCATGTCCTTTTCCTCCATATTATATTTGTTCAAGTATCATTATTATTTTATCGCGTTATACAGTGTAGCAACACGCGCTTTTTTTAGGGTTCCGTAGCCAAATGGCAAAAAACGGAACCCTTATAGATTCGTCATGTCTGTCTGTCTGTCCGTTCGTATGTCACAGCCACTTTTTTCCGTAACTATGAGAGTTATACTGTTGAAACTTGGTAAGTAGATGTATTCTGTGAACCGCATTAAGATTTCCACACAAAAATCGAAAAAAAAACATTAAGTTTTAGGGATCCCCATACACAGAACTGAAACTCAAAAAAATTTTTTTCATCAATCCCATGGGGTATCTATGGATAGGTCTTCAAAAATGATATTAAGGTTTTTAAGATCATTTTTTTCTAAACTGAATAGTTTGCGCATGAGACACTTCCAAAGTGGTAAAATGTTTGCCCCCCCCCCCCCCCTGTAACTTCTAACATAAGAGAATGATAAATATAACAAAAATATATGATGTACATTACCATGCAAACTTCCACCGAAAATTGGTTTGAACGAGATCTAGTAAGTAGTTTTTTTTTAATACGTCATAAATCGTAAACCGCAATTTATTTTACGGAACCCTTCATTTGCGAGTCCGACTCGCACTTGGCCGCTTTTTAAATTTTCCGCTCTTTTCTAGGATCAACTTTCAGTAGCCAGACTCGATAAACTTTCGTTTTTTTTTAATACATGAATATCATGAGAGTAGGGATCAACAAATTACGCTAATAAACAGATGGCGTAAAATGGTTGTCATTTTATCATGTGTCGTTGTGGATAAGACATCCGTCACTTAGCTGCTTGCATACTTGTCAAAACGTGACTACAAATAATTTATTGAATGAAATACAATTTTTTTTTTTACACTACGACGGTGGCAAACAGTCTTACGGCCTGCCTGATGTTAAGCAGCTACCGTAGCCTATGGACACTTGTGAGTCCAGAAGAATCACAATCGCGTTGCCGACCCTTTATTCACTTGAGGATTCGCTGTGTTGGCAGATAGGGACACGCAGGTCCCTCACTCCCAACACAGCGCATTCTAGGGAGCTCTGGCGACCTTATTCACCACCAGGAACACAACACCACATGCTCCATAGCATGCAACAACATAGCAACACTACAAAGCAGTGGTGCTATTATGGCTGCGGTCTTCTGTAAGGTGGAGGTACTTCCCCAGTTGGGCTGCTCCACATACGAGCGAGATGACATTCCGTTGTGCCCTACCTCTCTTTGTCACTTTCATACAATAACAAATATTAATAATCATAAAGGTGATAATGATAATAGTTATATGTTTCGTCACAATCAGCCATTATATGGTGTACAATAATCAGATTATATCAGCAACAGCATGATATTGAAATAGAATGTTGACTCCAGGAAAAATGAGGTTTTGAAAAACATTAATTTTCTTTTTAGCTTTTGAGTTTTTTTTCTTTTGAGCCGTTTCGAACTATTATGTATTCACAGGGTACTTAAATACAAAATACAGTGTGTAGCGGCCTACTTTTTTATATTATATTAACGCTTATGTTCTTGAAGCGACCGATCGATGAGGCGTATTATCGACATCAATCATCAACCAGGGGACGTATTCGACTTAACTTATTAAATTGGAATTTGTTTTCTATTGTACGTGCGCGGTTTTGACGCGTTAGACTAAGGGCTCCGGCCACGACTTCGAGAGGCGGCGGCAGCGGCAGTGCACTTACGCGGGGGCGAGAGATCAGAGCGCGGCTTCTCGCTCCCGCTGCACGCGTCACTCCTCGCTCCGGCACGCCGGCAACTGCTATAATCTCCAAAAAACTTTTTAGTGATTATAGCTAAAATGCCGTAAGATTCTTTTAGTTTTTAGGGGGGGTTGCACCAACTCACGTACGAGTATACAAACCGATCAACGTTAAATATGGCGCTGGCAGCTGTCATTCTATAGAAACTTGTCAAACTCTTCATACGTTCAGATTTTAATGAACACTGCTTACGATTAGGTACAGACAGGCCGATCGATCAACTTTAAATATGGCGCAGGCAGCTAAAATGCCCTAAAATTAGTATATTTTTTAGGGCCGGTTGCACCAACTTAAGATTAAATATGGCGCATGCAGCTAAAATGCCCTAAAATTTGTTTATTTTTTAGGGCCGGTTGCACCAACTTAAGATTAAAATGGCGCAGGCAGCTAAAATGCCCTAAAATTAGTTTATTTTTTAGGGCCGGTTGCACCAACTTAAGATTAAATATGGCGCAGGCAGCTAAAATGCCCTAAAACTAGTTTATATTTTAGGGCCGGTTGCACCAACTTAAGATTAAATATGGCGCAGGCAGCTAAAATACCCTAAAATTAGTTTATTTTTTAGGGCCGGTTGCACCAACTTAAGATTAAATATGGCACGGGCAGCTGTCATTTCGTAGAAACTTGTCGAACTTCACATAAATTCAGATTTTCACGACCATAACATACGATTACAATATTAGAGAGAGGACAAGCCGCCGGTGGCCGCGTCGCAGCTGTTAGCTCAATGGGCATACTCTGCCATACTGTGCACGCGTGCTGATCGCAGAGTATATTACGTTTTTGCCTGATATGATGCGCGTGTATTGTCCAATAAGCGCGTAGGTATACACGCAGGGCCGTAGCTAGAGAGGGGGGGGGGGGGGGCAATACCCTACTTTAAAAAAATACCATTGCCATACCTTAAGAAACTGCCTCACACAGATTAGATCAAGTTAAATTTTGACTTGTTCCCTACCTGTAATTACGGCTGCCCTATCTTAAATTCAACTTTGGCTACGGCCCTGTATACACGTGTGTGCGTGCTTTGTTTTGTTAATTACTTGGGCGTTGTGTGGGTTAATGAACTTGCGACAAATACAATACAAATCGGCCGGCATGTCCGATCTCCTTATATTCATACATCAGTGGGTGCAACCCATTCTAATGTGGGAATATCTCTATGAAAACGGAGCACGTCACATTTTGATATCGACAAGTTGTAATTTACATTGCTGCCCAGTGATTTATGGCGCTTGTAGTTTAACTGAACACAGCCGCAGGGAATTCTAGTGTAGGTATCATTCGGTGAACACTGGTATATTGAAGCTTTCACAGTTTGCACCCACAGATAATGCTGTGATCGTTCAACTGAACACCACAGAGCTATTAGCACGACAATATCATACACGAGTTGTAATGTAGGATTTACAACTAGCCAATGGGGAATGGATGAAAATTTTAGAAGTTCCTGATTTTTTTTTTTGGTGTTAGGAATAACCTTCATTAGCACCAGAAAAAAATACAGACTTTTCAGGTGCGTCAATTATTTTTGAATAATATAAACAGTTTCCTCACTTACGTTTTGGGTTTAGGACGGCGAATGAGATATTTCCTTGATTCGTCTCATATTACAAAAAATATCTTAAAAATCCGTAGTAAACTGACACTGGCAATGATATTGACAGCTGCAACAGCTATATTTGTCATTGACAGGGTCAGATATTCAAAATATTTTTTGTAATATGAGACGAATCAAGGAAAGTTTATCATTCGCCGTCCTAAATCCAAAACGTAAGTGAGGAAACTGTTTATATTTATCAAAAATAATTGTCGCACCTGAAAAGTCTGCAATTTTTTTCTGGTGCTAATGAAGGTTATTCCTAACACCAAAAAAAAAATCAGGCACTTCTAAAATTTTCATCCATTCCCCATTATGTAACCAATTCGTAATTGACATTGACAACATAAATAATAAGCACCTGGAAGTCCTAGGACTTCCAATGTCCAGACAATGACTACTAAATAAACATTGTTATTCCGACTTGTTGAAAAATCTAAAAATTAATGCCCAGCCGATCAGTACGTTACGCACATATGAAAGAAAGGGGACCATTTGACTTGAAGTATTGAATTGGTATCGATATTGTACTTCTCGCGCGCGCTCCTTTTTACGCGTGGCAAATACCAAAACAAACTTAATAAAATTTGTAGTTACGTTAAGATCACTCACTGACTATTTTAGACCCTTAACTTTTTGACATAGGTAATATGCTTAATTATATACACTCGCCTGATTTATTGCAACACATTTACTGTTGGTAATTAATTTAACTTTGTATGACACCTACCGGTAGACTGGGGTTACTTTAGGAAAAAATGGGGCTACTTTGATCATTTAGAATGTAGTATTAAAGCAAAACTATTTGAAATGAAGAAGATTTAATCGAGTGTACAGCAAGATAGATAACTAATATATTCACTGCCACAGTTCACCCACAAGTAAAAACAATGATTTCGGAGAAAAACCTATTTGATCAAAGTCGCCCCGCGAATCAAAGTAACATAATTCGGATTCGGGTGAAATCGTGTATTCGCATAAGAACACGTACCTACTCTTAGCGAGAGAGAAATGACCCAAATGCTAACAGCTGTACCTATTTATTTATAGTTACTACAGCGCACACGTTTAATTTAACGAAGTGACTATTGATGTACCTAGGTGTATATGTATCTGCATGCGCTGAACGATGCTGCAATTAAAATCGCACCTTAATTGCTCTTTCTGGCTGCTGTATACGTATATAGTGAATACTCTAACGATTGCAATGTAATAAAAAGATATTGACAGTTTCCGTAGGTACAATTAATCATGGCAAACCTACCAATTGTCCTTCTTCCGCTTGATTATAGTATTAAGCAGTAACGTCTACTTACTGACGAAATGTAAATTCTTCATTCACTTTCTTAACATTTTTTCAGACATATCGTCGGTTCAGTGTATTCTTAACCTGACCTTTCATTCAATTTTTCTCCATTTCAGTGAGTAAGTTCTACGAGACCTGGATTCACAGATTTGCAATAAAGAAAATATAAAATTGTAGGACTTATCAAAATGTTCCTAGTAGATTTTCTCCGTTAATCTGTGAACGTATAGATTACACAATTGTGTCATTGGTCATGGATTTGGAACACTTTCAGAGACTTAACTATGATATAACCCGGGTTTAAACCAGTTAATTTGTCGAACATCACCAATATATTATGACAGCCACGCCATAACAAGTTAATATCATTGTTAAATCTGACAGATCATCAGACCCAAGACCCATAAAAGTTCAATTCAATGCGTTTCAATCTGTATTTTCTCTTTCACCATATATTTATACTGAAGTATATTTTTAAGAATAATAAAGTGCCGCGGGGGAACTCGTTACTGCACCCTTAACCTGTAACTTGTTTTAAGCTCACCTCAACGCTCACCCACAATTATACCCTGACACCGGGATGCGTAGTAATTAAGCGTAGGTAGAGGTCTAGTTTCGTAACGGGTGACCGGCGGGGTGAGCCGCATTAACGCGTAGCGAATAACAGCCCTGCAGTCGCCAATTACGGGCGCGGCGAAATGGATCACTCCCACTTGTATTTTGCTTAATTTTCCTTTCGTTTTTTTCCTCTTTTTCCATTTGAGGGTTAAAGTTCCGTAGCTAAACAGTTGGTCGTAGTTCCAGCGAGTTTTAAATTCGTTTAAAATAAATGAACGAAATGACTGTTATTTTATAGAGAACTAAAATATAGCTCATTACAGAGCCACTTTGTAAAATAATAAAATTTCATCATTTGATATTTATTTTCATGATAAACAGTGACCTTTATTTTCATTCAGATTATATAAGCTGAATGCCAAAGGAATTTGAATAAAAATGTTGGGATTGTAAAAATCTTATACCTACATATTTCTTTAGTTCAGTGGCTATTCGTAATAGTCATATCTAATGATAGATCTTCTTAATATTAAATGTATGCACCGAAGTCCATTTGACCGATGATATTTGATATATTTTGTATGGCTAAGAACATTTGTTTCTCATTGTGCATTAGCCGTTTTTATCATACATTTAGGAAACTACAGGTCGATTTTATGCTCATCCATGTCTGATAATGTTTATGTATGACTGTTTGTTTCTCAATAAATAAAAAAATAAAAAAGTAAAGTTATACATTTTAAAACAATAAAATGTTTACAATTACGTAAACGTTTAGGTACATGTCAATAAAACTTAGTCAAATAACCCGCCCCGTGTCATTCCGGATGCAAAGGTGCCCATCACATTCACCGCATTTTAAAATGTAGGTATTGTAGGTTTATATTTATTACTACTTAGCTATCCTCGCGGCTACGGCCATGCTTTATTAAAAACGTTAACTAAGCCGCGAGATAAAAATATAGCCTACAAATATAATTTGTTGACGTGATAACGTCTTGTAAATCGATCAACACCGGCAGCAAGCACGAAAAAGTATGACATTGTCCCGTTTCGCCTGAGCTGAGCGTTCGGCTTTATGACGTTATCACGTAAAATTATCGTCCGTAAACCGACATTATAGACAAGCATTTTTTTTTTCATCGCGATCTGTAGAATAGGCGACTATCCATGTGATTTTTTTTTGAACCCTATATAGTGTCCCACTGCTGGGCAAAGGCCCCCCCTCTTGATTTCCACTCGTCCCGATTTTGAGAAATATCTGGCCAATCGTTGTCAATCCAGGTCGTCCCGCCATCTCCTTCTCGGCCTGCCACGCCGTCGCCTCCCACCATGCGGCACCCACATTTTTATATAGTAGCGCCAATTTCTCCGAAAGTGTAGTGGAACAAAATATATTGGTGATAACGATAACAAGACAAATTACAGAAAGACCTCTTTATAATCGGGTTCCAATAGAACGTGGGACGTCTCGCAGCCTACACCCCGGCACCGACGGAGCCGGAGCCTCTTGACCAGTATTTAACCAGGTTTCATTTATGGCCGTGTATCTGGTTCAACGGGATTGTGCATATTATACTAAGGGTATTCATATCCTCAAATCTAAACGATACATCACAACTTCACAACGTTCCCCGTCTTTAAAGCGACAGTCGTAAATCCGGATCATTAGCGCTGAGCGCAGATTCCGCTGTCTCCCATCACAGTCGTGTGGATAATCAAATTCGTTTATTTACCTATGTTGGGTAAGCAAATTGAGTTAAATGCGGAATTTGATTTGATTACTCGGTTAATGGGTGGATTTCATTTGGAATTGAGCTAGTGACATTTCTATTTAAGCATACCTGTAATGTCTGTATTACATGAAAAAATATTATTTGCGTAAGTTTTCCTATAATAAGGGTTTAATATCATTCTTATCTTCAAAAAATTACAGATGATAATGTCTTGACGCTCGTTAAAAAAAGTGAACTAAAGGATGTTGACTGATAGTGAAATCAGTAACTTTTTATGAAACGTCAATTAGCTTTGTTACTTAATACTTTAAGTTTGTGCTTTGGGTTGGTAGGCAAATAGGAACAAGGGACGTCACAATCTTCTATGGTGGACAAGTTAACAATTTTTCTTTTTTTTTAAATTACCTATCTGTAAAATTGCAAAAATAAGTTGATTAACGTTATGTTTTCCGACTATTTTCATGAATTTTGTTTATTGGTAATGCAAGAATAAACATTTTTTATGTACTGTTGTCAACTGCCATATGTGTGCATAGGTCAAACTGAATGATGAAAAAAAACGAGTGATATCTCACATTGTTTGGGTGCTCACAATGATAGATTTGATTCATTTCGTTCTCCACTCAGCACATCGTGGAGCGCTGCCCAAAGCGACGCTATAAAGGCGACCCGGAGGACCTCTACACTAACCTGACATCTGACGCGATCGACTGGCTGTGCGACCTGGATGTTGATTTATAATAATAAAGCCTACAATATAAAATACGCCATAACGATTAAATAAATAAATTCATTTCGTTCATTCCATTCAGATTCAGACCAATTTTAGTGAATTTAATTGGTTTTGGTAAAAATATAAGGTGATTAAATATTGTGTTAGCACGTGCCAGGAACACGCAATATTGTAATTTTAGCGTGGAATTCAACTTTACATTTATTAAGTGTTTAGTATAACATATTTATATGTAGGTACAGTCAGCTTTCTCTGAAGCAGATTGTACGTATATTGCGATCTGATCTGTCACGTAGCCACGTTACCAACAAAAGCTACGTAGGTATTTCCCACACGGTAAAAAGCGAAGCGATGCATTGGAGAAATAAAAAAATAACACATTCAGTTTCACAAAATTTACTTTATATCGGGAAAATACTGGTCGCACGCAAACGGAAGAGTGTGGAATTCAGTTCAGCAAGCGAAGTTATTTACTCCAACAAATACGATATGTAATATGTTCTCGGCCAAAGAATCAGCATTGCTGTGCAGCGTGGAAACGCCGCCAGCATTTTGGGGTCTTTTCCCCCTTGGGGACGCGGGTGTCTAGCATCTACTTTTATTTTAGTTTTTTAGTTTTATTGATTTACTTATTTTTGTGTATTCAAGATTCTATTTGACGATCATAATATAAATTCATATAGGTTAAGCTAGCTTTAATTTATATTGCAATTGTATATTATGAAATTAAAAATCTTTTAATATGTGACGTGTGTTTTGTGGCAAAATAGTAGTCCCTCTACAATTGACAACATTTCAAACAAGGTATGTAATGATGCCTAATAGGGAACATAACGCAAAACTCTTCGTAGGTGGCGACACTAGCAGCGTTGACATTGTATCTCGTTCGCACTTGCGGTATTGTCTATGCAAGCATCCTTGTCACTCATTTGACAATCAATTTTGCATGTTTGTGTGAATCCCTATATTTCTATACTGGTTTACTATTAGTGTTAGTGCTGCCTCTGGCGGCAGAACATTGCAGTAATGTTCCCTATTCGAAAACCATTTCGGTAATTATGTTACCAGGCCCCGTAGCATGGATGGCGTCAGATATCACGCGATAAGTGACAGGAAAAGCGCGTCGTCTCGTTCTATCGAACGGTGTCAGCCAGGGACGGATGCTCTATCTTGTCACTTATCGCGTGATAAGGCGCGTGGTAAGGTTCAACGGGACCGGAACGTAATAAAGTAGTTTACAGATTTAATTTCTCACCCGGTTTTAAGAAAATCGCGAAATTGTATAAATGTGGTTTAAGCCGTGTGTGACGTCAATACTACGACTGTCATATGAAAGGTGTGCAAGCTGCCATACAGAGCCGGTAACGTTGACGTCATCATTTAGTTACGACTTTCTGGAATTCGCTACTTTTCAATTTGATATAATTTCTGAATGAAAATTACAATTTAGGGAGAAATAAAAATTCACGAGCCGCTTAAAATATATAAAATGTTGTCAATTGTGCGGTCACTGGGGTCTTCATTTGATAGCAGCGGCACAAACGTACAGTAATCTGCATATTAATACTTTTTTTTTTTTTTTTTTTTTAGTTCAACAAACAGCCACTACAATGGCTACTTTTGCATATTTATATGACTAATGATTACATGAAATTATAAGTAATTAATTGAAAGAGCGAGCGAAGCGAAATAAGTTCTCCTTTTCAGCTTGAGCCAAAATTCTGTAGTATATCCGGATGTCCGGATGACCTGCTGTTCTCCTCTACAGAGGGGTAATTACGTAGGTAATGTTCCGAACGCGCGTCGGTACAATTTAACTGTCGATTTCCCATATAAAAAGTGACATTTAGACCTACCTGACGCACGTACAATGCGTTACATGGTCGACGAAAAACACATTTATTTTTAAAGATTTTTTTAGTAATTAACTTTAACTAAATTAAATTAAAACTAAGTTAAATCTCAAAAAATGGCCCTCGAGGACTTTGTACCGACGATGCTGGTAACATTTCCTCGCTGAATTGTAATGCTGATGAGTTGCGCGAGCTTTTATTTAACTGTTGTCCTTCGCATTGCATTTTTGAGACACTTCCCGTTCTAAGGCCCAAAACAGACGGTGAAACGCAACTGCAACTTCAAGTTACTTTTGAGTTTCATTTGAGTTTATGCCATAGACTCCTTTGAGAGACCAAACATGACGCAACCATTTAGGAAACGGTTTTCTGCGTTTCAAACCGGTCGCATCATGTGTGGTCTCTCAAAGGAGTCTATAGCATAAACTCAAATGAAACTCAAAAGTAACTAGAAGATGCAGTTTCGTTGCAGTTGCGTTTCACCGTCTGTTTTGGGCCTAATTGAGCTGCAATTCGGCATACTTCTTTATTTTCGGTGACATCGCAATATAATGACACCATCGAGATGGTCTGATGATGGAGCCATGTGGTCATGGCAATTTCTAAATTACACAAGATAAACCCATCGTGTTTGTGCTCATATGCACCTCTTTTTTTACGTTGGGGGAATGCTTTGACGCACCGTCCGTCCACCCGGTCGCCCGGGGTATGTGGGACTTCCGGACAGAAGGTCCAGACTACCCACTAAACCCCCAACTATTGTCCAACCATGTCGCCGCCAAGGAGGGCCAAAGGTTCACAAGACGCATTCTATTTTGACCCTCGCGACTGTCCAGTTTGTAGTTTAGTTGATGACCGTGAAAAAAAGTACACTCGGCAGTAAAAGCTTAATAAAAATAAATAAATAAAAATAACTTTATTTAGCCTTCATACAGGTCATACACTGCTTACATAATAAGTAGGTAAGGTACACAATATCTAGTAACAATCAGTGAGTAAGCGTCCTCTGTTCCCCGTACTAGTAAAAACTGTATCACGGTGGAACAGGATTCCCCTCCCCTCCCCTTGTTTATAATAAGTACTTAACGACACAACCCCATCGAGTTTGGGCTCGTTAGAATCGTCTCAATGAGAAGTAATGAGAGTACTTGATGATGGTATGCAGAAAAGTACAGTCGGCAGTAAAAGCTTGTACCGAAAAATGAATTTTTTGACAGAAACTTATTGTTTAATTGACATAATAAAAAATACGTGTATATCATATAAGACAATTTCTAGTAACTGCACTACGTGCATAAATAAATAGTTACTAATACATACATACTTAACTGGATGTCCCTTGGTGATTTTATGTATATGTAAGAAACATTGTTTACAAGCTGATGAAATTGCATGCCCGACACGGTAACTGTTGAATCGAAACTACATTGTAAATTGTATGATCTATGTACTTACACAGTTTGCAATAAATATATTCTTTCTTTCTAATGTTAATTCAAAAATGCTAAGGCCATCACAAAATATGTGGGTAGGTAAATTTAAACATAGAAA
This sequence comes from Epinotia brunnichana, assembly GCA_963854355.1. Taxonomy (NCBI): domain Eukaryota; kingdom Metazoa; phylum Arthropoda; class Insecta; order Lepidoptera; family Tortricidae; genus Epinotia; species Epinotia brunnichana. The sequence continues at coordinate 9,975,086 of OY977942.1, forward strand.
AGAAAAATATCAACGCGGTTGGCAAACAAAAAATAACAATATGAATAGTTGGCTCAACACTACACGCCCGCGATAAGCAAAAGGACGTATGTCGCTATGGATCGAGCACAACATATACCCCTTTGGTTCAGCGCGTCCAAAAATGGATAAGCAATTAACAAAGATTCAGCCGTACATGTAACACTCACTGATTTTGTATTTGAAATCCAATTAACTTTTCAATATAGTAACGGAGGTATGACATCATAGATATAGGAGCCGAACTTACTCAAACGGGTAATAAAGTTGCCGTCAAATAGTTACGATGTTAGTTGATCCCTAACATGAAATGGCCTATAGTTCAGGGATAACCTTGTTGGATAAGTCATTTTATGTTTGGGAGCTGTGAACCTGGCCAGTGGGTCAGAGTTTGCGGTGAATCAGTTTATAGTTTGGATCTGATGAGTCAGACTTCACCCCGCGTTACTAATGACTGTTAAGGTTGGTTTACACCAATTTTTGGTTGGACTCTTAATATGCGTAAACGGCGTCCCCTGATATATGATAACGTGCAGTCAAACTTTTTTTATATGTACGGGAGCTCTTAAGTATTGGCCACAGGAAAGACGATTTTTTTCTACTCAATATTTAAGCATGAGCATGATCGATTTTAGGCATGTGTTATTTTACTTAAGGTTTGACTCACAGTTCATCGAGTGAATTTCTGAAATACATTTAGATTTTCCTATTTTCATTGGGAATGCTTAAGGATGACTCACCCAAGCCCGACCGAGCCATGGCCGGGCCGTGCCGACACCGTACCGCTTCCGAGCATCGGCCGTGGCTCGGCCGGGCTTGGGTATGGCTCGGCCGCGCAAAAACGCCGTCGTTTTTCTTAGAAAACGGCCCGGGCCGGACACGGCCCGTTCTAGCATGAGTCATCTGTGTATACCTACGCTGAATACTGGGTGACATCAAAATGTCTCTTTGCTTAAAGAATTAAAAGCCCTCCAGTATCACCAACGTCTCAATTGACTCGGTTGAGTAACAACACCAAATGGAGACGACATTGACATTCACGTGAAAAAGCACAGTCGTGGATTAACACGTCCCCAGCTAAAGGTTAGTGCTTGGTTGAGCCAAGTTAGTAGCATTAGGTACGTCCTTACCTTTTGCACCTTATTCCATTGTTATAAGGCGAATACTGTAAACAAATCGTCGACGGCGACAGTACTACGGAGAAAAGCGGTGGATTAAAATTTCGAAAGCAAGATTGCGCCAAACGGCATACAAAATATAGGTTAAAAGAATCCGACATTTTATGATTTGAAAAAAATCTCTGATGGTTTTGGCGAGAGGCCAAATAGCTGCAGACGGTTTGTAAGGTAAATTTTCAATGTTTAACACTTTAATCATCAATCAATTAAGATTAGATTAAATGCGTCAAGTGTTAAGACAATACCTACTTATTGGGACTTTTTTCTTAGGACTTTGATATCTGATTATGCATAATTGTTACACATGTACACATTATCTTCAGTAATAATTTACTTTAAAAACAAAGTTTTAACCGACTTCAATTCAGTACTCCGCCAAGCCACATGAACATTACCACATTTATTTTGCAATTTACCACATGAACTGATTTCCGAGAGCAAATGCGTTGATTATTAGAGAAAAAAACCAAATCACTGTATGTGAGCTGAGAATATTTGAGGATGTCCGTCGATTCCTCAAGGATCTCAGAATTACCCTTGGCACTTCATTGTTTGCTATTTCAACGCAATCATATTAGAATCTGTGACGTACTTTTATAGTTTGAAGTCGGTACATCATTGAGAAGTTCCATAAGCCATATGTGGTCTAATGGTCTTCATCATCACTTCCACTTCACCAAATTTATGATTTCCAGGTGTAAATACACGAGTTATAATAGAAAATACCGAAATTACTACACACGTGCCACATATATTTGAGGAGTTCCCTCAATTCCTCATGGTTCCCATCATCCAACTGGGGTTTTGAAAACAATGGGACCAATCTGGAAACACATACTTTCAATTAAAAAAAGAATTGTACGAATCGGGTCATAATTGACGGAGTTCTGAGGTAAAAAACATTAAAAAAAAAAAAACGTCCGAATTGAGAACCTCCTCTTTTTTTTTGAAGACGGTTAAAAATGGGGGTAATTTATTGAATCAGACCTTACTTTGCGGAAGTCTATGATATGTTAAGAGAACAATACTCCTTTCTTTTGTTTTGCGGAATACCGCACAAAAAACCGCCGTTCCGGAACCGGAAGAAAAGTGGTGTCAAAAAACAAAATTTTGTGTGATGTAATGGTCCCATGTCTACAGCAATTCCTTAAGCTATAAATATATACACTTTCCGTGTGTAATAATATTTTTTTTATAGCTTACATTATTATTGCACTACATTATTATTATATCTCCATTTGCTTCCAATTCAGGCATAACGTCGGCTTCTATCTATTAGTTTGTCATCGTGTGCAATTAAGTTCAAGTAAATACGTACCTATAATCAACATTTCTATAATTAATCTTTATCCGTCAATGCACAGAAAATCAATTTTAATTTTTAAAATCATACCGCAGCGCAGTCTCATTTGTAAATTTTCCGCTTCAATAGTCGAGAAATTCACTTCGTCGTTCGTCATAGTCGTCATACTATTTTCCTCTGTAACCTAGATATTATTCCAGTGTTCTAAGACGAGTCTATGTGATATTTACAATTCGCATTCCAATATTACAAGCCTTATATATTAACTTCACCTGACTTCACCTGTAAAGTACCTAACTATGTTGTCATCAAATCTTGAAAGTAAAATTTTCACCCATTAACATTCGTCTTATCGATTTGAAACTTTGCAAGTATGTAGATAGGTATAATACCTACTGTACATACAGATTACGATACAATAATTTGATAGCGTCAAGTTGGTGTGATGCTGATGATAGAGCCAGACGGTAATACTCTCCAATGACTAATTAAATTCAAATGAAAATTCCGTTTATTTATTAATCCTATTTTAGCTGCGTTTTTTGCTAGCGTTTTTATTTACTTTGGAATTTGTATTTATAAGAAAGAGATTAAACGCAATTCGGATAACACAGGAAATAAGGGGGTAAATGTTCATAAAAACGTAGGTATTCTATCTTTTGCTTTGTTTTGCTCCACGCGCGTCGAGCTAAGGTGACAAAATGTGAATGTCAAATTGACCTGGACGAGTATTTGATTAGGGTTGCGACGAGGTCTAGCGGAGTGGAGTTACTAAGATTGTATTTGTATTACCCAGGTCTTAGCTCGTCTTAGCTTTGTACTGGTAACACTGACACAATTGAGTGTGGAGATCTTGGTAAAGTCAAATTTGAGGAGCATTGTGCAGTGAATAATAGGGCGTATTGGTAGGTTGTACTATACCCTCGATTCCGCCCGTGTAGAACGAATTTGGGGCGAATTTGTGGCCGTTCTATGTATACAGACTTCCATCCCGCATATCACTTTCTAAAGCTGCTTACTTGAGCATTGACTTGTTATGAGCATTCTAGCGATTGTTACATTACAGGTAAATAAATTATTAGGTTTTTTCCCAGTTGTACCATAAAGGGGCTTGGGGCCCGCTTTGGTAATAGTACATTACTGCAGAAGCCGGGAAAGAAGGGCTTGCCGGGTGAGTAGGTATAAAAAAAACTTCAAGAAATCAAACAAATTTTCATAGTTGAACTCCGTGATCATTGCCACAAATTGTGGACAGAAATTTAAAAAAAATTACTTCCCGGCCTAGGCCTTCAATTTCCTATGAAATTCTTTTACAGTTTGCTCTCTTCTTCTTCCGCCTGAAACGTGAAACTTTGCCTGTTATAACGCACGGAATGACGAAATTTCATTGCATGTTTGAGAAAAGGTCTTTTTTTACTGATATTGGTAATATAGGAATATTACCAATATCAGTAAAAAAGACCTTGCCACTAACGAGCTCTATTATTTCGAAATTAATGGAATTGATGCGGCCACTATGCCCATCGAAGATAACGAAAAGTGAGTTTTCGGTTACGCATTAGGTATTAAAAAGGTAAATTAATTGACGTTTGGTGTAAGGTAGACGCTTCGTCGTTTAGTTGTTTGGTTTATTTGTAATTATTACGAAAATACGTCGGTACACGTTTTTGGAGTTATTATTTGAAAGGTGGCTTGCACAAAACCGTTTCTAATCATAAGCGGTGTTTGTTAATATGAATGAATGGAAAGTTTGAAGATTTTATGGAGTGATATTTAGCTGCCGCCTTTTTTAGGGTTCCGTACTCAAAGAGTAAAACGTGACCCTATTACTAAGACTTCGCTGTCTGTCATCAGGCTGTATCTCAAGAACCGTGATAGCTAGAGAGTTGAAATTTTCACAGATTATGTATTTCTGTTGCCGCTATAACAACAAATACTAAAATCAAAATAAAATAAATATTTTTATTGATAATGGTACGGAGCTCTTCGTGCGCAAGTCCGACTCGCACTTGGCCGGTTTTTTTTTTTATATTTTGGGACAATCTTACACAAATCAACCAAGTCCCAAACTAAGCAAAGCATGTACTATGAGTACTAGGCGACGATAAACATATTAATATAGATCAATAAATACTTAAATACATAGAAAACATCCGTGACGCAGGAATAAATATTTGTGCTCATCACTCAAATAAATGCCCTTACTGGGATTCGAACCTGGGACCTCCGGCTTCGTAGGCAGGGTTGTGATGTGTAGGGTGAGCTGCACACACATATCCCCCTGCCTGAAGGGCTTTCGGGGGTTTCCTAGATAACTCAGTCGGGGAGGAGCCTTTCGGGAACAGGGTAAATGATACCAGCGTTTCACAAGATATCAACAGTGGGTCTTATGCCCTTTTATTTAAATAGCAACTCTTAAATTATGATTTCTGTTAAATCGCGGAAGGCGGCGCGGTCGCCTGTCGATTAGGCTACGGGGTTGGTGAGATACGGAAGCGACTCCAGATGGGAGCGGGGGAGACGGTCAGGGATTCCACGGCAGTGCACTCGGCGAACCAAGCGGCGCATGGAAAGGGAGCGGGAAGGGATTCCACGGCAGTGCACTCGGCGGACCAAGCGGCGCATGGAAAGGGGAGGGGGAAGGAATTCCACGGCAGTGCACTCGGCGGACCAAGCGGCGCATGGAAAGGGGAGGGGGAAGGAATTCCACGGCAGTGCACTCGGCGGACCAAGCGGCGCATGGAAAGGGAGCGGGAGAAGGGTGGAGGGCAGAGTTGTGCACACGGCAAGCCGCGAGCAAAACTCCCGCGATCTGGCGGGTGCGCGCTCTTATATACGGCCGGCGGGGTATGGTGCGGTGAGGTGCGGTGCGGTGAGTCGGTCGGCTCCCCGCGCGGTTGACCCCGTGCGTCGGCGCCGCTGCGGCGGCTGCGTTGTGGCGTGCTCGTACGTCACACTTCCTCCCCCGTTGTGGAGATTTTTACCTGGAAAAATCACCGTTATTCTCGTGGCTACATAAATGCGTGATACTCGGGTTATTGCTTGTTATCTCGGACTTGTTATTAACTAAATGCGGGCGGTAAAACTACTTAAAAAAAAATAGCAAAAATAAATTAAATAAACTCAGGCCTATCGGCCTGACCGGTTGCTCGATTATGAGACTTATCTATGCGAGTGTACGGTGCGTTCTCGCTCGCGGCGCCGTTTCGCATGACTCGCCTTATCTATTTCGCCGGCCACTCGCTGTTGCTATGCGTCGCGCCGGTCGGGTATAGTGCTTACTTATTTCCAGGGTTCTAACGTAATTCATCGATTTGCGGGAGCGGGTATGCGTCTTCCTCTGACGCCTCATTCATTTTTGTGTCATCGATCTGAATCCGGTAAATGTGATGTGTGACTTTTATATTGGTTCGCTTCACCCTTATGTATGAGCCCATTCCGGTAAAATCCTAAAAAAAACTCTTCGTATGTCTGGAAGTCCAGATGTTTTTCTCATCCCTTTTATTTTCATTCTTATCTCCTATACGGTACGGTCCACTTTCGTGTGGTGGTTGACTCACGCGACGTGGCGTGGTGTTCCCTTGTTCTTTAAATGGTCCTTTAAATTTCAGTGCCAACTTTGCGCATATGTTTTTCTCTGCATTTGATAGTACATAATTTCGCTTCAACACTAATTCCCCTATGGCGGGCTCCCAATATCTTCTGTGCTTGTCGTAGTAGAATTTCTGTGTGGCCGAAGCTTGCCCTTGTTTTACGACGTTGTACACATCTTGTAACGCCCCTTTTCCCTTTATTTGGGGGGTGGGAAATGAGTTTCGGTCGTTCGGGTTACGTAGTTCTCTACCGTAATGTCGGAACGCCGGTGCGTACTTCGTTGACTCTTGTACGGATGTGTTTAATGCAAAGTTAAACTCACTTAAGTATTTATCCCATTGTTTATGGTGTTCCCCTACAAAAGTTGCTATCATAACTTCCAGGGAACGATTCTGTCTCTCTGTCGGGTTGCAGTGTGGGGTATACGGCGGTGTCCGCCTGTGTTCTGTTCCATATTTTCTTAAAGTGTCCCTGAACTGTTTCGAAGTGTATTGAACGCCATTATCCGATAACAGCGCCTGTGGCGCACCGTGCCGCAATGCTACGCATTGCTCGAAGGCTCTCGCTACTGTGCTTGCTGTCGCGTTGCGCAGTGCTGTGATTTCGGTCCACTTCGTAAACTTGTCATGAAATACTGTGATCCACTTGTAACCCTTCGATGACCTTGGCAAAGGGCCTATTAGGTCGGTCGTTACTATCTCCCATGGTGCGGTTGCATTATGTATATGCATCATTCCGGTCTGCTTTTGCTGCGACGGTTTATATTTTTGACAGGCGTTGCACTTATTGACGTATGCTATTATGTCGGTACGCATCCCTGGCCAATAGTTTCTTTGCGATACTCTTTTTACTGTTTTGGCTATACCGAAGTGTCCTGCACTCGGTGTGTCGTGATTCTGCCTTATTATTTCTTCTCTTTCTTGCGTTGGTACGCATCTCTTCCATTGTGATTCTGGGTCTATGTACTTGTTCTGCCTATCTCCGGGAGGCCTTTTATACATACTTTTATCATTAATGCAGTACTGGCTTGAGTTTTCGGTGCCCTTTCTGACTTGTTCCCACTTATTTTCATACCAGTTTTGTTCTGTTACGGCGCAGACCGGGTTCCGTGATAGTTCGTCCGCTACCTGGTTCTGGTCCCCCCTCCGGTATGTGATATCAAACTGATATTGCTGCAATTCGAGTGCCCATCTGGCTAGTCTTCCGGACGGGTTTCTTAGTGTGTTCAGCCACTTCAGGGCCTGATGATCGGTTATGACCGTGAAATGGTAACCTTCGAGGAATGCTCTCATCTTCCTGATTCCCCACACGACCGCTAAGCATTCGCGTTCTGTGACCGAGTAACGTGTCTCGGGTGGCGTTAACCTTCTGCTGGCGTACATTATCACTCGTGGTAGTCCATCTTGGACCTGTGTGAGAAATGCCCCCAAACCTATGTCGCTTGCGTCTGTTTGCAGTGTGAAATGTTTGGTAAAGTCTGCTCGAGCTAATACGGGGTCGGTTGTCAGTATTCCTTTTAACACCTTGACTGCGTCTTCCTGTGTTTGCGTCCATACGTACTTTTCGTTCTTCCTCAATAATTTCACCAACGGCGCGGTAATGTCCGCGTATTTCGGAATAAACTTCCTATACCACGACGTCATTCCTATGAGCCTCCTTAGTGCTTTAATATTTTTCGGTGATTCTAGGTTATTTATAGCCCTGATTTTTGCCTCGTTCATTTTAATACCTTCTCTTGTGACTGTGTGTCCTAGATATTATATCTCTGACTTTGCGAACTCACATTTAGTTGTATTTATCCGTAGTCCCGCCTGTCGTATTCTCTTGAATATCTCTTCTAAGTGACTTATGTGTTCTTCGAAAGTCGGGCTACACACTATTATGTCGTCAAGGTACACGTACGCGTGTGGTTCAAGTTCTGGTCCTATGACCCTGTCTAGCAGCCTCTGAAATGTTGCTCCGCTTGAGTGTAAACCGAATGGCATCACTTTGAATTGGAATAGCCCTCTCCCGGGGACAGTAAATGCGGTGACAGGTCTACTCGCTTTTTCTAGAGGTACGTTCCAGTACCCGTTCTTTAAATCGAGCTTGGAGAAGAACTGTGCTTGTTTTAATTTATCTAATGTGTCGTCTATCTGCGGAAGCGGGTACGCATCTTTCTCTGATGCTTCGTTTATCCTCCTGAAATCGATACAAAATCTATACTGACCGTTCTCTTTCTTGACGAGTACGACTGGCGAGCTGTATGTACTACTTGATCTCTCAATCACCCCTTGTTCCAGCATGTCTTTTACATGAACGTCGATTATTTGTTGTTGTTTCGGGTTGCGTGGATAATACTTCTGTTTTATCGGTTCACTGTGCTTCAATTTAATTTTATGTTCGACCCACGTGTTCCCTTTTGGGCTCTGCATGCAAAGTTGCAGTTGTTGTTCCAGCATTGCTTGGAGTACCCCTTCCTGTTCGTGTGACAATTCTCGCTCGATCGTTGGTTGTCTGCTGACTTCGCTCGGTATACCCGGAGTTTCCTCACCCTTCTCTTCTTTCTTTTTCTCCCCGGGTGACGTCGGATCGCACTGTACCTGGGTACTTTGGCTGGTTGCTGGTTTTTCGGTGTCCCCGGCCCACGTTATAGACATTCCGGCCCTTCTAAGCACATCCATGCCGATTATTGTTGCCACCGCGGCTGGTAGAACTCTTACCCAGTGTTTTATCGTGGCGCCTTTGATGTGCATGTCCACTAGTACGGTTGTATCGACGGTCATCTGCGTACCGTCTGCAAGCACGACGCCTCTCTGGATTTGTTTTTCTAGTGCCCCCTGGGCTTTACATGCTTCATATACGTCTTTACTTACGTAGGTATTCGTCGATCCTGTATCTATAAGGCATTGCCATCTTTTCCCGGATATCTCGACACTCTCGTAAACCCGGTTATCTTCTCGACCGTGATCTCCGGCGGCTCCTAGCGTCTCTCTTTTTCCTCTGTTCCCGTTCATGCAACAGTTCCTACTTAACACTCCTTGCTTCCCGCACCCGCTGCAAAAGATCTGCCGTTGTGACCTGCAGTCTCTCGAGTTGTGCCCGGGCTTGCCGCACGACCAACAGCAGGTGTCTCTGTCGTACCTTGGGTGTATCTTTACTGTCATCCCATTCACGGGTCTGCTTTTGTCTGCTGTTTCTTCCCGTGGCTGGTAGTTACCCCTGTTCGTGTCTTTCTGCCTCGGGCCTGATTGCGATTGTCCCCAATATCCCGGCGGTTTAATATACGGTTGTGCTGGATAAATATTTCCTCTCTGAGGATTGTATGTTCGGTCGGTCCCCATCTTACTATCTGACGGGGCGGTGATCCCCTCGTATTCGGCGGCTAGTCTTATTAAGCCATTGAGGTCGTTGTAGTCGTTTTTCTTTATATACAGCTTGTATTCTTTTTGCATGTTTTCTTGGATTCGGTGCAGTTTTTCTTTTTCGCTGAGATTTCCGTATCTCCGCATGAGTGTTTGCAAGTCTGTCACGTACTCTGTGAAGTTCTCTCTAAATTTTTGTTTTCTGGCCACTATTTTAACTATGAGATCCTCTTCATAGTTATTTGGAAAATAATAAAGTCTGAAGAGCTCTAAAAACTCGTCCCAGGACTTCCAGGACCCGGCATTGTTTCTGTACCATAATAAGGCCTTCCCTTGCAGGATACGGGGTAGTGCCGGCAGTACGTCTTCCTCGTCTATGCCGCTGGCCGTGATTAGCTCCTCTAGCCTCTCTATAAATTCTACCGGGTTGTCGGACGTCCTGTAGGAAAGGTTCCACTCTCTTATAGTTTTATTTATTCTGTGTACCTTGTCTTTATTCGGATCGTCGTCCATGGCTCGGGCTATCGGCTTTTCTTGTTCCTTATTTTCCTCGGCGGCCTTGACGGATTCCACGAGGAGCTTACGAATCTGGTCTACCGTTAAGCCCTCCGTGGTGATGCCTCTCTCTTGCGCCTCCTTCGTGAGGCCTGGCTTTTGTAGCTGGTATATCCACGCTGTCTGCATGGGCGTACCGGGACCCGCCGGTTTCCGGGGCGACGTGGGGTTATTTATTACGGAGTGCACTTGTACTTACGCGGGTGGGCGGGAAGCGTTGCGCTAAGCAGTGTAACCTGTTGCACGGGAAATACACAGAGACAAATGTTATGGTTAAAATTCAAACGGCTTTACTTTATGCAAAAACAAATTCCCTGTCTCCCGGCTCCTAGAGATCTACGAGACTCCTGTGTGAGTTATTGAGTTGGGCGCCAAATGTGATGTGTAGGGTGAGCTGCACACACATATCCCCCTGCCTGAAGGGCTTTCGGGGGTTTCCTAGATAACTCAGTCGGGGAGGAGCCTTTCGGGAACAGGGTAAATGATACCAGCGTTTCACAAGATATCAACAGTGGGTCTTATGCCCTTTTATTTAAATAGCAACTCTTAAATTATGATTTCTGTTAAATCGCGGAAGGCGGCGCGGTCGCCTGTCGATTAGGCTACGGGGTTGGTGAGATACGGAAGCGACTCCAGATGGGAGCGGGGGAGACGGTCAGGGATTCCACGGCAGTGCACTCGGCGAACCAAGCGGCGCATGGAAAGGGAGCGGGAAGGGATTCCACGGCAGTGCACTCGGCGGACCAAGCGGCGCAAGGAAAGGGGAGGGGGAAGGAATTCCACGGCAGTGCACTCGGCGGACCAAGCGGCGCATGGAAAGGGGAGGGGGAAGGAATTCCACGGCAGTGCACTCGGCGGACCAAGCGGCGCATGGAAAGGGAGCGGGAGAAGGGTGGAGGGCAGAGTTGTGCACACGGCAAGCCGCGAGCAAAACTCCCGCGATCTGGCGGGTGCGCGCTCTTATATACGGCCGGCGGGGTATGGTGCGGTGAGGTGCGGTGCGGTGAGTCGGTCGGCTCCCCGCGCGGTTGACCCCGTACGTCGGCGCCGCTGCGGCGGCTGCGTTGTGGCGTGCTCGTACGTCACAGGGTCACTACCAACTAGGCTACAGAGGTTGTCGAGGTACAGATTTAACGATGATCGGTCTGTATTCGCAAGTAGAACTCGCCCTAAAATATTATCATCTAAGACCACGGCCGATGCAACCCGTGCCAAAATACCAGAAATAGAGGTAAATAAATGTCACGTTAGCCCAGTGTAAAGCATTCTTTTGAACAAGAGTGTTTATCGCGTAACGTTTCGGACGCGCGTTAGGACATCTTAGCTGTCAAAATAAAAATTTACATTTAGATCTACCTAACGTACGCACAATTACAATGCGTTACGTGATCGACCAGTAGATCTAAATTGTAACATAATTTAGAATCTTAGGCCACTGGGCGCCACTGTAATATTTGTCAGTTTAATATTATTGCCTTAAAGTTGGTCTGCATGAGAAATGGATTTAGGGTCGTGTGTTTGGCTATGACCAGAGTGGTGAGTCTCATCAACAATTTGTAAATAATGGGCGCCCAACGTGGGGCCAGATTGAGATTAGCTAAATAATATAAATAAATGTATTAATTAAATACTAGGGGAATACTCAATTCTCTAATTTAAGGGTTGCTTTAGTTATAGTTCTTATGATACTGAGTAGTGACTATGGTATTTGTTCTGTGTTAGCTTTAAGTATACTTTACGGATTTAAACTATCAATTTAAATCAAAAAAAATATATATAAAAACTTTAACTGTTCAACTTGAACTTACAAACATCTCAAATATACTGATGTGCTATTGCGTCCATTATTGCGAAATGTTATGAAATTTTCTAAATAATATAAAATCTTTATTGTGCTTTGTACCAGACAAAAACTTGAAACATTGAAACTTTTCAATATACTGATAGTGTGAATTTTACTGGATTGACACAATAACACTACTGTTGTTTAACTGGTAGGGCTATTTGAAGGCCATTTATTTTGTCTGTTTTTTTTTTAATATGAACTTATGGTGTAACATTTACAATTTCAACTGGACACTTTTTTCTAGTGTTTGATGTTGCTATTATTTTAAGGATAGGCTGTTTATACTTGTAAAGTTGGAATTTGAGGTCAAGTTTTCAAAAAATCTTACCGTGTAGAAATTCAACCTTTTGTTGGACAACATTTAAACAAGCCGTAAACTTTTCAAAATGGACTTCATACAAGCCGGTGGTAACATTACATGCCTGAAAAAAGACGAAATTTCACACGAACTTATTATTAGGGGTTGTAAGGTTAACCCAGAGTCTCGTCGTAGTAGCCTACAACAGGTTCTTGTGTCCACTGCCGATCTAGCTCAGAGGGGAGGTGTGAAGTTAGTTCTTTCTGGAAATTCTGATGCCTCGGTGGAAACCTCAATTATTCGGCGCAAAGTAGAGGAAATTGAAAAGACTTTACAAGATGTTCCGTCGACTTCTGCTAAAACTCGTTTATTATCACGATGCAAATATCTTCTTTGTCGTGTTTCGCGGTTACCGGCAGGCGACGAGGACGTTCAACTTCTCAAGGTGACGTTGAACGCGATCATGGATCGTTTACAGGCTGATAGTGGTTCAGATTCCGATGGTGACGACAGTGACGTCAGCTTTCCTGATGTTTCAGCCCAGGTTATCAAGAAAGTAATTTATAAGACAGAAAAACATTTCAATATAAATTCTTTGAACCTTAAATATAACGGCAACTCATGTGCACGTTTATTTTTAAGGCGTTTGGAGGAATTGCGTGTCGCTAGGCAAATTTCGGAACAGAGCATCTTCCGTGGATTTCCGGAAATTCTAGATGGACCGGCTTTATCGTGGTTTCGTTCCAAGCGTGAACAATTTACCTCGTATTATGATGTAGTCACAGCTCTTCGTGACGACTTCGACATTCCGGACTTGGATTTCAAACTGCTCCAAGAAATTCGTGCTCGCACTCAAGCTAGGGACGAGTCTATCGTGTCTTTTGTAGCAGTGGTGTTAGGTATGTTCGAGAGGCTGAACAAGAAGGTGCCTGAAGAAGAAAAATTAGATATCCTCACTCGTAACATCCGACCTGATTATAGCAGGGAATTAGCGTTACAGGACGTTACTACAATATCCCAGCTGACTTCTTTGTGCAAGCGGATCGAATTGGCTAAGGTTAAGGCAGATCAATTTCGAGAGCCATCTACTTCCAAGCCTAATACTGGTTCGGTTAACCATAAACCGGAACCTAAATTCGTTTCGCGGAGTAACTTAGAAAAATCTCTGAACTTCTACCAGAACTCCAAGTCTTATAATGTAGCTTCGGTGGGACGCGCTGCGGCTAAGCAGGCTTGCTTTCGCTGTGGTATGTCTAATCATGTCACTAGCCGTTGTAAGAAATCGAGGGAGTTATTATGCTTCAAGTGTGGACAAAAGGGCGTCCGCACACCCGAATGTCCTACATGTTCTGTACAGCCAAAAAACGGGATAGCTTAGTCTTTTCTAATACTACTTTGAAACTTAATTCTACGCCCTCTTCCGCCGTAGAAAAGACTATTTATTTTGAACCTTCTAAGGGCGATAACAGATTATACGTTCTTCTTAATATTTTGGACGTGAATGTTAAGGGATTGCTTGATTGTGGTGCTACTTGCAGTTTACTTGGATCGAATAGTCATCTCATATTCTCTGTCATCGGTTTACCTATCCTGACTCACAAAGTTCCGTTAAAACTCAGAGTAGCCAATGGTCAGGAATTACTGTGCACCGAGTATATGTCATTGCCGGTTAACTTTAAGGGCAATATTCAAATAATTCACTTTAACATTCAAGCAGAGATTTCTACTCCTATTATACTGGGACTTGACTTTTGGAAAACTTTTAATTTAGCTCCGGAAATTATTTCTAGTCTACCTTCTGATGATAGTGTGGCTAGTATCTCTTCAATTCCTGCCGAATCCGGTCTAAATAGTACTGACTCTTTGACTCCCTCCCAAAAGACTCATTTAGAGGAAGTCGAATTTCTTTATGATCAAATTGATACAGATAAAGTCGGTTTGGGGAAAACATCCTTGATTCAACACGTGATCAATACTGGAGATTCTACTCCGATAAAGCAAAAATATTATAGGCTCAGTCCTGTTAAGCAGGCTGCACTGGAGAAGGAGGTTGATCGCATGCTTGAGGCAGGAATTGTCGAACCATCTCGCTCGCCCTGGAACTCTCCAGTGGTCATGGTGGAAAAGTCCAACGGAGATCTCAGACTTTGCCTTGATAGTCGGAAGATTAACGCAGTCTCTAAATCAGATGCATATCCATTGCCTTACGTTAATTATATCTTAGACAACTTGCGGGACGCTAAGTACCTGACGTCCTTAGACCTTAGTGCCGCCTATCACCAGATACCTCTTAACGATGAGTCGAAGGAAGTTACAGCTTTTACTGTACCCGGAAAAGGACTGTTCCATTATAATCGAATGTGTTTCGGTCTTGTAGGGGCCTCTGCCACTATGCAACGCCTCATGGACACTCTGTTTACCGCGGAGTTCGACAATAAGGTTTTCTGTTACATAGACGACATTATCATATGTACTTCCGACTTTAATGAACATCTTCGTCTTCTTAAAGCCGTTTTTGAGAAACTCAAGGCCGCTAATTTAACAATTAACATGAAGAAGTCCCTCTTTTGCCGACCTGAACTTAAATATCTAGGATATGTGGTAGATAAGTACGGTTTGCGTACTGATCCTTCAAAAATTGATGTGATCCTAAATTTTCCTGTACCTGAAGATGCGAAGGGCATCAAAAGATTTTTGGGTATGTGTGGATGGTACAGACGGTTTATTGATAACTTCTCTAAAATTGCTCGTCCTCTTTCACGTTTGACCAGCAAAAAAGTAAAGTTTGCGTGGTCTGACGAAGCAAATGAATCTTTTGATCAACTTAAGGTTGCTTTAGTATCCGCACCTATTCTAAGGTGTCCGGATTTCAACGCTCCTTTTTATATCCATACGGACGCCTCCTCCTACGCAATTGGAGCAGTTCTGACTCAGAAGCACGACGGCGTCGACCATCCTATTGCGTATTGTAGTCGCACTCTTTCGAAGCCAGAAACTAACTACTCTGTCACGGAGCGGGAGCTCCTTGCTGTTCTCTACGCGCTTGCTCAGTACCGTGCTTACGTTGAGGGTAGGAAGTGCTATATCGTCACGGATCACGCGTCCCTAAAATGGTTCTCTAACTTAAAAAATCCATCAGGTCGTCTGAACCGATGGGCATGTCAGCTTAGTCAGTTCGAGTTTGAACTAATACACCGCAAAGGAAAAGAGCATATCATTCCAGATTGTCTATCTCGAATACAGGTTTCTGCCATTGATGTTCTTTCTACTCAGGACCCTTGGTATTTGGACATGTACCACAAAGTATCCGATAAACCATTTCTTTTCCCAAATTTCAAAATTGAAAACAACAAACTCTTTCGACTCTCGAAGAATAAATATCGCTTAACAGCTCAGTTCGACTGGAAGGTGGTAGTGCCTTACGAGGATCGAAAGGACATTCTTGCCAAATGTCATGACGATGTTACTGCAGGTCACTTTGGTGTGTCCAAAACTCATTCCAAAATCGCTACTTTATATTATTGGCCTACTTTATTCCAAGATGTAAAAGAGTATGTCGACGCCTGTGAGACTTGCAAGACGTACAAACCCGTAAATCTGGCACGTCCAGGTTTAATGGGGAATCCCAAACGTATTACGTTCCCAGGAGAAGCCATATCTTGTGACATTCTTGGACCTTTTCCGCAATCTTATCTTAGGAACCAATATCTGTTTGTGTGTACAGACTATTTTAGTAAATACGTCACTTTATTTCCATTACGCAGTATAACTGCTAAGGCTATAGTTAAATGCATGGAAAAGGGTATATTTTTAATTCATGGCGTACCTAAATACGTTTATTCGGATAACGGCGCGCAGTTTACATCTAAAGATTTTCGAGACCTGGTCAGTAAATATAATGTTCCACACCTATTTTATAACCCGCGATATCATCCGCAGACGTGTCAAACGGAACGCGTTAACCGTGAATTGGTAAGGTCCATCGCTTCGTACGTGCGTTCAGATCACAGAAATTGGGACAAGCACATTACCGAGGTGCAGTGTGCTCTGAACACGGTTGTACATGAAGGAACTAAATTTACTCCCTACTTTCTTACTCACGGTCGAGAAATGATACTTGATGGATCTTTCTACAATTCTGATGTTCCTGTTGATCGACACGCCCTAGTCGTCGATAACGGTCATTCCTTCTCTGACAATCTTAAAGAGTTAAAAACTATCTTTGAAAAGGTGCGTAACTCTCTACGTGTTTCCCACGAGCGTAACGCGCGTTATTATAATATGCGAAAACGTCCTATGGAACTCCAAGAAGGGCAAATCGTGTATAAGAAATGTTTCCGTTTATCTAACGCCGCTAAACACTTCTCGGCAAAGCTAGCTCCTAGGTACGAGAAGTGTGTCATCTATAAGAAACTTGGACCGCTGGTATACACTTTAAAATCCCTCGAAGGGAAAAAATTGGGTGATTTCCACATTAAGGACTTAGTTCGACCCGGTGATGCCGCGCCGTCTTCATGAGGTGGTTCCTTTGTAGCTTACTTACTTATATTTTTGTATACTGTTCTTATAGTAAACTGAGCGAAGCCTAGTGTTTGTTTATCCCTCACTTGTTTTCCTCAGGTCACAAAGTATAACTAACTTAATTCAGACATGTGAGTCTGCCTTTTATTTCTATTCAGACATGTGAAGTCTGCCTTTATTACTACATGAGTCTAGTTGCGTACGAACTGACCGTAGTCTTGGTTGTATATGGCCTGACAAGTCATCAAACCCTTAAGTCAAAATCACTATGGTGATATCCTCACTATTTATTATAGGAGTTCAGGTTGTGTATCACGCCCTCCTTATGTCATAGTTGGTTTATTTTCCATAAAAGAATTGAACTCTTTGGAGTCAATTCTACAGGAAGCTTTGAGTAGTTCATTGAAAGGTTACTGAATAACTAAACTTTGTTTTTTTAGTCTCCAAACAATACTCTAGGTGCTTGAGAAATCACTAATATATGGTGCATTGCCGGCCCTAATTCTCGGGTAGTCGTTAATAAAGTAAACTCCTGTTACCCGACGTAATTTTAGAAATAGTAATTATTATGTTAAGATAGTGTAAGGCTTTACCGCGAATCTTACCTTAACCATTCATAGAAATAGTGGTTAGTTGTAACAATAGTCCGTAGATGTACTCATGGAGGCTTTTAGATAAGCTTTCATGTAGTTTATTTCGTTTAAATATTAGGATTACCTTGTGTTTAAATATAGTCGTTTAAACCTTAGAGTAAAACTTCGTGTAAGGATTCGGTTAAACTTTCGTTTAATTTTTCGGTTAAGCATACATAGGTTAGTGCGCGCATAGTTCATAAGTATAGAGGATCGATCGATAGGTATACAATATAATACTCTACTACTCTTTAAGCATTCACTGAGTTGATTAACTCGTTCTTTTTAAACTTTGTTTCTTAAGTTTCTGTTCTTGTACAGGTCCGTAGAGACTCGTCTTTAGTAAGCACTACTGTCCATTCTGGACACAACATTAATTCTTCTTATGGTGCTGACGAGCACCATTCTTTAATATTTTGTTCTTTGCATGACTTCCATATTTTGGATCCAGTATCTAAAAAAAAAAATTTTTTTGTATGAATTAAAAAAAAATTTTTTACCCAACTCGAGATGTACTGTAACACTTCTTAGGTAGTGTACTGGGTGAATATCGGCAAGAAAGGCTTTGTTGATATACGCCGAGAATTCAACTTTTTGTCGTCATCGTATTACCTTTAAGTACGGCGAATTTCCCAGTTGTCATAGTTGTACATCATGTCTTTTGGCATCATGATGCAGCAGAAAGACACTCAAAACACTTTCACTTCATATTGGATGATAAATAACACTTTTATTCACATATAAACAATAACATTCCTGTGTGATGTTATGAAAAGTCGGTCCCGTCCGAAAGCGTTTCGTTCCATTTCTCATAGCTGTCAAAGGTGACACTTGTCTTTTTATTTCTAGTAGTGGGACTATGTTTGGGTTGATAGTATAGCTATTTCTAAACCTACAGGTCGCAGGTTATTTGGTTTTCTATTAGTTCTAAATTTAAGTTATCGAAATGAGATGCAATTCCTATTTTTATTTGTCGATGGTACCTTGGTTGCATTAACGAAACGTCGCATTGCTTTGTCGATGAGCGTTTAAAGGAAGTTCCGTTTTAGGCATGTGACACTACGATTCATGTCAAAACATTGCGACGTTTCGTTAATGCAACCAAGGTACCATCGACAAATAAAAATAGGAATTGCATCTCATTTCGATAACTTAAATTTAGAACTAATAGAAAACCAAATAACCTGCGACCTGTAGGTTTAGAAATAGCTATACTATCAACCCAAACATAGTCCCACTACTAGAAATAAAAAGACAAGTGTCACCTTTGACAGCTATGAGAAATGGAACGAAACGCTTTCGGACGGGACCGACTTTTCATAACATCACACAGGAATGTTATTGTTTATATGTGAATAAAAGTGTTATTTATCATCCAATATGAAGTGAAAGTGTTTTGAGTGTCTTTCTGCTGCATCATGATGCCAAAAGACATGATGTACAACTATGACAACTGGGAAATTCGCCGTACTTAAAGGTAATACGATGACGACAAAAAGTTGAATTCTCGGCGTATATCAACAAAGCCTTTCTTGCCGATATTCACCCAGTACACTACCTAAGAAGTGTTACAATTTTATCGGATGCAATTCGACCGGATGGGATATTTCGTGCAATTACCGCTTCTTTTGGGCCAACTCTAAAGCTCATTACCAAAAACCGAATGATAGAGCTCAACCAGAGCTCTTTAAATTCCTTTGGTTCTGCGTAACCAAAATGAAGGGATATTTTTAGCAGTCTATGTATGAATTTAGGTAGCCTTGCCAGACAAAAAATGAATTACTTTGGTAACGGCTACCCGCAATCAAAGGAATTCAAGGTGCTCCCGGTGAACTGCATCATCCGTTTCGTGGAAATGATGGAGCAAGCCTGGGAGCAGACATAAAGGAGTGGGCAAATTCACAAAAGATCGCACTGGGTCGAACTGATTCTGCTTTTTAAGAAAATTTGTCATTCAAAAAAGGGTCACCATGTCGCGAAAAACCTTTAAACCCAAGGTCGACTATAAACGCTACCGCCTGTGACCTATACTGCCTGACCTCTAAGGTCATAGGGGTGCGCCCTGCGTCCGCCATTACGTCACAATGCCCTAACAAAGACGATAACAAAACGGCCTATAATTACCAAATTAGTTAAGTAACGGCTCAACTTTTTCCTTTTTAGGAGTGACGCTGAACAAATACCTAATGATAAGTATTACTCGTTGTTTAAGCTTGTAGAATGCCCTTGGTTGATTATTAAATGCTTTCAGGTTTTCTATAGCTTCACCTGTTTTCTTTTTGATAATACGTTTGGGTTTACTATTGGGAACACAGAAAAATTCCGAAGAGTATTTGTCCGAACGCCATTTTCTGCTAAACGAAAATTTTGTCGCAGATGAATTCACGGAATACAATATAGGTTTGATAGTATTATATCCTGAGATATCTAACATCCTTCAGCGGAACATGGCTTTCGGAATTATGTAATTTGCAAAGAATATTATGCATGTAGTTAGAGTTATTAATGGCGTCTGAAGCAAATGAAACACGGTCAATCCTAACGTACATATAAAACGCGTGATATCTGTCTAGCTAGCATGATCGCGCTTATGTCGTGCATAAAGCATCCGTCCCTCTCGCACTTATATACTTGCTAGTAAGGGACTTGCAACGAATAAATGATTATATCTGACGAATGCTTAATAATATCATGAGGTATGTTTCAGTAGAGCAAGTGTGCATAGGCTAGCTATCATCAGACGGGTAAATACCTACTACAAACTTGTTTGTCACTATCCAAGTAAATTAATACATTCACTGCCAAGAATCGCTACGCGCTACGCTCGTAGCAGATCCCTTGGTAGTAGCAGTAAACGGCTACGACGTAGTAGCAGTAAGCGGCTACGACGTAGGCGCCCGCTATGCAGCTGGCAGTGAAGGTAATATTATTCATATTATTCATATTCATTTATTAATAATTGTCAATATTACATGTCAGGACTTTATAAAAAAAAAATATTGTAATAATAATATTAGCTTTACACAAAAAGTGTACTTACAAATAATAATTATCTACTAGTTATGATTGCAATAATATTTAAAAATATTCATACAATGTTTATAAATTAAGGCGCCGTAGTTTCAGAAAAGTTAAGCGAACAGAGTTTTTGAATAGTAGTTTATGTGACTGTACATAATGAAGGCCATTAATGCCCAATTATGTACAGTTACATACACTTTTTTATCTATCCACATATCATAAGCCTCTATGATGCATTCAGGAGCCGCATATTATGACCGGCATCGCGGCGTTGTTTTCTTGCAGCTGTCATAGTTTTTTTTTTTATTCAGAGACAAACTAGAGTCGGATCCAACTGTCATATCGTTCGATATCTTACTTACGTGCGACATTTTTCTGTATGTAAATTGTCAATTAATTTCGAACTAAACGTCATCTCGACTGATATTAGAATAGAGGTCAAATACAATTCCTTTCGAAAAAATTATGTTCGAAATTTGAATGAAATAATAATATCGAAACCGATGTTATTATTTAGCAATAATAACATTTTCACAGATAAGAAATTTGTTCTAACAAAACAGTCTATTTTTATGGTGGTCATAATGTGCGGTTCTTGAACGCATCATGGAGGGTTTATGGTATTTAGATAGATAAACAATATAATGCGTCTGTTTATAATAATATGGTCTCAAAAAATACGAATAGTAATCTTCAGGCTTTTCTGTAGCGAGATCATTGATTCGAAACATGATTATGCAATTTTCGCTCGATAGAAAAACATCACGAACATAGGTCTAAAATACACTTAGAACATTCATAACAAATCATGCACAAAAGCTAAACATAAGTATTAAAATTGGTTCTAAAAATCGGCTAATCATGTTTGAGGGAACTTAGTGATTACTTTTTTAGTTATTTAAACGTACAAAAAATTAAAAAAAAATCATGTTATCCGCGCTTCCAAACACGCTTATGCTCAGTGAGAGGGAGAGAAGAATAGGAACCTACGGCGCCTTAACACATTTAGTTCCGGGAACATGCCTACACGTAGTCGCTTTCCGCTACATCTAGGAAAGCCACGGGATCAGCTTTGAGCGGCATTAAATGTTATTAAATTAAATGGCAAAAAACGATCGGATGTTTTCGACTCACAATAACATTATGATTGAACATTGAAGACATAGAAATGACCAATAATTCCCTATAATAAAGATTTAACAATAAAATCCTAAATTATGACAATGAAAATTACTAATTCAGACGAGTAACAACTTGAAGGAAATTAAAAATGTTTCTTCGTGCACTGTAAAATGTTCTGCACCATTGTTTCTCCGGGCTCCGTAAATGTACTTAAGGGGGTTCGATTGCCATACAAAGCGTTATTTGACATTCGCAGGCTAACGGCGTGATATTTTAAGAAACTTATGTAGTAAACTTTCATCAATTGGCTTCCCATTTGCGCCAAATTCCCCCTTTCCTAGAATAAACTTGTATAAACTAGATTAATTTGAGAAAAATAGTTTTCCCAAAATATCACGTGACAAACCAATTTCTCAAATTAATCTAGTTTATACAAGTTTATTCTAGGAAAGGGGGAATTTGGCGCAAATGGGAAGCCAATTTATGAAAGTTTGTTACATAAGTTTCTTAAAATATCACGCCGTTAGCCTACGAATGTCAAATAACGTTTTGTATGGCAATCGAACCACCTTAATGGTAATGTGTTATCAACTTGAATACACACTGTATACATTCTAAAAAAATATTATCATCTCTCTTTGTTTTCCGAATCGCACAAAACAGTGATAAACATCGTATAAATAATTTAGAACGAACGAGAAAAGGGCGAAACATCGTCCTTATTATATACGAAATATAGGAAATGTAGGCAATTTAATTTGGAGGGCATTATGCAAACAGAACGACATGGATGATTGTGGTCGATCAGCCACGGCCGCGGTGTCGGGTGCGGGCTTGGTGGAGGCGGTAGCGGGAGCGGACGCGGAAATGACAACTGCTCATTATCAACATACGCTCAGTGACTAGTGAGACGTAATATGGGCTCGTTCATGACGCGCGCCCGGCAAGGCCACCTGCGCCCAGCACCTGCTGCTCGTGCCACACCAAAGGCTAGCCAAGGCTCGGAAATCACTCAGCGTGCTAGGCCCTAAAATCTACAACGTCCTACCTAACGTTTAAAACGCCGTAACCGATGCACCATTTAAAAATAGCTCAAACAGCTTCTCATAAAAATGGCTTGAACCCTTTATAGGGCCATTAAAAAATTTCAAGGCAAAAATGACCACCTGTTAAGGTCATCTTTTTGTATTTTTTTATGGTGCAGAATTTTTAACTTTATGCAATATCAAGAGACTTGAATTATGGATAAATTTTATTCTTGCCTGTTAAAGGGCTACATCATAGATGAGTTTATGACCAACATATCATTAACCCACTCATAAATAAACAAGGTACCCACCGCTTTAAAAATTATGAAATAATTATACACCGTGGCCGTGAATAACCCGAAAGATTTAAACCACGTATTTTTGACGACAGTAGGTACGAGTAAATAATGTTGTATCAACATGGGTCTAATTATGTGTCTTAATTAAATTACTATTTCAGTACAAATTAAATCTTATTAATTGCCCGCTTCTTTGTGAACAACTCTTTAGTTGAGAAACTCAAGTTGAAGAACAGAGAGCGAGCATAACACTTCACGAATCGCTCCGAAATCATACGACGAACGGCGAATGCCGTGACTTGTGTTCCATGACAAGAAGTGTCAAGTTATGCTCAAGCCTTTAGGGTGTGTTAGACTGGAGATTTTTTAACTTTTGATTTGTTTCAAATAATTAATATCTCCTTAATTATGAGTTTTTGGACTATATGTTACATAACTTTATATACTCTAATTAGGCTCTAGTATCGTTAGCTTAAATCTTTCGGGTTATTCACGGCCACGGTGTATAACATCGTCGACATAATACGTAATAAGATATGCACATATATGATTTTAACCGACTTTAAAAAAGGAGAAGCTTTTGTGTTCCACTGTATGTATTTTTTCATAATATTTTTCAATGAATATTGATGAAGACTGCATGTAAAACATTTTGTATTTAGGAAACTAAACAAATCTCTACCTAAAACTAACAATTTCCACGCCTGCTCCGCCCATGCGCTGTAGCCGTATCCTTAAATATAATTTATTCAGTTCCACAGTACAGCCTATTACATCGCGAATATCCACTGTTCCTTACATTAAGATAATGTGCTACTTCACCTTAACAGGGTCCCGGATTAAAATGAAAATGCAAAAGCCTTAGAAGTTAAGACTTGGTATACCTTTAATTTCCTTTTCCAGAGGTACAGTCCAAAAATATAACAACTATTATGTCATAAGGTGAAAAAAAAACTAAGTATCTTGAACTATTAGTACAACTATGGAGGAGGCCAGTAAGTAGGCTAGATGAAGAGTGTATTATAGAATCCTTTTTTTAATATAATACCTATCTATTTATACACATTAGGTTGCGCTGATACGAGCAATATGCGTTTATGTAGCGGTAAACTATTACACACATACATATAATCACGCTTCTTTCCCAGAGGGGTAGGCAGAGATCACGGATCTCCATTTGCTACGATCCTGACAAACCACCCTTGGCTTCACTCACTTTCATAACATTTCTCATACATACATGCTCGTCGTCAAATATTGTGTTTCATAAATGCGTTAAAATGTTTAAAAAAAGATTGATATAAGTAAAACTACGAGAAAGTAAAACTAAACCGGGATTCGAGCCCGGAACCATCAGTTTTGTAGGCAGGGTCAATGAAAATATACAATAGATGAAAATTTTAGAAGTGCCTGATTAGTTTATTGGTTATAGGAATAACCTTTGAGCACCAGCAAAAAGTTGCAGACTTTTCGGCTGCGTCAATTATTTATTTTTGAAAAATATAAACAATTTCCTCACTTATGTTATGGGTTTAGGACGGCGACGACACTTTCCTTGATCCGTCTCATATTACAAAAGAGATTTTAAATATCTGACCCTGGCAATGACATAGCTGCTACAGCCGTCAATTTCATTGCCAGTGTCAGTTTACCACGGATTTTTAAGATATTTTTTTGTAATATGAGACGGATCAAGCAAAGGCTTTCAAGCAAATCAAAATTCGCCGTCCTAAACCCAAAACCTAAGTGAGGAAACTGTTTATATTTTTCAAAAATAATTGACGCAGCTGAAAAGCATTCAACTTTTTTCTGGTGCTAAGTAAGGTTATTCCTATCACCAAAAAAATAATGAGGCATTTAATCCATTCCCAATTAGCAACATACTTTACGCATCACAATTTCTTCTAGTTTTCATTTGATGTCAGCGTGTGTTTGGCGCGTTTGCTTCCATGAGCTATCGAGTCAGATCGAGCTCACACAACACATTTACATCAAATCAAAACAAATCAGAATAAGAATAATTGATTGAAAGACCTTATTGCTAATACTGTTACATTGTGCTTGCACTCTTACATGTTAGGGGAATTCATTAAATGCGCCTGAACTAGGATTATCCTGTATCTCAGAATGCGTAACGTCGCGAATCGACCTCCAGTAGCATATCACGCGATAAGTGATAGGATAAGCGCGTCGTCTCGTTCTATCGAAAGGAGCCAGGGACGGATGCTCTATCCTGTCACTTGTCGCGTGATAAGGCCATCCATGCTACGGGGAAGTAGAATTCGTAAACCTCCACTAATACTGTGTCATTCTTGCCTTTTACGAGCTCGCCGAAAAGCAAACAACGAAAAATATTCTATGCCCGAAGCGTGTCATACGGGTATGACAATATTCTGAATAAATGATGCCAAAAACTCCAGCTACTACAATTTTCATTTTGCGGCCTACGAAATGAAGTGACAAGCAATTTAAAGCTTTATACAACCCCACATTGAGATAAGTGACGTGGCATTTGTATGTAAAAATATGCCGCTTTTTACTACCGTATTTGTTTTACGTTTTTAGGGTTCCGTAGCCAAATGGCAAAAAACGGAACCCTTATAGATTCGTCATGTCTGTCTGTCTGTCTGTCCGTCCGTATGTCACAGCCACTTTTTTCCGAAACTATAAAAGCTATACTGTTGAAAGTTAGTAAGTAGATGTAAGTATTCTGTAAACCGCATTAAGATTTTCACACAAAAATAGAAAAAAAAACAACAAATTTTGGGGTTCCCCATACTTAGAACTGAAACTAAATTTTTTTTTTTCATCTAACCCATACGTGTGGGGTATCTATGGATAGGTCTTTAAAAATGATATTGAGGTTTCTCACATATTTTTTTTGTAAACTGAATAGTTTGCGCGAGAGACACTTCTAAAGTGGTAAAATGTGTGTCCTCCCCCCTGTAACTTCTAAAATAAGAGAATGATAAAACTGAAAAATAAAAACAAAGAAAGAGAATGATAAAACTGAAAAATAAAAACAAACAAAGAAAAATAAAACTGAAAAAAATATATGATGTACATTACCATGCAAACTTCCAACGAAAATTGGTTTGAACGAGATCTAGTTAGTAGTTTTTTTTAATACGTCATAAATCGTAAAAAGCAATTTATTTAACAGAACCCTTCATGTGCGAGTCCGACTCGCACTTGGCCGCTTTTTTTATTAGTTTTGCGGCTCATTGCATAATTTTACACCGTGACCTAGTGCCTTCATTTACAAGGACGATATTGTTTATCATGGAATATGTACTGGAGGGTTGACTGAATCTGATTATTATGTCATATTTAAGCCTTAATTCTGTCATATTTCTAGCGTAAGTCTTTGCTGACTTTCAACGCTTGGTAAATAATTTTCTCGCGCTTATATTGAAATATATTTTTGAACACATTCAGTGCCAAAAACGTTGTTGTGCTACTATCCTAGCTAATACCGCGAGTTTTAGTTTTGTTGTGCTACTATCCTAGCTAATACCGCGAGTTTTCGTTTTGTGGTGCTACTATCCTAGCTAATACCGCGAGTTTTAGTTTTTCCGCTTTGTAGTGGAAAGCGCCTACGAGCCAAGCACCCATCTAGCGCGTTCAACAGGTCGATCACGTATCGCATTGTACCTTTTCGCGTCAGGTACGAGTAAATCTAAATGTCACTTTTTGTATGGGAATATGACAGTTTAGTTGTCTTAACGTACGTTCGAAAACTTACGCGGTCACCCCTCTGGGCACGGAAAGCGTTAGCATGGTTCATATTTATATTTGTCAGAGGCAAATCTGCCGTAGTTAACAATCAAAACAAAAGAAGACTTAAAATTCATGTGCCTTTTTCCTCTTCCTTTTTCAAAAATGGAACACTCGAGAGGAGCTTAGCGCAAACGAACAAAACGTTTGATGTCTCTTGACGCATAACGACGTATTCACGAGTTTGTATGCAGCTATGCCATTCACAACCGAGCTCGACTCGCTTCACCATTCACCACTAGAATATATTGACCCAGACTTCGTAGTCTCGCAGAGTTCAGTCAGACCCTGGTTTCCTCAGATAGTTATAGGTAAGTTTTGTGAACATGAGTCAAGCTTGAAATACGCCCCAACGTGCTTGGGAGAGCCAAGAGCCGTTGTGCTTTTCAAACTCATTAAGTTTAGAGCATTTCAAAATGCCTCTCGTGGAGTGAAACAGTACTAAATATGACCGCTATCGTGTGGAATTCCTTTGACGGTTGCTTTTCTAAATGTTTGCATAAAGGACGAAGTAGGTAAAATGGAGGAATAGTAAATGAGTCACTGAGTTTCGTTTTCTGTCTTTTTAATGTATTTTATGACACTGTCATATAATTTTTTTTTATTTACACTATCTCAATTTTCTTTACTTTTTCAGCTAATTTTGCATGCAATAAAACTCATATAAGTATAATCTTTCTGCACTGAAGTCTAAAATAACTTTAATAATTTGGCTTTTATTGCGGCATCAGAACAAAATAAATCAAATGTTATGTACAGGAGTATTTTCTCAAATTAACTTTTTAAACGCTGCGTTCCAAATTTGCACGCAGCGATAATTTTGCTAATACATTTTTTTGTGGTAGCTTTACTTCTAATTATTATTATTTCATAAGTCATTAATCAAGAATAATTATTATAAATTTAATTGTATCAAAAAACATAATTAGTATCACGTCCGAAATTCACAACTTATTTCCACGCTAGCGGATAAAATTGAATTTTGGGCGCAGATTATTTTAAACGATAAAGTAAAGCCTTCCCGAGCTTGGTGAAGTGATAATTAATTTAACTACACGCTATATTATCTTCCAAAATGTTTTTTTTTACAGAAAATTATGTTAATATCTACACACCATTTTCACGCCTAATTGCATTATAAAGGTAAACTTCCCAATGTTTGACACAGCCTTGTTTGGCAATGCCTAAAAGCTGATACCTATTGTTACGAATTAAGACTGAAAGCGTCAACTATTGGGTTAGTGTCAACGACTGGGACGTATAACTTATATGAGCCCGGAAAACGACTAAACTGATAAGTATCATACAGAAACACAATGTGCGGACAAATATAACAAACCATATTCATGAGAAATAAACTCCAGGTGCCCCTCTTTCTGAAACTGGCATAACGGTATCTAAGATAAAATGAGCGCCAGGTCTTTCTCGAGGTAAACTTCGATGTTTTTACTTTAAAGTAAGTTTTCTAAGCATGTTTCAAGGTAAGTTTACGTAACTATAAGCTAGTAACGCATGGATTACATTTCATAAATTATTCAACGATGTAAACACACGCTGCCACTAATTACTTGTTCCGCATTACGGCTACGGTCAGAATTATAAAACGAAATTATACATTTCTGGGCAATGTTCGTCGCTACAATGGGGTTGTGGACAGTCTAAATACACCAATCAAAATGATGTTTACAAGCACACATTGGAATAAAATTACAAAGATAAACTTTAAACGAGTTAGCGAAGCGAGCGCAACTTTCCGTCTCAGCTTGGGCTAAAATTCTTTCGTATGTCTAGATGTCTCGATGTTCGGCTGTTCTACTCTACAGGTCGTATTCCCAATCGGTTCTCGTGTATTTTGGTGAGCAGGTTCAATGATTATATATAGACTAAGTATTTGGTCGATTCAGATTTTGAAAATTAAAATAACTTTTTTTTTAAGTCTGGCTTGCGAGTTGTACAGTTCACAGCCACTGGTTATATATTTTCTAGGAATTGCATAACAGATATGTCATTCATTAGCGCTGATTGGATGGAAACCCTAGTATTTGGTTTCCAATGTCGAAATTTTTTATTTTGCCGAGATTGCTTCTATCAGAAATCTCGGGATTTAAAGCCCTAGTTAAGACAAATTAACCCTTATTCCTGGACTCACATTATGAGTCATGGCTTCACATGTGATTTCCGCTACTGAGCGGAAAAACGTTGCGTGGTCTCGTATTGGTTAAGGGGACGCTATGATTAGATTGGTTTTTTTTTCCCCGTTTGGCCTGCATTTGCGGCCAGCTACGAATTCGTTTCGGTATGGCCTCTCTAGGGACCTTAAGGGCCTCTCAGAGCGATCAAATAAATATCTAAAGTTTTATTCAACTTTCACTACGTGACATTATAGATAGGGTGAAATAGTTTGGAACAAACTTTGGATTATTATCCCATCCAGGAAATTTTGACCTATCATGTTTTAGTTAAATCAGATAAATATATACTCGTATAGTCAAGAATCGTCTACCTATCTAAAAACCAGTCCTTATTGTTTCCAAATCTAGTGAGAACGGTGTATCAAAGAACGCGATATTTTTCAATTCACGCCCTTGCATGTAGTCCAAACAATCTCAATGAATTCAATCCATAATTAAGTGATCACAATTGGTTTAAAATGTTTTAAGTCATCACAATAAGCCCTCATTTGTTTAAGCTAAACAAAGCACCCTTCGTTAAAGTCGGCAAGGCCATAGAAAAGTAGGTATTTTGTTCTTCATTCCGTCACTCACTCCGGTCGAGTGTACGACTTCGACGAAGTACCTACACTTGGCATCGGGAATATCGGGATAGACGGCGAATTTTTGAGTAAAGGATGATTCACGCTAGAACGGGCCGTGTCCGGCCCGGGCCGTTTTCTCAGAAAAACGACGGCGTTTTTTCGCGGCCGAGCCATACCTAAGCCCGGCCGAGCCACGGGCGAGGCTCGGAAGCGCCTCGGTGTAGGTACGGCCCGGACGTGGCTCGGCCTATCCGTCAAAAACTTCCTTAATCTATATATATTATGTACACTAGTTTTAGGTAGGCGTGAGCTGTAGAAATCGCGAGCTTGTCTATTTTTAAACCGATCGTAGACCGATTTTCAAAATTATTTTATTAATCGAAGGAGTATACTCCTGAGGTGGTCCCATTTTCACCAAGTCAGGATCTGATGATGGGATCCCAGGGAAATTGAGGGCAACCCTAAATTGTAAGCACGCGTGTAGTAATTTCGGTATTTACTATTATAACCTCCTGAGTCCTGGTAAAAAAAAGAGTACACTCGCATAAAAGCCGAGAGTCCTTTATAAAGGAAACAGCGTTGAGTCCTGAACTTTCTGTCGCTTACTCTAAGGTCTAAAATGAGTTTCTCGGATTTTCGTTAGAACAAAGTTGATTATATACTCTATGAGGAATACTTTAAGCATCATTTTATTTGTTAATTATTTGGGCTTTATAAACGCCTCTCGGCTTTTACACGACTAAGATTATGTAATTAATATGGCTAATATGTGTCATTTTGTATGGAATTGGGTATATCTTTAAACAATTAAATAAAATGCAAATAATTGTTAAAATGGTATTATAATCGAAAATAACAAAAAACACAGAACCACTCTGTTGGAAAGAACATAACAAACGTACTTTTAAAATCTTATTCAATATAAAACTGTCGTAGCCAAATCAGTCTACTTCTCACAATACAATATACTATTAATATAGTCATAGTACGAACTATACTATTAACATAGTCCGAGAGGGCTTTACAAAGGTCAAACGAATTTAACTTGTTACTGTACTTCAAATATCATATTTACAACAAAAATAGTAACGGAATAATAATAACCATACAAAATACTCATTAAATACATAAAAAAACAGACCAACACATACAGGATTGAGCGAAAATTTTGGGATTGAACTTACCTCCACCTGCACGACGCGACATCTTGCTGGACTCGTGGCATCGTACTGACCGGAATATTCCTGTTTTCTATGCAATAGCTTTTGCTAAAGGGAGATATATGTATTCTGTATTGGAGGATAGCGATTGGTTCTCAGGATCACGCCACTATCGCCCGATTTTAAGCGCAAAATATTAGGGGCGTTGTAACGGACACTCGGCGCTTATGAATAACTTTATTTTTTGGTGCTCGCTCTATAAACATGGTTCGATTATGGCCTTTAAAACGGACTCAGGGACTCAGGAGGATAACTCGTGTATTTTCCCGCGGAAATTGTAATTTTGGTGAAGTGGAACTGATGTGAACTCCTCAAAGATGTAAACTACGTCAAAAATTCTGACATGATTCCGTTGCAGTAGCCACTAATGAAGTGTAAATTCTGAGATCCTTGAGGAATCGACGGAACTCTTCAAGCTCACTTCTATCAGCCCACAGACGACTTGGGTTTTTTCTGAAATAATCAACGTATTTGCTCTCGGGTAGCAGTTTATGCGGTGAATTGGACAGGAAATGTAAAAAAATTCATGTACCTATGTGGCTTGGCGAAGTACTGAAGCCTATATACCTATTTATTAAACCTGCTCACAAAATTTCACGAAAATCTCAGAAATGTTGTCATAAGAGTTTCTGAATAAAATGACTTTGATATAGTATTACAGATACACTGGCATGGCGAAACTAAGGAATGCTACTTTTAAAAGCAGTCGAATGGGAACCTAATTAATTCAAGGCTGACTATACTGCACAATAAATAAAGGGATGCTGGTGTCGCGATACGAATTCAATGTAGTCATTTGATTACGAAGTCAGCAAACAAAATTATAAAGATGTTACACCAGCGTACTAGAGCTCGTGCTTAACTTTGGAGGGATTTGTGTCTTTGCAATTTGCGTTTCTTGATGAGATACTCGAAAATACTAAGTATACGAACACCTTTTGAGCATAGTATCCTGTTTTGGTGCTCCCGCACAGAGGTTATAAAATGTTACGGTACATCAACTATTATTATTCAACACCATAGTGTTACATAGCGTTATCGTTGTTACACTATACTACCTATACAATGTTTTATAACCTATGTGTGGTAGCACCATTATGTTTGTCGTAGTTTTTAGCGATTGAAGAATTATAACAGTATGTTCGAAATTTATTAAACCCATTTAGTATATAGAGCCCCATTTAGCATAAAGAACACATTCCTTTACAACACACTCGTAGCCTGACCTGATACCCGATGCCGTATCACAGATTCTCTGCCAGTAACCTAGTGGGCGATCTGTTCGTAGGCGCTTTCTGCTACTTTGCGCAAAAACCATAGAATTGGCTACGAGCGCAATATTAGCGCGCAGCGATTTTTGGCAGTGAATGTTATGACTACCGCATACAGATTCCGACCGCTAAATGCGGAAATAGGCTTATGCACGTGAATCTTACGAACAAGACACCCTCGACTTACAGAGCTAACAGTAAGTAGTAGCTGTAGTCGTACTAGTAGTAGTAGTGGCAGTAGGACCTACTAACTATTTGATAGCAGTAGGTATATTTCACTGATTAGGTACTTGCGATTTTGCTGATCATTTTAGTGTGGCCTAAAGTGAGTGCAGTATCTTGGTATACCACATGTTTTTTGGCATCGTTTTGTGTATGTCCAAAACAAGTTACACCCTCACATAATTCACGTAACTAAGTCTGAAAAACTCGGATAACAACGGACGTCGCTTATCTTAAAGTTTTACTCCTTATCCAGTTTTCATCGCGAAACAGAAACCTGCTGTGATATTCACCAACCGACCTTGGTTCGTCCCAGACGACATTCCTACTACAATACATACTACAATACCAATAGAGATGAGGGTGGTGTCATTGGATAGGTATTTTCAAGACAAAACAAAGTTTATATGAGAGTCAGACCCGGATCACTGTACTTTCGGAGATATTTGAGTTCGAACCTTGTATGAGTTTGTTCATTACTGAACCAGCGAGGCGCCACGTGCTAAGCCGGCAATTAAATATATCGACTTAAAATAAAGACGCAATTTCTATACTAAAACTATTCGTAATAACCACGCTACACTTGAGTGAAAACCGCACCAAAATCGGTTCAGTAGTTTCAGTGTTTAGATCCACTAACTAGTTGAAGAGCGGTCGTCAGTGACTACGTATATTTACGAGTAGGGGCGATGTCGTTTTTTTTGGTACCCTGGCCAATAGAGATGAGGGTGGTGTCATTGGATAGGTATTTTCAAGACAAAACAAAGTTTATATGAGAGTCAGACCCGGATCGCTGTACTTTCGGAGATATTTGAATTCGAACCTTGTATGAATTTGTTCATTACTGAACCAGCGAGGCGCCACGTGCTAAGCCGGCAATTAAATATATCGACTTAAAATAAAGACGCAATTTCTATACTAAAACTATTCGTAATAACCACGCTACACTTGAGTGAAAACCGCACCAAAATCGGTTCAGTAGTTTCAGTGTTTAGATCCACTAACTAGTTGAAGAGCGGTCGTCAGTGACTACGTATATTTACGAGTAGGGGCGATGTCGTTTTTTTTGGTACCCTGGCCAATAGAGTTAAATGTAATGTTTTTAGATATGTCTCAACAAAATGAAAAAAAATTACAATGGGGGCTATATCGAAATCACTGTACTTTGGGAGATTTTTGGATTTGAAACAGCTGCGATTTGATTCAATCTGAACCAGCGACAAGGCCCTTGTTAAGCGAGTATTTCAAAAAACTGATTAAAAATAAAAAGACTCTATATGACAAAACTTTTGTCATGAACCACGCTACATTGAAGTGAAAACTGCATCGCAATCGGTGTAGTAGTTTTAGAATTTTGATCCTACAAACTGGTTGAAGGGAGCAATCGCCAGTTGACGAATATTTACATACGAGGAGGCTGTGATGTGGGTTTTTTTGGTACCCAGGCCAATAGAGTTGATTGTAGTGTTTTTGAATATGTCGTAACAGTACAAAAAAAAAATACTACGGTGGTTATACCGAAATCGCTGTACTTTCGGAGATTTTTGGATTTGAAACAGCTGCGATTTGATTCATTATGAACCAGCGACAAGACCCTTGTTAAGCGAGTATTTCAAAAAACTGATTAAAAATAAAAAGACAATCTATATGACAAAACTTTTGTCATGAACCACGCTACATTAAAGTGAAAACCGCATCGCAATCGGTATAGTAGTTTAAGAATTTTGATCCTACAAAGTGGTTGAAGGGAGCAATCGCTAGTTGACGAATATTTACATACGA
This sequence comes from Epinotia brunnichana, assembly GCA_963854355.1. Taxonomy (NCBI): domain Eukaryota; kingdom Metazoa; phylum Arthropoda; class Insecta; order Lepidoptera; family Tortricidae; genus Epinotia; species Epinotia brunnichana. The sequence goes on from OY977942.1 coordinate 10,008,872, forward strand.
GGAGGCAGTGATGTGGTTTTTTTTGGTACCCAGGCCAATAGAGTTGATTGTAGTGTTTTTGGATATGTCGTAACAGTACAAAAAAAGTTAGTACGGTGGTTATACTAAAATCGCGGTACTTTCGGAGATTTTTGGATTTGAAACAGCTGCGATTTGATTCATCATGAACCAGCGACAAGACCCTTGTTAAGCGAGTATTCCAAAAAAACTAATTAAAAATAAAAAGACAATCTATATGACAAAACTTTTGTCATGAACCACGCTACACTTAAATGAAAACCGCATCGCAATCGGTGTAGTAGTTTAAGAATTTTGATCCTACAATCTGGCTGACGCGACCGATCGCCAGTTGACGAATATTTACATACACTCACTCGTATGTAAGGCAGCGATGTGTTTTTTTTGGAACCCTGGTCAATGGCTTTGAATATTGTGATTTTGGATATGTCACAATAATACAAAAAATAACTGATGTGCTTATATCGAAATCACTGTACTTTCGGTGATTTTTGAATTTGTAACTGCTTCTAGTTGGTGGTTCATACTCAACCAGTGACAAGGCCCGTACTAAGCGAGTATTTCAACATTTGGATTTAAAATAAAGACACAATATAACTATCAAAAATATTCTCAAGAATTACGCCACACTTGAGTGAGAACCGCATCGCAATTGGTTAAGTGGTTTATGAGTTTTGATCCTACACCCTGGCTGAAGAGAGCGGTCATCAATGATTAATATTTACATACGAGTAGGGGCGATGTCGCCTTTTAGGTACCCAGGCCAATAGAGTTGAATGTAGTGTTTTTGGGTATGTCTGACTAGTACGAAAAAGTAACTATTGTGGCTATACCGAAATAACTGTACTTTCGGAGATTTTTTAATTAGAAACTGCTACTCGTTTGAAAATGAAGGAAATGTAGAGACTCAAAATAGGTAGGTATTACTATGATGACTGATGAGACATTTTAATGAAGGTATTATTAGTGTTTATTATTATTGTATTCAACATCCAACTCGTGATTCACACTGAGATCCTATTATTATTGTGAGTTTATGCAGCTACATTGTTATTTCATCTCATACTATTTCCATTGATATAATAGGTACCTACATCAATACCATTTTTCGTAAAATTATGAACCTGTCTTATTAACTTAAACGTATCTGCCGCGGTCATATTACCTAAGAAGTTTGAAGTATGAAAATAAAAAAATAAACCACTATAAAGGAACTACAAAATCTGCGCGAGGAAAATAAATAAATTGCATTGCATGTACGTAATATTATTTCAGGTGTACCTAGATGTAGGTTCGTCTCTGTGAAGCGTAACCAAAATATGAGTAGTGCCATGCGGTCGCGTTACGGCGATACATTTTGAAATATAACGGTCTTTTTTTTGTTATACTACAATAATAACAAATATCAATAGTAGTAAATATAGTCTAGCCTGGATTAACATACATAGATACTTTTTATTCAATTCAATTAAATTCTTTATTTGTTTCGGACTAGGTAATGTCCATAAGTTGTTAGTATACAATCACGAATTATGACTAAGGTTAGTATTACAAATTAATTTAATCCTATAATCCTAATGGAGTTAGATGCTCCATCCCCTAGCATAGGGTCCTGCATAATGTAGGGTGTTCCAGTGCCTAGGTAATGGAGCATCCAGCCTCGCAGCCAGCGTCCTCAGGATACTGTTACCGCTGCCACACATCCGCCGCATTAGTGATGCCGTCCTGCTGCGTATTATTGCGTAAAAGTCATATGTACGTTCTGCCGCAAACATTCATGTCAGTAAAAGTTCAATAAAAGGAAGTCAACGCGAACGAAGTCATGGGCAAATGCTATTAAAGTACAATTTGTAAGTTTTGTAAAATTAATAAGTTTGCAGGAATTTATGTTCATAATATAAAAAGGTAAACAGGCAGCCGTGAGCGACGACATATACCTACGTGGAATCTTAACATATATGCCTAGGACATCACTTTTGGTTGATACCTAGTGTCTGAAAAAAAACTACGTACCTAGTCAGGGCCAAAAATGCATTCCCATATTGATTTTACAGTCAAAAATCTAAAGACAAGCTTGACACCATGGATTACCCTATGTATTTATTGTTTTTATTTTTATCGCGGATAAAATATGATTTTGTTTCGTTTCTAATCAAACAAAGAAAACTAATTCCGCAATCCGAGTCGTGGCGTAGCGTAGCGACATAGCACACAATCTTAGTGCAAAATATAACCTTATAATACGCGTTCTTCCAGAGAATCAGTCCAGTCACTCATGAATTTTTCAAGACTTTTATCTTTTCTTGTTTGACAGATATAATTTTATGAACAGTTGATGTTAGTGAGTTTCTACTTTTGTATGCAGTGAATAATCTCCGAAGCTACTCATCCGATTTCATAAATTCTTCACCAGTAAACTGTTTACCTAAGTAAATAAATTACTATAAAAATTATAATTTATCAGTGTATTTACAGCTAGTGTAGGTACTATATTTCATGAATTCATGCGAAAAAAAAAATCTTTCACCTGTATACAGAATGGGCCTTCTGGGTGGACATTATTTTATCCCCCTCTGTAATGCACGGGCGGTAGCCGCGCGGGCAGCTTGTATGTATGACAAAAACGCGTTCGGGAAAATATCTTTCGCACAATATTGTTACTAATCAGACTTAATCGCGTTCAATTAACTTATATCAATGAAATAAAAGAGTTAGACACGATTAAATCCCGTTAAACGACATTTGACAAAATACACTCAAGGGCAAAAAGGGTAGATTTTGTACTGAACTTTCGTAGTTTAAACATTTTTTAGCTATAATTTATACTTATTTGTATCTGAAACTTAACAATCAGTTTAAATACACCTTGATTTAAAAACGGCTGCTTAAAGGATGTTTTGCCTCTTTGGCGGATTTGTTTGCTGCAATAGGGGTTAAGTGAAGATAACTTTCAGATACCCTGCGTATATTTTTTACGCACGTAATATGTAGGTTTTTTTTGAGAAGTTTATTCTATATAACTGCTGCTCTAAACGCTAATTGTGTTCATATACAGACGTCAACGGATTATTTAAACGCTATGCTGCCATCCGCGGACGGCTTCCAGTATTTAGGACTAAAGGATGACTCACGCTAGAACAGGCCGTGTCCGGCCGGGGCCATTTTACAAGAAAAAGTGGCCAAGTGCGAGTCGGACTCGCACATGAAGGGTTCCGTGAAATAAATTGCGGTTTACGATTTATGACGTATTAAAAAAAAACTACTTACTAGATCTCGTTATAACCAATTTTCGGTGGAAGTTTACATTTTTTTTTATTTATTCTCAAAAAAAAACAACAGTGGCAAGTACATTCCTTTCTGCTTCGCCAAACTGAGGACAGTTTGTCTCACTCAGCGTATCTGAAAGATAACTTACAGCAATAGGGATTGCAGCCGACAAATCCGCCAAAGAGGCTACTAAGCTGTGTTCGGTCCAATTTTTTTGTATGTATTTGGAGAAGCAAAATAATGTTTATATATATGAAAAAAAAAGCGGCCAAGTGCGAGTCGGACTCGCACATGAAGGGTTCCGTTAAATAAATTGCAGTTTACGATTTATGACGTATTAAAAAAAAAACTACTTACCAGATCTCGTTCAAACCAATTTTCGGTGGAAGTTTGCATGGTAATGTACATCATATATTTTTTTGAGTTTTATCATTCTCTTATTTTAGAAGTTACAGGGGGGGGGGGACACACATTTTACCACTTTGGAAGTGTCTCTCGCGCAAACTATTCAGTTTAGAAAAAAAATATCTTAGAAACCTTAATATCATTTTTGAAGACCTATCCAATGATACCCTACACGTATAAGTTTGATGAAAAAAAAACTTAATATTTTTTTTCCATTTTTGTGTAAAAATCTTAATGCGGTTCACAAAAAACAATATAGCTCTTATGGTTTCGGAAAAAAATGGCTGTGACATACGGACGGACAGACAGACGGACATGACGAATCTATAAGGGTTGCGTTTTTTGCCATTTGGCTACGGAACCCTAAAAAAACCATATTGGACCGAGGTTCTTAGCTTACGACCTAATGAATACGGTGATATATTATTATTTATATTTATTTAAGTACTTAGGTCATACAATTGTTTGATATTTTAGGGCCACGACTTATAATTATAATCTTAAATGAAAAGAAGCGGACGTCCCTATGATATCGCTATTGTTGCCCTGTCATTCTGACATTGAAAAATAAGGTAGTAGACATGCTAGGGAATCGTCACAATTTTTTTCCGAATTAAGGCCACGTTTATAAAGTAATTTGAATGTTAAGATACATATGTAAGATAGATAAGATAAATATGTAATAATTGTTGTGTAAGACTGTTGCTAGGCCTTGAGGACTTGGGAGGGATCCAAGTCTGGGAGTTCCTGGTAGGGGTAGGACCTTACACCCTGCCCTGGTTGACACCGGTTTTTAAAGCCCGACGAAAAGGAGTTTATTACTTAGTTTATTTTTTAGGTATTTTTTTTCAAAAACTCAAAGATTTAAAGATATTTTTTTTCTGTGTACTGACATACCTACTCTGATTTTGAATTTGTTTTATATAATCCTGACATATATTTTTTCCTAGTTCTAATAAATATATCTTTTGACATTGTGAAAGCAGCATTTATGTTTGTGAGTTAACATAACAACATGTGCCTAATTGTAAATTGTAGATGAACTTTGACCTTAAATAAGTGTTCTGTATGAATCTAGCTATATTGAATAAAATATCTTGACTTTTGAACTTGTGTATTTACCTACATTGTGTATTCGTTTGTGCATGTGTCTGCCTGTGGCATCGTAGCTTGCAAACGGATGAACGAGTACGGATTTTTAATCGGAACTCTTGTCTGTCGAATTGTTTGTTGTGTCGAGGTTTGTTTTTAATTTTTAACTTATGTAGCTATTTTAAAAATCGTAATTGCATTTTCTAATCCTGTTTTCAAGTGGAGAAGATTACTATATATGTTATTATTAAAAATGTTCACACGTGGTGAATAGAAAAGTGCTTTTGTAATATGAGACGGATCAAGCAAATTGTCTGATTCGCTGTCCTAAACCCAAAACGTAAGTAAGGAAACTCTTTATATTTTTCAAAAATAATTGACGCAGCTGAAAAGTCTGCAACTTTTTTCTGGTGCTAAGAAAGGTTATCCCTATCACCAAACAAAATCAGGCACTTCTAAAATCTTCATCCATTCCCAATTATGTAAGTTAAAACCTGTTGTCATAAATAACTAAAGGAAATAGCTTAGGAGCCTGTAACATTTTCATTTCATGAAAAGGATTTTTTACTCGCATATGTGTTGAAAAACGTCGTATGAAAAGTGTGAGCATTGATAATTACATCCTTGGCTCTCTTTTTTTATAATCTTACACAAATCGGCTTAGTCCCAAACTAAGCAAAGCTTGTACTATGGGTACTAGACGATGATAAACATACTTATATGGATAAATAAATATACTCAAATACATAGAAAACAGCCATGACTCAGGACCAAATATTTTTGCTCATCGGCATCACACAAATAAATGCCCGTACCAGGATTTGAACCCGGGACCTCCGGCTTCGTAGGCAGGGTCACAAACAACTAGGCTACAGGAGGCTCCCATACAACAAACGTGATTTTTTTGCGAGTCCGACTCGCACTTGGTCGGTTTTTATAGACTGCTTTGCCAAATAGAATATAACGTTCTAAGAGACGGGACTTTGAACTAGGTTTTGGATGACAGTGACATTGTCATTTGATTTTAACATGACAACTCAATCTTTTGTGTTATGGCCATGACAACTCATTCATACTTTAGCTATTTTGAGATAATTATATTTTGTCAAAAGCGTTGTTTGTTTGACACATGTTTTCACGTGAAGTTATAATATCCATGGTAACCGGCGAAAGTCACCATGATAAAATGACAGAAAGAGAAAGTACGGAAGTATAGATGAATTATCGAGAACATGGAATTGCATTTGTAGTGGTTGTACCGTTTGCAACAAAAGGAGAATAATTATCTCTTAATTTAATAAAATTACATACCCTTAAGACATGGAATAAGTAGTAGAGAGACAAACAACTGTAGCCTTTTCAACTAACTGGGCAGCCGTGTAAGGGGAATTTAAATTTTTCTTCAGTTCAAGTTCAAAATATTTATAACAGTAAAAAATAATTTGCTTACTTTGACTCTCAATCGGACCAAAATTACTCACTGCCATATTTTTTTAAATTATGTAACTAACACTTAGTCGTACGGGCTGACACAAAATTATTCTGATAATTGTGAGAATACAATAAAATCAGACGTAAAAATATATGCACAACGTAAATAATATTCACAATTTGACACTGACATTATTTTGGTATTTACTTCTTCAATATAACAAACCTCTTTTTATGCTGATAGTACGAGAAAATTGAAAATTCAAATATAGAATGCCTGTAAAATATAGCATGAGTCCGCCATTTAGAATAATCATTTTCTTTCGGACCTTTGAAGAGAGCACATCTATTAACACAGTGCGGGGACACACCGTACTCGCTTTCCGCTACATACGAGGAAAACCACGATTATTTATAACTAATTGTTAGTGTTACTATTGACGATGCGCATAGGTTCACGTAGCTGAATTTAATGTATCCATTTTACTAGCTAAGCTCTTATTTTAAAAAGAAATGTAATGTAAAAACTCCTTCAAAACATATTGTAATAATTTAAGTCTTAAGCGGTTAACTTAAAAAAAATCTTCAAAAAAGGAGAAGGTTAGTATTAGTCTAGTATGTTTTTTTTATTTTTTTGTGTGTGTGTTTGTTACTGGGTAATTAATGAACCGATTTGTTTTTTTTCTTTGTTTTTATACTTAGAACCTGAGTGTGTATTTTGTTGTAGTTGATGAATGATGACGATGCAAAAGTGGTTCAATGAATCCTGCTTGAATAAATGAATTCTTTATATTTCTTTTTCTTTCTCTTCTTTTCGAAAAGTGAAAGTTTGTTTGCGACATATTTTTGATAATTAGTCGCGTATTGCGTCATTATGGAAGTGGTTGACAAAGGTATAGTATTATTATGATTTATATTTTATTTCATTGGGTTTTTTATCATATTATTTTATATTTACGTGAAGTATTTATTTATTTAAACTTTATTGCGCAAAAGAAAGACTTATCGTACAAAAAGCGGACTTAATGCCTTATGGCATGGCTACCAGTCAAACCTTAAGGCAAAGCGAAAAAGATTGTGACGAGAAAAAATATTAATACTAACAAAATATTATTCTACCACTTATATATTCACTTAAACTTTTAAATATGTTCCCTCGGTCTACTCCGGCTAATTTTTTAATCAGTTTGATAGCCATGGAGCATAATTTTCACGGTATGTCCGCCGCAGTCTACCGGAGATTATTCTATGAGCCCTCTACGAATTTCGTAGTAGTGCTACGCCGGGAGCTTAGTTTCAAGAACTCAATCGTAATCATATTAGCTTTTTTTTTTTTTTTTCTTTTAGGGGTGTGTTTTATCACTGCCAATTTTCAAGAATGTTTGTATTTGGGTTGTCGCTCGGGAGCTTGGGAGCTCTTGGCTTGCCGAATGAAAAAAACACGACATGTTCTGCAGTTATTACTACAAAATGGTGCCCACTATATAAATATGTAGAAAATGAGAACCTATGCATATTTTTGCAAAAAACTAACCAAATATTGGAAGAAAGTAAACAGAACCCATAGAGATACTCGTAGGGTGGGTCGGTATTGTGATTGGTTAAACATTGTTGAAACTGTCAACTTTTTTAGGATTCCGTACTCAAAGAGTAAAACGGGACTCTATTACTAAGATTCCGCTGTCTGTCTGTATGTCTTTCTGTCCGTCTGTCACCCGGCTGTATCTCATGAACCGTGATAGTTAGACAGTTGAAATTTTAAAAATACAAACAAATACAAAAAACAGAATAAAATAAATATTTAAGGGGGCTCCCATACAACAAACGTGATTTTTTGCCGTTTTTATAGATGATGGTACAGAACCCTGCGTGCGCAAGTCCGACTCGCACTTGGCCGGTTTTCTCTCCTTTTTTATACCCACCGGTTTGGGTGTAACCGAGAAAATATCGGGTGGCTAGGTAGTTTGTGGAATACCGTCGGGTGTAATACCGTCAGCGCCCATCTCTTTTTTATTATACCTACAGACTTAATTTTTTAATACACACATGGTTGGCAACCCATTTACTTTCCGGCCTTTGCAGTAACTACAATGTTTGCTTTAGTTATAAAAACCGCAAGTCCGCGTGTAAACTAGAATATGATTTAGCCGCTTCGTTGCGGTACTGTTTACTCTATAATGTGTGTTTCCACTCCGCGCGCACGGCTGAAGACGCGCGGGCAGCGCATCCCCGCGCGCGCGGGGGCCGCACCCCTGAGACGATATTTTTCGCTGAACCTATGGCGCCTTAAACAACCGCGTCTAAGTAGTTCAAGCCGAGTAGATGAAGAGGAGTGTAAAAAGACTTTAAAGAGCAGCAAGCGAACTCAACGTAGAAAATTAGTCGCACTTTCACAGATTGATGATTCTGCAGGCAGCTTTTTAGTGAATACTTCTTTTAATAATAATAATGAACCTTTGCTAAAAGTAGACGCCGTATCTACTTATAGCATAGGTACATTATTGTTAGAAAAAATATTCACTAAAAAGCTGATGGTTTTTCACGAGTACAGTATCCATGGTACAGCTGACTGTATCAGCTGATGCTGACATCAGATAGTTAGTAGCAGCCAAGGTAGCCAAATATATCGTAGCACTTCCTTACTCCTATAGTAATAAAGACGTGTTGCGCTATATTTGGCTATCTTGGCTGCTACTAACTATCTGATGCTGACTGTACAATCTGCCGACTTTTGCGCATAAAGTCCTTATTCACGGGGCTGAAGTTAAGTAACCATGTACTGGTGTCTATAGGAGAGCTCTCTGATGAAATATTTAAAGGCATTTAGGCTCAATAATACAAGAAAGATGACACGCGTTTTGACAAACACCGATCTTTTAAATCGACTTTTATTGAATTCCGATACATTAATTACGGGACTTAGGAAGTTACGAAGGAAGAAAGAACCGTTTTATCTGAATCTGTCATTAGCTTGTTAGATTTGATTGTGATTAAATATTAAGTAGGTCTTGATTTATTCCTTTTAAGTATATAGTTAAGATGACAACTCGAATTGTGCGATATTTGATAGCCCAAAAGTCGCACGGTACGAAGCGACTTTTGTGAGTTTATTTTATTGAGACTGTTAATTGTTTTGGTACTTTTATTAATTTATAATAATTGAAAAGAAAAAATTATATTAAGATATGATTTGTATTTTTTAAATGCCACTGAAAAAGAGTCAATTTTATCACAAAATATTATATATTTTTATATTGAGATACATAAAGTAAAACAACATTATTTTTTGGGTTTTCTATTAGATCTTTGAAACAAGGAGATTTTTTTTTGTTTTTGTCTGTCGTTTGACTCTTTGCTTCTTTATTAGGTATGCAGATTGCAGATGTCATTAAACAAGTACAGTAAAGGAATTTAATTTCCAACCCACCTAAGAGTCAATATCGTATTAGCAAACTGTCATCATAAGAGCTAGCTAGCGCACGACGTTACTTTGACATATGGCATGCATTGTGTTATGTTAGTAACTAGCCAACAGATTAATTACGTTGACATGGTGAACTGAACTTTTGAACGTGTTATCTCATGAATCCCTATTCCTTCCTGGTGTAAGGTGTAACCCCCCTATTTCGAGCTATTTTATTTTTCAACAGAATAACGAGGAAATTATTTTTCATCACACTTGCTCGTAAAGAGTGTATTATAGGCAGGTGTATAGAGCAGCTATAGGCGATTTATCTCCCGCGGGAGTTATGGATTTTTATAACTCCCTAGGGAGTTATGGGCTTGTGTGTGATTTGATTGGTTAAAGCAAATCTACGTGGTCGCGCGCTACAAGAATTCTGCTCTGTGATTGGTTGAATAAAAATCGAACAAGCCATGCGCTGCAAAAATACAGCTCTGTAATTGGTCGTAATATTGAAGCTGCGCGCTCCACTACTAGTAGTACTGATCTGGAAGTAAAGTTGTCAATGTCGTCAATTTTTGATTCATGCGCTTGTATGAAACCTAGATTTTTCTGTCTTTTTTAGTTATTTATTCCCTCGCAAATGTGATGAAAAAAGTTGTGTATAACACGGGTGTAAGAATATTGCAATATTCCTCTTACGCCCCTTGTTAAACAATGTACCTAGTATAACAATTTTCTCGATTGACATGACACATGTAGAAAAGCAAATGATAACTTTTCGCAAATAGGTTTATTGTGAAGTGACTAATAATGCAAAATAATACAAATAATACATATTGTCATCCTATATCCTATATATATACTATTAAACGAGCAATATTTGCAATCACGTTCTCGGAAACGGCTCTAACGATTTCGATGAATTTTGGAATACAGGGATTTACTCTCTCTAGATAGGTCTCATGTCCGGAAAATTCGTTTACTCCGTATTTTCTCCATTTTCACCCGAGCAGAGCTCGGTCGCCCAGGGACTTTCAATACTAATACTGAAATAAAAGTCATGATATTAGATAAGTTAACATGTCAATAAAACTTAGTCAAATAACCCACCCCGTGTCATTCCTGGTGCAAAGGTGCCCATCACACTCGCCGCATTGCCATGGTGAATTACTGAAATAGAATTTTCGACCTTATTGCATTGCGAATGTCTAAAGACATAACACACACGAAATGGGTAGAGAATTAAGTTCCTTGACTGTACCTACTTACTGTATTTTTTTTTCGAACAATTTGATGAGACTACTGGCACATAGATTAATTTTAAGTAACAGATACTAAAGTAGCAGATTGAGTTTTCAGTTTCCGGTAATAGAAAAACTTAAGTGTTGTGCCTCTTGTGACTTTTTATCCTTTATTATGTTCATTGGTCATGAACAGTATTCTATTTCGTACTTTTTGGCTGTTTTTCCAATACCAGCCATGACACGTGATAACACGGTTGATTTAATTTTTGTACCTGCTCGCTGGAATAGAAAATTGTCGTCACTAAGCTACCAACAGCTCAAAAAGGTTGTAATGACTGTCATCAATTATTCATCACTAACCACGATGCAGAAATGTGGGATTACAATGGTAAGTAATCCCACATTTCTGCACTGTGGTTGACTTAAGTTACACCTACTTAGTCGGGTGCGAGATGCAAAACTTCCATTATGTTTTAGGCGACGTTACAGTAACAATCACTAAGTTTGGGTATAGCAGTACGAACATTTATGTTGTGTCTATATTTCATGTACACAATAACAAGGTATATTTCATAAACATAATTTCATTACTGTAGAGGCCGAAAAAATGGGGATTGCCAGCATTATTATAAAGAACACATTCCATGGCATGTTTGCATAAACATTATTTTTCTCAAACATGCAATGAAATGTAGTCATTCTGTGCGTCAGAACAGGCTTCAAAGTATCACGTTTCGGGCGGAGCAACTTGAGAGATATGTAAATGAATTTCATACGAAATTGAAGGCCTAGGCCGGGAAGTATTTTTTTTTCTTTCGACCATTTGTGGCACAGCATCACGGCATTCAGCGATGAAAATTAGTTTGATTTGAGGAGTTTTTATTTATTTATTTCATTGCATGTTTGAGAAAAGCACTATACATGCCTGGCCGTGAACTACTCACCCGGCAAGCCCTTCTTTCCCGGCGTCTGCAGTAATGTACTATTAACATAGATACAAACAACGGATAGATACTGTCCAGCAAGGGTAGTGTAACTAATCTTAGATAAAAAAACAAATAATGCCGCTGCTAAATGGTACCACAGATTTCGATTTAATTATGAAGTATCATTAAGATTCGTTTTATCAGCGAGATTGAAGGAGAATTATTTAACAAAATATTGATTGTTTATGTAGCAAAACACTCATTAACTATTTATAGCCTGACAAGTTTCTTTTGAAGTGGATACTTCTTTGCTCGCGTTCTTGTATACGGGTACAGTTCAAAATGTATCATGTGACTTCCGGAATAACTTTTTGTAGAAAAGCCTAATCTGATTTCAAATAATTGTTTGTTTCATGTTTTAATACTTCATTATTTGCCATTAGTTGTTAATCACAAAATGCTATTTAGGTTATGTGGCGGACATGAAAATAATGCTGACATGACCGCCATTTTCAATGTATCGCGAATCAAATGAGCCACGTCAGTCAATGTTGCCATATATACTGATTTATCTGTACTTATACAGATTTTAGTGAATGAATTCAGATAAATTAGGGTTCCATAGCCAACAAAGAAGTATCCACTTAAACTTAATTAACGGTTGTCACTCCGACACAACCCGCTTCTTTTTTTGACCCTAGCCACGTTTCAGATTTTTAATGGAACGTATTTCTTTGACTGGCAAGGAGTACTCTTTGAGAACAGACGTTAGAAGTCATCGAATGTCACCGATGTAAACAAACAACAAGGAAGAAGAAATATTTCGTGATTGTAACAAAAAAAAATTCCCATTTACTCGAAGATGCCTGGATAGGAAAATATATTTTTGTTTGATATATAGACCGTAGCCTACGGACGCTTAATGCACTCCATAGTAACAAATAAATGAATTATAGTACCTAGTTACCAGCGCATTGCCTTGCCATATGATATGAGGCACGCCGCGCGGCCCGCCCGTATATGCCGCCTTTATGTACCTACATGATCCTGTAAATCGCATTTTGTTTGTGTTTGCATGCGCGTGTTGCGACGCCGTCGCGGGCACGCGTCGCCTAACACCCCGCTTGTCCATGAACTGTGCATAAGGCAGAAAAAAAACACAAAAGAAGAACTTATCGTATAAATAAATAAATAAATAAAAAATAAAAATCCTTTAATTCAGAAAACTGGTTCCACATTTTGTTAGTAAAAAATGCCTTAAACTACTATATTAGACACATGAAATAGATAAAAAATAAATAAAACACTAAAACTAACTACCAGGGCTCCTCCCGCGCTTCATCTATCCCCCCTGACGTGCAGATATGAAGCGCGACAGGATGCCCGAGTTTAGCCTCTCAGCGACCATCTGCAAGATACTGTTGCCGCTCCCCCGCACACGTTTTATAATGGACGCCGACTTCTTGCGAATCATTGCGTAAAAATCGTCCACGGCAGCGTCGGCGAACATTCCCGACGCACTGCAATAGCGGGGGAGCTGCAACAAGGCCCTGAAGACATTATTGTATTGCACTCTTAATGCACTGTACGCTTGCTGCGTAAAACTGACCCATAGACTGCTCGTGTAAAAACTTTGGCAGTAGGCTCTAAAGGGTTAGTTTTACAGGCACAGTACAGCGAGCAAATCTATGAGCCAGCATGTTGCCTCTCACGGACAGTGACCTGCGCTCACGTTCGATGTCCTTATCATCCGTAAGATCATCAGTTAACACATGTCCCAAATATTTGAACTGAGACACCTGCTTTATTGGTACATCATTTAAAAGAAGTGGTGGTACGTAATAAGGCAATTTATTTTTACCTTTCAATATCATGAACTCATTTTTTTTTAACATTGTACCTCAAGCCGTGTGTCTCAGCATACCCCATACATACTCGTACATTTAATAATTTTTGGAGCCCATAAAATGACGGACTGAGCAGCACCATATCGTCCGCATAACTTTCTATAAAATGCAGACTTAATGCCGTAAGAATTCTCTATATATACCAGTCAACCTTTGACTAAAATGAAAAATTGTGGGCGGTGCTGCAACTTCAGATATAAACACACAGTATACAAATACATACATAATAAAATGTAGTTTTTCTTGTTACTAAAATTGATGACATGGTTCCTAAGAAGACATCTTCGTATGTCTTATAGTTTCAGACTTTCCCATACTGACCGATCGAAATGGGCCACCCTGTATATTATATATACATCCGAAAATAGGGTACAGAAACACAGAATCTATGGTTCTGCTAGCAAACAACTTGCGTAATGACTTTTTATACGCAAATCTGGTCGGAGGCTGTCTGAATAACACGGGTAGACTGTTCTGAAGCGAGCGACTTGAGCGATATTAGGTAAATGAGTGGGACATGAAACCAGTTCGGTGAAGTGGGGTTGTGAGGGAAGTCTACCCGATGAGCAAAACTGACGGATACAGCTCACGCCATGGTATTGGAAAAAAACTTTTGGGATAGTCGGGAGATTTAGGGTATTTGAGAATTGATAAAAAGAGAGAAAAGCATACGAACAGACGTTGGCAGATGGGTAACCAACCAGGCTTACATCAATAGGAGGAGACATGATCGTATTTACAGAGGCAGAAAACGAAACAATGGCAATTATTATGGAGAGTCTAGTTTATTTAGGAGTTCCTCATTTAAGTCCAGGTAACACACATAGCCGATTGGTAGACTTAAACTTTGCGCTAATAACCTGGCCTCTGGTGTCTCTAGTTTTGTAGATGACAAAAACAGCGATGTACAGTGAGCATAGTTGTTTCGTATGGGTCCTACAATACACGTAAGTCGGTATGCAAATGGCATTTTTTCTCTCCAGATTAATTACAGAATAACTGTGTATTTTTAACTTACTTATAAAGAATATATAGCGGCCGCACATTTTCAGAAAGTATTGTCTTCGAGTCAATCCGGCCTATCGTAATGCACTCTGCGTTCTTAATAACACCCACATTAAAACTGATCAGGGATAGGTATCTAAAATGAAACTTAACAAGTTTAACGTTATATAGAACGTTATATATATGTATATGTGTATTTATTTTTCATTGTTCAATTAAATCATTTTTTTTTTTAATTCTTTTTACACACCTGAGCGGGGAGTCACTTAGATCTTGTTTTGTTTGAGTGTAGTGCAGAATTCGTCGCTCCTCTCAATATATCTCGCATAAGGCAGCTATATATAAACATCGCAGTCTTAGTCCGAGCTTGCTCTACCTAACGTGAGTTAGAGTTTTCGAACAATATTTATATTTAATCGTTCTATATTAATTCTTAATAAAAAGTCAGTGTGATCTTCATTTCATTGCAAATATTGATAGTTGTGCTTCTAGTAGGTCGTCCGTATATACATAGACCTGCCCATAGATATTCGCACATTCGGGGTGGGGCACATTGCACGTAGGACCGATGGCCGTTGGGGCTGAAAGGTTCTCGACTAGCGACTACGTACCGGAAGGCGCAGCGTGGGTACAAGGTGGATTGACCTGGTATTTAAAGTTCACGGGAGTCCGCTAGATGTGGGTTGCACAGAGCCGGTCATTGTTCGACGACCGCTTTAGCCTAGTTGGTGACCCTGCCTACGAAGCAAGAGGTCCTGGGTTCGAATCCCGGTAAGGGCATTTATTTGTGTGATGGGCACGAATATTTGTTCCTGAGTCATGGATGTTTTCTATGTTTTTAAGTATTTATTTCTCTATATAAGTATCTATATCGTCGTCTAGTACCCATGGTACAAGCTTTGCTTAGTTTGGGACTAGGTTGATTTGTGTAAGATTATCCGCAAATATTTATTTATTATTGAGGCACTCTTTGGGGGACGCCTATGGTTTTCGGCTGATATGATGATGATGGTGATGATTCTCACTATACAGAGTGATTTAGGGGTCGTGTAGCAAGAAAACCAAAAGCGAATAACATGGTAACACTGAACAATTTTCCCAAGAAAAAAAAACAGCTGGTCCATATGAACTCACAGTTAACTCTTAATTGGCTCTTATTTTTTTGCGATTTCGTGGGTGGTTCCATGGGAAAAGTTGTTCAGTATGATCATCTTATTCACTTTTGGTCTTCTCCCCCCCCTAAATCAACCTGTATATATTACCTAATTAAGGATCTAAAGAAATGCTGCTTTATGTAATTTAAACTAAAGATTGATTGATTGATTGATTTGAATGAAAGTTTATTGCAATATAATGGACCCGGAGACTCTATACATCTCTCGGTAAAGATGTGCCTACTTATTTGTCTATATGTTTAATTGTTGTTTTGTCATGAGACCATTGAAATTGTATTTGTAAGCTCTGACATGAAAAAAGGCCCTTGAGGCCTACTGGGTACTGCATTATTTTAATTGTAATTAATGTTTTTCATAAATTCTTCGTGGTATTTTACTTAAATTCAATAAGCTGCAATCTAGACGGTAATAATATAGAATATGACGTTTGTTTATGACAAAACAGATTATGGCAAGATAATACGGTAGTTATTTGGTTGTATATTTAAGCGGTATTAAAATAACAATCCAGTCATGATTTATTCACTGACGGTATATTTTGGGGTTGTACCTACTCGTATAAGTAACTCAAACGAATGAAGGCAAACTCGCGGGATAAAATATACATCGTGTCGACCTAGAAAGTCCATTCTATAAACAGGTGAAAGAATTTTTCAAATCGGATAAGCGGTTCCGAAGATTACCCCCTACATACAATTCTTTAGTGATGCAGGCGTTCATAGGCCATGGTGTCTGCTTTTCATCAGACAGTAAGCTTGTTTGCCACCATACTAGTATTAATATAAAAAAAAGCTCCTGCTCAGGAACAAAGCATTGACAATGACGGTGACTACCGGCATGAGATGTGAACGGTCCTGAAAAATAATTTCAGTGGTTGGACAAGGGCTGAAAATAATAACAATAGACAACGGTGTGCTGAAGTATACCGTTTTGATTTAAAACACGTGTTTTTAACGTTTAGAATTGAAAATAACGCATTTATTGTGCATATTTGCAAGAAACAGCATTTTACAGGTGTAAGGCCTGAAACTACTGAAACTTATATATTTTATATTTCTTTACATTATGAGCTTACACCTTATACTACATTTAACGCAATCACATGAAAAATAAAAATATATTTAAGGTAAAACCAACCATGCCAAATGCACCATTTCTTTGCTCGGCAGTGTATTCAATCCTGAATAACTCCTGAAATACAGCAATTCGAGACTGGCGACCTAGTAACTATTATTTGACATAAAATTACCTTTCCAATGATATATAGCTTATGTCCATTGGTCCGGGTACCAGCTTCCATACATTTTTGCCCATTGTCCTTTGCGTATAGTTGAAGAGAAAGAGAGTCAGATTACACTGGTTACTTGAAAACGAACCATTCGATAAGCGTTGTGAATAACATTCCTACCTAACGGCGTAAACATGTGCAACGTCATATATATTGTTGTTCCGTTTCCACGCATTGATTTTATAATACGTAAGGGGAAGACCGCAGTTTATCTATCTGCTATTGGTGAGGTCAGTTAGGAATCAAACACATATCACTATTCAGTGTTTTATTATACTCTTTGCATTATTTTGATCCATTATCCAGTAGTTGTACGATATTTATTAAATATTTACAAATAATGTTGTAATTAACACTAATCCCTTTTAATTATTTTTTTTTTAATTCGTCCATACGGACAGGCTAAGACCATGGGTCATACTGCCTCCCGCGCTTTTAAACTATGACAGATGAACCGTCAATTGCCTTTTTAAAAATGTCGCTCACAGCCACTGAGGCATTGGCCGTTGCTGAACTGCCAATACAATTAAAGTAAATAAATGAGTACTAACGAGTATGTACTAATTAATAGCAATAATAGTAATTCAACAGGTGTAATTTATTAACATTGTTACACTACTAATCCGGTCCGAAGCATTGCTGAGATCACTGTTTTGAACCTGAACAATAAACGGGTCCGCCATCCATCATACTTGATATCCATTTCTCGTTATCTTTAAGTAGCCACGGACGGATCAATCGGGAGATTAATGGGTTCTTCCGATATTAATACTTTGTTCGAAAGTCAGGTCCTTGTGCCTATTAACATACATACATACATACATATAATCACGCCTCTTTCCCAGAGGGGTAAGCAGAGATCACGGATCTCCTTATGCTACGATCCTGACCAACCACTTTCGCTTCACTCACTTTCATAACATTTCTCATACATGCTCGTCGGTTTAGGGTACTTTTGACCTGGCCTTTTTGTAAGATTTCTCCAATTTGATCGGAGAAAGTTCGCCTAGGTCTTCCCCTTCCAACTTGCCCTTCCACTCTTTTTATATACATATACACTCTCTTCGTTAATCTTCTTTCATCCATCCTCTCTACATGCTCAAAACACCTTAACATACCCTTCTCAATGTTCGTGACTATACCTCCATTCATTCCACACTTATTGATATATAAGAGTATCAAACTGTTTCTGACTCTATCACTCAATTTCACTCCACACATACTTCTCAACGCTGCCTATTAATACATAAATGCTAAATATCAGTGATAACAGTTATTATTTGTTTGAAACAACGCCGTGATTGACAGTATAGCCCGACAACCCGCTATTTGACCCTGAGGTAGTGTCGCTGTAAATGGCATATTATACTTATGACAATAATGTACAGTCAGCCAAGAAAGTGGTTTAACACTTTTCGACTTTATTGCATACAAAATAAGGTCCAAAAGTGGTAGGCCGCTTTTTTGGCTGATGGTACATACGTCATGTTTAGTCGGGACAGTGTGTATTGGCGTTGTGGTGTTTGTTGAATGTAAAAATCAAACATTTTGCGTGACTGAGAAAAAAAAACCGGCCAAGTGCGAGGGTTCCGTACCATTATCTATAAAAACGGCAAAAAAATCACGTTTGTTGTATGGGAGCCCCCCTTAAAAAATATTTTATTTTGTTTTTAGTATTTGTTGTTATACCGGCAACAGAAATACATAATCTGTGAAAAATTCAACTCTCTAGCTATCACGGTTCTTGAGATACAGCCTGGTGACAGACAGACGGACGGACGGACGGACGGACGGACGGACGGACGGACGGACAGCGGAGTCTTAGTAATAGGGTCCCGTTTTACTCTTTGAGTACGGAACCCTAAAAATAGGAAAGAAATGTACTAGTTAAATCAATACCTACGGCCGCACTATAAAATGTCAATTCAAGACATTGTTTATAGGAAGCTGGAGGTCCCGGGTTCGAATCCCGGTCAGGGCATTTATTTGTGAGTTTATCACGAATATTTGTTCCTGAGTTATGGATGTTATATATGTATATAAGTATCTATATGTATTTATCTATTATATATATCATCGCCTAGTACCCACAACACAAGCCTTACTGAGCTTACCGTGGGCCTAGGTTGATTTGTGTAAGATTGTCCCGTAATATCTATTTATTATTTATACTAGACAATACACCATCCTTTTATGCTGTAAAAGAATAATTTTACTCAAAATAAGCTTTTTGACATCGCCAGCATATTTATTGTAATTTTTGTTACAATCACGAAATATTTCGTCTTTCTTGCTGTTTGTTTACATCGGTGACATTCGATGACTTCTAACGTCTGTTGTCAAAGAGTAATCCTTGCCAGTAAAATAAATTAGTTCCATTAAAAATCCGCAACGTGGCTAGGGTCAATAAGAAACTTGTCAGGCTATATTTGTCGATAATAACGAAGATTGACCAGCTGGGTTGACACAACTAACGCTGCGACTAGGATTGCCAGACAGTACGTTACGAATATTATATAGTATTGTACTATATTTTGGCTCCGCGTACTTTATAATACCTATACAAAACTATATTTTTATCATAAATTCCAAATACATAAATTACTGTAAAAAAACATATTTTCTACTACAAATAAACAAATACTTAATTTTTTTTATGTGTATTTTATTTATAACACCTTTAACCCACTATTTACTATATTTGTCCAAAAAAATCTGGCAACCCTAGCTGCGACGCGACACGAGATTAAAAAAATTACCCTTCACTTTCTAATTTGAACAGTCAGAGTCAGGGATCAGAAGGGGGAAGGGGGGTCAGAGACAGGTTGCCCTGAGTCGCGCGCGACGCCATACTTGGAAGCATGGCATGGTACGCTACAGATATACATTAAATTGAGGTGTCTAGGTCGATTTGATGTGTTTGCGATTTTATTTTGAAACTATTTAGAAGTCTGGCTAGTTGAAGTTAAGAGCTTCACGTTTAGCCCCAAATTCAATTAGAAATGATACTTGTAGTTAGTATCTGGTATGTACCAAAAAAGTCAAAACTATTTGTTTTATGTTGTCATCACTTTCTAATAAAATAACAAACAATATACAGAACTTCAGCCCATTCGAGGTGTATGAAATATCTCCCCCTTCTGTATCGTCACGGCAATCTCATCATTGCGATCGTTCGTTCATTTCATTAAGTAGAAATCGTACCTGGACAAACAATAGCTATCCGGACTATGATGTTTATTGAGATAAGTCTTTGTTCTGCCAAAGTTACGAAATATCATGGCGTGTAAGAGTAAACAAATCTTGTAACAGTGTCCGAAATTAGTAACGTCTACACAGTATGATATTTTACAAACGGATGTTGTTCGATAGGAGAATGAAATGAAAGTCAAAGGTCAAAGTGAGACATAAAATACGCTTTACAATTAGAAAATAATGTGTGTACTGTTCGTCCTTTATAACGCGTTAATGTATTTAATAATCAATGCGAAATGTTTGCTTATCTGCTGTACGCTAGTACTTATTTACTCTTTTGTTTTACATGGAGTAGGAAATATCTCTTGGGGTGACGAAGACAGCACTTACAGAAAATTATGCTAACTTGTGTGAAGACCGCAGCGATAATAACACTAAGGTAAATGTCAGAGTGGTCGACGCTGTACTAGTATATGGCATGGGCACTCTATGAAAAAGCATTATGGGTTAAATTCGAACTAAGAGGATTTTTCTTCATTCGAATTTAAGCCATGTCACTTTGACATAGAGTGCCCATGCCATATACAGCGTCGAGCACACTGACGTTTACCTTACTACTTACTACAGGCCCTTATTACACTAACTTGACAATTGTCACCTGACACTGACAATTCGCCATACATTGCTTTAATTGAAGTTAAGGTGATCGCTAGGTTACTTGTGGAACCAGCTATTTACAGAGAATTGTCGTTGTCTGGTGACAATTATCAAGTTGGTGAAATAGGGGCCTGGTGGTGTGCAAGATCGCAATGACAATTTAACGCACGATTTTTTAAATCTTATATGGAAAGGGGTATATGTATGTTAGTTATTTTCCTCCAAAATGCAAACCGTTTGTCAGCCTCTTGCTGGTATCGTATTTACTTAATAAAGCATACCTTATCTTATCTAATCTTATCTAGGTGAGGGCCCTTTCGGATGCACTTCGACCCAGTGAGATCTTTTGTGCATTTGCCCTCTCCTTTATACCTGCTCCCAGGCTTTCTCCATCATTTCCACAAAGTGGATGATGCAGTTCGCCGGGAGCACCTTGAATTCCTTTGGTTGCGGGTAATCGTTACCAAAGTAGTTCATTCTTTGTCTGGCAAGGGCATGACATTCACACAATAAGTGTTCCATAGTCTCGTCCTCCTCGCCACACATTCTACAGTCTAAACTATCCGATAGTCCCATCTTGGCCAAGAGATCCTTGACCCCGAAGTGACCTGTGAACACTCCAGATATAATTCTGATTTGCTTCCTACTGGATTTCCAGAGTTTTCAGGTCCAGCCCGAGTCCACTCCTTCTATGAAGAGCTTAGAGTGCCTTAAGCCAGCCTCATTCCTCCACTCGCGTTGGTGTTTGGTTTTGGCGTAGGCTTTAAAGGCCGATATTATGGTCCCCTGCGAGAGTCCCACAAATGGTTCTGGACCTACAAAGTGATTTGTAGAGCCCCCTCTTGCAAGCTCATCTGCTCTTTTATTGCCGATGAAGCCCTTGTGCCCTGGTATCCAAACTAGTTGCACTTTATTGTGCCTTCCAAGTCTGTTTAGTGCTTGGACGCCATTAAAAATTAGTCTAGAGTCCACTTTCGGCGCCGTAAGCGCTTTAAGGGCTGCTTAACTGTCACTGAGTATATAGATAGTCTGCCCTTTGGTTTGCCTCCTGTACACAGGCAATTATGGCGTATGTCTCCTCTGGAAGACAGTTGCCAAACTACCCATGCTTACAATACTGCTATAGTCATTTGCATAAATGCCTGCTCCCGTACCGGATCCCATTTTTGATCCGTCCGTGTACCATATACTGTCTTCGATACTAGACTTTGGTGGTTCTAGACCTTCGGCCCACTCAGCCCTGGTTGGAACTTTTGTTGTGTAGTTCCTATGGAATACATACTTGGGTAGCATTTTGTCGCTTCCCATGTTTGTTATTCTGTCTAAGAAACCATCAGTCTCCATTTTTGTGTGCTTAGTCTTCGGCTTGCTATCGCTCCACGGTCCAAGAGTTCTTAATCTGTAGAGCGATTTGCGCGCCTCTGACTTAATCACCATGTGAAGTGGCGGTAGGTCCAGTAGGACTTCTAGCGCCGCTGTAGGCGTGGTACGAAACGCCCCTGTTATAGCCATGCATGCCGTTCTCTGCACCTTTCTCAGGGCCTCTCTGCATGTGCTCATTAAAGTCCTTGGCCACCATACCAGGCTACCGTACAGTATTATGGGTCTCACCATCATGGTGTAGATCCACTAAAGTACCTTAGGGTTCAGTCCCCATGTTTTGCCATACGCTGATCTACACATTCCAAATACTCTCGGGGCCTTTGTAATGGTGAGATCTGTATTATGCTTCTTCCAGTTCAGTTCCTTATCCAGTGTGACACCTAGATATTTCACGTAATTGGACAGTTCTAGTACCCTTCCGTACAGCTTCAACTGCTGTATGCCGCGAAGGGTCCTTTTTCTAGTAAAGGGTATTACTACAGTTTTGCCTGGATTAATGGATGATTGGTGACAGTCGCACCATCTCTCCACTTCCCTCAGTGCCTTGTTCATGATTTCTGATACCGTACTTGAGAATTTCCCATTAACCAGTATCACTAAATCATCAGCATATCCTACCGTGTGGATGGGACCTTTATTGAGTTCTATCAAGAGTGAGTTCACCACCAAACTCCATAGAGTTGGTGAAAGTACCCCACTTTGTGGACATCCCTTTGTGGCCGTGGCCATTATCTCATCCCCTAAAAGAGATGACTTTATCAGCATACCTACTTACTTATGTAAATTTGGTGACAACGCAATATTATGACACCATCGAGCTGATCTGATGGTGGAGACAGAAAATAGCCATAAGCAATTCCTAAAAAACCTACACAAGATAAACCCATCGTGTTTGGGCTCATTGGCACTAACTCAACGAGCAATGACCGTGCAAAAAAAGTACAGTGGCCAATAAAAGATTTTGTCAACAATTAAATTTTTGACCGAAACTTATTCTGGGACTAGGTTATGCAACTTCATTTATTTACTAACACACGTATCACAAAAGGCGCGTCATACATTGAAATCGCATTGCGATGTGTAGGGAATATTTACCTAACCATAGCCAGTTGTCACGCGACAGATACCTACCCTTATCATTTCTAATTAATACAGTGTCAGAGATACATATGTCGGGAGTGCGTATAGGGCTAGCAGACAAGGATTTTGTTGACATGGTGGGTCATACACAGATTTAGGTTCTTGTTTTTCCTGTGGAAATTCTCAATGTTAAGAGCTACAAAACCTAATTTTTGGTTGGTCTCTTAATCCGCATAAAAAGCGTTTCCTCATATGTATTACTAGCTGTTGCCCGCGACTTCGTCCGCGTAGAACTTTTTATCGTCTTAGAAAATGATTTCTCTCAATACAAAATTTAAACCCTCTTTTAGGGGATAATTAAAAAAAAAGTTGATGTTCATTTTCTAGTTTGTGAACAAACAGTCTAAAACCAAAGTTAAAAATCTCATACTTTAAAAATGCCTTGAAATACTCAAACTTTGAACCAATTTTAACACTCTTAGGGGATGAATTTGGAAAAACTCTGAAATCAGTTTTTTAGTCTTTTAACGTACAGAATAAGACCGAAGTTAAAAATCTCTTACTCACACTTTAAAATTTAATTGCTCGCCATTTAAAATTTGAACCCCCTTTTAAACCCCCTTAGAGGTTGAATTTTTCTAATCGCTGAAAGAACTTTTTTCGTAAACTTTTAAGTCTCTAGCTCAAAAAAAGTGTTGCCCATACAAAGCTTTCTTAACCCCCTTAGGGGTGGAATTTTCTAAAACTCTGAAAGTACTTTATTATTAATTTTAATAAGTAACATTTTGAATAGTTTTAAGTCTAGTAAAAAAAAAGTTTTTCCCACACAACACTGGCTACCCTTCTTAAGGATCTTAAGGATCCCCTTAGGGATGGAGTTTTCTAAAACGCTGAAAGTTCTTTTTTAGTATTCTAATAAGTAATCTTTTTGCAAAGTTTTAAGTCTAACTCAAAAAAAAGTGTTGCCCATGCAAAGCTTGCTCTCCTTTTTAACCCTATTAAGGGTGGAATTTTCTAAAACGATTTGTGTTCTTTTTTTGTATTTTAATAAGTAATCTTTCTACAAAGTTTCAAGTCTCTAACTCAAAAACATAAACTTTCCCTGATAAAAACTTTGCACCCCTTTTTATCCCCCTTAGGGATAGATTTTTTCAAAACGCTGAAAGTCTTTTTTTTTGTATTTTTATAAGTAATCTTTCTACAAAGTTTTAAGTGTCTAGCTCAGAAAAAGTGTTCCTCATACAAACCTTGCACCCTTTTTTAACCCCCTTAGGGAATGATTTTTGTAAAACGCCGAATGTAATATTTTTCATGTTCTAATAAGTAATTTTTCATCAAAATTTTAAGTCTCTATTAAAAAAATATATGTTTTTCCCATACAAACTTTGCACCCTATTACCCCCTTAGGGGTGAAATTTTCCAAAACGCTGAAAGTACTTTCTTTGTATTTAAATAATCTTTCTACAAAGTTTTAGAACTCTAGCTAAAAAAAATAGTTTCCCACATACAAACTTTGCACCCCTATTTTAGCCCCCTATTTTTAGGGGTAGAATTTTCTAAAACGCTGAAAGTACTTAATATGTATTCTGATGACTAATCTTTCTACAAAGTTTTAAGTCTCTATTTAAAAAAAATATTGTTTCCCCCATACAAAATTTGCACCCCTATTTTACCCCCTTAGTGGTAGATTTTTTTAAAACACTGAATCTAGGTACTTTATTTGTATTCTAATGAATAATTTCTCTACAAAGTTTAAAAGTCTCTATTTAAAAAAAAGTAGTTTTTCCCATACAAACTTTGCACTCTATTTTACCCCTTTAGGGGTAGAATTTTCTAAAACCCTGAAAGTACTTTATTTGTATTCTAATGACTGATCTTTCTACAAAGTTTTAAGTCTCTATTAAAAACAAAAATGTTTCCCCCATACAAACCTTGCACCCCTATTTTACCCCCGTAGGGGTGGAATTTTCCAAAACGCTGAAAGTATTTCATTTGTATTCTAATAACTAATTTTTCTACAAAGTTTAAGTCTATAGCTCAAAAAAAAAGGTTCTCCCATACAAACTTTGCACCCCCATTTAACCCCCTTAGGGGTAGAATTTTCAAAAATCCCTTTTTATCCCTAGCCCACGTTATAAAAGCAACATTTTGTGCAAAAATCAACTCTCTAAGATTAGTAGTTTCGGCTGTGCGTTGATGAGTGAGTGAGTGAGTGAGTGATTGAGTGAATAAGTCAGTCAGGACATAGGCATTTATTATGTATAAATAGATAGAAGATAATGAAACTCCCATTCAAATATCTCAAAAAATTATGAAGCTACATCCGTTTTAATGTCGCTTGTTAGAGTGAGAAAACGATGAGGGACTGTGACGTCAATATACTCGAGCGTCATAGTAAAAAACAATCGTTTCATATGAAGGTGCGTTTTGCGGAAAAGGGACAGAACATACCCCCTCTTAAAACTTTGGACTCTTATAACTTAATCATTACCTATATAACCTCTTGCTTTGTTTTTTTCTCAATTTGACTATATTTATTTTAAATTCTTTTTCGAGAAAATACATTATGATTATTTACCATATTTTCGATTCCTGAGCTATAACCACGAACTTCGGAATTCGAAAATATTCGGGTATCTCTATCTCTATCGCACTAACCATACTCGAGTGACAGGGATGCAAATATATGAACATTGAGTATCGGTTTTCGTGGTAGCGCCGCAGGTACTTTGGCTGAATGCGCCGAGCGCGTGCCATTGTCATTCAAAAAAAACAAATTCGTGTTAATTATATTGTTCAAATTTTTTGATTTCATTTATTGAAATTACGACATAAAACGACATTTGCGCATATAAGTTCTCATATCAGAATCGAATATTTTTTTATGGTTTATATTTTAGCATTTGTCTCGTAAAGGTCTATCGTAGACGGGATTTAAATTATTAATAAGTGAAAGGCAAAGCAATTCCGCCATTTTGACGAAAATTTGACGGTTCTTATAGCTGACAGTTGGAGCAGCGTTTGATTTCAATAAAAATAAATGAAAAATTAAATGAAGTCGTATATTTCGGAAAATTAATTAACTGTCGCAGTCGGATAAAAACTATCCTAAGTTGCAGCTAGAATAATAATGTACCTATATAAAATGTTTCATATTTTTCCGTTCATGGGATGCTGAGAACATTCGAACCGCGCAAAGCTTAGTTTCAAACTGGCTGATTCTTTTTTTAATTTAGAGATTTATTATAAGTGGAGATTATGCGATAAAAACATTATTTATATGCACGTAAGCTCTTAACTATTTATTGACCACAGGAAAAACGATTTTTGTTTTGAACACTGTGTATGAACCTGGTAAGAATTTGGGTAAATCATAAACTTGATATACAAAGCGTTGATAGTCAGGGATAACTTAAATGTTCCTTGAGATTTTTAAGATAAACCTGCATGCCTGGATTATCCTATACTTTTAAACGATAAACATTTGTTTATTAATTTGTTTGTAATTGGGCTGTTACAAACGGCTCCAACGATTTCGATGAGATGTGAAATACAGAGGCTTACGGGACTTACTTAGGATGGAGTTCTATGGACGCAATTGTTGTCGTCGTCGCACGATATTCATTTATGCTAGTCCCGCTTAGGCAGGGAATTTGGCCCGAGACGTTGTTAGTTGTTACAGTACATTTAAATCAGGGATATGCATGGCAAGACTACAGCCAGCCAGCAAATGTAAACCGATAGGCGTCTGCCTAAGTGCCTATCAGACTGCGTTGTGTTTCTTGTCATTCTTGCAGTTTGCCACGCAGGATTTCTCGGGAGGCTCCCTTATCGGCGCCACAATATCCTTCGCTCCGCGCTGCAACTTTGACACACTGTGTATCAGCCAGAGCCTGTACGAGGTTGCCTTGCAGTATACATTCACTGGCTGTGTTGTGACTGCGCGGTAAAACCAAAGCCTCACCTTGCAGTCTACCACGCAGGACCGTCTGGCGGAGCCTATCGGCCAAATGGCCTTGCTAGAATGGCTTGGGACAGGTTGAGACAACGTCATTAGTTGATTACGCTCCGCGCTGCATAGCGCTACGGTTCGTTAACTAGCGACCTTCGTCGTGTAGATACAGTACCTTATATTGTGTGTATTAACGTTAGGTCGATTTTTCTTCATCGCTTCGCATCTATTTCGCACTTCTAAAACGTGAGAGTCCGGGAAGAGGTCTAGCCGACTCGACGCGCATGACAGAGTTCCCAAGCCAATATTCTTCGTTCCATTGTGATAAATAGCCAAAAATTGAGAGCACTCTCTTTCTTTTAACGGCGTCCGTAGCCCAGTGGATAGTGACTCTGCCTACGAAGCTGGAGGTCCCGGGTTCGAATCCCGGTCAGGGCATTCATTTGTGTGTTTATCACGAATATTTGTTCCTGAGTTATGGATGTTATATATGTATATAAGTATCTATATGTATTTATCTATTATGTATATCGTCGCCTAGTACCCACAACACAAGCCTTATTGAGCTTACCGTGGGCCTAGGTTGATTTGTGTAAGATTATCCCATAATATTTATTATTATTTTATTTTAACCCTCTGGTTTGTACAGATTTTAAAAGGTTGGTAACGAGCATGTGAGTCCCCTGGAGCTGGGATTCGGCTGTGGTAACCGCTTACTCGCTAGCTCGCCAAGTTGAAAACTGAAGATGGTAGAATCTGAATCTAAACCTGAGATTCTGGGTGAGATAGAGCGCTTTTACGGACACACACGTCAACTCGCAAACCCGAATTTGTCTGGCGGAAGACCCTAGAGCTAGACTTACCCGAGGACATCCCGGACATCAGCCTGTACGAGATTGTAATGGCTCTTAGACAGCTCAAGAACAACAAGGCACCCGGTGAACACGGAATAACAGCCGAACTCCTGAAGGCGGGTGGAAAACCGGTCCTTACGGCCCTTCAGAAGTTGTTGGATTACACGAGGCCGAGGGTCCGCTTTGGCACCTAATCCCATGATTTGGCGTAGGCACTAGTTTTACAAAAGTGGCTGTCATCTAACCTGCCAACCCATAGGAAAACTATCATTGGGATTATACCGGTTTTCTCACCCACACTGTTAAATATCTAATGATATTCCGTACTTAGGTTTTTTTTTACCGGTGCGTTCCGTTCATTCAAACCCAACGTCCAAGATTGAACGTTGTGTGCCTTACCCCTCGGCTACAGTGGCAGTCAACCATTTACTTGTTAATACTTTGTAATCTTCTGTATTTATAGGTAAAACAAATACGTTCTGCACTTTTATATGCAAACATTTCTCCAAGTTTCAAAAAGCATCCATCTGCAACCAAATTTAGAACGTTACGTGGTCACGTACATTGACAAAGCTTCGGCTGCATCTTGACAAAATATGCAATGGCACAATGTAGAACAAATAGCAATGGTGTGTGCCAAGTCAGTACATACAAGTTGGCGCAGAGAATTCGATCTAATACAACTCATACAATACTTATGTCACGTCTACTTAGAGATTTGACATGACACTACCTACTACTACATAAACAGGATTTAACCCTTCGTAAGTCTTAATCTGTATAGCATTTCGTATGTGATAAGTGCTATTGAAAATTGACTCTGTGACAGGAACTAAAATGTTATAATCCTTCGGCAATATCAGTGTCAAAGCACCCGAAAGGTTAATCGCTTCTAACTAAAATCTATTTAACTCATGAGTATAGCGACCAAGGATGTTGCAACACATCTGAAACGTCGGGTGACCTTAAACACAATTTTCCGGAGAGTCATTTATTACCCTGAAACATAAAATTCCGAACGTCATTTTCCTCTACAGAAATTTATCCTGAAAGATCAAAAATTCCGTCAGCAAAACATAGTTTTCGGAATAATGAAATACGGAAAAAGTATGACCCCGTGTGGTTCTCGGATGTCTGATGAGGAACCTCTCGGATTAGAAAAGCACCACCCCTAGTGTTCTCATGGGTGTTTTTTTCCGTTTTTAAACCCAAAATTGCGGCACAATGGAAGCGGCACTGAATTGCAATTTAACGTGCTCTGCCTACCCTTGGACCACGGATGGTATTTATGTATGGAAAAAATATAATGCTTTCGGAACAATGTCTCTTCGAAGTTGGGCAATTTTTTTAATCATTCTTGATTTAAATTTTTCGTCTGAATTCGATTAAATTTGGTAGGTTTGAAGAGCTCGTGATTTTTGGCAATACAAATTCAATATCAAAATATGTTCCTAAAATCTTGTATGAAATATCCTATACACAATGAAATAAAATTGTAGGACACTTTAGGAAATTGTGCGGACATTGTACAGAATCAAGAGCTATTACGAAAAAATTACGACAACTACTATATATACCCGAATAAACCATCTGTAATGGGAGTAGAAATAATCCGTAAATTGATCAGATTAAATGCTTGAAGTATTTTATGACGTTTTGCTCTGAAACCGAATCAGGTAGTACGCGGCTAAACGTGGGATGGGCTGCATTCGGATCTAGGTCATGTCCTTAGATTCCAGCGCAACGGGGATTACAAACATATGAAAATTCAGGATTCACTTGCATCCACCTTAATTAGGTCATGCGAAGAAATCTAGACTATAGCTAGGTTAGGTTGTGTTAAGGGGAGTAGCTACGCCAGATCGTTTTTGTAACGCTTAGGCTCTTAAATTACCTAGCGATTTAATCTGAAAAAATAAGGGGCCCTTAGGTACATACAGTCAGTATCAAAAGTAGCTACGCAATCGAAGATGTCAAAAGTTTTTATTCCGTTTTAATTAAGACTTTTGACGTCTTCGTTTGCGTAGCTACTTTTGATGCTGACTGCGGTTCTTTCACGGTTCTTTAAAAAAAGGTTGGTAATTAATTTATGGTAATAGGGAACATTACTGCACTGTTCTGCCGCCAGAGGCAGCACTACCACTAATAGTAAACCAGTATAGGAATATAGGGATTCACACGCACATACACAATTGTTTTTCAAATGAGTGACAAGGATGCTTGCATAGACAATACCGCAAGTGGGAACGAGATACAACGCTGCTAGTGTCGCCACCTACGAAGAGTTTTGCGTAATGTTCCCTATTAGATCGTTCGGTTTTCTAAAATAATTATTCGTTTTGATATTATAATTTTTATTCTTTCGCAAGTTAGTCCGTGCGCGTAAAGGACATCACTTGGAATTAGAACATGTATGCTCTAAGAGGACCACATAATTAAATCAAGCTAACATTAGCGACAGTGCGAGACAAAATGTTGGGGGCAATAGTCACCTAAAGTATCACCCACTCTGAAGTATTATAAATAATGTATACGCTATCGCATTTACAGAGTGACGCGTCTTAAGCGCACTGCTTGTGTTTGTTCTATTGACTAGAAATATTAGGTAACTTGAATAAATCTATATTAAATTCTGAGTGAGCTAAAATTTCAAACCTCATTTGCATAATGTATTCCCAATATTTTAATGTCACGCATTAATAGAATATTGTTATGCTGAGCTAGAGATAGAATCCTTAGAAATAGGATTAGAGTGTGTTATGTTTATAAGCACCAAATAGAAGCAACTTAATATACAGGGCCTGTAATAGGAGCAAAAAATTAAACGGTAGATTATTGCTTTTTTTTTAAATTTTTTTTCTTCAAAATAAGTTGGGTTGTATTTTTTTACTTTCCTGGAGTGCTATTAGTAACTTTTTATTTTAAAGACACTAAAAAAAATTAAATAAAAATCAAAAAATCACAAAAATATCTTTTGAAAACTGAAATGCAAAAACTATTATGACTCGTTACATGATGTTACCTCAAAATCCGCATTGTCTGCTGTGATATGATGTCGTGGTGCCAAGATACATTACTTGGAGGTCATAACTTTAGATCAAAATATCTCCAAATCCAAAAAAATTAAAATGAGTGGGACACAAGGGTTTACTACAAATGCTCTAAGGAAGCGTCCCTTTAAATATTTGCTCCTATTACAGGCCACACCTTGTATACAGGTTACTTATATGCATGCAGGTAACAGGCGTTATGCCCTAGATTAAATTATTGTTTCTCGATATTTCACGCATATCGCGATGTTAGATGTCTAGTAAAATATATCACAAGTTGTCGAGAGTTGCTCTGGGTGTGGAGCGTTATGTTCGTTTTATTTCATACGAGTATGGGAACTCGACGCAGACTATTGATTTAAGACTTTTAGTTGGGAAGAAAAGTTCCGTTCTACAAACGGAAAGTCTAGGTAGTCTAGTAACTGTAGGAGTAATATTTCTTGTACATACAAGTATGACTATGTAGTATAAGTTCTATGGACAGAAAGCAAACGACATAATGAGAAATAAACAGATACACATATATATAAACTTCGTAGCAGCGCTTGGATTCAGCGACAGATAATTCAGTGTTTATTTATTTCAATTTGATTGAAGTATAAGAGTGCGCCGTTTTTACGTTTGGCTACCCCCTAGGCTGCGATCCTATTAGATCCTCATAAAATCTCATTAGGTTACATTATTTTTGAATGCAAGAATAGACCTATGTAGATCCTGTATCTACATATTACCTACATACGTACGTAGAGACGCATATTTTGTACCGTATTAAGTACCCAACCTAAATTTAATGATAATATATAAATTATATAAATACTCTTCAGTTTCTTCGTTGTAAGCTACAAATCTTAGAAAATACCTGAATAAAAAGTCCCTCCGTATCTTAAGTCAAAACATGACTTTAAGAAAATATAGACACCTACAAAGCAACCATTTACAAGTCTTCATTAAGTTAGAAACAGATCGAAACGAGAAAAAAAGATTCAAACATGTTTAAAGGAAATGCTTGACCCATTTAAAAGAACGCAAAAACCTTGAGGCGGATCCCTTTTAGAGAGGAATTAAAGTGCTCACTTTGACACAAAGGAGAGATTGGAAACGGCTGCATCCGTTGGTGGACCAAACCTTGTTCCATATTTTTTATGCATATTTTATTTACTAACCGTAATTTGGAGGTTAAGAACGATTTTCCTAATACACATCTGTGTTGAGAAACTCATGAACATTTTTTTAATGATTAACAAAACCAACAATAATATATACACAGTAGACAATGAGCGGTATTATGATTAGAAAAGAAAGTTTATTAAAAACCTAATTCATACAGATTTTACATTAATATTAAATTCCTACAGCACACGAGTTTGTATCACTAATGGAATATAAATGTCGCTCTCAAAAATAACACTTCAGATAAGTAATTATTTATGCAGACAATCAGCCTATTATGCAATTATATCTTCGTACCAATTTTGGTGCCGAATAGTACATTGTTTAACGAGGGGCGTAAATAACTACAAAATACAGAAAATCTATGTTTTATACAAGCGCACCAATCTAAAATTGACGAAATTGACAACTTCACTTCCAGATCAGTGCGAGTGGAG
The DNA here is from genome assembly GCA_963854355.1 of Epinotia brunnichana. Classification (NCBI taxonomy): domain Eukaryota; kingdom Metazoa; phylum Arthropoda; class Insecta; order Lepidoptera; family Tortricidae; genus Epinotia; species Epinotia brunnichana. The sequence continues at coordinate 10,041,814 of OY977942.1, forward strand.
CTTCAATATTTCAACCAATCACAGAGTGCGGCGCGTGGCCAACTAGATTTTTTTCAACCAATCACTTAGCAGAATTCTTGTGGCGCGCGGCTAACTAGATTTTCTTAAACCAATCAGATCACACACAAGCTCATAACTCCCGTGGGAACAATTTAAGCCTGTCATGCTTTCTCTTTTGTCCTTCTGTATACAGACAAGGAATAACACCTTATACGAGCAAGTGTGATGAAAACTAAATAATTATACGAGGCAAGCATCAAACAAAACTAATTTATTATACTAATCTGGAAGTCCATTTTTGTTCGTCGTCCCATATCAATGTGATTTCAATATCATTTGCGTGCTTCCTTCTTCACGCGCCGTACCGACGTATTTAGAACAGTGTGTTCAATATTGAAATCAATTTGCGATGTGAAATGGCGATCAAAATCATCTTGGGTATAGCGCACTGATCTGGGAACTCATCTATCTATCTATCTATACATATAATAAAGCTGTAGAGGGTCGAAAGTCTGTACATTGAAGATAATGGCAAAAAAATCAATTGAGGGCTTTTAAAATCGATAACAGAACACACTTCAACAGTTTTTATGTCGGTTTGTCTGTCTGTTTATATGTAACAGCATCACGAGAAAACGAGCGAATGGATCAATATGCGACTTTTACTAAAACGTTAAGTGGATCTTCAGCCAGGCTATAGGTTATAAAAATTACAAAGATTACGTTCAAAGGGGGTAAAAAATGGGGTTGAACTTTGTATGGGAACTGACAGATAATGCTTTGTGGCATTAAGTCCAGCTTTTGCAATAAAGATTAAATATTATTGACGATGACGACGGTTGTGAGGGTGTTTTGATTGAAAGAGAATTTGAACCGATACACGCATAAACTATGGAGTTGCAAGCGTCCATAGCCTACGGTTACCACTTATTATAAGTTGTTTGCCACCGACGTGATTTAAAAAATATTATTAATCGTTAATTACAAATTATCTAGGAGTATGGCTTTAGACATGAAAATAACATGTACGCTATAATTTATACGCGTACGAAGTCGCGGGCAGAAGCTAGTTCGTTTATAATTATAATCCTTCATTAAAAGCGGACTTTGTGGATCACTGTACCCTATTAATGTTCAATTTGCATTTAAATTTAGATTTTAACGATATTTAGGGTTGAAAAAGTGTAATTCTAGTGTAACACAAATGTGTTCAGTATGTGGCTAATTAATTTAACCATAGTATTTTTGAATCATGTGGCCGTGCATAGTTGCTGGTTTTTTAAGGTCATCAAATTGTCACACAATAATAATAATAATAATAATTTATTGATAAAACATATTGTACATCAGTGTTTACTATAGACTAGGATCTTAATATTAGAGGCAAATAACACGTGCCTGAACTAGGATACCCTGTGTTTCAGGCAAAAAAGAACTAACAATTGAATATGTTATTCACATGCAAAATATTATTCTTATTTACTAGGTAGTACAAAATAATTAGTAAGTTAATAACCTATATATAAAAAAGGTATAAAAAGATAGAAGATAGAACAAAATTATTTTAAAACGATAAATAACTTCTCAGTATCGTCATAGGACATATTATGTAGGGCTTCTCGTAGCGTTGATTTACATTTCATGTAGTTTAGGGGATATAAATCTAGCCGTGCATTAAGTCTTTTGTAAAGAAGTGGACCTAGGAAAAGAAAAAATCTAGAAGAGAAAGCGTGTCGTGTTTGAGTATAATTTGGACAAACAAAATCTTTACGCCTTTTACTGGCATGATCAGTGTTGTAAGGGGTTTCAGCGTGCTGTTTTAAAACTGTGTTCAATATAAATAATTGTCGGACTGTTAATACTTCACATGATTTATAAAGCAGGCTAGTGGGGAATTGATAGGGGCGGAAAGTAGAAACCTTAAGAATTGCTCTCTGGGCCCTTTCTAGGTTTAGTAATGTGGTTTTAGCCAAGCCACCCCATGAAGAGATGCAGTAAGTTAATACAGATTGACATAACGCAAAGTAAACTTGTTTGATTATGTGCGAGTCTCCGATCGTACTGCAATTGCATACTGCAATGGCATTGTTTACGTATTACGTGCCACACCGGATGGAACCTTCTCGAATACCTCGATGTACCTTGCTTAGTGCAGTAGCAAACGCCAAGAGAAATGTTGGGAGGCCGATGTTGCGTTTCAAGGATTACGCTAAGCGAGACATGGCTGCTTTTAAAATTGACGAAGATAGAGATGGATGGCGCAATCTTGGGATTAGGTGTCAAAGCGGACCCCGGGCTCCTGTAGGGGCACAACCGGGAAAAACGCTAGGACGATGATGAGAGATGAATGGCGCAAACGCGTTGTGGACGGCAGAGCGTTGTGCGATGGAACCTGGTTCGAGACACTGGCCAATAGAAGGTTGCGTAGACAACAAGCTGAGACCCCTGGCACGAATTTCGTCTGCCAGAAACGTGAAAGATCATGACTGTCGCGTATTGGCCTCTACAGTCACCAAAAACGATGTATAGACGCCGGTGATGACGTGCCACATAAGTTTTTTTTAAATAATAATTATAATAATTGGACCGGTCATTTTGGCACTCTATGGGGGAGGCCTATATCCAGCAGTGGACGTATTTCGGCTGATATGATGATGAATAATAATTTTACAAGCTTTCTATTAACTTGCAATGTATGTACCTAACTTACTATTTAACTATGTAAGTATGTGGTAATTCTCAATTTTGAAGCAGATGTCTTCAACCGATTTTTGGGTTAAAGTATAGTTAGGATGACAATTCAATATTACTAGCTACCCGCGCAGCTCCGCCTCGTATACAAAGAATCTAGGCGGAGCAAAGGTATAAAAATATAGCACATACTTACTTAATCCTGTAGGTCCATTCTACATATATAACCTACTGACGAAAGGGTTTTTAGAATAGGATGGGTATAGTTTCTGAGATTACCCCCAACATACAAACTTACATTTCACAGACATTACACCTGTTTATTATTAGTATCGGCACAGATCAAAGAAAATTTATGAATCGGGGACCGTTCATGGTTTAAAATAATATTTTACCGGTTACAGTTGCATTTGACTATTTATACCAGTATTTAAGTCATATCGGTTTGACAAATTACAATTTATATAACCTACCTATACTTAATCAAAACATAATTATCTGAACCTGAAATAATTTGGATGGTATTCTGAGTCAAGTCAACAAACTCGCCAATGCAAATGGGATCCGATAAGAAAATTTTGTAAGCGAGTTTCGTTTTCTACATCTTTATAGGTACTGGAAATTAGGGGAGCCTATCAGCGCCTACGTTAACAAAGCCGTCTATGGGGTCCATGACAATAGGGAACATTACGCAAAACTCTTAGTAGGTGGCGACACTAGCAGCGTTGACATTGTATCTCGTTCCCACTTGCGGTATTGTATATGCAAGCATCCTTGTCACTCATTTGACAATCAATTGTGCATGTGTGTGTGAATCCCTATATTACTATTAGTGTTTTACTATTACTATTAGTGGTAGTGCTGCCTCTGGCGGCAGAACATTGCAGTAATGTTCCCTATTAAAGCTCATTTTTCTCCCAACATCTCGAATATGGGAAAATAAGTTTGTTTATAAACTTAAAGTAAAAAAATACATAGCAAATAACACTGACGTCTCTATGTCAATAAAAAAAATAATCCACAGTTGACACAATACGTCTGTCAGTTTTTGTAAATATTGTTTAGAAGATCGTTTAATTTCTCTTTTCTTAGTTTTCTTAGTGTTGTGTATCCATATGTGGCCGACTCAACATTAATACTTTCTCATGCTGAAAAACTTACTGCAAGTTTGAGTTAAATTCTTGTATGTTTATTTACATTGTCATCTCAAGTCAAACCAGGAGTTACGTCACGTGAAAGTCAAGTGGTCAGCACACAGTACCTTTTTTTTAATTAAAATGTTAGTACCTTACCGATAAAAAATGAGAAAACCATGACCTTATTGCAAATCTGCAGCATAAGACGAACCGAATGACGTATCATTTGTCAAAATCGAACCATAACTGTAGATCATGGCATGTACAAAAATCGGCCTCGCGTAATAATGACGCATATCTCAGCCATCGCCTCCCTCAACCATATGTTAGGGAAGGTGGCGACCCGATCAACGACGCCACCGTAAGCAAAGCCCTCTAAGCGAGCATGACATATTCAAGCCACTGGACAATGATAATAGCAAAGATTAAAGCGACTTGTTCGGCGAGAAAAAGCATTACGTGCTCTCATTTTACATACTCGAAACGGAACAGCTATTTCCGGTACATTATAATAATTACAAAGGTAATACGCCAAGACAATCATACTCGAAGGTATATTAATTCTAATAGAATCTGACTGATACTGGCTTAAAGGCATTTTTTTCGTTTTATGAAATCGTTGACATTATAATACGCCTTGCTTAGCAAATAATTTTTAATATGAGACTTAAATTTACTTAACGGCAAATTAACAATTTTGGTAGGTATTTTAACATAAATAACAACGATAATTAAAGTTAATTATTCCCCCATTTTTGAGAAAAACACTATATATATTAACCTCAGCCGGAATGGCAATTGCAGGCTTCATATTATAATTAAACGAGTCTGTTTAAACAAATACTCAGCCTGCAATTGCCTCCTTCCCGGCCACGGCAATAATGTACTATTAAATATGACGTGATTGTAACGCTAACCAATTGTTACTCAGATACATTGAAACAAATGAAATAATTCCATCGAGGCACCTATGTTCGACCGATTCTTCCTAATGATAACTAATCGTTTCAGCTGTATTGTATGTGTGCGATACATTGTCAGACTTTTATTGATGACTCCTCCTAAAAAACTCACGTATCAAGGATGTTTGTGATAATGACAGTGACCCACAAAGCTAATGACTAACTAATAAACTAAATTACCGGACGATAGTAAAAAGCAGTCAGCAATCTAAGCATGTAGGTTTTAGATCTTGATATACTTAGTAAGTAACTATGATGTTAATGTCGTTAGATAGGTATGTTTATGATACGTGAAGCACACATTTATTTGCAATTATTTTAGCTAGCATTTTGTGAGACCATGCTACTCATTACTCTTACTTATAGGTACGTAGTTTAGTAGGTTTTGGGCACAGGCTTCATGGAAGAAAGACTACGTTTTCTGGATGCCACGCTGGCCTGGAGCAGTTTGGGAACTTTGCCCCATCAATTCAATTCAATTCAACACATTCATTTCGACCAACTGGGATCATAGATAAAGTTAGTTACAGTTTCTTAGCCTAAAGTTAGTAAATACTATAACCTAATACATATAAAATATAAAATAAGGACAGTACTTAGTAGGGCTTGACTGTCAGTACGTGGATCATATGACAATGATTCAGATACTCACAGTCAAACCACTCCGCAAATGCCCTCAGGATACCACTAGAGCTAGCCCGCGCCCTGCGCGCCAGGGATGTGCAGCGTTTCCTCATATTCATATTCATATTCATTTATTTCGTATTAATCATACATTGTCATTCATTACATTAAAATATCATAATAAGGTCATTAAAAACAATGTCAACAGGCATATATATAAGAAGCAATACAGGCAAAGTTATTTAATTTATAATTAAAATTGTTCGTCCAAGAATTCAGCTACCGAATAATAGGCCTTCTGCATCAGCAGGGATTTAAGTTTCAGGGTAAAACCAAGGCACGTTGTAAAGAAACAGTCAACTCTGGCAACCGCGAACATCCCGGACGCACTACAGAAACGGGGCAGCCCCAGTAGCACCCTGATAGCATTGTTGTACTGTACACGTAGGGCGTTATACTGTTTTTGCGTATATAAGAGACCCACAGACTGCTCGTGTAGAGGGTCGTACAGAAGGCTCTGAATAGAGTTACCTTTACCTCAGCAGAACAACGATCGCCACAACAACGATCCATCGCTGATGATACTTGCCATCGCTGGTTTGTTTTTGTTTTTAAAAGGTCTTTATTTGTCATTAAAACAAGTACAATGTAAGAACACTATCACATAGACTTTCACACGAAAAAACTAAAATTAAAAGCTACTTTATACAGGCTAGTTTTCGCCTTTGAAAGCTGGTTGCAATGATAAAAAGATTCTGATTATTACATAAAGAAAGTGATTACATATGTTATAAATATTAAAAAATATACCTAAGGGTATTTATTTAATGTGGCCCATTGTATTGGGTGCACTTTTTGCATTAAGACTTATTAATATAATTTTAAACAGAACACAAACTAAAATTAGGTATATCTATTTATATTAAGTAAATACATGATACCGCTTATTGCGGGTAACACAAAATATTGAACACACCAGTGCTTAGCCGTAGGCAACATGAATACAATTTAACTAAACTAGTTAATAGTAAGCGAGTGAGCTACCTTGCCTCCCGCGCGGCCGCGCCACGCAGGCCGTGACGGGGCGACGCGGGTTGCGAGACAGGTCATTCGAATGTTTGCTCCTACCCGCCGCATGCGCAGAGACCAGTGTGACGTCAGTCGGAGGAAACAAATAATAGTGCTGGGGTAAACGGTAAGTGCCATATCCGTCGATATATTTAAGATCAGAAGTCGTCTTATTGGAAATATTTGAAACCAAGATGTTTTTATGATGTTTACATTTATCGAAGAACTTGAGTGTTAAGGTGATTATGAACTTACGTAACAATGGAATATTTTCGGAAATATGTAATTTTTTAAGGTTCGTTTTGAATGGAGTATCATACGCAATTTTCACAGCTTTGTTTTGGATTGTCTGCAATAGTTCATAATTAGTTAAGCAGGTACTACTCCATACGGGGCATGCATATGTAAGACAAGGCCTGACAAGAGTGGTGTAAATCCTGAGTTTCGTTCGAGGACTGAGGTTGCACCTACGGTTTAATACAGGACTAAGTGCACCAAGAGCTTGTGCACCTGTGACACGCAGCTTGCATATATGCTTGGTCCAATTGAGTTTACTGTCCATGATAACGCCCAGGTAACGGACTGCGCTGCTCCAAGGGATCGCATGACCAGAAATTTTTAGTTTCTTGTCAGGGGGTTTACGCTGACGAGTAAACATTATCGCTTCAGTCTTTGCCTCATTGAGTTTGAGTTTCCACTTGGTAAAGTATGAGTGAAGCAGATCCAGGGACAACTGGAGGCGATTGATAATGAGGTTAGTGTCATTCGATGACGTATAGGATGCGGTATCATCAGCAAAACAGGCCAGATGGGTCCGTGTTTGTATGGGAACGTCGTTAATATATGTAAGGAATAAATAGGGGCCGAGGATGGATCCTTGGGGCACGCCAGCAGGCACTAGCTGCCTTATAGATTTGTTATCGCCTATGTGAACACAGAAGGTACGGTTCTTGATGTATGATTGCACAAGTTTTACTAAATGCATTGGTATTTTAAGAGTGATCAGCATGTGTAGGAGGCCTTCGTGCCACACAGTGTCGAAAGCCTTTTCGATATCCAGCAAAATCATTCCTGACGATTGTTTTAGGTTAAGATGGTGAGAAATATGCTCTGACACTCGGACCAGTTGCTGGGCTGTGGAATGCGAGTCGCGAAATCCAAACTGCTCGTTGATAAGTAGGTGTTTGGATGCTGCAGCTAATCTAACATAGATAACCTTTTCAAAAAGTTTGCCTAGAGAGGGAAGTAAGCTAATAGGTCGATAACTGCTTGGTAAGGTATCATCTTTGCCTGGTTTCTTTAAAGCAATTACTTTAGCCGTTTTCCAGGATGAGGGGAAATAACCAAGAAACAAGCAAGCATTGAATATTTTGGTAAGTAAGACAATTGCTTTCTGCGGAAGGTTTTTTATCATTAAATTATTAATTCCATCTTCCCCAGGAGATTTACGCAGTTTTAGTTTGCTAATGTACTTTGTTATTTCGTGTGGTCGCGTTGGGTGATTAAGGTCCAAGATGGTGTAATCATTAGTCATTTTTGTAGAACTTTCTATTTCTAGGTCAAGATTGGGGCTAGACCAGTTAGTAGTAAGATTCATGTTATTACGAAAAGAACTAGCGAGCGCATTGCATTGCTCATCGACAGTTGCAGTTAAAGTCGTGTCGTTTAGTTTCAAGGGGGGAATCGTGCTGGATTTGGGCCTGATTGTTTTGATCAGACGCCAGATGTCTGATCTGGGATTGTCAACTTTATCTAGCCTGTGGTTCTATTCTCGGTCACGGTGTTTACGAATTTCAATTTGTATTTGTACTTGTAGGTAGTTAATGTTAGATCGTATGCGCCTTTTACCATCGTGGTTGTTACAGATTTGTTGAGCTCGACGTAAGTAATTTTTGTGTCTTATAAGTTTTTTTATGTACTGTGGAAGTTTAATCATATTGTCTGCTTGGATGCCAACCGGAATATGATCATCTCGAGCCTTAATGATACAGTTTTCCAAGTTGTCAACGGCTGCATTGATTTCAATTGCAGATTTGAATGTCCGGGCGCAGAGAAAAATATTTTCATTCAACGAGGAGCGAAAGCCCTTCCAGTTTGCGCGGTGATACTGAAACTGTTTCACTGTTTTGCGAATGATCGTTCCACCAACTTCAAAGTATAGGGGTAGGTGATTTGAAGAGAGGGCAGTTAGAGTTTGTATATCAGATACATCTTTTGTTTTATTTATAAGGACCAGATCAGGTTTAGAGGGACAAAGATCAACACGATAGTTGACTTGACTGGGCTTATCCGGTGATAGAATGGAATAATCGTTCGCGAGCATATGCCGAAACAAGCTCCTGCCACGAGTATTAGTGTAGCTACTACGCCAGTACTCGTGGTTAGCATTAAAGTCTCCCATAATGATGACTCGTGGGCCTAGGCTAAACAAAATATCTAAGTCATAGTGCAGTAATGGTAGGTTTGGTGATTGGTAAGCAGACACCATGATATGATCATGCCCAGAAATGTTTATTTGGATGCCTATCGCTTCGATATGTTGGGTATTATTTATTTTAATAACAGAATTTGGAATGTTATCACGAACCATAATGGCTACACCCTGACCCTTCCCATTGTGATATTTATCTTGTCTGTACATGACAAAACCTGGGGTCAATAATGTAGTACGTGGGCTTATCTTGGTTTCACATATAGCTATTACATCAACGGATAAGGCACTCACCGCAAGTTCCAGAAGTTCATCAAGTTTAGTACGGATTCCATCGGAGTTCCATGACAGGAGGCGTAGTACATTTGAATTAAGAGATGTAGCGGCCTAACTGTGTTAGGACAAGCATGACCTTATCAATGGGAGATAAGCACTGGGTGAACTGATGTTTGACGTTTTTTATAGCCGTTAGGATATCCAGGATCTCGGAGGTGGTGTCGTCATTAACATATGTGTTCTCAGGAGCAACCTTCGGTGCTTCAGTAACGGTTATCTTCGGATTCTTCACGGTTTGATAGTTGGCGTCGTCACTAAGAACACGCGTCGTATTTGGTGCTTCAGTAACGGTTGTCTTCGAATTTCTCACGACTTGCGCTAAGGTTCCGCTTTGGGCCACCGTGGTCTGGTTGATGACTGGTGTTGCATTACGAGGTAGGCGAGGAATTTGTCGCTGCTTTTGCTCATTCAGTTTCTTTTGCTGGATACGTTCTAGGTATTGAAGACGTGTGCCACATTGTCTATGGTTAGCTGTGTGTTGTTCAAAGCAATTGCAACATTGAGCTGGCTCAGTTCGATCCTTTTTGGTACACTCGGAAGTATGGTGCGTTCCGGTACACTTTACACACCTCGCAGGGAGGTTGCAGTTCCTAGACGAGTGTCCAAAATCTTGGCATCGAAAACACTGCGTGCAATTTGTTTCTTTAGGTTTATACTTACGCATTGATATAACGCAGTTTAGTAAGTACTTGATTTTTCTGAACTGTAGTATGTCCGTGCCTGCTGGAAGTTGGACCATAAATAACGGACAAGAGCTCGAATCTGGCCTGGAAGATTTCAGCAATGTAATTGATGCTCCTTTGAAGCCAAGCTTTTCAAGTTCTTCTGGCAGTAGTTCTTTGGCGTAATCAGGTAAGCCTTTGATGACTACCTTTGGGGTTCTTTCGTCTTTGCGACTATAAGTCTTGTAGGCAGCATCTTCGGTGCGTAATCCATCCTTGACAGTTTGATGGTCCACTGGGGTGTAGCAAATGACCGCTACCTTTTTACCATTGCGGTATTGCAAGTGAAATCGTTTCGTATACTTCGCTACAAGACTTCTTATCGTTTCATGAGTCCAGTCTTGCTTCACATCCATAATGATCGGTGGTATGCGACCTGACTTTCTTACTACAGTAGTCGCTTCCTGGAATGACGATGATGCGATGGTCGAGTCATCATCGGCGGGGAGTATGTTGAACCTGTTCTGCGTGGGCAGCTCACGAGCCCGATCGAACTTTTCCACATTTTTCCTGGCAGCTGCAGTACGCTTAGCAGCACGAAACTGATGTTCATCAGATTCTTCATCAACAACTCTTTTCGCAGATAAGTTGCCACAGGAATCGGATCTTCTTATTAAAAACTTCTCTATGTTTTGCGCCATCGTGTCATCGACAACTTGTCGATAAGTTGTTGGGGCATCACTAGAGCGTTAGATAATACGATAGCGGAGGAATAGCGCTGGCGTGCGTGCACACTAGGCGAGCGCCGAACGCGTATGAATATCGCTGGTAATACTTTGACTTTGCAACGATGTAAATCACAAAGTCTCTGTAAATGTGTTCAATGAAACTTTTTGGGACACTTTTTAACGGGGGATTATCAATGACACTTCCACGTACCCCGAGCCAACTAGAGCATTGAAATCAAATTGTAATAAAAAGGCATACCAACTACATTCGTCCCATTCTCACATTTACAAAAAATAAACTGACGTACCGTATTACCTACAGAGAACCCAAGTGTATTCACGGGATAAAATATTGCTTATGTACATTCTGAAAGTTCATCTTATATAATACTGGTGAAAGATTTTTTTTATTTGGAGGAGTAGTTCCTTAGTGCCCTTTGTGGAGTTTCTCCGTTTCAGCTTGGGCAGAATTTTTTTCGTATGTCCGGATGTCCAGATGACCGACTGTCCGGCTGTTCTCCTCCACAGATCGCATTTCTCAATCGATTCTCGTGAAATTTTGTGAGCCGGTTCAATAATTATAGGTATAGATTCATTTTGTCGATTCAGTGTTTCGTTTTTGAATGCGATTTCTACATCTCACAGAGCCAAGAAAAAGACCGCACACAGAGTTAGGAATATAGATAAAACTACAACAATATATAACTACAATAACTTCCCCAACTAAGTACAGTCAGCATCAGAAGTAGCTAAGCAAAATAACACGCACAAAATGACCTACACAGATCCTTATTCCCTTGACATTAGAGTCCATGTGTAGATCATTTTGAGCACTAGGACCGCGTAGCACCTTCTGCTGCTGACTGTAGTATATTCTGGTGCCACGTATAAATCGTACAACCAACGAGAGAGGGTCACGCACGCTACAAGCATCAGGATTTACTTTTGAGCTACAAATCCTAAAAGGAAATTTATGTTTTGCGAAGCGGTCACCCATTGTGCCTCAGTCCGAGTAGGATAAGCGCTTAATTCCACCACCAATTCAACAAACATAAAACAGAATAGCCACGCAAAATGTGCCGCTGAATTCATCGGTAGGAATGGGCAGTCAATAATCGATACGTTAAAGTCGTTCAATCAATTAGGTATGCATGTGTGTAAACAAGGATTTAAGACGACGGTCAATACAATATGTTTAGGATGAGTTACCTCATAGGTACTTTTACTGTTACTCCAATAACGTTAAGAGAACGATAGTGTTGATATTTCCGTTAATTTTTAAGGGTTTGATGGTATTCTTATACCGACAAAGTCTGCTATCAAATTGCTTGAAACAGTTAAAGCAATGACGCGTAAATGCAGTGTCCAAGAGGCAACCGGATAGCTGTGCGACCCGAACTGAGCCAACTTGGACTGGGGCGGAGATTGGAGGGGACGTGAAAAAAAAATTGTCGCGCGGTAGCCGATTTAAACAGCATTTCTATTTATAAAAACCGTACACGTTTTCAGGCAACCGCGGTTTCAATCGGCTGCCTCGCGACAATATTTTTTTAGATATTTTTTTTATTTCCGGCCCAGTCCAAGTTGGCTCAGTTCGGGTTGCAAAGGACGGTTCCACAACGCTTCGGGAGCTTAAATACCGCGAGCCATGCGGTTGCCTCATGCACCTATACTAAAGTGATGTACCTAGCAAAATATTTTGTCGACAAAAAAATATATCGATGTTACTGTCAACGTCTATATTCAACAAATAAATATTATTTATTTTCGCTTCATTTTAAAATAAAAACAATTAACAAATTAAAACGTGTATGTGTTCATTTCAAAATAGTTTTCATACTTAGTACCTATACAATTTATATTTTTTCCATATTCGTCGGTAATAAAGATTGCCGTCTAGATGAAAATATCCACTTTAAATATACTTTCTCTCAACGTCCACAGTGCTCAACGGGGCATTTTATTTTATCTTAAAATATTTATATTGGCTTTTGAGTCAAAATAAAGCAGATATGATATGTGTTCAGATATGATATCGAACATTTTTATAGTAATCGAGAAATTTAAATGAGCACATGTATTAATATATATCGACATCTTTTTTATCGATATCAAATCCCTAAAACGTGCCCCGAGTTAGCACAGGTATGCTCATGGATACTGTAACTAAGCGCCATTGATCTGATTAAAACAGATCATAATCATTGTAGTGGACTGTTATATCGCTTCAAATTGTCATTATAAATTTGGTAGGTTGTTCCATAATGAAATAAATATTAGGGAACAATCTTACAAAAATCGAACTACTAGCCCTATTAGTAAGCTCAATAAGGTTTGGTTTATAGGTACTAGACGCCGTAATACATATATAATAGATATAATAATAAAATACTTAAATATATAGAACACATCCTAGACTCAGAAACAGATATACATACTCATCAAACAAATACTTGCCCTCACCGGGATTCGAACCCAGGATCTTCAGCTTCGTAGGCAGCGTCACTACCCACTACATAGGCTAACCGGTCGTCAAAATGTCTACACATAAACTTCATGCGAGCAAGTAAATGTAAGTAGTGAATTCAGAATTGCTTCATAAAACAAAGGGTCTCATTGTATTTTAAACATTGCGTACATAAAAATCATAAAATCAAAGGACCACAAAAGCTGTTGCAAGCGTAAAAATAAGGCTGGTTACTCATAGCATGCGTATTCGTTATAATTTTACTCGAACTGTCTAGGTATTAGGAACTATGCTACTATGTAAACTACTAAAAACACTCGCCACGATCTAGACTTTCCAAGTATGGTTTAAAGTTTTATAAAACTGTAATTGGAATTGTAATCTTCTACTTTGGATGGTAGAGTTGCTTTTTCAATGGACTACTTTGATGCAATTAGGCCAACTCTCGATGCCATCAAATATATAATCTCAAGTATAGGTACTACACAAGCGCAGCGCGATCACTAGCTGCGTAAAAGTACCTACACGTAGTGCAATTTAGAGGGGATTCTGATTGGAAATCAGATTCCCTTTGGGAGCGTAGGTTCGCATCCTACCGACTGCGCCATGTCGCTTAGGTAAATCAAACACCGTGTTCGGGCTAAGACTGACTTTATTCGCTTACCCACATTCATGCATTATACATAACCAGAGCTACCCACACGTATGAAATATTCTTCCATGTAGTTCTGACGTCCGATACCGAACTTGTTTGGATTTAATACGCATTCTTACGTTTTGAGTAGGTACTTTACAGATAATAGATATAACACCAATTTTGTTCGGAGAGAAACGTGTGCAGCTTGCACATTCTATTCGCCCAACTTGTAACTGACTTATTCCTACTTATACATGTCTATAACGTAAATGTCCGAGTGCTCGACGCTGTACTAGTATATGGCATGGGCACTTTATGTCAAAGCAATATGGGTTAAATTCGAACTAAGAGGATTTTTCTTCATTCGAATTTAGGCCTTGTCACTTTGACATAGAGTGCCCATGCCATATACTAGTACAGCGTCGAGCACACGGACGTTTACCTCATTTCATACAAACATTAGAATTTTAACGACCAAATTCGTCTATTACTTCGTTTATGAGGGTTCCGTACTCAAAAAGTAAAACGGGACCCTATCACTAAGTCTCCGCTGTCCGTCTGTCTGTATGTCTGTCTGTCTGTTACCAGGCTGTATCTCACTGATACCGTGATAGTTCCAGTTGAAATTTTAACACATGTATTTCTGTTGCCGCTATAACAACAAATACTAAAAACAGAATAAAATAAATATGTTTATAGGTAATGGTACGGAACCCTTCGTGCGCGATTCCGACTCGCACTTGGCCGGTTCTTATTTTAGGTTTATACTAGGACTAGGATATCAAATGGAAATATTGAACTTACTTAGTTTTAATTATTTCGATCATTAAGTTATTATTTTTTTTGAATGAGCTGTGGGCCAAAGGGACCACGGAGTGGAAGCCCCAACACTCAAAACGGAGACGCGGTAGACCTCGTCGGCGATGGCGGGATAACTTGGACTCCTTTTTAAAAGACTAGCCAGTTATTGCTCAAGACCGCGATGAATGGAAGGGGAGAGGGGAGGCCTTTGCTCAGCAGTGGGACATAACGGGCTCGATATAATAAGTTATTATTTACAAACATAACAATACTAATGTTTTTTTTATTAGCCTATATTGTGTCCCACTGCTAGGACACAATCAAAATCTGATGGGAATGGCTTTCCCTTTTTTCCGCCACTCGTCTTACTAAATGTTTAAGCGTTTTAAAATGGTTCTCCTTGAAATCGCATGGCGATAAACGCACGATTATTCTAATCATAATGTTCATGATACACTAATACAAGACAATGACAACTAAAAAATCAATCTGCGCCGTGTCACGTAATGGGCCCAACACAGCATGATACTCGCTTAGGTTTTTGCACTAGTAAAATTCGTACTAAACGTGCATTGTGCGCCTGGCCTTAACGGATGCAAGTTTATGGCTGCTTGGTATTCCGGCCCTGCCACGAGCTAGGTCAAGGATGCGCGACACATGCGTGCTGAAGGATCACTGCAACTTGAAGGTTACCTTGCTATGGCACCGATTATACAGTTAGTTTAGTATTAGGGGAAGGTTGTTATCATAGGACCGGCGCTTTGATTGAACCATCTAAATATTTTAAACTCTACGCATGCTACATCATCCTGCTAGCGTTATTCCCGGTTGTGCTCCTAAAGGAGCCCGGGGTCCGCTTTGACACCTAATCCCAAGATTTGGCATAGGCACTAGTTTTACGAAAGCGACTGCCATCTGACCTTCCAACACAGAGGGAAAACTAGACCTTATTGGGATTAGACCGGTTTCCTCACGATGTTTTCCTTCACCGAAAAGCTAACGGTAAATATTCCGTACATAAGTTCCGAAAAACTCATTGGTACGAGCCGGGATTCGAACCCACGACCGCCGCTTGACAGCCGCATGCCTGAACCACTAGGCTACCGTAGCTACTCTACGCTACGCATGCTACGTAGAGTTTAAAATATTTAATTGTAATGTAGTATCAACCTTCCCCTATCTATAGTATACATTGACTCACGGGTGCGTCTCATAACGTATAAAAACTTTTGGTATAATCCGAAAAGGAAGATATAATGTAACGTTAGATATAATGCAACGTTAGATATAATGCAATTTATTCAGTAACTGTAGACAGTTTGTGTCTGTATTTTTTCTGAGGCCTAAACAAGGTTAGGTTTGTATTGTATTGTATTGTTTATTCAAATAGGCTTTATTATAGCACTTTTGCAGGTCAAAAACTGATTCTACCTTTATATATTAATTGGTTCCGCTATATTTGGTGGTGGTACCAGGGTGGTCATGCAAAAGCCTCCATGCATCTTTGTCTTCTATGTATTGGCTAATTGTGTTATAGGCTTTCTTTAATAGAGTAGATTTTACATGACTCTTGAATTTACCTTCTGTGAGCCCAGTGATTTCATTAGGGATTTTATTATAAAACCGTATAGTTTCCTAGAAAAGATTTTTTACTCGTTTTAGATAGCCTGAACTTAGGTACAGCTATTTTATCTTTGTTCCTAGTATTGAAATTATGATAATCACTATTTAATTTAAATTTATACAAATTTTTACGCACGTGCATGATGTTTTCATAAATGTACAAGGAAGGTAGGGTAAGTATGTTTATCTCTTTTCATCTCTCCTGTTCTGAAAGTTGACTTTTCATGGGCATCTATATTTCCGGGTGGAAAATAGCGTTTTCTCCCCTAGGGTGGAAAGTAATTTTTGCGTATTGTAAAAATATCATAAAATCTAGTAAATTTGTTGTTTGTTTGTTTCAGTTTTTTTGTAAGTTTGTTTTGTTTTTTGTTCGTTTTTTTTTTGTTTTTGTTCTGTTTGTTTTTGTTTTGTTTGTTTTTTCACGTGTCGGCATGGCCCTCTAGATTAGTTGCGTGGCCAGTGCAAAGAGGTTAGAGGTTGGATATAGTTTTAATTATTTTACTTAGGTCTATCTAAAATCGAATAATTAATTTTCCTCACAGTCGAAATGAAAAGTAGAGTGTTTAACTCGGGTGAAATTACCCATTTCACCCTCGAACTATTGGCGCTCTCACTTCGTTCGAGCGCCAGAAATATCTCGGGTGTAATGAGTCACTTTCAACCCTTGGTTAACAATCTACTATTGAAGAGTTCTCTTAAGGAGTCGCGAGGGCGCATGTCATATATGGCACGAATCGCACGCTTTTGCAATATAAATATAGTCTCGATGTCCGCAGCCGCACCCCACAACATGATTCCATACGACATCAGACTGTGAAAATATGCGAAGTAGACTAATCTCGCTGTAGCTACATCTGTAAGTCGTCTTATTCTATAAACTGCATAAGCTGCAGAGCTTAGTTTCTTAGTTTGTTTTATAGTAATCGTAAAAAGTCAGTATCAGTTATATCTTTTCATTTATATCAAATGTTACGCTATATTTAAAGTTGTTATACCAATCATTACTTACCCTTGGTTCACTGATTGGCTACAGCTGGACTGAACGTCCGAAGACCCATTTTTATCTATAGGTACTAATATTGTAAAGAGGAAAAGTCTGTGATATAGCTTTGTAAGTTTGCACGTAATAAGGTAACCGCTTATCCGATATCAAAGATTTCGTTATTTTGCGTAAGTTAACAGTGTTGGATGTAAGAACCAATTGTTGCTAAGTAACCCTGTATTTAAGATCACAGGAGAATGCCGTATTTCATAGTTTTATTTACAGAAATGGATCAAAAAATGTACCGTAACCTCGGGGTACTTTGACCCTGGAGGGTTACTTTGGCTTTCGCGAATTACTTGGTCCTCCGCTTTTTTATGAGCTTAAGAGTGGTCTGATCACCTTATTTTTAGTTTCAGCTAACTGCTCACGTTGGTACTTTTATTATTTGACATTGCTATGTGTGTTTTTTATGCGGGCCAAAGTAACCCTCCATTGGGTTAATTTATTTATTTATATTTATATTTTATTTATATTTATTTAACAAAGAAGTTTTACAAATTATGAATATCCATCAGACACCAAACTAGGCTGAGCCTGTCTCTTGGTAGTCTGCGAGTGCGATTTACAGAATTGTAGGATGTCGTACATAAGTTTTTACTTACATAATACATATATCTATATTCTTAATTTATACAAAGTTTTAGCTTAGAATTGGCTTACCCCGAAGTTACGGTGTATATACTAAATTCGATATAAAATGCTTTTCATTCATTAAACAGATGGATAAAGGTTATGCCTCTATTTGTATTCTCCTAATTCTAGCATTTTCGTGAAATGAGCCACTAAAGTTTTTTTATCTAATGAATACTATACATAGAAATTACCCGCAACATACCGACTTACACAGTCATAAATTACTGCTTTATTTCAGATATCATTGTCTTTATTTATGTTTATGTAATTATCATCAGCTTCGGCTCAATTGAAGAATAAATATATATTTAAAGGAGTCTGGTTTTAAAACCAACTTGAATATTAAATGCCTTAAACCATTTCATCCACCAGGCTTCAGCTAACAATATATGCTAATTGCATTGCATCGAACGTGCCGTTCACGTAGACAGGCGGACACTTCAGGGAATTATGGCCGTATATGTATAATTATAGGTATTGTAACTTTTTATTGCATCATATTGTGGAATGGCTACTATCAGCAGTTTGTGCATAAATAGTTAAGGCGTGAGGTATCTCATGGTTGCTATACATTTAGCAGCCTATCGCAATCACTGAATTTCATTTCCGACTGTACTATCGTTTGTCTGAACTTTCATTTCGGCAAAAAGCCAAATACCTCGAAAACCCAAGAGCATTTTTTTTATTATTTATCGTGTAGAACCCATTAGGTTAGGTTAGGTTTGTTTTATAATAATCATGAAAATGTCAGAGAAAAACAGCTTTTAGGACAAATTAAAATTCGGAAAAACAAGACAGTTGGGAAACATTTTTTAGTAAAAAAAATTGTAGGTAGTTTATGTGACTGTACATAATGAAGGGCATTAAACACGAGTGTGGGTTTATGAAACGAGCCGAAGGCAAGTTTCATAAAAACATCACACGAGTGTTTTAATGCCTAATTATGTACAGTTACATACACTACTTTATCTATCCACATATCATAAGCCTCCATGATGCTATCAGGAGCCGCATATTATGACCGGCATCGCGGCGTTGTTTTCTGGCAGCTGTCATAGTATTTTTTTTAATTCAGAGACAAACTAGAGTCAGCGCCAACTGTCATGTCGTTCGATATCTTACTTACGTGCGCGACATTTGTCAAATTTGTATGCAAATCAAATCTCGACTGATATTAGAATAGAGGTCAAATCGAATTGCTGTTTTTCAGAGGTGTTCGAAATTTGAATGTAATAATAGCATCGAAATCGATGTTATTATTTAGCAATAATAACATTTTCACAGATAAGAAATTTGTTCTAACAAAACAGTCTGTTTTATGGTGGTCATAATGTGCGGTTCTTGAACGCATCATGGAGGGTTTATGATATTTGGATAGATAAAACAAACTATATTGTGTACATAAGTTTTATAAAAATACCCTGTGGTACAGTCGAGGTCAGAAATATGCACATGTTTTACCTTAGTGCAATGGCTAAAGGTGTAAAAGTGTAAACATATTTTTTGACATCGACCGTACGAGCCGGGGAAAATTACTTGCCTTACTAACGTACATAAATTGATGCTGACCTTATTCAAGTCTGTCATCGTATGTCGACCCGACCATATACCTACGCTCCTGGAGCACAACACCACATATCCACAAAGCAAATATTAGTGAAACACTTTAAACTCTCTCGCTTTTTACACATATCTAAATTACTCTTTTACACGGGTCTAACGCGATATTTATTTATCTTTATTTCGGACGTTTCGACACGGGTTGCACCGGTCATGGTCGTAGAACAATTGTCGTCCCAGCAAGTTGTCAACAGAGATATGGGTTCATAATATTTCACTACCCTCCTTTTCTCCAAAATAATTAGGGTTATTATGGCTCGGTGGAGGTTCTTCCCCAGTCGGTCAACCAGATTCGGTCATATAGATTGAGTACATCGTGACACTCAGTGACAAAGCTTTTAAAACAGAGGAAAAAAAAGTCCTTTTTGTGTGGTCAATAGTTAAGGGCTTCCGTGCATATAAAATGTTTTGATTACATAAAATCATATAAGAAGGATACTGTGTATGCGTATACTAACCAAATTAGGCTTTATAGACCTTAACTTTGTCAATTTCCACGGATGACACGCGAACCTAAATCTTTTTATGACCCAAATATACTTGATGAATATGATCATTACCCAGTACACGTATATGCTTCCCTAAGGACTGTGCATTGGGTGCGTAACGATGGCTATAAATATTTTTGATATAATATTACTCGCTATTAAAAAAAACCAACACTCGCAATAATTGTACTATTGGTGGGTTAGGTTAGGGTTCACTTGTATCCCTTAGAGCGGAAATAGGCACCCCGCGAAGCGGGGTGACGTCGACACGCTGGCGGTTGGGTTAGGTTTACGTTAGGTTAGAACGGAAAAATAGCAGGTTAGCTAACGTAAAACGCAATTTGCACATAAAAATTATACCGCTTGATCATTATACAATATGAGATGTATATCAAATAAGAATTATACTCTATGATGGTTATAGGAAATAAGCGTTATACCGAATGATAGTTATACTAAATAAAAATATATATTTTGATATTATACCAAACGTTTATTATATACTATGAATGATTCTACCCTTTGAAATTATATCAAAAATGGTTATACCCAATGAAATTATATTATTTGTTTTTATACCGATCATTACACACCCCTGTGCATTGTCGACTTTTGAGTAGGTAGTCTGTTTATTCAGTTCAATTCAAACTACATGATCATAGAGCAACTGAATTATTTCACGAGGAAGCCCGTTGCACAAGCAGTTCAAAAACAAACGAGGTGAGATGATAGTGTTTAAATATATTCTATAAAGAGTGTCTTGGCTATATCAAAGGGATGAGATAAGGAGTTGACGAACTATGATATAGATGCAGTAAATAGTGCGTTAGAAAAAATATAAAGTAACGTGCTGCTTGTTCCAATTCCCTAACTGCACGTTTTGGATTTCGAGAGTGAAAAATACTTATTGTGACGCACCCGCAATAGGTGACATCCGAACTAAACGAGGAAGGCTCCTATAGGTACTCAAACGTAGTGTCGTGAAATGACAGTTATTTTATGTAACTCGTGGAGACAGTTTGCATCTAAGATCAACTATCACGAGCTCTCCAATCCCACGAACCCTCTTACGTAAACCGAATTTAATAAATACCCCACGATCGATAACAATAAAATTCGCCAGAAAAATCCTCGACTAATGTAATGAGAAGGACCAAGTCCTGGTAAATAGCAGCCGCGCAGCCGCTTACATTGTCCCAACTATAAAACCTATCGGAAACCGTTATTTACTAACTAATTTGGCGTGTTTACCCGACATAAACAAACGACGGACGACTCACCGGGTTTAGCTGGTTGGTGTGTAGCGGTCACCGTGGGTAATCCATTGAGGTAGGTGTCGCGACATCGGGTGGGGCGGTCGCGGGACACGCGCGGTCGGGCCGGCAGGCGAGGCGGCACTGGAGTCGCCCGCACGTGGCTGGGGCTTCGCTCAGGTATCAGTCAATCGATGGGAGCGACGCGGGCGCGGCACATTCATGGCTCGCGAACAGCTGACAAACGCCGTAAACATGAATCGCGCTCCCCGCCCCCGCCGCTCTGCGCAGGGCATAGGAGGATGGGAGCTGAAAGCCGAACTTACTCGATACGGGGTATTGGAGTGCACTGTTTCTGACGGCAATCTCACAGAATACTTATTTTTTCCCAAATAATTTAAGAAAATAAATAAACAAGGCAAAATTGTATCACTATAAATTAGGTAAATACCGATCCTATCCTGAAAATTTCACGTCAACGAAGTGTCTTAATTCAACGCCAATGACTCACATATGACGCATGCCTCTACGAGAGATTTCCGCTGCAAACCGGAAGAATGGTACGGCGTAGCACACGCAGAGTTGGTTTTTCCGTTCGTCCACTAACGTTGGAACACAAGTTGTGTAACTATAAGCCATATGATAGTCTACCATGCTAACGCTTTAAATGTACCTAATCTATGACTTCTCTTCAGCTTGGTTAGTTAAATCACACACGCTTTGGTAAAACTGTAGCACAAATTACTTGGGCATATCTGATGGAGAGTTTAGACCAAAGAATGAACGAGCATTACCTCACAAGCGGCTGAATTGTTGCTAAGTATACAGAATATGCCAGAATTATTGATAGTGAATGAATCTGGACAAGACAAGTTTCCCACTTACTTTCCGTCTAAAATGTTAGTTAATCGCGTCAAATTAAGAGTCATCAGATAACCTAGTAAGGCCCATCGGCCTAAAATTAGTACATAACATTGTCATGCTTAACAGCCCACCTCCTGAAATTTTTGTAATGCAATTTGAATCCTATTTTTGGGAACGAAAATTCAAAATAATTATTTATTTATGACCCATTTTCAGGACACTGGGCAGTTATTACAATTGTCCTAAATTTAGCTTGAGTACAAAATTTCAACTCAATTAGACTCCAGGAAATTGGTCAAATTTGACTTGCCAAACATAAATAGATACATTACATCTCAATGCTAATCGAAGACCTCCTCTTATGAAACCCTACGGGTGAAGTTAAATAAAAGGCACGTAAAAGACAATCGACGCACCCATTTTCGTCGCGCGCCGTATAACTCGAAGCTAAAGTAGTGGGCGTCGCTCCGCGAAGCGACGCGCGTGCGTGACGGCGACGACACGACCCCGTGACGACACCGTCACGACTACAAACGATGAAAGCCGCAAACCCATTAGCGCCAGTGGGACTCTTTAATTGGAGAATGGATTTTTGAAACCGGAATCATTAGCTCGAGAATTGCGTTCTATGTCGTTTGTACAGTCGACTGTAAAACGATGGATCAGTGAAATAGTTGTAGCCGCGATATAATTATATCCCTTGGGATATTTCTATAAATCGGAAGATAGTTATGTGAAAGCTATAACTTTATCATCTTATTAGGGATATAGCTACATTACGAGTACGGTCTAGTTATGTATATAGCTATATCACTAGACTTGTCTAGTGATATAGCTATAAATACCGGTGAACCCAGGTTATGCTTAAAGGTTTTAAAAGTCTGCAAAAAAGAATAAATACGTCCGACTAGATACAGAGAATACAACTGTCAATCGATAAATTGAGTCTAAATCTGCATAAAATAAAAATTATATTTAGCAAAGAAATTCCCCTAGTACAGTCAAAGAATTTAATTTCCTACCCATTTAGGACTATTTCAAAGTGACACTGTAAATAAAATCATAAGAAATCTCTTACGTTTTGATTGATTACGTCACTTTGACAAAGTCCAAAGTGGGTAGGAAATTAAATTCTTTGACTGTACATAATTTAACATAATATAATATGTATGATTGACATTGCTACACTTTGATTTCTATTTTTTTTTTTACTTTATTACTAATTTAATTCGATATTAATATAACAATAAATAATAATGACATAATTTCAATGACATGCATATTGAGAATCAAAATATTGTACGCCAAACCCTGGCTGATTGTGATGTAACCCTAACACCATTTTTATAACCACTCACATTCGAACAATAAATAATTTGTATTTGATCTTAGCTTAAACAAGGTTTTCGCGTTTAATTTTAAATTAATCAAAAATATATCTCAAAGTCATACATTCCATGCGATCCGAGCTAACTTAATCAAACAGTTAGTTTTCTAATTACCAAACTTTGGCCCGAAACTCTGTGTAAACACTCAAAAGTATCTCAGACAAATTAGTCTACTTGTCCTTTTCTATCACGTACTGTGAGAAAGGGATGTAGAAAGGGGTTGTTGGGAGGTTTTTGCGAGTTTGTATTGGGCGGATATTTGTGATGTGAGAAATTATAGATGCGTCACTTCACGAAAAGGAGCGGACGAATAGGACAATTAAGTGAAAAAACCGGCCAAGTGCGAGTTGGGCTCGCGCACGAAGGGTTCCGTACCATTATCTATAAAAACGGCAAAAAAATTGTTGTTTGGGAGCCCCCCTTAAAACAATATTTTATTCTGTTTTTGGTATTTGTTGATATAGCGGCAACAGAAATACATAATCTGTGAAAATTTCAACTCTCTAGCTATCACGGTTCTTGAGATACAGCCTGATGACAGATTATCTATAAAAACGGCAAAAAAATCACGTTTTTTTGTATGGGAGCACCCCTTAAAAAAAAATTTGATTTTGTTTTTAGTATTTGTTGTTATAGCATCAGCAGAAGAAATACATAATCTGTGAAATTTTCAACTCTCTAGCTATCACGCTTCTTGAGATACGGCCTGGTGACAGACAGACGGACGGACGGACGGACAGCGGAGTCTTAGTAATAGGGTCCCGTTTTACTCTTTGGGTACGGAACCCTAAAAAGGTTAATTAGGTTATACAAGATTGTTCACAAATAGCCAAGGTTGGAGCCTCCTATTAAGTAAGTAATCTTGCTTGTGTGGATTTATGTAAATTTTAAATTGTTATAAGGTAAACGCCCCAGTCCTCAACGTTGTACAGTCAAGGAATTTATTTAGGTGTCAACTAGTTTTGGTTTTTGAATAGTAAAGTTTTGAAGTGTTCAGTATAAAGTGAGCTCTAAATCAACGATCAAAGTCCGTGACCGTACTAGTGTATGACATGGGCACCTTATGTCAAAGCAATATGGGTTAAATTCGAACTGAGAGGATTTTTCTTCATTCCATTTTAAGCCATGTCACTTTGACATAAAGTGTTATGTTATGTCATACACTAGTACAACGTCGAACCGTCTTATTAACCGACTTCAAAAAAGGAAGAGGTTATATGTTCCACTGTATGTATGTATTTTTTTTTATGTATGTTCACCGATTTCTCCGTCAATTGTGGTCCAATTACCAAAATTTTTTTTTAGTCGAAAGAGTATACTTCTGAGGTGGTCTCATTTTCACCAAGTCAGGATCTGATGATGGGATCTCAGGGAAATTGAGGGCAACCCTCAAATTTTATAGGCACGCGTGTAGTGATTTCGGTATTTTCTATTAAAACTCATGTATTTATCCTCGGAAATCGCAATTTTGGTGAAGTGGAACTGATGATGAAGACCACACCACCACAGATGACTTATGCAACTTCTTAAAGATGTAAAGTATGTATAAGATTCTGACATGATTTCGTTGAAGTAGCTACTAATGAAGTGTTAAATCTGAGATCCTTGAGGAATCGACGGAACTCCTCAAATATTATCAGCCCACAGATAGCGACTTGGATTTTTTTCTGTAATAAAATAATCAACGCATTTGCTCTCGAAGAGCAGTTCATGTGGTAAATTGAAAGGGAACTGTGGAAATTTACATGTACCTATGTGGCTTGGCAAAATTCTGAATTGAAGTCGGTTTGAACTTTGTTTTCAAATGAAATTATCAGTAGGCAAATCAATGTAAGTGGCACTCTTTGGGGGATACCTATGTCCAGCAGTGTCTTCGTCTTTCGGCTGGTATGATGATGATGATGATGAATTACACAACGCGCTCGCGTCTTCTCTGATCTGGCATCCATAGGCCTAAATGTCTGCTTATCATCATGCAAGTACCTAGTGTGCTTAGTGCTTATTTGCCACCGACGTTTTAAGAAAAAAAGGTAATTCGACCGACGAGTTTCCGTCGACAACTAGGTACAGCCAATCAATAGTAGGTAGTACCTGTGTAGGTTATAAGATGACACCGGTACACGTTTTTAACGTGATGCAAAAGCGTTTACTCTGCTGAAGAACAACTAATTCATTCACATTTTTTTTTATTGTTTTACCAAATTAGCTTCTCCTTTATTTTAAAGCTTAACATTGTACTTACCTAGTTTCTGAAAATACACATACCTAGTATTAAATATGCTAAGGATCTGAGATAAAAGAAAACATACCTACACGATAAAAACCCCTATTTAACCCATTCAGGGCCCACTTTTGTTTAGGTATTTGTATTTTTTTACTCTTCTGGAGTGCTATTAGTAACTTTTTATTTTAAAAACAAAAAAAAACAAAATAATATATATTACAAAAATATCTTTTGAATACAAAAATGCAAAAACTATTATGACTAATAACATGATGTTACCTCAAAATCTGCATTGACTGATGTGCTATGATCTCGTGGCGCC
This sequence comes from Epinotia brunnichana, assembly GCA_963854355.1. Taxonomy (NCBI): domain Eukaryota; kingdom Metazoa; phylum Arthropoda; class Insecta; order Lepidoptera; family Tortricidae; genus Epinotia; species Epinotia brunnichana. The sequence goes on from OY977942.1 coordinate 10,067,817, forward strand.
AAGATACATTACATGGAGGTCATAACTTTAGATCAAAATTTCTCATAAGTAATCCAAAAGGCAAGGGGTTACTGCAAATGCTTTAAGGAAGCGTCCTTTTGAATATTTGCTCCTGTTACAGGCCACACCCTGTATATACAGTGGAACATATAACCTACTCCTTTTTTGAAGTCGGTTAAAAATTGTTAAACAGTGTGATACAAACAACCCCTACAAATGTGAGAAACAATAATTATAATGACATATATCTTGACAATATACTAGCCTAGTAGCATAATCAATCGCGTTTAGGTATGTCGGAAATAAACCATATGACACCCTCGCACTTACTAGGGACAAAAACGTCGTCATGCTAGGCAAGAGGTAGGTTCCACTACATGAGTAGAAAGTTCCGCCACGTAGGAACTGGGTGGGGGGAGGATTTCCTTCGTAACTCAACGGGAAAATATTTCCTACCTGACTCGTATTTTTAAACATCTATAAAACGACTCGCCAGACAATCCCCTCTTTTCCGGCCTATGTACTATTGTTTGTCATGTTTAACTCAAAGTTAATAAGTTTCTATCAAAAAGTTCATTTTCGTTACAAGCTTTTATTGCCGACTGTACTTTTCTGTATACCGTCATCAACTACTCATTGAGACGATTCTAACGAGCCCTAATTAAACGGGGTTACGTCGGTTAAGTACTGAATTCCCATGGCCACCTTCTGTCTCCATCATCAGATCAGCAGGTTAGTAACATAATATTGAATTGTCATCCATACTAGGTACAGTACCGGTCAAAAGTTTAAGTTCACCCTTTGTTTTTGGTACAAATTTGTACTTTTGTGCGATAGTGTTTTGCAGTTCAAATGTCGAAAATTGTTTCCAACTGATTCGTGATTGTTTACGGAGATGTGTTTGATTAGTCAGACACAATTTACGTAGATTTCTAAACAGCTGATTCCCTAAAAACCAACATTGTATCTGATCATTGTACGTTTTAAGTGGCAAGCCCATATATGGCCCAGCCTTTGCCGTCGTCATTCCTATAAGATTTTAGGTAATGCGTTGTTTAGAAATGTACGTGAATTGTGTCTGAATAATTAAACAAATCTCTGGAAACAATAACGGATCAGTTGGAAACAAATTTCGGCTTCCGAACTGCAAAAAAATATTGTCCAAAAGTACTCATTTGTACCTAAAACAAAGAGTGAACTTAAACTTTTGACCGGTACTGTATACCTTTACCCAAAATTTCAGCTCAATCGGTTGAAGATAATCTGCTTCAAATTTGAGTTGCAAGATTCCACCCGAACAAATATAGTTACATAGTTGGTTAGGTACTTACATACATTGCTATAGTTAATAGCAAGCTTGTAAAAATACAAAGCACCAATTTAACAGTTGACCTTAAGGGGGTTCGATTGCCATACAAAACGTTATTTGACATTCGTAGGCTAACGGCGTGATATTTTAAGAAACTTATGTAACAAACTTTCATAAATTGGCTTCCCATATGCGCCAAATTCCCCCTTTCCTAGAATAAACTTACATAAACTAGATTAATTTGAGAAATTGGTTTGTCACGTGATATTTTGGGAAAACTATTTTACTCAAATTAATCTAGTTTATACAAGTTTATTCTAGGAAAGGGGGAATTTGGCGCAAATGGGAAGCCAATTGATGAAAGTTATTTACATAAGTTTCTTAAAATATCACGCCGTTAGCCTGCGAATGTCAAATAACGCTTTGTATGGCAATCGAACCACCTTAAAATACAACTTGATTGTTCTACGCCATAACTAGGTCTACGAAATGTTTGGCAAAGTAAATATGTATTCGTAAGGAAAACACTACTTTATACGGCGAACACACGCAACAGTCAAGGTAATTAGTTTTTTGTTCAATAGAAACGGTGTGCTTTTGTTTTGCCTTTTCTACCTTTACCTAGTTGATAAGAGGCATGAAGTAGGAGAAATATGTAGGCCGCCCAAAGTGCACCTAAGTGCAACCCATTCACGGCCACGCTACGCCGTAGTCCGCAGCAGCTTAAACTCCGTATGTAGCGAAAAGCGCTCGTAACGCTCTGACGCATGTGTGTCGTCATGGGCCCTGAATGGGTTAAGGCGACTGTAGTTCGCAGAATTTCTTGCTCGCTTGCTATTGTAAATACGCGATAGCTTCTGACCAGCGAGTTGTGAGACAAAAGTTGGTGAATGAGCGTTTTTCAAAAAAAAGTGTACAAAACAACATTTTTTTTCAAAATTCATTTTTTTTTGTTTTTCTTACTCAGAATCTTTGATACTATCGATCCTCATACAAGAAAAAAGTGTCCTAAATATTCCATTCCAGATCGTCACATTTTTGTATGCAGTGACCTCAGAGCATAGAATACTAGAGAGAGGACAAGCCGCCGGCGGCCGTGTCGCAGCTGTATGCTCAATGGGCATACACTGCCATACTGTGCACGCGTGCTGATCGCAGAGAATATTACTTTTTTTCCCAAAATGCCTGATATGATGCGCGTTTATTGTCAAATAAGCGTGTAGGTATACAAGAGTGTGTGTTTTAGATGTGTGCGTGCTTTGTCTTGTCAATTACTTGGGCGTTGTGTGGGTTAATGTACTTGCGACAGGCTCACTCTATACAAATCGGCCGCCATGTCCGATCTCCTTATATTCATACATCTGTGATCGTGACGCACTGGAAGAAAAAAATTACAAATCTGGGACACTTTTTTTCTTGTATGAGGATCGATAATATCAACGATTCTGAGTAAGAAAAACCAAAAAATTTCGAATTCTGAAAAAAAAAAGCTTTGTACACTTTTTTTGAAAAACGCCCGAATTTGAAAGAAAAACGCTTGTGAGGGACTACATGTATTATGTATGTATGTTGCATGCTAATAAGTTGCTACACGGACCAACTTACAAAATTATTGAAGAAGCAAGCTTGAAATTAAACTCGAATAGTGGATCGCCGGCCTAACATTTAGTAATTGACCAAAAACCGATACATTATGTTGTAATCTTTTAGCTAAGTTCGAGCACACATGCCGAAGCAATGTCGCTGAATTGCAAAAGCCGATATGTTTCAGCCGGTAGCAAGGCGAGGTATGATTGTCGCCGAATATCGGAAGGCCTATTCTGAGGAGTTTTATTTATTTATTAGGAGAACCAACCGCTATATACACACAATAAACATTGACAGGATACAAACAGCCAATTATAGGAACTCACAGGTAGTGGACATTGTATTTCCACTTAGGTTCTATTTATAATGCTACACACTAGCGCAACAGTTTAAACATTCCGATACAAACAAAATGTAAATGCGAGTAAACCTAAGTCCAAGGATAACCTATTCACCGCCACGCTACGCGCGTAATGCAACACCGTAGCCCGTAGCAGCTTAACACTTCCACTGCAGGAACCCGCCTGCCGGGTGCCTACGGCGTTGTTTTTTTCCGCTACTTTGTATTGTGATTGAATTTTTTTTTAGCGTCAGCCGACACTGTCCATATTTAGCGAAAAGCGCATGAAGTCCAATGTAACTACCTACCGTGATTGACGCTGAATTCGATAAGCAAAATAAGAATTTCTCGTAAATATTCTAAGTATAACGCTGTGTGTTGTTTGTCTCGAATAAATGTTTATTTCTTTCTTTCTATATCTCAATAGGCCTCCACCAAAGAGTACCACCATGGCATTAAATTGGAAGCTTTAATAAGCTACCAATTTAATTTAATGTACTATGTATATAAATAAATAAAATAAAAATTGTTTATTAAAAGAAAACCTTTTTACAGTACAGCTTATCCTGCGGCCCCACACTAGGCTATGCCTGACATGTGGTGGCCAGATTCGGTTTCAACATGACTTTACTACAAAAGTTACTTAAAATTATTTGCCGGTTACATATTATTTAACGGCCTCCGTAGCCCAGTGGGTAGTGACTCTGCCTACGAAGCTGAAGGTCCCGGGTTCGAATCCCGGTCAGGGCATTTATTTGTGTATTTATCACGAATATTTGTTCCTGAGTTATGGATGTTATGGATGTATATAAGTATCTATATGTATGTATCTATTATAGATATCATCGCCTAGTACAGTCGCCATCACATACATAGGTACACTTTAGGTGTTAAAAAATATCGGCACATGCACCCTAATGCCTTGAAAATAGAGGTGTGTTCCGATGTTTGTGACGTGCTTGTTTGCTCCGATGTATGTGATGGCGACTGTACCCACAACACAAGCCTAACTGAGCTTACCGTGGGCCTAGGTTGATTTGTGTAAGATTGTTCCGTAATATTTATTATTATTATTATACAGTCACAGATAAGGCTTGCTTGATAAGAACAAAATAAACAAGAATTTTTATTTGCGCGCGCGCGCGTGTGTGTGTGTGTGTGTGTGTGTGTGTGTGTGTGTGCGTGTGCGTGTGCGTGTGCGTGTGCGTGTGCGTGTGCGTGTGCGTGTGCGTGTGCGTGTGCGTGTGCGTGTGCGTGTGCGTGTGCGTGTGCGTGTGCGTGTGCGTGTGCGTGTGCGTGTGCGTGTGCGTGTGCGTGTGCGTGTGCGTGTGCGTGTGCGTGTGCGTGTGCGTGTGCGTGTGCGTGTGCGTGTGCGTGTGCGTGTGCGTGTGCGTGTGCGTGTGCGTGTGCGTGTGCGTGTGCGTGCGCGTGCGCGTGCGCGTGCGCGTGCGCGTGCGCGTGCGCGTGCGCGTGCGCGTGCGTGTGCGTGTGTGTGTGTGTGTGTGTGTGTGTGTGTGTGTGTGTGTGTGTGTGTGACTACTTATCTTACGACCTCTAACAGTTTTTCCGTCTCAAAATAGCTAAGACCCTTTAGCCACCTTACAATTTTGGATTTTGCTTCGCGTGGAGTACTATCCGATATCATGCAGGCCTTCACCACTTTATTATAAATAAAAGGGTGCAAGAAATTTGGAAGACGTCTGGCATGTGTGGTTTTTACGCGTGGAACCGGTATTTTAAAAACTCGTCTACGGAATAGGGTGGTATAATCTTCAGACTGTACCGTATCTTTATGCACGTGAGTAGCAACTCCTACGATCATTAGTTGCCTCACGCTTAGGACGTCCGAGGCCTTATAGAGAGCGATCGTTGGGAATAGCCGGGGTTTCCTGAGCATAACCTTAAGGACAAACCGTTGGGCTCTCTCGAGAGGCAGGAGCGCAGAGCTGGAGGCGCCGCCCCACACCCCAATGCAGTATGACAGTATCGACTCGCACATCGAGGTATAAACAAGCTTTAGAAGGTCCACTGCAGCAGAATTTCTCAGTAGCTTCATTAAAAACACAATCTTTCTGACTCTAGCAGACAAAAAATAAAATAAAATAAAATATCTTTATTTCAGATCATTGGTTCGATCCATATGATGTTAGTAACAGTGTGCAGTGGTGACTTATGAACTATGTTAATGACAATAATGATAATAACTTAATTCTACTTAAATGACAAATTACATACAACATTATACAAAGCTTACATGGTGACAGACAGACAGCGGGAAGCGACTTTGTTTTATACTATGTAGTGCAGAATAACTGGTTCAGGCTTATTTGGCCCTCCCGATAGCCACCTGAACCCAGTATCTTGAGAGTGGACAGTCGAGGCGCTCCGCCAACACCCTCAGAAGACTATTGCTGCTGCCATGATCTCGATGTGTTTTTTAAAATTGAGATTTTCATCTAAATTGATACCCAGGTACTTTACAGTGGTGCAGTTATTAACCACCTTGCACTCTCCGTTCACTGAGTTAGATTTTAATACCTAATATCATCTTGAATCTTGAAATCAGAATAAGACGTTGAAGGCGCAAATTGCAGCTTGCCTTATATCAAATCGTTCAAAACGGGGGCATTATTCTCGTAGCGAGTCGTAGAGTTGTCGGCGTAGCACATTGACCAGAGTGCTACGACGCGTAGTGAACACATTTTTATACACTTTCACTCTCAAATACTTTTAAATACATGTAACATCAATAAAATAAATGTATTTTATTCCGCAAGTAGGCTTCAATGGCACTTTTACAAGTCAAAATTCTACCAGCGTTTCTGAAAGAGAAGACTACTGTCAAGAATAACCGCCGAAACAAACTCAAAAAACAAAGTCAGTATTTTTTTGCCAAAAAAAAGCTTATTACAATGGTAGAACTTAACCTACTTAAAATAAGTAAACCTGAGTATAAATACAACGAAGAAAAGAAAATTATGCCTTTTCACAATTGTTGTGCGAGAAACCCGCTCTACTCGTAGGCCGCAGGTTATCGGCTACGAGCGAAGCGCTACGAAACCATTGGCACTGAATGTGTTAACACTTTCACTGCCAGAAAACTCGCTAAGCGGGTACCTACTCCGTACTTTTTGTCTTTAAATGTTTAGTAGCCAATGCTTCCTCAGTAGAGTGCCAGCTTGCTTATTTTTTTCGGTTACCTTTATAATACCGGTATTATAAACGTTTCGGTATCATTTAAAACGAATACCGCTAACCGTTATTTCAAAACGGTTACGGTACCGTTATGTTCGCGCGGCGCGCATAACTTTTACGACATAACGGTACCGTAATGGAATACCGGTTTCATACCGGTATAACCGTAACCGAAATCAGTCCCTGGCGGAAGTTTGTAAGGCGGTGCGATAAACGAGTTCCACGCGGACGAAGTCGCGCGCAAGAGCTAGTAAGTAAAAAAAAAATATCGATTTGTTAGTAAACCAATTTAGCAACTGTGCTGCTTCTGCGCCAACAGTTGCTTATACTTACTTCTGGCGTGCCTTAACCTATTATCATTCAGCTAAAACAGTCTGACACCAAATCGCTTAATTATCGGCCTTCACGATCTTGTTACTCGTTGATCGAATTGTTACCGAGCCAACCCATTAGCGCGTGTGCTATGTCAACAGCTGCACTTCTGGCGTTCCTTAACCCTTTCAGGAAAAGACTAACTTTACTCACACTTAATCGCCTAATTTCCCATCTTACATTGTATCGAATTGTTACCGAGCCAACCCATTAGCGTACTGTGTGGTACGTCAACTGTTGCACTTCTGGCGTGCCTTAACATTTTGACCTTCAGTAAAAGACTAACCTTTCTCACACTAAATCGCCTAATTTCCCATCTTGCATTGTATCGAATTGTTACCAAGCCAACCCATTAACGCGTGTGCTACGTCAACTGTTGCACTTTTGGCGTGCCTTAACCTTTTCACCTTCAGTAAAAGACTAACTTTTCTCACACTAAATCGCCTAATTTCCCATTGTGCATTGTATCGAATTGTTACCGAGCCAACCCATTAACGCGTGTGCTACGTCAACTGTTGCACTTTTGGCGTGCCTTAACCTTTTCAACTTTAGTAAAAGACTAACTTTTCTTACACTAAATCGCCTAATTTCCCATCTTGCATTGTATCGAATTGTTACCAAGCCAACCCATTAACGCGTGTGCTACGTCAACTGTTGCACTTCTGGCGTGCCTTAACATTTTCACCTTCAGTAAAAGACTAACTTTTCTCACACTAAATCGCCTATTTCCCATCGTGCATTGTACTGAATTGTTACCGAGCCAACCCATTAACGCGTGTGCTACGTCAACTGTTGCACTTTCGGCGTGCCTTAACCTTTTCACCTTCAGTAAAAGACTAACTTTTCTCACACTAAATCGCCTAATTTCCCATCGTGCATTGTATCGAATTGTTACCGAGCCAACCCATTAACGCGTGTGCACCGCCTGTTGCTCCAAGCTGGCTTGCCTCCAGGCCGGTCCTATTCAATTTACTAATAAAACAATTCCCATATGATTTATGCGGTGAATTTAAATGTAAGTAGGTTGTTTGGCAAGACGCGGTGTACCTAGTGGTTGTTTTGGCTACACTGTAGTTGGGTACTTAAGTGTTTTCGAATAGGAACACAGATGTATGAATATAAGGAGATCGGACATGGCGGCCGATTTGTATAGAGTGAGCCTGTCGCAAGTACATTAACCCACACAACGCCCAAGTAATTGACAAGACAAAGCACGCACACATCTAAAACACACACACTTGTATACCTACACGCTTATTTGACAATAAACGCGCATCATATCAGGCATTTTGGGAAAAAAACGTAATATTCTCTGCGATCAGCACGCGTGCACAGTATGGCAGTGTATGCCCATTGAGCATACAGCTGCGACACGGCCGCCGGCGGCTTGTACTCTCTCTAGTATTCTATGCTCTGAGAGTAGGAAAGTATTGCATCTATCTATACATATAATAAAGCTGAAGAGGGTCGAAAGTCTGTACATGGAAGATATTCGAAAAAAAATTGGCTAGGGATACTTAAAATCGATAACAGAACACGTTCCAACAGTTTTTAGAATTTTTGTCTGTTTGTCTGTTTATCTGTTTTTCTGTTTATCTGTTTGTCTGTTTATGTGACCGCGCATCACGTGAAAACGGCTTAACCGATTTAGATGAAATTTGGTATAGAGATAGTTTGAGTCCTAGGAAAGGACATAGGGTAGTTTTTATCCCGGAAATAAATCCCTAAGGGAATGAAATGGGGGGTGGAAGTTTGTATGGAGCTACTTAAACCGCTGCACCGATTAGGATGAAACTTGGTATATAAATAGTTCGAGTCCCGGGGAAGGTCAAAGGATAGGTTTTATCCCGGAAATCTTCCCTTTAGGGGGTAAAACGTGGGGGTGAAAATTTGGATGTAACCCATTTTGATAAAATTTAGCTTAGAGTTAGTTTAAGTTTAGGGAAAGGACATTAGATCGTTTTTATCCCGGAAATCTGCCCATAAGGGGGTGTAGTGGGGGGTGAAATTTTGGATGGACTCCGTTTAGATCAAATTTGGTATAGAGATAGTTTGAGTCCCGGAGAATGACAACGGATACTTTGAATCCCGAAAATCATCCCCTAAGGGGATGAAATAGGGGTGAAAATGTGGATAAATCCCATTTAGTTATAATTTGGTAAAGAGATAGAAGGAGTCCCAGGGAAGGACAATGCATAGTTTTTATCCTGAAAAAACATCTCCTGAGGGGGTGAAATGAGGAGTGAAAATTTGGATAGAACCCATTTAGATGAAATTTGGTATGGAGATAGTTAGTCCTGGGGAAGGACCTAAAATAATTTTTAGTCCAGAAATCATCTCCTAAGGGGTCACCCCCTTGAGGAATGGGGGATGAAAATTTGGATTGAACCCATTTACGGTATAGCGAGTTGGAGTTCTGGGGAAGCACATAGGATAGTTTTATCCCGAAAATCACCCCCTAAAGGGATGAAAATTTGGATGTGATGTGACCTTTTTAGATGAAATTTGGTTAATTTAATTGAATTCAAATTATTTATTTCAGACTACTCCATATCATGTTAGTAACAATAAAAACTTATAAAACTTAAGTTAACAGTTAAGAGATAGTTTGAGTGCTGGGAAATGACAAATGATAATTTTTGTTTTTGAATTCATCCCTTAAGGGGGTGAAATGGGGGGTGAAAATTTGGATGGAAACCATTTCGATGAAATTTGTTATAGAGATGGTTTGAGTCCTGGGCAAGGACATAGCGTAGTTTTAATTCCGGAAATCATCCTCTAAGGGGGTGAAATGGTGGTTTAAATTTGGATGGAACCTGAAATGAAATTTAGGATGAAATTTGGTGCCTATAGAGATAGTTTTACTCGCGTAGAAGAACAACGAATAGCTTTTGTCCCGAAAAAAATCCTCCAAGGGCATAAAATAGGGGGTGAAAATTTGGATGTACCCTATTTGGATGAAATTTGGTATAGAGATAATTTGGGGTTCCGAAAAAGGATAATGCATAGAGTTTATGGAACTCATTTAGTTGAAATCTGGTTGAGAGATAATTTGAGTCCTGGGAAAGGACATCTGATAGTTTTATTCCGGATATCATTCCCTAAGGGGGTGAAATGGGGGTGAAAATTTAGTATAGCGATAGTTGGGAGTCCTGGGGAAGGACAAAGGATAGCTTTATCCCGAAAATCCTCCCCTAAGGGGTGAAAATTTGGATGTGAGTGACCCATTTAGATGAAATTTGGTTAACAGACAGTTTGAGTTCCGGAAAAGGACATATGATAGTTTTTATCCCGGAAATGATCTCTTAAGGGGGTGAAATGGGGGTTGAATATTTGTATGAAGCTACTATACAACCCATTTAGATAAAACTTTGTATAGAGGTAGTTAGTAGGCGCGGCGTTGGTAGGCACAAGGTAGACTGATGACCTGGTAAAAGTCGCGGGAGTCCGCTGGATGCGGGTGGCGCAGGATTGGTCACTTTGGAACTCTTTGAGGGAGGCCTATGTCCAGCAGTGGACGTCTTTCGGCTGATATGATGATGATGATAAATGATAATAATGATAAAGATAGTTTGAGTCTCGGGTAAGGACATATGATAGTTTTTATATCGGAAATCTACACCTAAAAGGGAAATGGAGGGTGAAAGTTTGTATCGAGCTACGATATAAACGAGTTCTACGCGGACGAAGTCGCGGGCAAAAGCTAGTTGACAATATTTCAAACTACAGTGGAAAACGTAATTCGAGACCAAAAAAACTACGACAGATATGTCACTGTCATTAAGTGTCTAAAGCACTTATGTCATTGTCAATCGAACATGCCAGATGTCGCCAACCTTTTTGCATTGATCATCAAATCATAGTAAATATTCTAAGATATGGCCAACATTTTCAATATCAAAAAAGTTACATTCAACAATACGCATTATTAAAAAGTAATTGTGTTTCTACCTGATATCGTTTAAAAACATTACAATGTCCCAAAACAAAAATTGCTTTTTAAGAGTGTGTTAAAATGGCGGAGGTCAGAGAAATCAATCAAGCAATATCATTTATTGCATCCATAGTTGTACAGATCTTATAATAGGTACATGAGTTCCATATGGGCCCTGATAGGGCGTAATAGCGGATGATTAAGATTAAAATTATAAAACTTGTCATTAGCTGTCAAATTGACTATGGTCCGCCACCGCAGGCCGCGCCAGTGTGATGCAGGCCTTACTAACCTCGTGGCGCCCACCATACAACACAACATGACATTGAAATTTGAATCAAACTAATAAAAGAAATAGAGTTGAATTTCTTTTGTTTCAAGAGAAGACCAAAACAAAACACATGCAACTCTATTCCAACCCAAAATTGTTTAAATTCCTTTAAGAGAATATGTCCTTCCAGTAGGCCCATGGGCGCTATTAGGCTATGGTCCGCCACCGCAAGCCGCGCCAGTGTGATGCAGGCTTAAAGTAAGCTACACACTTTTGGCCTGTTATTTTGTCGAATAGCTAAACGCATGGCATAATATTTAAATTACATCTAACGTTGTTCACGACTATTGTTTATAAGTCGTACCAAATGTTATGAAAAACTGTTATTGCACTAATAACAGTTTTTCTACCAAAAATCTTCTATGGTTAAATATTTAAAAGGGCATCGAGTTTTTTTGTAAATAAGTTGAATTAACTTGTTTATTTAAATCGTAGGTTTAAAACTACCAATAAATACATTTTCTTAGTGCGGCCTTTTAAAAAGTGTAAATATACCACCTTAAACATATTTTATTTTAGTGGCAACTCACGTTGGTCTCGAATTACGTTTTCCATTGTACTTAGGTCCCTACATATATTTAGCATGTATGAACTCTGAAATACGGTTTTTTTTTGTAAATGAGCTACATATTTCGCGGCAAATGATTATTATTTGGTAATTTATAACACATAAGAGCGATCGCACTATATTATAATATTTTAAACGATTGTTTAGAATAGATCCTCAGTTAATCGAAATAGAAAATAGTTATATGCTTACCCCATAAAATAGTTATGTGGTTTGTCCTTTTCTCACAAACACAAATGTCAAAGCGACAGATAGAGACACGAATTTTAACGGCATTTTAGCTAACATAGGTTTGATTGACGTTTATGAATAAGGCCATTATAATATTGCAAATACCGGGAAATGGGCATTTTTTTTCTTGTACCTTGATGTTTTTGGCGTGTCCAGTGCCTTTGACACCCTACACATACGAAACACGTTGAAAAATTGTACGTGTAGCGATTTTAAAACGACAATAATATATCTAAATCGTATAATAATAATAATAATTTGTGGCGAGCTGTTGGGGAGTAACGACCCCACGGACCCGAGTGCTCCCGAGAGTCGGTCAGGGCCTCCGTCTGCGGCGTGTCTTCGTCGGTCGTAGTGGAACCCTAAGGGGGACCGCAGGACTCTCAGCTCTGGCTTGCCTTCATTGGCCGTCCAGAGAGGAGTCGTCAGAGCTATGTGCTCCAGGGGTGGAAGTGTTAAAGGGCATAACGCCGCGAGTAACTTCGGAGAAAGCGCAGCACCACCTCTCGACACCCCTGAGCCGCTCACCCGGTGTTGCTTCTGGCCGTCTGTACGACGACGCTTTCAGGGGCCCATCTAATGAGCGGCTAGTCACCGCCTGCCTCGATAACTTTGTGTACAACAATGTTATGGCAGGTGTCCGGACCTTTTTGCAATAGCCCAGTTTCATAATCCACCCAAATCTCATCACCATAGAACCCGTTCTCTATCCATATAACCCACAATAGCCCCAACGCCTGTTGGAACCGGTTCACGGGTATCTACCGATGTACCCGTGAATGGGTTCTAGCAGGTGTATTACATCACATTAAACTTCGTCTCCAAAGGGCCTCTACGTGTTGGATCTATATCCCCACGCACGCCTTCCAAAGGACCGGGCTTTGTCCCGTGAATTTAAACAGGAGATACATAATAATAATAATTTATTGATAAAACATAATGTACATCAGTGTTTACTATAGACTAGGATCTTAATATTAGAGGCAAATAACACAATATAAAAACTCATTTAGCATTAAATTTACCACATTTTCTGGTTTTTCTGGCTGCCGACCCTCGAGTTTTGCCTGTCCACCTGCGGAAAGCCAACTTCAAGTATCGTATCGAATTATTAGGACCTGTATATTGTGCCTGGAAATACTTGTTTCTGATAGTGGAAAACATGAGTTTAATTAAATCAACCTAATATTTATCTCGCTAAAGTATTTTTTACATTATAAACATACCTGTGCTAACTCGGGGCACCTATACTAAAGTGATGTAGCAAAATATTTTATCGACAAAAAAATATATCGATTTTACTGTCAACATCTAAATGTTATTCAACATAAATACATATTATTTATTTTATTTCGCAGCGGAATACTGCGCGCCCGTCTGGCTGGGCAGTGCACACATCGCCAAAGTTGATAGTGAACTGAACAAAACTATGCGTCTCATTTCTGGCACACTACAGTCTACGCCTTGCCACTGGCTCCCGGTACTTTGTCAGATTCCTCCGCCAGAACTCAGGAGACAGGACGCACTTATGAGGGAATTTCGTAAGATCAGGGATAAGCCCAGCCTCCTTATGCACGGTGAATTTTTGGACCCTATAAGATGCCGCTTGAAGTCTAGACACCCATCTTACAGCATTAATAATAATACTCTGTCTCAAACTAGCTTTAACCTCAACAGACGAGACAAGAGTGGAAGCGGTCCTGGTCTTCGAGTATTGTCCCAGGTTCGAAGTTAGAAGGGTTCCAACTATAAGGGTGCAATCTCAACAGGCTGCGCACCGGTCATGGTCACTACAGTCTATACCGTTTTCGTTGTGGCTGGCAGGACTCCCCTTACTGAGAGTGTGGTGTCGTAGAGCAGAGCATTCAACACATCATCCAGGAGTGGCCGTTAACACGGTACACCGGAGGACCCCCAGAAGACCTGATCAATTTGAATGACGAAGCCCTTAAGTGGATTAATGCTCTGGAAATTAATTAATTATTTTGTATCTGACTTTTGACTTGCCATACGAATAAATAAATAAATTGATTTTATCTTAATTTTAAAATAAAAACAATAAACAAATTATAACAAGTGCATTTATTTGTTTATTTTGAAGTAGTTTTCATAGTATACAATTTATATTTTTTCCCTATTCGTCGGTAATAAAGATTGCCGTTTAGATGAAAATATCCACTTTAAATACGTTCGTACGTTAATTTAATATACGTTCTCTTAACGTCCACAGTGGTCAACGGGGCGGGGCATTTTATCTTATCTTAAAATGACTTTTGAGTCAAAATAAAACAGATATAATATGTGTACAGATATGATATCGAAGCTTTTTATAGTAATCGAGAAATTTCAATGAGCACATGTGTTAATATATATCGACATCTTTTTTATCGATATCAAATCCCTAAAAAGTGCCCCGAGTTAGCACAGGTATGATAATAAACTAAAATTAATCTTATCCAGTGATTTTGGAAAAGTGGACATGTCCACATTCCGTTACGATGATTTTGTGGGATTTTTGTTTTTTTTATTACCAAATTAGGTGTTTATTTTCATCTAGCATCACATACCGTTACGTAACATCATTCGTTTTGTTTACAAACTGTCAGTAGTGGCTAGAAATCGCGCGCGAACGGTGCGTCGAGTGGTGGACCCAAAAAATAGAGTCCTGGTTCCGTTACGAGATTACGAAGGTTCCTATAATTTTTCTGCTAATGCGACTCAATTATCTTAATCTGTCATTATCATTAACCATGATTTCAGTAAAATACTATTACCTACAATTGTTAAAAACAGTATATTAAACACGTGTTTTAATCTGCGAAGTATTCGTTCCGTTACGTCCATTCCGTTACTATTTGTATGGTAAAGTAGCCCTCTTAAGTAATGGAATGACGCCTATTCAAATAAAATGGTACACTTTGAAAAAAAAATGCTCAAATAGGTAATTGCTTGAGGACTAGGTTAGTACTTAGGTAAGTATATTGCAGGACTAGGTAAGTAAGGTCGGTAATTTTGTTCGAAATTAATTTATGTCAATGTTTTTTGTTTAAAAACAAGGTTTAATTGCCGGCTGTTCGTTTATCAGTTTATATCACAGATTAACATATCGAACCCTAATTTTATACTTGTACATTTTCATTTTAAGATGTACGGTTAAGCTTAACTATATTTCAGTAACGTTCAACCTGTCAGTTTTATGACATGACTAAACGCATACCGTCAGTTTTCTGGTATAAGGAAATATGATAATCATAGTACGAGTATATCTGTGAATAATACATTTTCAAATGAAAATGTCCATTTAGGGCCGCATGTTTCAAATTGTCGTTAAGCGTAAGTCCCGTCCGTTAAAAACTGTTTGTATAACATGATTGTTCATAAAGACTGTATCGTTTGTAGACTGTCGACAAAAATCAATCAACTACCTATGTACAAAATAATATGGACAACTCGAATAGTAACATAAAAAGCCCAAATTTCATTTCATTTCATTTCATTTATTCCTTTATAAAACGTAGTTTTACATGTCAATTTTAGATCTTAAATATGTCTTATAAGTATGTCTTAGTTTAGGTACACTGCAGCATGTAGTCAACTAACTAATTATTATTATTACATTTATTTGTCAAGTTACTAGTAAGTACACATCCTTAAAATGTCCTTAAATATTACATAACCATTGATTGGGCAGCGAGCCAGTTGAAGTCGTTCGGTTTTCAGCCATTATTGAGAAATTCGTCTATGGAATAGCATGCATCGGATGCTAGTTTAATTTTAAGTCTGTTCACAAAACACCTCATACTCGGCGCGCTTTTGACTTCTTGGGGCAACTTGTTGTATAATTTGGGCCCTATTGAGTGGAGACATTTTTGGGCCTTAGCAAGACGTGTGGCGGGAGCGCGCAGATCGCCGCGCCGCCTGAAGTTAAAATTGTGCGAGTCACCACGCGTCGGGAACTGTTCAAGGTTACCTCTCACGTACTTGGCTACTTCTAGGACGTACAAGCTAGGAAGGGTGAGAATTTTGGTTTCCTTGAACAGTTCACGAGCAGGATGATCCCAGGAGACACCACATATGCCTCATGGTGCCCATTAATGACCGGACAGCGACTTTGTCAAAAGTTCGAGCCACCTTATTAAAATCTGACCGAAACTGTTGCTCTGTATCGGCACTACGGGCTGTTTTACGTAGTTTAGCTTTCATTATAGCCCAGTAGTGTTCAATCGGGCGAAGCTCTGGACAATTCGGTGGATTGGCCACAAAATTTACATTATTGTCTTTATACCATTTTACAACCTTAGCCGCGTAATGGCAAGACGCTAAGTCTGGCCAAAATACAGTTTCGGAGTTGTGCTTTTTGATCATCGGCAATACTCGTTTCTGAAGGCACTCTTTCATATAAATATCGGCATTCATCGACGAGGTAGTGAAAAAAGTAGTTGACTTCATTCCGCATTCACAAATGGCCTGCCACACCATGACTTTCTTGCCGAACTTCTCAACGCAAATGGATATTTCAGCCTCTGTGATTTCTGTTCCCTCACGAATAGTGTAATACTGGGGGCCTGGCAAAGACTTGTAGTCCAGTTTTACATACGTTTCGTCGTCCATTATTACACAGCTGTGTTTTTTAGATAAAATCGAGTCATATAATTTTCGGACTCGTGTCTTAACAGATGCTTTTTGTTTTTGACTTCATTTCGGCCGGCTGTTTCTGTTTTTTTAATGTCTTTAAATTATTCCTTTTCTTTGCACGTTGTACCGCAATCCCGATACTCGTACCAACTTTTTTCGCGACATCTCGGACAGATAGCTCTCTATTAAATGCGAATAATTTTACTATCTTTTGGTCCAGTTTTGGATTGGACGGACCTGGTTTTTGGCCTGGCCGTTGTTGGTCCTCGAAGGTATAATCCTCCCCGTACTTACGGATAGCAGTTTGGACGGCTCCAACACTAACACCTTCCATTTGTGCGTGTTTTCGGTACGTAGGTAATACCTTTAACCGAACACTAGTAGTCCACAATAGATTTTCGCTTTTGCGGTGTAAGACCCCTCATTTTTTTATTGGAACAAGTTGAGCAAAAAAAGAATAAAGATATCGGTTCTATGACAAATGTCAATCAATTGTCTTGTATCAGAATATTTTTAAATGAATAGACAACTTATTCCTGCCAGAGCTAACTTGTATTTATAACAAACGATACAGTCTTTACATCTTGGAATGCAAAATATAGATCTCTGAGCATCCCCCTGTACCTAGTTTAAAAACTACCTACATATGAAATATAAGGTTCATCATCAATAGGGCCTGGTCCTTTGTCGTTGCAGCATTCTCCATTCGAGTCTATCTTGGGCTCTTGTCTTTACTTCTTGGTATGTGTGGCTACAGCACCATTTCTTCATCTGTGGTATTCTGGGCCTTCCTCTCCCTCTCGTTCCATTTATTTTAATATAGGTAAGGTTGGGAAAAATTAAAAGATCTGATATAAAACAATGTTTATTTTATTAATTAATATAAGTCACCGGATGGATACCAACTATCCAACAATAGTTATTTGTTCAACAAGAGAGCAAAGTAGATTTTTGCTGCGAGTGTTGATGTTGAGTCCCGAGCAAGCGAAAGATTCTATATTTGAATCACGAGCGTAGAGAGTGATTCAAAATTAGAATCTTGAGCGTAGTGAGGGAGTCAAAGGCACGAGATGCAAATATCTTTGCTCTCGTGTGATACATACAACTTTTCACCTCAGCAGTGAGAACATCGTCACGTTAAAAAATATATCGTTAGGCTTTTACGCACCTATAATGTTCTGAATTTGTAATAGACCCCACACTATGATGTTGATGTGTCACCAGTGCTCGATATCAAAATTAAAAAGCTACTTTGACTCACGGAGTGAGCAAAATCGCATTTTGCTCACTGTTTTCACGCAGCAAAATATGCTTGTTCGAGCTGCTGAGGTGAAAAAACATTAGCCTCATTTATGGCCATGCGTGGCGTTGGTTGGCGGCAGACTCACACACAAACATATTCCAGACACCACTTATTTTAGAAATAGAATCTAATTTGAATGAAACGGTTCGGATAAGTTTTTAATTTTCATTTGTTCTTAAATCGAACAAACGAAACAAATGAAAAGCAAATCCTTTATTTTTCGGTTTACATTCCTTGACACTTTCACTGCCAGGAACTTACGCCGTAGTCGCTTTCCGCTACATACGGAATCGGCTACAAGCGTAACGATTCTCGGCAGTGAAAGTGTTAATAATTTAGTTCTTTCTATTTATGGGAACCTGGGACTCAGGGGGATATGGCGAAGTATTAGGAGTTTATTGTACAGTCGGGCAAGAAAGTGGTCTACCAGTTTTGACAAAAGTTTCTGTGAGATCTAATTGTCGCTACGGTTACTGTCATAATATTATTGCAAATGGAAATCGACCTTGTTGTTTCATGACGTTCAAATGAACCGCGATCGTAGGGTGGCAGACCACAATTTTGGCCGACTGTACAACTGTGTGTTTTCGTACACGCTTCGCTCCACGCGCCGCACATAAAAGAGGCCCTACAGTGGCGTAAGATACAGGCATTCTCGTCATGATTAATATAGGTTAGTTTTAGTGTCAAGCTGATTATTAGGGTCCACCCCTTAGCGTCTCTCACTGCTCAAAGTTTGGGAGTCAATAATAGTAAGTACCTAATAAAATAATCTAAAGTGTAGTCAAATGGAGAAAAAAGCAACGCAAGAGGTTGCTATCGCGCTGGGCTCCTTGGCGCATATATCAGTCGTTGGCGTTGAACCTGCGGTGCGTATATATGCGTCGTTGGCGTCGATAAGGTCAATTAGCCACTTATCAATTACATAGTTTATGTCCAATAATGAACAATAAAATAGAAATATATAAGTAGCCCTTATTTTTAACCCCCGACCCAGAGGTTATATTATAAGTTTGACGTGTCTGTGTGCCTGTCTGTGGCATCGTTGCTCCTAAACGAGTGGACCGGTTAATGCGGTTTTTTGTCCAATAGCTGACGTGATCGAGATGGTTCTTAGCTAAGTTTCAACAAAATCGTTTCAGCCGTTATTGAGATATTGAACTTTGAAATGAAAATGGGGGGCTTTCAGCTTTTCTAACTTGTAGTTATGTTTTGAGCAGTATATTTTTCTGTCGGCGCCTGTGGTCAGCGTGACCCTAAAACCAGCACAGCTATCACAAGACGGCGCGCGAGCTCTCTCGATTTTTCTCGCACTATCCGTCTCTCTCTTATTAGGAAACTTAGAAAGAGAGGTATAGTGCGAGAAAAATCGAGAGAGCTCGCGCGACAAGGCAAGAAAGTGCGGAAGGGAGAATCCACCTCGTACGGCCCACTCTAGCCCTGTCGCTATACAATCCAAATCTAAATAATGAATAGATTACTATTTAAAATTATAATACACCCAAAGACAATTAACTAATCTTAAGCTGCGTACGAATTAGAGCAGCCTCGGGTTGAGGCACGCACGGCTCACCTATTTTGCTCAAATTCGTGCGCGCCGTGCGCGAGCAGCGCGCGAGCGGCGCGCGGCGACAAAAATGAACGTATATTAGTATTCCGAAAGGCGACAGGTTCTAAATGGACTGTATCAAATTGAGTCCTTACGCGGGTCGCCGTGATTTTGCAGAATGAATGAATATTAATATGAAGTTAATGTTTCAGCAGATTGCGTATCGGCTTACCTGGAGGTCTTGAAGGCAGGCTCAGCATCCGATGAATGCACTCCCTAAGGCTAAGCCCAGCGCTGGATCCAGATAAGCGGCACCCCGGGTTCTACCACTCAGATGCTCACACAGATGTAATATAGCCGAGTCGCAATCTCCTTATGAGAATTTGATTGGAAGCCGGTGAAATGAGTCACTGCCTTGGCCCGACAAGCCCAACAATCACAACTTGTGGGCGTTTATAGCTTGTGCGCGGCGCGTATGCGTGCCTCGCGTAACTTGGACGTGTATCCGAGTGTGCCGCGGGCAGAGTGACAAGTTTATACTTGACTGTGGGCGAGACGCGTACAAATTTGTCCAAGTTGCTGAGCCGTGCGTGTTTTTATTAGTAAATGTGTTTAAATAAAACCGTGTCAATTCAAAATTGTTAATAATTCGGTAAATTGTGATAATCGCAGCCGTGGCTGTCACCGTGTCCGACGCCATTTTGAATGACACACAATATCGGCTCGCCGCGAGCACGCTGCCTCACCCGCGCAATGTTTATGTACGACAAATTGCTCGCGCGCAGCTCGCCGCGCGGGGCAAACATGCCTCAGGCTGAGCCGCTCTAATTCGTACCCACCTTTACAATTCAACGCACGTAAAAAGGCGGGCGCCATATACAATGAATGATACCGGAGCTCTTTTTTACGCGAGTTGACTTATACGAAAGATTACTCTTAATGGACTGTAAATAAGGAGGCTGTTTAGGGTAAAACACCCTTTCATTGACATACTGCCTAACCTTTACATGAAACGTTGTCATGCCAATGTTTACTTGACATTTTTTTGATGTGAAGATGGTTGAAACAACTGAAGCGATGATTTAATACAAATAGTATTTCCATCTTTCACACTTTATTAGAGATCAACGATTTGTAAGACAGATTTTTCAATAATCAGTCTTTGTAGCAATCAGGATTAAAGGTTAGCACACTTATCGTCTCGGCACCGGATCGGCACCGCGTTAAATCGAGCCGTTCAATATTTTTTGCATAAAACTCCGCACTGCAACCCACATTTCTCAACTCTGTAAAGGCAATGCCTGGCATGGACGCCGCGCTTGTGACACTCGGGCAAGGCAGCAAACTTAAATAAACTGTGAAGTGCTGCACGGTTAGCACAATCTTGCGCGCAAGCTGTTTTGCGGCGACATAAAAGGCTATAATTAAATAATAAATAAATATTTGCGGACAATCTTACACAAATCGACCTAGTCCCAAACTAAGCAAAGCTTGTACAGTCGCCATCACATACATAGGTACACTATAGGTGTTCAAAAATATCGGCACATGCACCCTAATGCCTTGAAAATAGAGGTGTGTTCCGATGTTTGTGACGTGTTTGTTTGCTCCGATGTATGTGATGGCGACTGTACTATGGGTACTAGGCGAAGATAAACATACTTATATAGATAAATAAATACTTAAATACATAGAAAACATCCATGACTCAGGAACAAATATTCGTGCTCATCACACAAATAAATGCCCTTACCGGGATTCGAACCCAGGACCTCTTGCTTTAGGCAGCGTCTTTACCAACTAGGCTAAAGCGGTCGTCATTAGAACGCTTAGATTATTATTAAAGGTTATTTCTAATGAAAGAGACCGAGAGACGATCTGACTGCTAGACGGCGGGTAAGAATAAGAATACTTTATTGCACTCATGTCAATGACACCCTGTAAGGGTATTGCAAATCCTTCGTCTCAAAACGTAGGTACACATTACAAATTAAAAATTATAGTACTTAAACTAAGATTTACATGTAGGTAGGTATCAATATCTAGGATAACATTTGCTAAGATTATCTATGGTAACTATTTACATTGAAGAAGTCTTTCAGTGAATAAAAACTGTTCTATTAAATACGATCTTAACTTTTGAACAAATTTAGTATATTTGACCTCATCAGCTATTTCTATAGGTAGGCTGTTGTAAATGCGTATTATTGTCGTATCGCGGTAGATGAAGCAACGCGGTGCTGAACCGATAAGTGTGCGGTAACCTTTGTGTCACCAAAACAGGTTGATTATACTTGTGAAAAAATATGTCCATGCAGTTCCGTGCCACTTAACGCTCCCGAGCTTACGATTATGGAGACAATAAGTACATGCAGTTTCGCGTTCAAGTATGATCACCCGATTCCGTAATACATAATACATTTACAAATAACTCGCATTTTGCTTATACATGGGACGATCAACAATTTCTTATCCTTATTTTCCGTATGAAAGCGAAAATGCAACATGACCGAGTTTCTAATAATAGTACATTACTAGACAGGCTGGGAAATAAGGCCTACCGAGTGTTTTTATATGTGTCAAATATAAAAACACATATTTGCCAGTTCTTAATTTAGCTGCATAGGAGCCTTTCCGTTTCTCATTGTGACAACACGTAAAGCTTGTCCATGGCGACCGAGGACACGTAAACATGGCAACGGAGCTGAAGAAAAAGTTAACTGGCCCATTTACGAATTACAAAATATCTAAAGTATGTAGAGCTCAGAGCATAGAATACTAGAGAGAGGACAAGCCGCCGACGGCCGTGTCGCAGCTGTATGCTCAATGGGCATACACTGCCATACTGTGCACGCGTGCTGATCGCAGAGAATATTACGTTTTTTCCCAAAATGCCTGATATGATGCGCGTTTATTTTCAAATAAGCGTGTAGGTATACAAGAGTGTGTGTTTTAGATGTGTGCGTGCTTTGTCTTGTCAATTACTTGGGCGTTGTGTGGGTTAATGTACTTGCGACAGGCTCACTCTATACAAATCGGCCGCCATGTCCGATCTCCTTATATTCATACATCTGTGATGTAGAGGTACCAATTGGGTATAGCGATAGCGACCACGAACGCTGGCGCGAATGGAACGTTGCCCTAGTGACAAAATGTTTGCATTCTCATTTTGTATATATTTATTGCTCTGTTTTGACATATATTTGTTTGTAGGTATAGTACGTCAAAAACTGTAAGTATAAACGTTTTCAAAAAATAGAAACAACAAACGAATTTATCATCAGAGAACAAAGTCGTTTTAGGCTTGCAATCGATGGACAGAATCCATACTAATAATATTATAAATGCGAAAGTGTGTCTGTCTGTCTGTCTGTCTGTCTGTCTGTCTGTCTGTCTGTCTGTCTGTTACCTCTTCACGCCTAAACCGCTGAACCGATTTAGATGAAATTTGGTATAGAGATAGTTTGAGTCCCGGGAAAGGACATAGGGTAGTTTTTATCCCGGAAATCTACCCCTAAGGGGATGAAATTGGGGGTGAAAATTTGTATGGAGCTACTTAAACCGCTGCACCGATTTGGATGAAATTTGGCATTTAAATAGTTTGAGTCCCGGAGAAGGACAAAGGATAGGTTTGATCCCGTAAATCATCCCCTAAGGGGGTGAAATGAGGGGGTGAAAATTTGGAGGTAACCAATTTTGATGAAATTTGGTTTGGAGATAGTTTAAATCCTAGGAAAGGACATAGGATAGTATTTATTTCGGAAGTCATCCCCTAAGGGGGTGAAATAAGGGGTGAAAATTCGGATGGAACCCATTTGAATACAATTTGGTTTAGATATAGTTTGAGTCCTAGGAAAGGACATAGAGTCGTTTTTATCCCGGAAATCCACCCCTAAGGGGATGAAATTGGGGGTGAAAATTTGTATGGAGCTACTTAAACCGCTGCACTGATTTGGATGAAATTTGGTATTTAAATAGTTTGAGTCCCGGGGAAGGACAAAGGATAGGTTTGATCCCGGAAATCATCCCCTAAGGGGGTAAAATAGAGGGTGAAATGAGGAGGTGAAAATTTGGACGTAACCAATTTTGACGAAATTTGTATCAGAGATAGTTTAAATCCTGGGAAAGGACGTAGGATAGTTCTTATCCCGAAAATCATCCCCTAAGGGGTTGAAATCAGGGTGAAAATTCGGATGAAACCCATTTCAATACATTTGGTGAAGAGATAGTTTGAGTCCCGGGGAAGGACATAGGGTAGTTTTTATCCCGGAAATCTACCCCTAAGGGGGTGAAATTGAGGGTGAACATTTATATCGAGTTTCTTAAACCGCGGCACTGATTTGGATGTAATTTGGTTCATAAATAGTTTGAGTTTGAATCCGGAAATCATCCCTTAAATGGGTTAAATGAGAGGGTGAAAATTTAGAAGTAAGCAATTTTGATAAAATTTGGTTATGAGATAGTTTAGGTCCTAGGAAAGGACATAGGATAATTTTTATCCCGGAAATCATCCCCTAAGGGGGTGAAATTAGGGGTGAAAATTCGGATGGAACCTATATGAATACAATTTGGTATAGATATAGTTTGAGTCCTGGGAAAGGACATAAAGGGTAGTTTTTATCCCGGAAATCCACCCCTAAGGGGATGAAACTGGGGTTGAAAATTTGTATGGTGCTACTTAACCGCTGCACCGATTTGGATGAAACATAGGACTGTTTTAACTCCGGAAATCACCCCTAAGGGGGTTAAATGGGGGGTTGAACTTTGGATGGAACCCGTTTAGATAAAATTTGGTATAGAGATAGTTTGATTCCCGGAGAATGACATTAGATAGTTTTGAAAATTTGGATAAATCCCATGGAGATGAAATTTGGTATAGTAGGAGTCCCAGGGAAGCACAATGCATAGTTTTTATCCCGAAAATCAGCTCCTGAGGGGGTGACATTAGGCGTGAAAATGTTGATGGAACCCATTTAGATGAAATTTGGTACAGAGATAGTTAGAGTCCTAGGGAAGGAAATAGAATATTTTTTATTTCGGAAATCATCCCCTTAGCGGGTGAAATGGGGGTGAAAATTTGGATGAACTCATTTAGATGAAATTTAGTTTAGAGATAGTTTAAGTCCTGGGAAAGGGCATAGGATAGTTTCAATTCCGGAAATCACCCCCTAAGGGAGTGAAATGGAGGATGAAACTTTTGATGGAACCCGTTTAGATGAAATTTGGTATAGAGATAGTTTAAGTCTCGGAGAATGAAAGCGGATAGTTTTTATCCCGAAAATAGTTCCCAAGGTAATGAAATAGGGGGTGAAAATTTGGATAAAACCCATTTAGATGAAATTTGGTATAGAGATAGTAAGAGTCCCAGGGAAGATGCATAGTTTTTATCCCGAAAATCATCTCCTGAGGGGGTTCTTAAAACTTTGTAAAAACATTAATTATTTGAGTACAAACAAAGTGCTTTCAGCGTTTTAGAAAATTCCACCCCTAAGAGGGTTAAAAAGGGCTGCAAAGTTTATATGGGGAAACTCTTTTTGGGATAGGAGCTTAACAGTTTGTAGGACGATTAGTTATTGAAATACAAAAAAAAGGATATTCAGCGTTTTAGTAAATTCCACTCCTAAGGGGGTTAAAAGTGGGTGCAACATTTGTGTGGAGGAAACATTTTTTTAGCCGATTTACAATTTTGTAGAATGCTTACTAATTAAAAATAAAATTAATTACTTTCAGCATTTTAGAAACTTCGATCTTTAGGGGTTTATAAGAAAGTTTGAATGAAGAAAATATTTTTTTAGCGAGGGGCTTAAAACTTTGTTGAAAGATTACTTATTACAATAAAAATCAAGTACTTTTAGCGTTTTGAAAAATTCGACCCCTAATGAGAATAAAAAAGGGTGCACGGTTCGTATGGGAAACCCATTTTTTGAGCTAGAGACTTGATATTTTGTAGAAAAAATACTTATTACAATAAAAAAACTTAGTGTTTTCTTTTCAATTTTTCCCCGAAAAGCGTTAATTCAAAGGTTCAAAGTTTGTATGCAGACTATCAGAGCAAGAACATTTTTAAGTATGAGAATTGTAACTTCGATCTTAGTATGTTTGTTAAAAGACTACAAAACTCATTTCAGCGTTTTTTGAAATTCATCCCCTAAAAGGTATTATAAGGGTGTTCAAAGTTTGTATGGAGAGCAAAACATTTTTAAAGTAAGGGATTTGTAACTTCAGTTTTAGACTGTTTACTACAAGACTACAAAGCTAATTTCAATGATTTTAAAAATTAATTCCTTAAACAAACATTTAGACGATAACATGTTCTACGCGGACGAAATCGCGGGCAACAGCTAGTATTAGAATAATTTGAGAAAAATTGTTTTTCCAAAGTTGATACTTTGGCGACTGATACTTTTGAGAAAATTGTTCGGGACGTGATCGATCGATGAAATCGGTTCTGGGTAAAAATGCTAGACTAGTTGGTGGCTTTGTTGATTAATGCTAGTCCAAAGAAATCATCGCTCTTCCTATGAATGCTACTTTAAGACCTTTAGCTCTAGTATAAGTTTTACCGATACATATACGTTTTCGAACGCGTATTTCCTAAGTAAATCAGAGGCTCTAGTATAAGTTTTATCGACACAATACTTTTTCGAACGCGTTTGCGTTTAGTTTAAATTTCTATGGCAACGCGAATAGCGCCTCTGGTGGTAACTATTAGGAACTACGCGTTGCGATACAAATTTAAACTAAACGCAAACGCGTTCGAAAACGTATTGTATCGATAAAACTTATACTAGAGCCTCAGGAACTTTGTCTGCCAACAAACCGCAAAATATTTGTATCTAGCTACAAAGAGAATAAACATTTATGATTAATCTTTTTTTTTATAGCTACCACCAGAGGCGCTGTTCGCGTTGCCATACAAATTGAAACTAAACTCAAACGCGTTCGAAAACGTATTATGTATCTATAAAACTTGTACTAGAGCTACTAGTTTATGGACGGGCGTGCAGCGCCGCGTCACGCGGACTGTAAAGCGTGTATGATAACGCGTACGAGTTTATATAAACACTGATATTCGTCACTATATGTTTGTGTTCTAAGTTAAGTTACAATAAGACTGTTTTTGTGTTTCACTTTTATGGGTCAATCAACTATTTTTTGTTGCTCGTTGCCATGGTTACGTCTCCTGGGTCACTCTTTAAAACTACGATTTTATGGGATCTAAATCCAATAAAGATGTGTTTTTGTTATATTGGTAAACCCATTCCATGGTGGGGCATCTGCTTAGCATGATAAGAGTCCAATGTATAGTATTTTTTCTAAGAATGTCTGTCGCTGTTGTCTCTTGGCTTACCGGGACAGAATAACAACAAGAAAAAGTTGATTGACCCTTATATAAGTCTTGAATGTTTTTGGCGATATTTTTTTTTCTATCTTTTGCGCGTGCACCGCGGCTACGACCGCTAAACCTGTCTATAAACGAGACCAAAGGAGGTATGATGGAATCTGGAACCTTTTTCACACCTGCTATTCAGACCCCTCGTTACGCTCAGTATTCTACTTTAAAATCCCTCGCTACGTTTACGCTTCATTCAGGATTCAAAACACCGTCCTCGACGTAAATATATCATTTTGCTCGCTTGAGACTAAATCTACTATTCCAAGTCAGGTGAAATCCAAGCTTATGTCAATGTAATAAAGACTGATAGTGAAAAATATATCCCACTTTATCTGTATGAATGTAGGCAATACCTCGACTATCCATTATACCGTACACTAGCAAGCTGTTTAGTAGTCGAGTGCCCATTCGTTCTCCTGTAGGAACGAGTCGATCACTTCCTTCATGGTGAAGTTAGGAATAAGTTGGTCCGATGTCAGCTTCACTCGCGTCACTGGATCAAAATGGCCGACACGCTGGAACAATACACACACAATACATACACTAAGACTCAAAATCGGACTCACGACTTTTAAACATATAGTCCCGTAAACTTGGCTCTAGTTCTTGCAATTTAGACTTCAAAAATTGGTTGTTTATAAAGTCGGTTTACGGAGTACGGACGATAATTTTACGTGAAAACGTCATAAAGCCGAACGCTCGGCTCAAGCGGAACGGGACAATGAGTCATACTTTTTCGTGCGTGCTGCCGGTGTTCATCAATTTATAAGACGTTATCACGTCAAAACTTGTGTCCTTACCAACACCAATAATAGTAGATTGTACCTCAAGATGTTCCTCAATGTCTTTCTTTTCATATGTGATCCCGCTCGGGGTAATCACTGGCTCGTTCAGTATTTCAAAGCTTATCTTCCCGCAAAGGTAATCTGGAACATCGCGTTTCTGGAAATTAAATTAAGTTTATAACTTTTGTAAGCGTAGTAGTATGTGACAAAAAAAACGTAGTGCTGATCAATACATAAAGTAGATCGTAATAGTACATTAGGTTACCTAGGGCGGTAAAACAAAGAATGTCTCGGATCGCAGGTATAAATATGCGAGCTGAGGTTTTCTTTATTACCGCCCGCGGTGAGTACAAAATTTTACATCCCTCCCTGGCCAGGAAGTGGGATTTTCCGCACGCATAATTCCTACTTTATGGCCAGGTATGAAGTAAAAATACATAATTACTCACCCTTCTCCTATCATCTATTTTGGCAAATAAATTGTTTAGCTCACTTGCGCAGTTATTCTGGAACCAAAATAAATTATCTTTAATACCTATTTTATGCCGTTTATTTAACCTATTATTAATAACAAATCCAGCGTTGTTAAATGGTCAATAAAAATAACCTTTTCAGGATGTCCATAATTTAATTAATACCAAAGTTTAATTAAAATTAGCTGATGTATGCCTTCGATTCGCAAAAATTAAGTAGCAGTGGGCGGCACACATCGCACGTAGTACCGATGGCCGTTGGGGCGGAAAGGTTCTCGAGAAGCAACCACGTATCGGAAGACGCAGCGTGGGTAGACCCCCACAAAGTGGACTGATACCCTGGTAGAGGTCGCGCGAGGCCGCTGGATGCGCGTGGCTCAGGACCGGTCATTGTGGCACTCTTTGGGGGAAGCCTATGTTCAGCAGTGGACGTCTTTCGGCTGATATGATGATGATGATAATGAGCTGATGTATGCTGTCTCACGCGACAAAGTTGGCCACCTTTGGCAGACGGTTCTGCAAAGTACTTTCGCCAATTTTCAGGACTGACAGGCTTAGGTTTACTCTCTCTACGATTAAAGGGCTAAATGACACCGCTCGCCATCGGCAGGGCATTCATCCTCACACCCTGGAACCTAAATGGTCGCGTACCGCACGGTTTCAGAGGAATTTCCTCCCTCGGACGCTCTGGTTGTGGAATGAGCTCCCTGCCGAGGTTTTCCCAAGGGACTACAGTATGGGGTTCTTCAAAAAAGGAGTGTTTAAATTCTTAAAGGGTCGGCAACGTGCATGTAACACCCCTGGAGTTGCAAGCGTCCATAGGCTACGGTAATTACTTACCATCAGGTGGGCCGTAAGCTTGTTTGCCACCGACGTGATATAAGTAAAGAAAAAAAATATATATATTATGCCACATGTCTCGTAATGTTGTCACATGACGTAAATATATCTACCCTTAAAATTTTGACCGGAAGTGACGGATTTTTCAAACTTTCTGCCATGCATTTTATCGTGTTGTTATGAGACGTAGGTATATAGGGAGCGGGCTTACGGACTAGTACCGGGCATATAGGGGCAACTTACACATTCTTCTTCTATTTTCGACGATTTCATATTAACGTCCTCTTCATTACTATGCTCTAGTTTTAAGGCTTCTATTCTTCGCTGCATGTCCTCACTTATTAACCTGGAAAGTAAATGCCAAAGGTTAGGTTTCATTGATGATGCGCCCATTTTGCGTAAATGTGTGGGCTGGTATGTAACAGGATTACTTAGTAATTCAATCAAATACATTATTGATCCGCACTAAGAGATCACCCAATGAAATATGTGTTCATTATTTGCAGAGGTTCAATCAACATTATTGCACCGAGTAAATAGTAATTGTATGCATTAGATTAGATACAATTACTCTTTGAGTATGGAACCCTAAAAAATTAAAGATAAAATAAAGCTAAAAATAATAAGGAAACAGACAAAAAAAGTGGGCAGGCCATATGATAAGAAATAAAAAAGATAAATGGACAAAAGACATAACAGAGTGGTGCCCAAGAGAAAATAAAAGAAAAAGAGGATGACAATATCGCAGATGGGAGGATGACATTGTTAGGGTAGCACATGCAACTTGGATGAGAAAAGCACATGATTGCAAATTGTGGAAGTCTCTAGGGGAGGCCTATGCTGTAAAGCAAGACCAAATGAACGCAGAAGAATAGAATAACATATAATAAATTAAAATATATATCTAAGTTTGGTTGAATAAAGGCTTCTTCTTCTACCTAGCGTTATCCCGGCCTTTGCCAGGGTCCGCTAAAGGTCCGCCGAATAAAGGCTATATTATTAAGCTTTATGAATAAGGGGGTTAATCTTGAATGTGAATGTTTACCTATTCAAATATGACTGTAGTTCAATCTCCTGTGCGATCCTCTTCTCCTCCTGAACATTCCACCTCTTTTTCCTGGCTATGCGGAGCTGGGCGGCAATGTCGTCGCCAAAGTTGAGCTTTTGCTCTCTGGCCAGGTCGTTGGCTGAAATATTATAAATACAGTTGTGGGAGAAATATTATAAGTACAAACTAACTAACTAATTAACTAACACAACAACTAACACTGTGGGATACCTAGTTTTATGTTAGTAAGGAATACAATCCCATTTGATTTTCCATTTCAAAATTAGCAGGGTTGAAGATACTTCATTCTACAAGATTCTGTTATTTTGATACCTACCCTACCACTAAATTATGAGTCCTGAGTTGAATATGTCAGTATATATAGTTTATTTATTTATTTAAAATTAACACAAATGAATATTTAAAGTTAGACAATACAAAAGCCAACAGTCCATAGGTATTTAGTATATCACCAAGTTACATGTCCAATACTTAACAGTATATTTACCTCTATGAAGATGTTTAATCGCTTCATCGTAACACTCAAGCTCAACAAGGGCTTGTCCTAGAAAGAAGTGTCCCTTGACCTGGTTGGTGTCAATGTCTAGTGCGCGGCGGCAGTCCTGGCAGGTCGCCTCCCACCTCTTCATCTTCAGGTGGCATAGCGCTCGATTTGTGAAGTACGTAGCTACTGAAGGATTCTTTATCTGTAACAGGAATGAGGAACATTGCATCGTGAATTAAGGCAGTCACATAAATTTTACCATCCCCAAATAAAAATGCTTTTGAGATTGCAGATGTTGTTTTGTTTTAAATTAAAGTACTTAAAGGCTAGCAGTTCCATAGCTGGAACTATGATAGTTGTTTTTGATTTTATGAAACAGAAATCTTACATTTTCATTCACTTGAGTTGATTAATCTAAAATATGTTTCTTTTTACTCCATACACTTGGTCTAAATCATAATTAAATTCACCATTAAATGAATTATCTTAAAAGTAAAACTTTCATCTAACTAAAAATCCATGTCACTGTTTGTATAAATGGTATTTTCATATGTGGCCAAATAAAGAAAAGCTTATATTTTAGAGTGTACTATCAACAACGGAATATAAACTGAAAACTGATTGATATACTAAGTGAATAACATTTACCAAAATTATTTGAAACAAAAACCAAAGTATCAGTAAACGTATTCTGAATTTCAATTGACACATTGAATTGCTTATTCAAGCACTACAACACAAGTGTTGCATTAAGAGATGAGGATGGATTTATAGAATCCGAGTGGATTATGATCTAAGAATACAGTTTATTATACTTACTATAGCCTTCGTGTAACAACTCATTGCATCTTCGTAACGTCGCAAACTAAAAAGTCTGTTCCCTTGTTCTTTCAATTCTTTGTCACTAAGGTTCGCTGTAGAATACATGTGCTTACTCATCGTTACGGCTTATTTGTGTACTGTTTTATGTTCTAAAAACCATACCACCATGTACCATTATACGATGAATTGAACAAAGATCTCGAACTATTTACGCAACTTTCTTACTCACAATCAGAAAGTACCAATTTTATTATTTTATTTTTCCTCCTTCCAGAAATGTTTGACATTGACATTTGTATGACTGACAGGACCGTGACAGGACAGTTGTTCTCTTCTCTGTGGTCCTTTCTACAGTGTCTATGGTCTCCCTTTTAAAGCGCATCTAGACAGTTCAGCCAGGCAGTCCGCCACGTGATGCAAGCTGGGCGTTTTTCAAAAAAAATGTTTAAAGCTTTTTTTTTTCAGAATTCGAATTTTTTTGGTTTTTCTTACTCAGAATCGTTGCTATTATCGATCCTCATACAAGAAAAATAGTGTCCCAGATTTTACTTCATAGTACTCTTTGGATTTTACTATGTAATTTTTTTCTTCCAGTGCGTCACGATTTGGCTCCCGCATAAATTGGCTCCCACTATCTCAGACTAATTAAACTATATGGACACGAAATACCTACGAAATGAGCGTGTATACCTAATCCTGGCGCTTAATATGGCGGCCTGTCAATTCGTGGCTATAGGGTTGTCATCGATTAGAGACAATTATCGATATCAACTTGGACTTTGAAAAATATCGACATCAATATTTGAGTTTTCTCTGTAATTGAAACTGACCGAGACGAATAATAATATCCAAGTACACTACTCTATTAACGTAACTATATTATTTGTGAAGTGTTTTACCAACATTGCATTTTATTGGTACAACCGATAAGGTCGCAGCTGCCTATAGTGTGAATGACACGGTAAGAACAGGTGTAGTCACTTTTTTTTCAAATTCAGGTTTTAATGTCAAGTTTTCATAACGGGCTCAGCATTTTGACATTAGAAACTCATTTTGAAAAAAAAAATTGAGTAGACATGTTCTTTTCTTGGACCCTTCCAATATGGTCAGAAATACAATTAAAATCTGTCGGGTTATTCAGGCCCAGCCCACTGTGTATACTATGATTACTATATGAATGGTGCAGAAGTGAATAAAACAATGGTATTTTTACAAGCTTTTATTTAGCTCACCACGTTTGTTTTTATTATTTATTCTTGTTTCTTGGGTCAAATTTAGTAATTGAAGTTTTGTTGAATTGCGATTCCTCAAAATGTAATGAAAAGATGTATTTTTGTACATGTCGAAGATTTATATTTTCGATGCCGATGACATCAAGCCATTTCCCACGCAAAAATTCACTTTTCGGAAATCTGAAACATAAAATTACTCACATAGTCATTTAATTTAATAGCAAGTTGTCGATATCAGAGCGCAGCACTAGTCAAAATAAGATGTATGATTTAAATGCTAATAATACTGCTGTAAATATAGCGAAACGTGTATTTTTTTGTTGGGAACGATAAATCCATTTCAAAACTGACTATCATTTGGCGGATAGTGCGATTTACTGGCAGTTAACAAAGAAAAACGGCTACTAACCTATGAATGGTCAAATTCGGTTGATTTCTTGATTTCCGTGCACCACATTGCTTTATTGAGCACGCAGGCATTTTGCGTTCACATCTAATATGTGTTCACTACACAAAACCAAGTCCAAAAAAAATATTTTAATACGGAAAATTACGATTTTAACTCTGAGTTGTTTACCACTTGACAGCGCATGTACTACGAAGACATTTGGCGCATGGCACGCGGCTGTAATGTCTGTTTCTAGTATCGGAAGTAAGAGCAACGTAATATCATGCTATCTCTTTCACCATACGCTATCGAAAGTAGGAAAGAAAGAGATAAGTTGTGTTTTTGACCTTCTATGTAGATTTCATGTATATTTGCATAACATAAATGTATCTATAGTAGAATAGGGCCTCTCCATGTATTTATCTACTCAAAGATTACTATTGTCCGCTATTGTCTATTGTCATTGTCAATGTCAAAACTCCAAAACACCCGCAAAATATATAATAATATTGGTGGAGATGTGGAGATCGTTAATTACGGTTTTTAATAATAATAATAATTACGTTGTTTGATTGATTTTAAACGTATTCAAACTATATTAAATAATATCTTTCACTAAACTTACTAATATGATTAACATATTTCATAATTAGTTAACTATCAAAAAATTCTCCTACAAAACCTGGATTTGATTAACTATTAGGTATTAGCTGATAATGGAATCGACAACGCTGGAGAACACAGAGCTAGTGTATGTGAAGACAGAGCCCCCGTGGACAGATATTTGTATAAAGGACGAGCCTGGTGTGCGAGTAAAAGACGGATCATCGTGCTCCGCAGTGTTTGTAAAAGATGAGGCCTCTTGGACCGGTGTGTTTGTGAAAGACGAGCCCTCGTACGCCGATATTTGTATAAAGAACGATCCTTCGCGCTTGGTTGTGTGTAATAAAGAATTGCCAGAGTCATCGGAAGATGTGGACGCGCACGGCATTAGCGAGGGGGTGGCAGTGGGCCTGTATGTCGACCACGTTGTGAAAGTCGAACTCGTGCCCAGCCCCGAGCCCTTACACTCAACCAGTGAGCTACACACAACACAAGGTTAGTTTTTGCATCATGAGTGTAGTTTAGGGCTGCCATCTCAAAAACCTGGCTACCAGGACAAGAAGCGTAAAAACCCCTGATTTGGAAGCTCAGAACCTGGACATGACAACAGATATTTTAAAATTTACCTAGTAGAAAAGCCAATGTCCAACGACAACCCATGACTTGAACATTTTAAACCCGGACTACGAATGAAACCCCGCCTGGACGCACCCTAAACTAGGACAAATCCGGGGAAACTCGGACGGATGGCAACCCTAGTAAAGTAAAATGTAATTTGAAATGTTGAAGTGTTTTGTAATCCCGTTTTGTAAAAAAGCTTGTTCTTAACAATTTAATGATTAATGATGACAAAAGAATAGATACTGGAAGAGTGTTAAAGCAACAGATGATCTTATTGCAAAATATCATTGTTTATATGTTACATTCGTTCATGTTATTAATTACTAATTTTGTCTTTACAGGACAGCAGGAGGATAGTGTCAGACCGAATGCAACTGCTAGGAAATCTTTAGTAAATCGAGAAGGGAAACTAATTGGCAAAAAACTCTTTCAGTGTGATTACTGTAACTACTCAGCCAGCCGTAAAAGAACATTAATATATCATTTGAGCATACACACGGGGCAAAAGCCTTACAAATGTGGCCAATGCAGTTTTGCTTGCCCCCGCAAAAGTACTTTATTACGCCATGATAAAAGCCACTCTGGCAAGAAACCTTTTAAGTGTGGCCAATGTGATTATGCTAGTGCCTACAAAAGTAGTTTGCAACGCCATGAAAAGGTGCATGTTTGTGACAAGCCTTACAAATGTGGCCAATGTAGTTATACAACTGCCTATAAAAATCATTTATTACGCCATAATATGATACACACTGGAGAGAAGCCTTACAAATGTGGCCAGTGTAGTTATGCTAGTAATGAAAAAGGTAATTTAATAAATCATGAAAGGATACATTCTAGTGAGAATCTTGTGAAACCCTACAAATGTGAACACTGTAGTTATGCTAGTAGTCGAAAACGTAATTTACAAGCTCATGCAGCAATCCATACTGATGTGAAACCATACAAATGTGGCCGATGTAGCTATGCTACTTGTCGAAAACAGGACTTAAAAGCCCATGAAGGTACTCATACTGGTGAGAAACCACACAAATGTAGCCAATGTACTTATGCCAGTACAAAAAAAAAAGATTTACTAGCCCATGAAAACATACATAAATTAAAACCAACTAAGAGCGTGCCGGACCACACATAATGAAGGGTTCCGTAACAAAATATTGAATCTTCATAGGAAACTGATGGCATATACGTCCGTTTGTTTAGGAAAGGCAGTTTTTCAAGGATAACTCCCAAAACCTATGCTTGGACCTATGTTGTTCAAAAATAAGACTACTAACTAGTGAAAAGCAATTCAAATGTGGCCAATGAAGTTATGCTACTTCCCATAAACATTTATTAAGAGCCCATCAAAGGATGCGCGAAGATGTACACAAGGGGTATTTGTGCAGTTTCAGCGCACACTGGAACTCTATCAGCGACATCAATACAAATACATATATGTACCAGTGTGTAACCGCCATACGATAAATAAATAAAGTTTCTGAAAGTAATCACACAAACAGTTAAGCACTTTACCACATGGACCATACTTACGGAAGACATGGGCCTGTGACTATACCAGAACCTTGCAATATTGCTCCAGGTTTATGCACATTTATTATTTAAAAGACCTGGTAAAGGTCGCGGGAGTCCGCTGCATGCGGGTGGCGCAGGACCGGCCATTGTGGCACTCTTTGGGGGAGGCCTATGTCCAGCAGTGGACGTCTTTCGGCTGATATGATGATGATGATTATTTGTAGTCTGTACATTTGCCGCTCTAGGCCAGCCGCATATAAGCCTAGAATTTGGCTGTGTGATGCCGCTATTCAGTAGGCTATGTTTTGTAAATTTACAATGTGTTAAAATTAACACAATTTATTTAACCCACAGATTCAAGAAATGAGGTAAGTTAAACAAGTAACTTGAACATTTCAAATGGACATACAATTTAGGTATTAAGGCACTTGTCCCACCGCCGGCGAGTAGCGAGTACTCTCATAGTAATTCTTACTCGCGCGAGTAAAAGCGAGTAAGAATTACTATGAGTGTACTCGCTACTCGCCGGCGGTGGGACAAGTATAACAAAATACTTGAAATAAATGAAATACTCGTAAAAACGCATTTATTGTTTTTTATATTTTCTAACAGACTAGTAAATTATAAATTATAAAGACTGAATGTCTATACAATGCCAGTTTTTTTTAGTTAATGAGCCTACTATAGCTAGTTTAATTATAGATAGGTCTCATATGGCAATTTGGTAGGCTTTAGATTAAGGCAACAGTGCCATCTATGATATCGATGAAAAGCCTTTTAGCCTTTATGCTAGCTATAGTTAAGACGATTTGAACTGATGTCATGAATGGCCTTTGTTTTGAGCTTATGATTAGACATAGTTAGCGAGCGCGTGAAAATTTAGCAAAAAATATTTTTTTCACCACGTAAAATGTTAATTGAATAATGAACTCTATCTTCTTTCACAATAGATTCCAAATTATCTGCGAGATAAAATACCACACACAGCGTGCCAGGTATAAACCCGACAAATGTTGCTTCATTATTTGTTACTTTATTTTGAATCTTTGGCAAGCATGATAGATATTCAATGAACATTTGCAAAATTTGGTACGCGCTCACAAACATTGTCTTTTCAAAAGCTCAGTTCAAATCGTCTTAACTATACAATGTTACTATTTTTACATTTAAAAAATCAACAAAAGACACAAATAAATGTACTGCCCAGTTACACAGGGGATTTATAATTAGGAATTTTCAACGCCGTGTAAAGACTAGAAAAGTCTCGGCTCCATAGATTATAACGCTTGCCTCCCTTTTTGGTATACTTGGACAAATTGATTTTCGAAGTGTTGATGGTAGACTGTTTTTTCTTCTTGGGAGAGTAACTGTAATAATGGTACATTTTTTAAGGCTTTATATTAATATTTTCTGGGTTGTGATAAATTAAGGAAACAATATTAACAGACAGAATTAAAAACCAAAAAATATACTGATTGCTACACTACTTTACTGAGTAAGTTACGTTATCTCAAATGCGAAATTGTGGAACCGATTGGAGTGAGATTTGGCATGGAGAATGGAGATGGTATGAGACTAGGGTAGTTTATATCCCGGGAATCATAACCTAAGGATTTGAAATGGGTGGCGGAAGTTTGAATGGAGGTACGATATAAAAGAGTCCTACGCGGACGAAGTCGCGGGCAAAAGCTATAAATAATAATAGCCTAGCTCAGGGTTTCTAAAATTGTGGTCCATGGACCCCTTAGGGGTCCGTGACATGATTGCTAGGGGTCCACGGCCTCTTCGTTCACTCTTAACATAGGTAGAGGTTGGTAGAGGTTAGAGGTACGTAGGCCAGGGTCAGGACACATGGGGCGCTATGTCGGGTAACCTCCTCGAGTGTCTGGACTCTATCGATTCCTCTTGATTCGGTTGATCCGCAGGAATGGGTAGTGTCTTGGCCGGCGCGCCCTGGAGACAACGGCAAGTGATAACTTAGTGAACCCTAAGTTATCGCTTGCTGGTGCTACCAATAATCCGACACGGGGGGGACGGGGGGTTCCGCCCAGGGAATCGCTAGATTCCCCAGGTGCGGCTTGAGGGAGAGGCCATTGCCGTTTGCCTCTATAATAAATAACGGACCCGTAACCCTGACAAATCCTCTACTATCAGAAGATTCATGTAAGGCGCGGGGGCTACAACCGTCAGGCCGGGGCCGAGTTGTGGCTGCGAGGGTGAAAACCTCTATAAAAAGTTACAAGGGGACCTGAGAGGGTGAATCCGAGGTTTATCACCCTCTCCCGGCGTAGAGGTCCTTTGGTCGGGTCGGGAAGCGTGTGGTGTCGCCCTGCACGCTTACGACGGGAGGGGGGGGGGGGGGGGGGCTTTTGCCTCGGTAGTGAGGGCAGCTGCGGCTGTTGCCGAGGGGCGTCGTGGTGAAATGTTCGCGATCCCATGACGCCCCTACTACACGGCAGAGAGGGCATACCTTGGTGGTTTTAGACGGTAGTCCGGGGGGTTCCCGGGAGCCCGTCATACCCATCCTAGTTCCTCGCCTAGGTGGTATGCGTAAAGGCATTACCCCAAGTAAAAAAAAAAAAAAGGGTCAGGACACATGTGATTTTTTCCTCATTTTCTTCAACAGGGGTCCGCGGTATTTTTGAAACTCTGAAAGTGGTCCATGCTTAACAAAAGTTTAAGAACCACTAGCCTAAGCCATTGCCCCAACGAAATCCTCTGCGCTCCCACGACAAGCGCCGCTACCGCCGCCGCCCCCGTCTGAAGTCGTGGCCGGGCCCTAAGAGTCACCATTCGCTTTCTGATGTGGTTTCAAAGTGTTTCACGCGTTGAGAAACGCTAGGCTAAGCGAGCGTGACACTCCATCAAATTGGAATGCTACATTTGATTAGTAAATTAACCCCCTAACCTAGAACACAGCCGGAGCCGTGAGATAATATATGCCTATAAATTAGTAAATAAAATTATTTTTGAAATAAGTATGATTAGTAGTTTCGGAGATTACCCCCACAATAAACTAAATACTACCTTTTTAATAGAAGTCATAGTGAGGGAGATAACCGTAGGCAAGAACGATTTATATGCGACCTCAGATGGCTTTAACGTTTTTCCTTTGCCTAACCTGGCGCTGATCGCGTTCATGTCAGACAAAGCATATTCGTCCCTCGCACTAGGTACATACCTACCTACTTGCTAGTGTAAGGGACAAATGCTAAATGTCCCACATTAGAGCGATCATGACATTCATGACATAATAGGTAGTTTCATGATACAAGTGTGGAAAGTAGGTAAAGGGTGCGCACGTGTGTCATACCTATACAATATTTTACAGTGCATCATGTTAGGAAATAAACAAAAGGTTTATATTTTTATATTAGGTACAGTCGCCATCACATACATCGGAGCAAACAAGCAGCTCACAAACATCGGAACACACCTTTATTTTCAAGGCATTAGGGTGGATGTGCCAATATTTTTGAACACCTATAGTGTACCGATGTATGTGATGGAGACGGTACGTACCTGTTTCAAAAAAAAACATTCCCGCAAGTGTGTGGGAATAACACCCGCATTTCATTCCCGCACGGCTGTGCGGGCATAAGGGACTTCCTATGTTTATGTTAACCCGTAAATACACACTTTCTGAGCAAGGGCATTGTAATTACTTACGAAGCTGTTGTCGGATCTTTGCAAAGCGGCGGTTTGAGGGGCAGCTTCAAGCGCATTCTCATTAAGGGACACGGGAAGTGGATGTTGCCGAAGTCCATGATGCCATCTTGCTTACAGTCATGCTGTAAGGAACAGTATAAACACATAAGAGAGGAGAGGTCAATTTGACTTGACGTATGGTATATCGATATCGATGGCAAAAAGCGGAAAAGTAGGTATATAGTAACCGCCACATGCTTATTATTATATCGAGCCCGTTATGTCCCACTGCTGAGCAAAGGCCTCCCCTCTCCCCTTCCATTCATCGCGGTCTTGAGCAATAACTGGCCAGTCTTTTAAAAAGGAGTCCAAGTTATCCCGCCATCGCCGACGAGGTCTACCGCGTCTCCGTTTTGAGTGTTGGGGCTTCCACTCCGTGGTCCCTTTGGCCCACAGCTCGCCACATGCTTAATTTTTTTTATTGCATATTTGTAATCAACATCATTTTCTGCGTCGAATGGTCGGGGTCCCAAGACTCTACGATGATTAGGAAGAACTGGACTACGTTGTAAAAAAATTACGACCACTAATTCCTTTTCTTTTCAAAGATTCTATTAGTTTATTTGTAAACATAGGTTGGCAGGGTGTTACATTAATTCTGGGTATCGCTTTGTTTTGCCGTTTGGCATACACATATTGCAGTCCAGAAAGTCCAGATATTGCATGCTTGTACTTAGAAACTAATTTAAAGGCTGAAACGCACTGAAAGCGGTGGCGCGTGGCGGTGCGGCGCGGCGCGGTGCGGAGGCGGTACCGGTTGTAATGTTGGAACTAATGCGAAAGGGTCCGCACAGAATACCGCGGCGGGACAAGGCGCGGCGCGGTATTCTGTGCGGACCTTCTCATATTAGATCGAACATTACAACCGGTACCGCCTCCGCGCCGCGCCGCTACCGCTTTTAGTGCGTTTCCAGCTTGAATAACAATTCAGATAATTTCTCATTTAAATTAAATACGATACTGTATACAGAAAGACAATGGCATTTTACAGCTCCCAATTTTACACCTCTCATTACTCGAGCTTGTGTTTGATCTGATTGGTTTAAGGCGCTCTTATTAGACGATATTTAGGTATTTGCGGAGGTGAGGCAGACGGAGCGGGAGACGCGCGTCCCGCGCACCCCGCTAACGGCCTTATTCTGTTGGCATCCGTATTCGGCTCGTTTTTGCAGATCATACGATCAAATGTTTGTCTTCTTGAATAATTGTTTTATTTTTCAAATCTTGGTTGATTTGTGTAAGATTGTCCCCAAATATTTATTGTTAATTTATTTATTTAAATCTATTTTTTTTAAGAAAATAAGGAATAATAGGTAGTTACAGTTCTTAAGTACATCGTAGTATGATGACATCAATTATGGACACTTACTTTCCAAAGATATGTTAGTACAGATTTCTTCATCATCAATCCACCTATCGCTTTCCCAGTTCCTATGTGGGTGCTTCCGTTTTCCAAATACGTAGAACTGATAAAATAATAGTACATCTTCACTTCCTAAGGGTGAACGTCACCAATTATGGATTGTACTAATATATTACAGGTTTTTTAAACCGAAATAAAATCGATTACTTCTATAGGTAAAGTTATAGCGCCGGTTAACACCTGCTTAAGAAACCATCAAAAATAATAAACAAATAGCTATGTTCATCTATTTATCTCCTGGCAAATTATATTATTACCATGTATGTCTTTCCCGCTCACGGGACAATGATGTCCCGGACCTTTGGGAGGCATGCGTGGGGCTAGGTACCTACAAAGTACCAACGGAGCCAACACGTAGAGGCCCTTTTGACAATTTAATGAAATGCAAGGAGTATTATTACCATAATTATTACCTTTGTTACATAAGTATGACTGACTGATCAAAATCTGGATAATTAGACCACTGTTAGTCAGAAGAGCATTTTATTATACAGGGTGGTTATTTTAAGACCAGCAAGTTCTTCAGTACATGACTATGTCTATTAAAAATGTAATTTGACCAAACATCATATAAAAATAACAAATTCAATTTGTATCTTAAATACCTAAAAGTGTTATGTCACTGCGCTTGCGCGGCGCGTGCTGCCTACCATGCCACCTCGACCAGCGGCCACACCGCGATGGACCTTGATACTCTCAACAAGCCAACAAGATTAGGCTTATACTTGGCTCTATACTCCAGGCAAAATACGGTTTCAAAAATCATTAATTTATAATAGCGTTTTTTTGTATATTTCATTTTTAATCGTTATTCTAAGATGCTTTTACACAAGAATCCAACAAATTTTCCAACCGGAAGTAATTATATAAATATAAATTAAGCTTTAATTGTCTTTTTTTGTTTGATTTATATTGAATTTTTTAAAGCAAATGTAAATTTAGGTAAAAGCCTCCTCGATCTCATGCCATTTTTTTCGGTCTTTAGCCAACTGCATCCAGCTAGGTCCGGCGACCTCAGTTATGTCATTGGTCCAACGTCTTCGTCGTCTACCTTTCCTTCTTTTGCCTTTCGGCCCCGACCAGTTTGTTGCTTCCAGTGCCCTTCTTTTCTCCTAATATCTGGCGATATATGGCTTTTACCCGAATGGGGTCCATATAAGAAAGAAAAAATGGCATAAATCTTTTAGATTTAGTAAATATGTACTAACACAAACAATATGGAATAAATAAAGCTTAAATAAATATATATATATATATATATATATATATAAACTAGCTGTTGCCCGCGACTTCGTCCACGTATAACATGTTATCGTCTAAATGTTTGTTTAAGAAATTTAAATGTTTGTTTAATAAAAAAAAACATTGAAATTAGTTTTGTACAGTCAGCATCAGATAGTTAGTAGCAGCCTAGGTAACCAAATATATCGCAACACGTCTTTGTTACTATAGGTGTAAGGATGTGTTACGATATATTTGGCTACTTTGGCTGCTACTAACTATATGACGCTGACTGTACCTAGTCTTTAAGTAAACAGTCTAAAACCGAAGTTACAAATCCCTTACTTTAAAAATGTCTTGCTCTCCATACAAACTAGAAGAACTGTATATCCTAGAAGTAGGTATTTTTGTCAAGACCAATCCAAGCATGTTCAGTAACGTTTCAGAAGGCCGCAGATTTCCGACACGTAAACAATACAAACAAAAATTGAAAACTTTGCAGGGTAGCAACAACACAGCGCTAATCAGAGGCGGAATCTTGGGAATGGCACCAAACATTTTCAATAAAATTCCAGACCGAATTAAACACTGGATATTAATAAATTTAAAAGACAATTGACTTCAGATTCAGATTCAGATTTGTTTATTATCATAATTTTACAATTGAAATCATAGTACAATGAATATACAGATAAAAATGTATTAAAATTATAACTTGTCAGTTACAATAAAATACAATAGATGTGTACAGTTGTGTACAGAATTGTTATTATTTGTAAATAGTTTAATAATACTCATACTCATAGCATAATGCTATTACATAAAATAGAGAAAGAAAACATAAAACAAATATTAACGTCAAGCTTTTAAGATCTTGTTATTTAGTCATTTGAAAGAAATTCTTGTAAACTATACAGTGTTTTTTCAAGCAATAGTTGTTTTACATGGAAGCGAAAAGAGTTGTCGTTCGTTATGGTTTTAAGGTTTGAAGGTAGCCGGTTAAAAAGTATTTGTCCTATTAACTTCGGAAGTTTTGTGCCTATTCTAAGTCTGGGCGAGGTTGTTTTGAAGTGGATACTTCTTTGCTCGCGTTCTTGTATAGGGGTACAGTTCAAAATGTATCACGTAACTTCCGGATTAACTTTTTGTAGAGAAGCCTAATCTGATTTCAAATAATTGTTTGTTACATGTTTTAATCCTTCTTTATTAGCTATTAGTTGTTAATCACAAAATGTTATTTAGTTTATGTGACGGGCATGAAAACTATGCTGAAATGACCGCCATTTTCAATGCCTCGCGAGTCAAACGAGCTACGTCAGTCAATGTTGCTATATATACCGATTTATCTGTGCTTATACAGATTTTAGTGAATTAATGCAGATATATATTTTACGGGGACAACCAACAAATAAGTATCCACTTAAACTTAATTAACGGTTGTATCTCGGACACAACCCGCTTCTTTTTAAGTTATTCGCATTTCTCATTGATCTCGAACTATTTTCACCTCTCCTTTGAAATTCATTTGGATAACGTTTAACATACATCAAAACTTCCAATATATAAGTTGAAACTGATGTTAAGATACTAAGTTTTCTTAAATGTTCGCGACACGTGTATCTGTCCTTTGCATAGGGAAGTACTCTAATTGCACGTTTCTGGATCTTTAGGATGCGCTCATAATCCGTACTGTTGCCCCAAAGCATTATCCCGTATGAAAGTTGAGAGTATATGTACGCATAATACAGCTCTTTTAAGCAACTTTCTGACACAAGTGGTCTTAACTGTCTTAGAGCATAGATCCCTCTTGCTAACTTACTGTATAATGTATCTATGTGATCTTTCCATGACATTATTGGATCAATCATTTCAATCAATAGATCAATATTTGATTGAAAAGTGTTATTATACCATTAAAGATTACTTAAACGACCCTACGACATAACATGATTCCATTCCAAACATTCTTTAGTTATAATATTCTTTAGTTATA
This sequence comes from Epinotia brunnichana, assembly GCA_963854355.1. Taxonomy (NCBI): domain Eukaryota; kingdom Metazoa; phylum Arthropoda; class Insecta; order Lepidoptera; family Tortricidae; genus Epinotia; species Epinotia brunnichana. The sequence continues at coordinate 10,111,741 of OY977942.1, forward strand.
GTATTTTTTGAGAATTTTTGACATGTATTTGAAGTATTTAACACCAATCACTGTATTGAAAATTTTTTTTTAATTTTTATAAATATATTAGCTGGCTGAAATATTTTGTAAACCTACATTGTGGGTAATGCACAGAAGTCTTATATTTTGTATACCAACAATACTTGTAAAAGTTGTAACCTATGTTTAACAAAATAAATGTAATTGAATTGAAAGTACTTAATTTGTATTCTAATAAGTAATCTTTATGCAAAAATTTAAGTCTATCTAGCTCTAAAAATAAAGTTTCTCCCATACAAACTTTGCACCCCTATTTACACCCTTTAGGAATGGAATTTCCAAAAATCCTTCTTAGCGTTGCCTACGTTGTAAAAGGTAGTTCTGGTGTAAATTTCAACTCTTTAGTCTTAGTAGTTTCGGCTGTGCGTTGATGAGTGAGTGAGTGAGTGAGTCATATCAATAACTCCATACCGACAAAAGGTATGTTCACTTACATAACGTCACATTTATTTGCTTTAGTGGGCTTATTTTTAAAGGGGCATGGCGGGGGAGGCTTGGTAGTTATTTGGAGAAACAGCGGTGGCAGAGTGAGTTCGAGATGTGAAACGGCATACTTTAGTGTTTTGTGATGGGTATCATGTGCACAAACAGCTGGCAAAGTTTTGCAGCTGTATAGGGGAACACCCTGTAGTACTTTGTACCCGACTGCCTCAGAAGGAAGTTTATATTTTTCGAGCGTATGTAACATCATATCAGCCGAAAGACGTCCACTGCTGGACATAGGCCTCCCCCAAAGAGTGCCACAATAGCCGGTCCTGCGCCACCCGCATCCAGCGGACTCCCGCGACCTTTACCAGGTCATTAGTCCACCTTGTGGGGGGCCTAACCACGCCGCGCCTTCCGGTACGTGGTTGCCACTCGAGAACCTTTCCGCCCCAACGGCCATCGGTTCTACGTGCAATGTACCCCGCCCACTGATACTTAAGTTTAGCGATTCGGAGGGCTATATCGGTTACCGTGATTCTGCTGCGGATAGCATCATTTCTGATGCGATCGCGCAGAGAAACTCCCAGCATAGCCATCTCCATCGCCCTTTGAGTGACTTTGAGCCTTCTTATGAGGCCTATAGTAAGCGACCACGTTTCCGTTCCATATGTCATCACTGGCAACACACACTGGTCAACGACTCTCGTCTTGAGACACTGCGGAATATTGGACGAAAAGATGTGCCGTAGCGTATGTATGCATGTATGTCTATGACGAAGATGAGGAAGGGCCTACTGCTGGTGGAGTGGCAGGGTCTTTTTCCGCACTCGTTTTTAATAGAATCTACTAAACAGCAAGTAAATATACTTCAGTTCACCAACTCGTTTAGGACTTTAGTCTAGGTAGTCGCTATCCGGCGCAATAGCCCTAAATGCTTTTGATATATTTCTGTATGAATAAATAAATCTATTATTCGTACAGTCCATGATTGGTACCATTACCCCCCCAACCATGTGCTCGTGTCCGAATCCGATTTACACCCGACTACTTACTACCTAACAGTTCTAAATACGTATTCAGGATAACTGAAGATTTTTATTGACATCTTGTCAATATGCTCCAGCTACCTACACTGAAAAAAATGGTTTGTTGGATTTACCAAATTAGCTAAGGTTGGCTGAATTACATGGAAACTAAGATAAATATAACAAAACCTCGCTATTGGACTTACAAAACTAAAAAGGTTGAAGTCGCTACCAGACTTCTGGTGTAAATCAACAAAGAGTATTTTACATTTTACAAAACAAATCTCAACAATTTGGTTTGGTTGATTATATCATAAAAATATAATAAATATAACAAGGCCTCGCGGTTGAACTTACAGAACTAAAAAGGTTGACGTCAAAATATAGTCCTTACCAGAGTTCATGGTGTATATTAACAAAGAATATTGTACATTTTACCAAACAAATCGCTACAAATCGGTTTGGTAGATTTTATAAATCAAATATGATAAATATAACAAGACGTCGCGGTTGAACTTACAAAACTAAAAAAGGTTGAGGTCAAAATATAGTCACTACCAGAGTTCATTGTGTTAATTAACAAAGAATATTGTACATTTTACCAAACAAATCCCTACAAATCGGTTTGGTAGATTTTATAAATAAAAATATGATAAATGTAACAAGACATCGCGGTTGAACCTACAAAACTAAAAAAGGTAGAGGCAAAAATATAGTCCGTACCAGAGTTCATGGTGTATATTAATAAAGAATATTGTAAGTATTACCAAACAAATCTCTACAAGTCGGTTTGGTAGATTTTATAAATAAAATATAATAAATATAACAAGACATCGCGGTTGAACTTACAAAACTAAAAAAGGTTGAGGCCAAAATATAGTCCCTACCAGAGTTCGTGGTGTATATTAATAAAGAATATTGTAAGTTTTACCAAACAAATCTCTACAATTTGGTTTGGTTGATTTTATCATAAAAGTATGTTAACTATAACAAGACCTCGCGGTTAAACTTACAAAACTAAAAAGGTTGACCTCAAAATATAGTCCCTACCAGAGTTCAAGCTGTTAATTAACAAGAATATTGTACATTTTACCAAACAAACTTCTACAATTCGGTTTGGTTAATTTTATATTGTAAATATGATAAATATAACAAGATTTCGCAGTTGAACTTACAAAACTAAAATTAAACTTACAAAACTAAAAAGGTCAACCCTCGAAATATAGTTCCTACCAGAGTTCATGCTGTTAATTAACAAAGAATATTGTACATTTTACCAAACAAATCTCTACAATTTGATTTTTTTTATTTTTTTTTTTTTAATTTATTTTATAATTAAAATATGATAACTATAACAAGACCTCGCGGTTGAAATTACAAAACTAAAATGGTTAAGGTCAAAATATAGTCCCTACCAGAGTTCATGGTGTAAATTAACAAAGGATATTGTACATTTTTACCAAACAAATTTCAAGAATTTGGTTCGTTTGATTTTATGATAAACATATGATTAATATAACATGGCCCTGTGGTTGAACTTACAAAACTGAAAAGGTTGAGGTCAAAATATAGTCCCTACCCAGAGTTCCTGGTGTAAATTAACGAAAAAAAATGAACATTTTACCAAACACGTCTCTACAATTTGGTTAGGTTCTATCAAAAAACTGGCCAAGTGCAAGTCGGACTCGCGCACGAAGGGTTCCGTACCATTATCTGTAAACATATTTATTTTATTCTGTTTTTAGTATTTGTTGTTATAGCGAAAACAATTATTAGTAATAATATTAATATTAAAGACAGACGGACAGCGGAGTCTTAGTAATAGGGCCCCGTTTTACTCTTAGAGTACGGAACCCTAAAAACGAGTCATTTAGGGATTACGCGGTATTTTCGATTTTTGGTAAAGTGACGTTCAACGCTCGAGATCACAAACTTGTATTATTCATTGCGCCAACTTCATAAACAAGTCTGCAAAAATCAGAACTACCAACCCCGCCAACTACCCCGTACTTTCAGGCGACATAGTTACTTATTAAGAAAAGTCGTATCATTTTTAATTACCGCGATGAGTACGAAGAAGGCAAAGCCCATGGTTGTAGGTATATGTTTCAGTTTAAGTTCTAGTAACATTGTTACAAGGTTTATTATTCCAGTTTAACAAGGTTTTACAAAATAAATATCACGGAACAATATACTTAACACAAATATAATGCGGATTTCAGTAGCGTTGATATCTTTAGATATTCAAAGGCATCTTTTAAAATGCAAGTAATTAATAGTGTTAAGAATAAGCAGCATAAATAGTATTAGAAATAGGTAACTCACCTCTTATCATGTTTAAAAATGTTGTAGTATTATACTTAAGTTACTAAATCTATTTGATTCACTCTAAATATGGGATTTATACAATAGTATTGTCATTAGGATAAACTATAGCAATATATTCTCATTTGCGGTAACCTATATAGATTGACATGCTTGGTTATGCTTTCATCTTCAAAACAAAAAAAAACATTTACTCAAACTTAATTAAAAAAAAATCATCTCTATTTCACAAATGTTGTGATAGTCCGTTCAATTGTTTACATATCAAGTTATCTAGGTAAACCTGTAATTGGCCATACTACTGTGTATTATAGTATAAGTTACGTACTTTGTATCGCTGTTGGTTTTCTGAATAAATAATAATAATAACTAATGCACTTGCTAGTTAGAGCAACAAAGAGAGAGATAAACGAACTTAGTTTGTTTTGGTTTTGCGGTAGCTCCTCAGACTACACTAAGCTAAATGAGATAAGTAGGTACCTATTAGGTATATTGTGTAAATACGTAAATATATATAATAGTTAATAGTTAATGTAGTTAGCACAATTATTAGAATTACGTACGACTTAGTTTTGCTTCAATCATTATTAAAACGACATTACTTAAGTATCATAACCCATAAGGCATAGGTAACTGTATGCAATTGTATGTAACATGTATTTAACCTAAACCTATTTACAAATTAGTAATTAATTAATTATTAACTCAGTACTTATTATGATGTTTATAATTACACAGACAAACTATTCCGACAGTTTTGCGAGACCATGTTAGTTATTATGTTTATATACTCTGTGTATTAAATAAAATTAAATAATAATCTAGGCCGCTTTTCACGTTGTATGTAGGTACCTACCTAGCTAGACTATACCCAAATTAATAATTTGCAGAGCCATACCACAGATTGCTATACTTATTCCCAGACAGAAAAAGTAAAGTTGCGTAGGTACTTACTTAATGATTTTTTATGTAGTAATTAGGCTTTAACGACGTTAATGTTTTCGTGGCTTTTCCTTAATACGAGTAAGTAATATCCTTCCTTATCGTGTGAATGTGAAAGTGTGTTAATTGGTTGGTCCTTCCTTGGTGTTTGTTTGAACGTCTTCATAAATAAGCAAAATACTTACGTTTGTCACGCGGGCCAAGCCGCTGACAAAACTAGTAAGTAGATACTACATGGTGTACCCATGTAGGTACAGTCAGCAGCAGAAGTAGCAACACAAAATAACACGCTCGAAATTATCTAGAAAGTCCGTATCCTCTTGACATTAGAGCCATGTGTAGGTCATTTTGAGCACTTTGACCCGCGCAGCTACTTTTGGTGCTGGATGTACCTTTAACTTTATCATTGATTAATTCACGTCTTAAAATATACAATTGGTAAATTACCTAAATACCTAATCATTACATAGTATACAACAAAGTCGCTTACGTTTTTTTCAATAGATACTGATTCAAGAGCAAGGTTTATATGTATAATTCATGCATGTATTATACGTATAAATCCGTGCGAAGCCGGGGCGCGTCGCTAGTTATAAGTAATAAATCATTTTGTCTTTACTTGTTGGTCGTAGGAATGAGATTCTATTGCTTTGTTATTTTGCAACCTTTCACGCCACACAAAATAGTATTAAGTACTTACCTTGTCTATTTTTTCCAACAACATTAACACGAAACATTTGGCGTTTAGTAGGTACATAGGTAACTATCTACTCGTACCTTTTGAGAAAGCGCTGCAGTCACTACCAGACCTATACCTTGTTAAAATTACCAAAGAGTTTGGTAATTTTAACTAGGTAAAAGTCTGGTACATTTTACAAAACAATACCGCTGCATGCATAGTTCCATCCTACTCAATTTATAAACATAATAGTGAGATGTGACTATTCCCCTCCCCGACTGCCCTGCGGAGGTGCGCCCCTTCCCCCGGCTACAGCATCTTGCGATGCGCGCGCGGCGCGGCAGGCTTCATTGCGTTGAGGTAGTTCATTGTATATAGTCACTTTGTTTTGTTTGCTTTTTAATGAAATTTTCTTGGTGCGCCATTTCATTTCGGCTGGTGCGTGGTGGATTTAGTTTGCAAAGTGTAAACAACTATGGGTAGTGATCTCGACGATGACTTAAGTGTGGGGGTGACTGAATATTTGAAGGAATGGGGATTATCTCAATCTACCATAACAAGTTTTGAAGGTAAGCATTAGAACGATATTACACTAAAAGTGCTAAATTGGCAACACTGATACCTTACTAATTAATTGTGAATAAGAATGATATTGTATGTGAATAACGTACTTATTCCATTGTTAGTTCTTTTTTGTCTGAAACACAGGGTAACCTATAGTTGACACCGTATATGGATCCACCCATACCTCCTTATTATTAATGATTAAATATAATAATTTTGTGATTATAGTTTAATATGAATAGGAAGCTTAACTCAGGCTTAGATATTGACCTAGAAATATTGGTTACGTATTACCTACCTAATTACTTTGATTAATTTACAAAACGAATTCCAGTAAAATTTACCAAATCGGTTTGGTTGGCCATCTTTGCGTTTGTATTTTGTCTGTATGTAACTAACTGAACATTAAATAATGAGTTTAATGACATATATGTCTTATTTTTTAGAAAATCAGATTTCGTTAATTTTGCTCGACTCCATTCAAGAAATGAACTGAAGGAGCTGATTCCCAGTTTAAAGGAAATACTATTATTCAAGCGGGGGTTGAACAAACTCCAAAACATTATTCATGTAAGTATTCCTGTCTGTTTTACATTTATTACCCATACTACATTTAAATGCGAAAGTGTGTCAGTATGTTTGTTGCCTCTTAACGCTTAAACCGCTAAACCGATTTAGATGAAATTTGGTATTTAGATAGTTTGAGTCCCGGGGAAGGACATCGAATAGTTTAAGTCGGTGAAGTAGGTGGTAAACAATTGTATGGAGCTATCAGTTCTATCGGAAGCATTATGCTGAGATAGAACCGTTTCGTGACAAACGCTGTGTGTTGTTTGTCTCGAATAAATGTTTCTTTCTTTCTTTCTATCTCCTTCCTCGGGACTCCAATTATCTCGATACCTACTAAATTTCATTTCCTTCAGCTCAGCGGGTTAAGCGTGAAGAGGTAACAGACATACAGATATACAGACAGACACACTTTCGCATTTTTTATACTAAAAGGTACGAAATTTGAAATAAATGATAGCCTGTCATATTCTCATATATACTCGTAAGGTACATAACTGGAAAGTTTCTTAAAAAATCGTCCAGTAGTTTTTGAGATTAATTGAAACGTACATTCATCCATACATCCAAACTTTCGCATTTATAATATTAGTAGGATTAGTATAGATACGGTTAAAAGTAAACAATATATTTTAATTTCCAGAACGAAAGCGAAGTCCTCACCCAGCTGGACTATTGGATAAAAGCCCAAATGGCTAAGGGACTGCGGTGCCAACCCATCATCATTGCTGTCGGACCGACCATCGATGCCCTAAAGGACTTTTATGTTGCTTATGACGACATCCTTTATAATATCGACTCATTCCTGAAAGCGCTGGACGTTTGCTTCAAAACTTTTCACTGCCTTGATGCAGAATATGGTTGGCAACATCTCGCTGCCCCAATATTATAAACTTCAAATTTCAAGTTGATAAAATTGCAACATGGAACCTTATAATATTGGAGCAGCGAATTCTGTTGATTCTGGAATCTACACAAAGACGTCAGAATACGGTGCGCTATTTTTGCAAACGATACTCCACTGAGAGCCCAGTCTATAAGACTACTCAGCAAATTTTATCATGACTTGTAACTCAGCCTATAAGATTCACACTTACTACGTATACCGTGAACCTCTGGTATCTATCTCGTAAACTTAAAATTAAGATATGTACAGCCAAGGAATTTGATTCACGTACGGTCAGCCGCAGAGAAAGAATGTGGGCCGCAACCTGGCAGCCTTTTGACTTTTATTATAAGAAAGGTTTTGTACCCTACTGAGTCACTGACATAATTTTAAAATAAGTGATCTACAGTTTATTGTATCGATTCGCAAAATAAATTTTATTACATGTACCAAAATTCGGACTATTTTTCTTTAAACCACCGTATATAGCCCTTATAATATTAAATAAGGTTACTGGTAAATCGACGTTATTCCTTTTAACAGTGATATCTATTTAAAAAAAGGCAATTTGTAAATGTTCACTCTCTAGGAACTGCTGATTTTCGGATAGCCTTCATGACCTTTTTAATTGCAAATGAGCTTTAGCTTTATTTTACTATATCTCCCTAAAAAGAAATACGTTGGTTACCAATAAGCCTGCATATTTTTGAAGTGTTTGTCTTTAGCTTTTTTCATCTACAATATTTTTAGGGTGTGGCTACGAATAATCTTCAATCTACATAGAAAACTACGTAGTTTGAAAATCTAAACTGCTATAATTTTACTCTCATACCATGTCAGCAATATTGCAAGTTTCTAATTTTCAATGATACCACACCCTATTTATACTCTGGAAATCAAAAATGTGTTTGGTGATATCTACCCAAAAAGATGTGTACATTTTACTAATGTTAGTTTGATAAATTAACCAAACTAACACCATTAAACTGTACACTACTTATTTGGTACGTTTTACTAAAATAAGACCGGTACAATTAGCAGAACAAGCACTGATAAAATCTTGGTAGATATTACTAGTAAACATTTGGTAAAAACTACAGTACAAATCTGTTAGATATTACCAAACCAATTTTAGGAAAAAATACGAAACACATGATCGATAATACTTAATTATATTTGATAAAATGCGATCCACTTATAGTAGATAATACAATATTATCTTTGATATAAAGCACGATCCAATCTGATAGATGATACTAGACTAACTTTGATGAAAACTGCGTTACATATCTGGTAGATATATCAAACACCTTTAGTAGTAACTAAAATATAAATCTGGTAAATATTACCAAACTAAAGCTGACAAAATACACCGAACGTGATTAGTAAATACTACTTAACTTTGTTTGTTAGAGTTCACCAAATAAATTACATTATACTTACAAGTTAAGTTCAGCTCTTTCAATCAAAATGATTTAATACATTGTACCAATAGAAAGTGCTATATCTACCAAATTGTGTTGTAGATTTTACCAAATTACTTTTGCATTTTCTACTGACTAACTTCGGTAATTTGTACCAAAAAATAGTAACAGTAGAACATGCCAAAGGTATTTGGTAAAAAAAGACGAGCATGTTTGGTAAAATGAAAAATATCCGTTTGGTAGATTACACCAAACTACATTGAAAAAAAATATACTTAACTACTTTGATAAGAAGGTTACTAAAGTACTTTGTTTAAAAATGTACTAAAGTTCTTTGGTGAGAAACGTTACTAAAGTACTTTGGTAAAAAAAATACTAAAGTACTTTGATGAGAAATGTTACTAAAGTACTTTGGTAAACAATTTTACTATTTACTACAAAATATAGGTGTAATCTACCAAATAAATTTGGTACAACACCAACTTATTTAGTTTGATAAAATCAACCAAAATTCGTGATAGGACCGAAATCAACCGCTAACTTTGGTAACATTTACACGGAATCTGGTAAATCCAACCTAACATTTTTTTCAGTGTATTAATACGTTTTAGGTGCGGATGTAGAAACGCTTTAATGTAGTAAATATCGCATACCTTATATTTGTTATTCTATCATTTCGAATGTGTTCTCCAGCATGTATTAGCGTTTCCTATTCCTTTATATATTTTTATTTACCTTGATAACTCGAAATAATTGCTGCAAAAAGGCGTATTTGCGTGCCAGGTAAACATTCACAGGTCCGTCGTCGGCAGTGGCCACGGGCGTACTAAATTGTACTCGCCCCCGCGCATGCATGACGCGGACACCCGGTTTTTCAGACAAATGACCAAATGTATTGAATTATCAAACATATTGAAATTCTAAGAAGCCGGTAGATAGATCTACCAAAAAGCTACCTGTCATAACAAATTTCATTGTAATATTCCAAATAACTTTTGAGATATTTCGAGTTTGGTGGTAAAAAAGCACTGTTTTGAAAGGCAAAATCTATCGAGGTTTTTGTAAGCAATCGTGATTTTACGAAGTACGAACATAGCCAATGAACTGAAGATATACATATCAAAAATTTGGATCTCTAGCAATAGTACAAGTATACTAATAATCGGTTTGGAAAAGGCACTGTTTCGATGCGCAGCTGCATACAGCGCCTTAAGCAAATCTAGATCCGCGCCCTACATGAATTTTCTGCTCTGTGATTGGTTGAAAAAAAATCTAGTAGGGCACGCGCTGCAAGAATACTGCTCTGTGATTGGTTGAAATATTGAAGCTGCGCGCTCCACTCGCACTGATCTGGAGGTGAATTTGTCAATTTCGTCAATTTTTGATTGGTGCGCTTGTATGAAACATAGATTTTTCTGTCTTTTGTAGTTATTTATTTCCTCGCAAATGTGATGAAAAACATTCGGCGTCGGGCTTCTGATACTCGTAGACTCTTGTTTGAAATATTCCACGTATGCCCCTCGTTAAGAGGGCATAGTGGCGTGGGCTTCTCTCCCTCTCACTGAACATAAGCGTGAGCGAGATGGAAGTGCGTGCTAAAAGCGCGGATATCATGTTTTTTAATTATATTTTTTTGTGCGTACATTTAAGTATAAGCAAAATCCTTTTACCAGATTTGAGAACTTATCATTGTACAACTATTAAACCAAAAATCATTGTTAAAGATGGGAGGGTCTTAAAGATCCCACCAAAAACATATAAAAGCAGGGTTAGGTTTGAAAAATAAAAGTATCGAGAAAATGATTGCCAATCGTGTTTTCACTATTAACAGACTGAAGAAAAACAGTTTAAGATTCATATACTTATTAAGAACAGATATGTAATCACTATAGATGTTGAGATCTAGGTCGATAAACATTGGCAAATTTGCATATGGGGGCTCTTAAACCATGTACTTACTATTGTACTACAATACTATTGTAGTTTGGTTCGCAGACATATTAATCATATCTTATTATTGGTAAATCTCTGAATAGGTACTCACTTTGCTTAATAGGGATGGGTTAGCCTTCGGATTGTATTGATCAAGGACGATCTTGCACCAATCCCACAATTTGTCGTCGGCTGCACCGCGTCGGTCTAACCTCTCCGACAACTGTTTCATGTTACGGATCGGAAGCAGCTTCTAATGGAATTCAATAATGGTATAAATACAGGCACATAGCTAAAGTTAGTAGATTACGTTAAGAGCAGATACATTCAGAACCTGATGAGTGGTCGATCCTGGGATCTAAAAATTGAACACTGCTGCGAAGCACCGCAAAAAAGGGATCTAAGAATGAACACTGCATTGGTTGCTACTTCAATGGAATCATGTCAGAATCTTTGACGTACTTTACATCTTTGAGGAGGTCCATAAGTCATCTGTGGTTTTCATCATCACTTCCACTTCACCAAAATTGCGATTTCCGAGGGTAAATATAGGAGTTATGATAGAAAATACAGAACACGCGTGCCTATTAAATAAGAGGGTTGCCTTCAATTTCCCTGAGGTCCCATCATCAGATCCTGACTTAGTGAAAATGGGACCCCACCTCGGGAGTATACTCTTTCGGTTAAAAAAAGAATTTTGGAAATCCGTCCACAATTGACGCAGAAATCGGCGATCATACATTAAATAAAACCGGCCGAAGGGTTCCGTACATTATCTATAAAAAAACTTTTTATTCTGTGTTTTTAGTATTTGTTGTTATAGCGGCAACAGAAATACATCATCTGTGAAAATTTCAGCTGGAACTATCACGGTATCAGTGAGATACAGCCTGGTGACAGGCAGACGGACGGACGGACAGCGGAGTCTTAGTAATAGGGTCCCGTTTTACTCTTTTAGTACAGAACCCTATAAAAATGCATCATCATCATCATCATATCAGCCGAAAGACGTCCATTGCTGGACATAGGCCTCTCCCAAAGAGTGCCAAAATGACCGGTCCTGCGCCACCCGCATCCAGCGGACTCCCACGACCTTTACCAGGTCATCAGTCCACCTTGTGGGGGGCCTACCCACGCCTCGCCTTCCGGTACGTGGTCGCCACTCGAGAACCTTTTCGCACCAACGGCCATCGGTTCTACGTGCAATGTGCCCCGCCCACTGCCACTTAAGTTTAGCGATTCGGGGGGCTATATCGGTTACCTTGGTTCTGCTGCGGATAGCCTCATTTCTGATGCGATCACGCAGATAAACTCCCAACATAGCCCTCTCCATTGCCCTTTGGGTGACTTTGAGCCTTCTTATGAGGCCCATTGTAAACCACGTTTCAGTGCCATATGTCATTCTGGTCCTGGAGTCGGACTGACATAGTGGCGTTCTCGTCTTCAGTACTTCGATATAGCGGTAGTCAACTTGGCACCGCTGGAAAGACTGTAATACAGCCCAGGTTTCGACGGAATCGAAGGCTTTCTCGTAGTCCACGAACGCTAAACATAGAGGCAGGTTATACTCCTCAGTCTTCTGTATAACCTGGCGGAGCGTGTGGATGTGGTCTACGGTACTAAAGCCTCTTCGGAAACCGGCTTGTTCGGGAGGCTGGAAGTCATCTAGCCTGCGTACGAGACGATTTGTGATGACTCTTGAAAACAGCTTATAGACATGGCTCAGAAGAAAATACATACAGTGGAACATATAACCTACGCCTTTGCGGTGACTAGGATCTCAATTTAGCAGTGGACGGCTATAGTTAGGTTGATGCGCCAAACTAGTTATTCCCACTAGTCCGGCCAGGTGGGGCTGGGAGCTTGACTCATCCGATCGCACGGCGGGCTCCTGGGACCACTGGGAGCAAGCCTTTCTGACGAGTTGTGTTTACACTTACGACTTTCACATCTCGCTGAATAGGCTTGATAAACAAATTGGCAGGTGCAAATTTCTGACTGGCGGCATGCTTGGAAAAGTTGTCTCGCTGATGTAACTGGTGTGAGGCGAGAGATACGGGAACGCTAAACACGCCATTCGTCGACCTAGTCTTGAAAGTGTCCATGGTATTCTGGTCGTTTATATCGTGACGTAGCATTTGTTCCTGCAATCAGGGTTATTAGTAACGTCGGAGACCTATGTTAGATAAAATCCAAGGTCTACGGGGAAATTTGAATCTAATCAGAGTGTTTCGGGACATATTTAGAGGATACCTGAGGTACAAATAAACAAAAAGCAATATAAGGATTACTCAATAGGGTTGCTCCGAAACCAAATGAAGTAATATTCTGGTTGCATCATGGATTCCGATTAAACATCTTAGGATGATAAAACTATCATCATTTTCATGCAATTTGAATCCAATCTCTTTTCGTCTGAAAGCGCAGCTACATACCGTTAACTTCTCAATGTCCATGTCGATTTTAAGTCGAGCGGCGAGCTCGGTTTTAAACTCGTCGACGAGGTACGCCCAGTACCGGTTGACTCGCGCGCAATCGGCCAGTTGAGTGCGAGGCACATAATCCAACACCTGCTTGGCCACGTTTTGTGGTAACAGCTGGAACTGCAAGAGTAAATTTCCATCTTGATTTTAAAAGTTGAAGCAGGGTTTAAAAGCTTCAGGAAGACTGTGGAATGTGGATGTCTACGAAACCATCCTGACAGCGTGCTTGATTGAAGCAGGAGACTGAAGCAGTGAAGACCAGGGGATCTACCATCACCTTTAATTCCAGCCAGCCAATTCTCGAGCAATTCAGTAACCGTCGCGAAACTGGTTGGAATATAAACCTACTCCCACCTAGGAATTGCCATTGATAATTGCCTAGGAAATCGGCGTGGCTGACTTTCACTGGGCGGCTATATTTTATTCACTTCACTTCACTCTATTGGTTATGGCTACCAGCACAATTCAAACGTCTGTGGTAGTGGCGTTCTGAAAGTTATCGTGGATTTTATGTAATTTACCGGTTTTTGCGATTGCGAAAACAAGTTGAGAATTAAATGCATATGTATATGTATATAGTTGTTATCGAATCTTGAATACACTAAAACATATGATATTACTAGTATTATTAGTTTTGTCACAGTTTTCTATGCATTTTGTGGTATTTTGATAAGAGGTTTGAACGCTCCTCGCCCACGTAAAATTTAAATTTGACAAAGGCCAAACTTTTCATTTTAACGTGTTAATTTTTTTGTACTCCGTTACCGTCAAAGGCCCGCGAGACTGCGATTTTTGTCGATCATAAATCATAATTATTTAACTTAAAACTATCATCGTTCCTGCCGTGTGTTTGTGTTCAAAGAAGAAGAAGTTCGAAGATATATATTTTATCGAAACGATGCCGCCATCCTCGTAAGTATTCATTCTCGTCTTATACATTAATCTGTGTATATTGACAATTACTTAATATGATAGATAGTTATTATAATAATATTGTTGCTTACGAAACATATTCATGTCTTAAAAACAAGACTGTGCGGCCTGCGCAAAACACCACGTGAGCTGTGTGTCGCCGCGACCTATCTCGCACGTCTCGTGCTTCTAATATAAACTTATAGTAACATAGCTTATAGTATAGACTTAAAGTTTTTAGTAACAATATATAATGTTTAGGAGTGCTGAGATAAACTAAAAACTGTGCAAAACTTTAATCATTGGACACATAAACACAGCACACGTAGACTTACTTGTCGCCAGAACTGTGGCAATCATTTAAAAACGTGTTATTATTTTTTAGGAGACGCAGGGTCACTTATGGCCAACTTGAGCTCTTGGCAGAGATATTGACGGCCAACACAGATGTTGCGTTGGGATTCAACAAGGCGGCGCAGGCGCGAGCGCGGGCAAGAAAAGTCTGGGAGCGCGCCGCAACATCCCTGAATTCAGTTGGCGACGGGTCCCAAAAAACATGGAAGGAGTGGTCAATGGTGAGTTTTTATAGCGAACTAGAGTTATAGTTATACATAGAGTCCAAAAGTACTAAACATTCAATTTCCTTGACCCTACAAAGGCTATATTTCATCTCGCGGGTTTGGCTGCGTTTTTTGCGTATTGTAAAACTTAAAATACTGTATGATATAATATACTAAGTAAGCAGTTTGTCACGAAATGGTCTCACCTCAGCATAATGCTAGCCCATGAGCCAGCGGTGGTCTTCCGGTGAGACCATTTGTGGGGCCACGTTCCCTGCTGTCCGAGCTAAGCTTGGAAAGCCCTTTTTTATCATTCAACTGAAATTTGAGGGTCCGTAACGTCGTTAGATATAATGTGTTTTTTTGCTATTCATATATATATATATATATATATATGAATAGCAAAAATATAATATGAATAGAAAAGAAAGCGGGGCTCAGTCAACTTCTGGGCAGTCATTGTTATATATATATATATATATATATATATAACAATGACTGCCCAGAAGTTGACTGAGCCCCGCTTTCTTTTCTGGGACTCAGTCTCCCACCCTCCGCCCGGGCTCCTGCCAGAAACTTTGTTTCACATTCAACTCAGGAGCTTCTGGCTCTGCGGGCTTTTATATACATTTTAGAGATAGGACAGACATGCCCACGTGGAAGTGGGGTGTGCTGATTCGGGTTTTGTTAACTTTAATCATTTATTTATATCTAAAGTTATTTATGATAAAACCAACTTGTACCTTCGGAAATTTATAGCATTGACAAATTATGTTGAGTAAGTCATTATGATAAACATTTTTATAGCAACATAAATTTGACAATAAAAATTATCTTATCTTATAGACCGCCAATTTGACTCCTCGCCCCTATTAGCCATTCAAATTCAAATTCAAAATCTTTATTGTCGGTTATATGTTAGTAATACAGATGTTACATGATTTATAGTGCATTATAACCTGCCTACAAGGCGTACAATGTCCTTAAAATTAAAAGTAGGTACATCTATATTTTTTTTAATCATGTTAATAATCCAAATTACAACAAATAAGAATAGCATAAAAATCATTATTATTATCACAATTTATCATCGAAAAATTCTTTTAGGTCGTAATAACATTTTTTGATGAGGAGTTTGCGTAAACGTTGCTTAAATACAGGCATTCGCAGTTCTTTTAAATTATTTGGCAAGTGGTTAAATAATCTCAGTCCCATCATAAAAAATGAGTTTTGATAGAAGCTAGTCTTAGGTAGACAGTTCGGCAAGATTGTTATCGAATTTTTTGTTTGCCTTGGGAATTGACATTCGTGGATTTTAAATGAATCCATATTGTAAATATATATAGAAGTAAGGGTCAATGTCTACATGATTCCCTTTGATTCAAGAAACACATAGCCCTAATACATTTTTTCTGTGTTCGGAATAAAGGTAGCATGTGTGTACCGAGAGCATTTCCCCAAAGTATAATCGCATATCTTAAATTTGAAGCTACATATGCATGATATGCATTCAGTGCAGTTGCTTGTGATACAGTCATGGTTAAGTTTTTTAAAACATATACGTTCCGTACTCAAAGAGTAAAATGGAACCCTATTACTAAGACTTCGCTGTCCGTCCGTCCGTCTGTCTGTCACCCGGCTGTATCTCAAGAACCATGATAGCTAGAGAGTTGAAATTTTCACAAATTATGTATTTCAGTTGCCGCTATAATAACAAATACTAAAAACAAAATAAAATATTTTTTAAGGGGGGCTCCCATACAACAAACATGATTTTTTTGCCGTTTTTATAGATAATATACGGAACCCTTCGTGTGCGAGTCCAACTCGCACTTGGCCGGTTTTTTCATTACATTAAGGAATTGATCTATTTATTAGGTGACAGATCTTATATTCAGGCTATAGAAAAAAGTGATCAAACTATAATTTAAGATACATAAATATTAACATTAATCTGATGATTTATACTCAGATACATTTTTGATTACTACATACTATAATTAGGGTATTGCAGATTAGTGACACATCTAAACTTAGGTGACAGAAAATATAGTTTCCTTGTATTATATACGGCACGCCTGATAGTTATGTAGTCGTTACCCATTGACTCTATAAATCTAGGCATGTTGCAGATAATTAGATTTTTCATGTAATTTTAATTATGAGTTAATGTGTTACAGTACTGGGTAGATTTCAAGGCCAAATTGAAGAAAAAGGCAGGAGCGGTTCGTGCGGATGCGGGCCGTACAGGAGGCGGTCCCTCCAGTGCCCCTGAACTCAGTAATGTGGAGCTGATGTTCCTCCGGATTCTGGGACCAAATTATGGTCTGGGATTGCCAGGCGTTCGTGTGGAGCCGTTCCCAGACGCGGTAAGCATTAATCCGTTACTAGTTTAATATAATATGATATTATTATAGGACAATTTTTACACAAATCGAACTAGCTCCATTAGTAAGCTCAATAAGGCTTGTGTTATGGATACTAGACGACGATATATTTAATGGATATATATACTTAAATACATAGAAAACATCCAAGACTCAGAAACAAATATTCGTGCTCTTCACACAAATATTTGTCCTTACCAGGATTCAAACCCAGGACCTTCAGCTTCGTAGGCAGGGTCACTACCCACTAGGCTAACCGGTCGTTAAAAGTTTACAACCAAATTAAGCAGTAATACCGAAGAAGAAAACCGGGGAAGGACATAAAATACTTTTTATCATGGAAATCATCCCCTAAGGGGGTGAAAGTTAGTATGGAGCTACTATATATACGAAATCCACGCGGACGGATTCGCGGGCAGAAGCTAGTATATATTATAATATAATAATATTATAAATGCGAAAGTGTGTCTGTCTGTCTTTTACCTCTTCACGCTTACACCCAAATGTCACATTTAATATGGACTGTGGAAACAGCAAAAGCGAAAGGTAAATATACTAATGTAACACGAAAGCGAAAGGTAAATATATACACTAACATAATATACACTACATATAACACACTAGAGAATTAAGCATTATAAATGAATTAACCATAATTAAGATATTGGACTTGCAGCAAAAACAGTTAGAAAGACAGTGGTACAAAAGATTTGATGTCCGTCTGTCTTTACCGTTTACTCCGATTTTGATAATTCTATAATATTTATCAGCAGGTTGGTATCCTAAGGTATCTTATAGCAATTTCGATAGTTTCTAATAGTATATCAGTATTTTCTCTACAAATCAACAGACTTTCTGAAGTGCAACTGATGATAAATCAAATGACCAATGAAACCATATCCCCAATTACGTAGGTACTTCTCAGTTTCCGATAAGATATCATAACGATGAATCAGAATACATTTTCTTTCAAAAAGCATTTTATGTGTTGAAGATATGAAATTATGTGTCAATCAAGCGGACTCTCGCGACCTTTACCAGGTCAGTACCCACGCTGCGCCTTGCGGTACGTGGTCGCCAGTCAAGAACCTTTCCGCCCCAACGGCCATGGGTTTTACGTGCAATGTGCCCCCACAGTGGCAGAAAGAAGAACAGAATGGCGATTACTCCACCGACAAGAGCCTGGCTCTTAAATTTATGATGATGATGTGCCCCCACCCAGTGCCATTTAAGTTTTAAGATTCGGAAGGGTATATCGGTTACCTTGGTTCTGCTGCGGATAGCCTCATTTCTGATGCGATCACGCAGAGAAACTCCCAGCATAGCTCTCTACATTGCTCTTGGATGCGGGTGGCGCAGAACCGGTCGTTGTGGTACTCTTTGGGGGAGACATATGTCCAGCAGTGGACGTCTTTTGGCTGATATGATGTTGTGGTGATCAATCTGGATCCCTTTTACTCAAGAACGACAAATATATTCGTGTTATGTATGTATGTTGGATTCATAACATATTACTAAGGAATACTTTACCCAATTGAACTTACTTTACGACAGTTTGTGTTTGATGATAACATTAGATAAAATATGTTTGTTTAACTAATTTCAGGTTATTGATGTAAAAATGGATCCAGCCATTTTCTGCAGCCTACGAACAAACATTGATGATCGGATCAGATTGATAATGAAAACAGGTCAAATGGTACGTACCCGTTTTAATTGCTCTCGCCGCCGGTCACGCAAGCTGTCCAAGTTAAACTTATTTTAGGGTTCTGTAGTCAACAAGGAACCCTTATAGTTTCGCCATGTCCGTTTGTCCGTCCACCCGTCTGCGGCTTAGCGCTAGTCTCTCACTACTAGAAAGCTGTAACTACAACATACATATAACGAAGACCTGCAAAAAAGTATCTAAAACGCTGGGATTCATAATAAGGATTGCTTCCCAAATTTTCAACCTCCAAAGTCGCAATTATACTATACAATGCATATATTGGCAGTAGGCTTGAATTCGGTGCAGTGGTGTGGGACCCGCATGACATTAAATAAATGACCGGGCTTTACACGCACCCGCTTGAGACGCATGGTAAGCAGACACGGTTGGGGGGTCGGGCTGCTCCAAATACGACCGAGATGACATTCCGCTGTGCAGGTAGGTTACAACGGAATGTATTCTTGCTCTGAAGTTTAAGGGAGTTCGTATGTATGGGGTAATCTCCGGAATTTCTGATCCGATTGCTCGGAATCCTACCTGCTTATCTAAACTATTGACCAGGGGCGGCTTTACGTATGGCGCAGCGGTCCTAGAGGGTGCTAGGGTAATGATTGCACTAACTGATGGCCCAGCCTGCGAAGCCGACGGTCCTGGGTTCGAATCCCGGTAAGGTCAAATATTCGTGCGATAAGCATGAATAATTAATTGTTTTTGAGTCTTGGATGTTTTCTATGTATTAAAGTATAAGTACATCTCTTAAATATCATCATCATCATAATGATGTCGCTGTCCGTCTGTCCGTCTGTCTGTCTGTATGTCTGTCTGTCTGTCTGTCTGTCTGTATGCCTGTATGTCAGTCTGTCTGTCTGTCTGTCACCAGGCTGTATCTCATGAACCATGACAGAAAACAGTTGAAATTTTAACAGGTGATGTATTTCTGTTGCCGCTATAACAACAAATACTAAAAAACAGAATTAAATAAATATTTATAGATAATGGTACGGAACCCTTCGTGCGCGAGTCCGTTTTTCACGATCGCAAATCATAATGTTCGTCATTCTTCATGAAGCGATTTTTCACTTACAAAGCGTATTATAATGCTCGCGATTATTTTATTCGTATATTTTACCAGTAGAATATTTTATCAGTCGCAGATATAGGTACCCCCCTTCGACCACCGACGAAACCAACGCTACGTACAGATGTAGTGAATAATCATTACAAAATATCGTAGGTAACTCGTTTCCTAGGAAAAAATAACTTTGTACATTACTAGTTTACCAAGAAAAATATTCTTCTGGTAAAATATACGAAAAAAAATCGCGAACATTTTAAAACGCTTCATGAAAAATCGCTACATGAAGAAAGACGAACATTATAATTTGGGATCTTGAAAAAAGGCAATGTAAATAATCTAACACATCGTATATTAGAAGTATAGATGCCCAACCCATCAAATATTATCGGCCTACATACAGCGTTTTGGATATCATCCAGTACTAACCTCCCCAATACTCCCGGAAAGCCGTTTACGTGTTGAAGCTGCTGTTCGCTCGTATAGCAGAAGCATTTTATCGTCAGAATATAATGCCTAGATTAGTGATATTCTGGGGACTATATAATATATACCCGCTCATCCAAACGGAGTCCTAGAGAGTAGTCTTGTCACTCCGGCAGTGTGTGTGACAAGTAAATACCTCCAGAGTGTCCGGCCTAGTTGAATGATAATTTGAAATTATAATATGAAGTGTAAGTGTACCTCTGGGAAAAGAGACTCGGGTGATTTGCAACTGGAGTCCTTTTTCATGAAAACGACATAGTTATTTGTGCCTCAAGGGAGCAAAATGATTTATTTACGGCGAGGGCGGTACATTGAATCCAGAGTGAAGCGAAGGATTTTAATTCTAAGTTAGAGTCCTGAGCGTAACGAAGGATTCAAGCGTTAACACCCATGACGAAAATAATTTTGCTCCTGAGTGACACGTACAACTTTTCACTCCGGCTATGAGGAAGAATATATATACCATCATCATCATCATCATCATCATATCAGCCGAAAGACGTCCACTGCTGGACATAGGCCTCCCCCAAAGAGTTCCAAAGTGACCGGTCCTGCGCCACCCGCATCCAGCGGACTCCCGCGACCTTTATCAGATCATCAGTCCACCTTGTGGGAGGCCTACCAACGCCGCTCCTTCCGGTACGTGGTCGCCACTCGAGAACCTTTCCGCCCCAACGACCTGACGAACTGATGTTCTACTTGCAATGTGCCCCGCCCACTGCCACTTAAGTTTAGCGATTATATATATACAGAGTGTTTTTTTTAAATGGGACAGTATGGGGAAATCCGAATCTAAAGGAGATAGAGGAAAAGTGTCCAAGGAGACATTAGGTGTTTTTTTATGTTAACAAATTTGGCTCATTAACATTTTGGGTCAAGCGTGAGTTGTTATTAAAAAATTATAAAGTTGGTAATTTTTTTTTGACGCGGGTCGGCTCTGTTTCATGTAAGGATTATTTCATTGTATGGAAAGAAAAAAATCTGAACAGCAGAAGTTGGTCAAATTTAATGAAAACTAATCTTCATACAATTGCAGTATTCGCCTTTTATTATTGTTACAAGTGCCTAGGCGTGTAAAAAATATTTAAAATTATTCCATTTTTAAATTTCGATAATCGATAAGAGCTCCAGATGATTCAAGAGAAGAACATTTTTTTAATCTTCGTAAACATCATGGCACGCGATAGTCTTGAAATTATAAAAAAAGAATTCAAATTTGATTTTGATTTTTTTCTTATGGTTACCTTAAGGGTCGAATTTATGAATCCCGATACAACTCCGTACAAGAATTAAAAGATGCTGTTTACAACACTTTAAACACAATTCACCATAAGTCTCTGTTAAATGCAACTAGAAGTGTCTTGAAGCGTGCTCGTACCTGCATAAGACAAGACGGCGGCCACATCGAACATTTACTCAAGTAATAAACCAACTGTATGAAGATTAGTTTTCATTTAATTTGACCAACTTCTGCTGTTCAGATTGTTTTCTTTCCATACAATGAAATAATCCTTACATGAAACAGAGCCGACCCGCGTCAAAAAAAAATTGACCAACTTTATAATTTTTTAAGAACAACTCACGCTTGACCAAAAATTTTAATGAGCCAAATTTGTTTACATAAAAAAACACCTAATGTCTCCTTGGACACTTTTCCTCTATCTCCTTTAGATTCGGATTTCCCCATACTGTCCCATTTAAAAAAAACACTCTGTATATGAAAAAAAAATTATGAAGATAATTTAAAAAAAAATCGTTTTTAATCGATTACGATGAAATTACAATCGATTATTTTATTAAGATCTGTGTTCAATTGGCACATTGCGTAAATGCTACATTACATGCCAATGAATAAATTAAATAAAAAAGGAGCTTGAACAGAAAAGTAGCAGTTTGATCCCTCTCGTCGTGGAGCAAAACTTACTTTTTCCGAATGAAAGGTGTGAAATAGTAGATTGTACAACAAGTGCATAAAACCAGCCATTTACCCGTGACGTTTATCCAGGCGAGCCACCGGCGAGGGTGGATAGTTAAGTCGAGGGATAAAATGGCTCATTTATGCCCGAGTTATACACACTGCTTTTCACTTCGATTGCGAGAAAATAACAAGTATTTGCAAAATTTAATAAAATAATAGTTCATCCCACCACTTTACTTTTTAAGTTTTTATGTAATTTAATAGTTCGATACGTTTTAAAATAATAATTGGCTTCTATTTCATCTGGTTTTATTAATTTAGTAATAAAAAACACGGATGTGAAATTTATTAATGCTGATCAAATAAAATAACAAGTATAAACTTGTAATAATCTACGAAGTTTTATTGTGCGTGTGGCTGTTATTATCTTAGTCTTTAAAAAAATTTTACTTTGTGCACTAGAGCATAAAAGTGACATTTTGTGCAGCATACATCCAGCACAAAGGCAAAATAGTAAATTGTACAACAAATGCATAAAATGAGCCATTTTTACCTGAGACGTTTATATACGCCCGAGTTACCGTCGAGGGTGGATAGTTTAGCGGAGGGGTAAAATGGCTAATTTATGTCCGAGTTATACACACTGATTTTCACTTCGATTGCGAGAAAATAACAAGTATTTGAACAAAATAAAGCTAATTCCCGACACCGTAACTTTTTAAAGTTTTTATGTTGAATTTTTGACATGTGATATTAGACTTGGGTACTTCATACGGCAAAATTAATTTAATGTTTCGATACGTTTGTAAATAATTACAAGACTTAAATAATTACAACTTGCACTGTTCGTATGTATGTAAATATTTAAGTATGTAAGTTGTCCCTCAAAATTTGCAATCCATTTTTCAGTCACTTCCCGTTATCCGATTGAGCTGAAATTTTGCATGCATATGTATATCACATGACAATGCAATATTAGGATGACTTGGAGCTGATCTGATGCTGGAGCTGGAAGGTGGCCATATGAACACCGCAATAAAACGACACTTATATTTAGTTGACTTCTATTTTATATCGGCAAGAAAACGAAATAAAATAACGAGATTATTCTACGAAGTTTTAATGTGCGCGAGGCTGTTAGGCCCGCATATCTTAGTATTTAAAAATAAAATGCTTTGTGCACTAGAGCATAAAAGTGGAATTTTGCGCAGCTTACATCCAGCAGAATAGCAAATTAAAGCATGAGAAGTGAAAAATATATTTGTGTTACGAGTATGTATTATATATAATACATACTCGTACATACATATATGTATTCATAACATATGTATTACTTAGGAATACGTTACCTAATTGAACTTACTTTACGACGGTTTTTGTTATAGAAATAGAAAAACTTTATTGTTTAACCGTACGTGTTTGACGATAACATTAGATAAAATATATGTTTGTATAACTAATTTCAGGTTATTGATGTAACGATGGATCCAGCTATTTTCTGCAGTTTACGAACAAATATTGATGATCGGACTGGATTGATAATGAAAACAGGTCAAATGGTACGTACCCGTTTTAATAGCTCTCGAGTATACATATTAGGAGTACCTATCATATTGTTCGTTTTGTAAGGTATTGCTGCTAGGAAGGAACTTACTTTCGTTGACAGTACCATCAATTAAGCGTTGTTAAGCCTACATACATATGGCTGGCCCGCCTGTCGACGTACTGTCACCGAACGAGTTAAGATGGAGCAGTTCACTATTACATTAGCTAGAGTATGGAACGTAGAAAGAGTAATGGGCAGGTGGTCGCCATAACATTGTTACGTACTGTAAGGGTAATGTATTCACGTACAACCGTAGAACCCTATCGCAATAAGGTGACATATAACTCGAGGTTAGTGACGGCGGCCTGTCACTTGCGACAGGATTCTACGGTGGTACGTAAATATACATTTCCCTTACTGTACATATGTTATGCAATCGTGGCAGGTAGAGACAACATTTAGAGGCCCTTTTAACAATAAAATTAAAGGAAAAGCAACAGATGCTGTCCCCTACCCGTACATTCGCCATCACATACATCGGAGCAAACAAGCAGCTCACAAACATCGGAACACACCTCTATTTTCAAGGCATTAGGGTGCATGTGCCGATATTTTTGAACACATATAGTGTACTTATGTATCTGATGGCGACTGTACCTACCTGTGTTATCAGACGCGATTGAAGGCGATTAAAAATAGCCTTTGAGGCCTACTTGAAGAATAAATATTGTATGCAGTTTTCTTCTTGATGGTTTTCGTCCCCAAAAGCTTATGGTACCTAAATATCTAAAGCCATGATTCCAAATTTCTAATTGGTACGAGTCAAGATTCATCGTCATCATCATATCAGCCGATAGGCATCCTCTGCTCAACATAGGCCACCCCCAAGGAGTGCCACAACACAATGAGCAGTCCTGTGCCACCCGCATCCAGCGGACTCCCGCGATCTTTACCAGATTACGATTAGGTTTCATCATATCAGCCGAAAGACGTCCATTGCTGGACATAGGCCAACCCCAGAGAGTGCCACAATGAGCGGTCCTGCTCCACCCGCACCCACACAGGTGTATATATATATGTATAGTGAGGCTGGAAGTCATAAAGTCAGGTCAGGTTTGGAGGGTTTAATTTGTTCACATTCAATTTAAATAAGTACTTTACCAATTACTACTACTTAACTTGCCAGTATTTCAGGCAAGTAATCGCATGCAAAAGAAATCTCCATTTTGGTGATAGAAAATCCGAATTCATTTTAACAGACCTAATATTCACAAGAGCGTTCCTAAACCTTTATTGATTTGAAGATTTGTTATGTTATATTAGATTGACAGGTTGGAGCTCGCCCCTCACTCAACACATTACCCACCAATAAGAACATTACATACCCTCCAACAGTGATTTTAAATTGTGGCTGAATGCCGAAGGCCCGTTTGTCTTACGCGCCTCACATCATAGACTTATAGATAAATATTAATTAAGTTTAATAAAAAGTTTATTTGGTTTTCCCGCCAAATGTGATAGAACGAAAACATTGTGTGTGTGACAGGAACAGTATGAATGTTTCATCACTCATCACATAGTTATGCTCAATAGAAGAGTTTCTATGGCCACCCATCTCCATCATTAAATCATAAAGCTGGTAAAATTAGTGATCCGTCTACACTTTTTTTTTACTTGTTTTACAATAGTTTGTATTGTTTCAGATAATGCCGCAATCTGAAGAAAATAATAAAGCAAGCCAGGATTCTTCACATTTACGCTGCTGCCGCTGTGTGTTATAATACTCGTACTATATGCGTCATATAATAGCGACACCTAGTTGTCGCCTTAATTTATTTAAGTAGACACGGCATGAGCCCTAACGCCAATTTCAATACCACAGTTTTCAAATGTGCTTATACTCGTAATGTATATATACTATGAAGGTTCAAAGAGGTTCTAAGTTTGTATCTATACAAACTTAGAACCTCTTACAAACTTAGAATGTCTTGCTCTCTCAGCAAGACATTTTGAAGGTAAGAGATTTGTAATTTCGGTTTAAGACTGTTATACTAAAAGACTACAAAACTAATTATTTTTTTTTAACCGACTTAAAAAATGGAAGAGGTTATATGTGCCATTGTATGTTTTTTTTTATGTAGTTTCGCCGATTTCTCCGTCAATTGTGAACCAATTTCCAAAATTCTTTTTTTATTCGAAAAAGTATACTACTAAATGTCACCAAATCAGGATCTGATGATAGGATCCCAGGAAAATTGAGGGCAACCCTCATATTTTATAGGCACGCATGTAGTGATTTCGGTATTTTCTATTATAATTCGTATATTTACCTTCGGAAATTGCGATTTTGGTGAAGTCGAACTGATGATGAAGACCACAGATGACTTATGGAACTCCTCAAAGATGTAAAGTACGTCAAAGATTCTGATTTAAATCATTACTCGCAGAGTACTACCCTGAGAACTTTGCGGTTTCGCTCTATGAAAACTCAACAATATATCGATATCAGCCATATTTTTACACCATAAAATAGGTTGGGTAATTTAACTAAATATGCATTAATAATCCACCTAAATTTAATACCGATACGGTAAAAAATAATAAAAAGTAATCTTTATAAATTCCGTAAAAATCAGGCGAAAATGGTATAAACTTTCTTTACTTTATAATTGACTGCGTCTATATAAGGTGAGTGCACCAGTAAATAAATAAATAAATATTATGGGACAATCTTACACAAATCAACCTAGGCCCACGGTAAGCTCAGTAAGGCTTGTGTTGTGGGTACTAGGCGATGATATATATAATAGATAAATACATATAGATACTTATATACATACATAACATCCATAACTCAAGAAGAAATATTCGTGATAAACTCAGAAATAAATGCCCTGACCGGGATTCGAACCCGGGACCTCCAGCTTCGTAGGCAGAGTCACTACCCACTGGGCTACGAAGGCCGTTAGACCAGTGAATGAACGGATCCAGTGAATGAACGAAAACCTGCTTATTTGCTTAAATTAAGAGTTCTGTATATTTCTAGCATACCGGGTATTTTTTTCTCGATTAGAAGCATTCACTGTAAGGGTTTTGTAACATTTATATTAACTCATTCGCAACAGTTACTAAATGAGCGACGCTTAAAGTTGATGGGCTATGTGCGTGGATTTTTTGTATGAGCCGGTAATAAGGGGACAAGATTGTCACCTTTTATTTGATGTGCCATTGTACTTGTTTTATAAACTTGAAACTTATAGTGTGTGGTTTTTGGAAATCATAATAGCGAAATTGTGTTATTCAAACATTTTTGTTAAAATTTATGTAGGTATTAGATGTGACAATAAAACCTAGAACTCTGGAGTTCTGTGCTCTACATGAATAGAGCTATCAACGAAGATCAAAGACAAGCCTAGAACTCCTCATAAACTATCAGCAGATCACGTGTGAACATTGTGAAGTTAGCATATCATCTGCTTGAAATCGTTGCATATGAAAAATATTTACGGTCTTTATAATAAAGTGCTAGGGCTATAATCTGCACACCTAAATGTAGTAAATATAGGTAAATCTTTTTAATTGCTTAGCAAACAAGCCAGAATCCTTTGTTATATATTTGTCATCGTATAGCACTATAATGTCAAAAATTGCATTTTTGTTAAATTTTCTTTATGCATTAGGTGTAACAATAGAGCCTAGAACTCCAGAGTTCTAGACTCTTTGTGACTAAATCTATCATAATAGGCCAAAAACAAGCCTAGAACTTCTCATAAACTATCAGCAGATCACGTGTGAACTTAGCATTTGAAAAATGTTTGTACAGCAGTAGCGTGTCAAAATTTGCATTTTTGTTAAAATGTCTGTAGGCATAAGATGTGACACTAAAACCTAGAACTCCAAAGTTCTGTGCTCTACATGACTAGAGCTATCAATAAAGACCAAACACAAGCCTAGAACTCCTAATATACTATCAGCAGATCACGTTTGAACACTGTGAAGTTAGCATATCATCTGCTTGAATTCTTTGCATATGAAAAATATTTTCTTTCTTTAAATCTAAGGGATACAGCTTAAGTTTGAACATTTTTCTACTCCTAGCAGGTAAATCTGTTTTATTGCCATGCAAACAATCCCGAATGATTTGATTTTTTTTGTCATCGTATAGCACATAACGTTTAAATTTGGATTTTCGTTAACATTTCTGTAGGCATTCGATGTGTGACTAGAACCTAGACCTTTACAATTCTGTACTCTACATTACTAGAGCCATCAATTAAGGCCAAAAACAAGCCTAGAACTTCTCATAAACTATCAGCAGATCACGTGTGAAGTTAGCACTTGAAAAATGTTTGTACGGCAGTAGCATGTCAAAATTTGCATTTTTGTTAAAATTTATGTAGGTATTCGATGTGACAATAAAACCTAGAACTCTGGAGTTCTGTGCTCTACATGACTAGAGCTATCAACGAAGATCAAAGACAAGCCTAGAACTCCTCATAAACTATCAGCAGATCACGTGTGAACATTGTGAAGTTAGCATATCATCTGCTTGAAATCGTTGCATATGAAAAATATTTACGGTTTTTATAATAAAGTGCTAGGGCTATAATCTGAACACCTATATGTATTAAATATAGGTAAATATTTTTAATTGCTTAGCAAACAAGCCAGAATCCTTTGTTATATATTTGTCATCGTATAGCACTATAATGTCAAAAATTGCATTTTTGTTAAATTTTCTTTAGGCCTTAGGTGTAAGACTAGAGCTTAGAACTCCAGAGTTCTAGGCTCTTTGTGACTAGATCTATCATTTAAGGCCAAAAACAAGCCTAGAACTCCTCATAAACTATCAGCATATCACGTGTGAACTTAGCATATCATTGAATAAAACTAAAGATTTTTTTATGCTAGAACTATGTGTGAAAAGTATCAGGAACTGTAGAGTACTCTATGAAAAGGCAGAATATTAATTTTGAGTCCATTTGGAGGAAAATGATATGCTACGTGAAGTTAGCATATCAATTGTTTGAATTACATAGGATTATTTTTTTCGGTAAAAACCCCAGAACTATTGCTAAAATGTATCAGGAACTATAGAACTATGGTGCATGCGAATAGAACTTCAATAATTTCGTGATCTGCTAAAACTTGCTATGCTAACTTCACAGACATCTTGGAAAGGCCAACTTTCGTACAAATTCGGCCGACGCAACCACACCACTTTGTTGGCGCGCGCGTGTCGTAACAAAGACAGACAGGCAACTACGGAACCCTACCCTGCGCGTGGCCTGACACGCACTTGGCCGGTTTTCATGTGTATAATTAGTATGGATTTCATCAACGAACTATTACGGGCCGTGTCCTTATCGTATCTAGACACGAGGCGGCGTGTCAAGCCAAGTTCAAGCAAAGGAACTGGCTAGCCAGCGCCATGTGTAATATTACACGAACCACTTGGTGCCACTTTTGACCCTTCTATAACTCAAAACCTCTTTAACGTAAACACATAAAACTACGTGTGTTTGATTATATCCATAAGGATATCTAGAAGCCCAAATTTCATGAAGCTAGCTCAAACGATTATCTATCTATACATATAATAAAGCTGAAGAGGGTCGAAAATCTGTACATGGAAGATATTCTAAAAAAAATTGGCTAGGGATACTTAGAATCGATAACAGAACACGTTTCAACAGTTTTTAGAATTTTTGTCTGTTTGTCTGTTTATCTGTTTGTCTGTTTATGTGACCGCGCATCACGTAAAAACGGCTGAACCGATTAAGATGAAATTTGGTATATAGATAGTTTGAGTCCTAGGGAAGGACTTAGGGTAGTTATTGTCCTGGAAATCAACCCCTAATGGGATGAAATGGGGGGTGGAAATTTGTATGGAGCTACTTAAACTGCTGCACCGATTTGGATGAAATTTGGTATGTGATTAGTTTAAGTCCCGGAGAAGGTTAAAGGATAGGTTTCATCCCGAAAATCTTCTCTTTAGGGGGTAAAACGGGGGGGTGAAAAATTGGATGCAACCCATTTTGATGAAATTTGGTTTAGAGGTAGTTTAAGTTCTAGGGAAGGACATTGGATAGTTTTTATTCCGGAAATCTTTCCCTGGGGGAGTGAAATGGGGTTTGAAATTTTGGATGGACTCCGTTTTGATCAAATTTGGTATAGATATAGTTTGAGTCCCGGAGAATGACATGGATAGTTTAAATCCCGAAAATCATCTCCCAAGGGGATGAAATAGGGATGAAAATGTGGATAAATCCCATTTAGTTAAAATTTGGTATAGAGATAGAAGGAGTCCCAGGGAAGGACAATGCATAGTTTTTATCCTAAATCATCTCCTGAGGGGGTGAAATGAGGGGTGAAAATTTGGATAAAACCGATTTAGATGAAATTTGGTATGGAGATAGTTCAGAGTCCTGGGGAAGGACTTAAAATAATTTTTAGTCCAGAAATCATCTCCTAAGGGGGTGAAATGGGGTATGAAAATTTGGATGGAACCCATTTACGGTATAGCGAGTTGGAGTCTTGGGGAAGGACTTAGTATAGTTTACTCCTGAAAATCATCCCATAAGGAGGTGTAATTCCCCTCAGGGATAAAATACGGGGTGAAAATTTGGATAAAACCCATTTAGATGAAATTTGGTAAATAGATAGAAGGAGTCCTAGGGAAGGACAATGCATAGTTTTTATCCCGAAAAATCATTTCCTGAGGTGGTGAAAGGAGGGTTGAAGATTTGGATAGAACCCATTTAGATGAAATTTGGTATAGATATAGGTAGAGTCCTAGGAAAGAACATAGAATAATTTTTATTCCGGAACATATAAAAGGAGGAAATACTCCCCTAAGGGGGTGAGAAATGTTGGATGAACATTTGGATTGAACCCATTTACGGTGAAGCGATAGTTAAGGAAGGACATACGATAGTTTATCCCGAAAATCATCCCCTAAGGGGGTGTAATTGGGGGTGGAAATTTGTTTGTGACACATTTTGATAAAATTTGGTTGAAAGATAGTTTGAGTCCAGAAAAGGACATATAATAGTTTTTATTCCAGAAATCATCCCCTAAGGAGGTGAAATGGGTAAGAAAATTTGGATGTAGCCCATTTAGATGAAATTCGGTATAGAGATAGTTTGAGTCCTGGAGAATGACAACGGATAGTTTTTATCCCGAAAATCATCTTCTAAGGAGGTGAAATAGGGGGTGAAAATTTTAATGGAACCCATTTACGGTATAGCGGTAGTTCTGTCCTGGGGAATGGGAACATTACATAAGTAAATATATGTATGTGACGTTCCAAGGGTAAAACGGGGTAAAAAAGACGTTTTATTATGGCTATTTTGAAAACTATTAGATGTAACATTTTGTTGAAGTATTTTTATTTTTTTAATATAAAATGTTTAAATTACAAGTAAGTTAATTGAAACCTACGGTTTAGTAAAAAAGGTCCTTACGGCCGTGTGATATGAAAATATGCAAAATAATACTGAAAAAAGGCTACATGCATCTATATGAAAAGGTAACAGACAGACAGAGTTACTTTCGCATTTGTAATATTAGTATGGATTGTATGAAGGAAAGGGTCATACAATCCATACTAATATTACAAATGCGAAAGTAACTCTGTCTGTCTGTTACCTTTTCATGCTTAAAACGCTGAAGCGATTGAGATGAAATTTGGTATAGAGATACTTTGAATTCCGGGGCCTTCCCAAAGAGTCCTTACTAAAGATAGTTTTTATCTGGAAATTCATCACCTAAGGGGGGAGAAAGTTACGATATAAACGAGTTCCGCGCGGACGAAGTCGCGGGCAAAAGCTAGTAAAGATATAAAGGTCAAAAAGTCGCAAATTTTAGCACTGACTGACTGACTTATAGTACCTAAATCTAACCTACTTACAGATGACCTAGAAGGATGAAATTTGGAACCCAGCTCGGTAATTGTGTGTAAGCGTAGGAAAAAAATCTAAAAATAAAAAAAGTTTCAAAATAGGGGGGGGGGGGTCCCATTCAAAAATTTTTTTTGGGTAATTTGTATAGTAACTCGTGCATTATCTCTTGAGAAACACAATATTTTGAATACTAAAAATATCTTTACAAAAAGTTATGATATCACACTAAAAACATAAATGTTAAAATGGGAGCCAAGGTGGGTGAACTTGGCACCCATTTAGATCTCAATTCTTTTGTCGGCGAAGTTGACAACCACGCATATTCTTAATATTGAACTTGGCTCGCATTTTCACATTTATGTTTTTAGTGGGATAAGTATCTTTAACTAGTTCTACTGCCACAAATGACAAGTGAGCATCATATCCATTACTAGCGACCCGCCCCGGCTTCGCACGGGTTTATATGTATAATGCATTATACATATAAACCTTTATCTTGCATCACTCTATCTATTAAAAAAAACCGCATCAAAATCCGTTGCGTAGCTTTAAATATCTAAGCATACATAGGGACAGAAATACAGACAGCGGGAAGCGACTTTGTTTTATAATATGTAGTGATACCGTTTTTTACATGAATAAACTATTTACAGAAAACATTTATTTTTATTCGTAGCAAACATTACCATAGTCCTCATTTGCATTGCGTCAACTTGAACACTTATTTCATTCCCTCTCTTCCTTCCAGAGGTTTAAGCCATATACTATACTCACCCTCAACCCAAAAGACGACTGAGGCCATAAATCCGCTCCGTGCAATACAATGGGAAACTGATAACGCGAGCTCAAGGGTTTTATTGCCCTAGTCGTCTTTTTGGTTGAGGGCGAGTATAATACAGAGGCTGAAGCTAGCCAGACAGCTGTTGAAGATTGGGACTATTCATCTATCTACTCTACATGAAGGAAAAGCCAAAATGATGGGCATGTAGTCATGTAAGCAAATATTACAAGAAATTAATGTAGTCAAAGGCGAATAGAAAAATGGCTGAGTTATCAAAACACATATAGCCTGCCATCGAGTCGCGTTACAAAAAAATGCGGTAAATTGTGCCCATTTAGAGAATTTGAAAAAAAAGTTTGTTACTCGACTTGCTAATTAGACTAACGAATTCTTTAATATTCTCATAAATCTTATTCGCATCCTTAGTTTCATCTCTTATTACTAAAACGACTTGTAAATCACCTCTCCATCTATTGAAATCTCTTTAAAAACAGACTCGGCTAAAGGAAATTATATCAGATGATATGTAGAGTTGTGTTCCTGGTGGTAAGTCCCGAGAACGCGCTGTGTTGAGAGTAAGGGACCTCATTCGTCTTTAGCTATCAAAACAACGAATCATTGAATCAATAACACAGTGTGTTTCTTCAGCGTCTATTAGGCTACAGTTGTCATCAGGCAGGTCATACCTATGCTTGTTTGTCACCTCAGGAAGTTATGAATATACATATTTACTTATCAACATCGCAGCATTAAATAAACGTAATTAATCATATAACTACGGTAGCCTAGTGGTTCTGGCATGCGGCTCGGCTCGTACCAATGATTTTTTCGGATTTTCCGTACATACATATGTACCAAAAATCTTTTTTCTAGCTAAAAATCTAATTTCTCTTAAAAGCGTTATATTTGGATAGCAAATGTACACAGTCAACCATAAACTCGCAGCTTAATACTCTCTAAATTTTGTAAAGTTTTACCAAACAATTCAATAAAAGCTACTCAGTATCAGCTTTTTCAGAATGGCTACTTTTGACGTATTTTGACAAGTAACTCAGGCAGCGAGACGTCAAAATAGACGTCATGGTACGGCTATTCCCATCCAACTTAACCTGGCTGGATAATGTCACGTGATAACCACGTGACCGTGAAAAAATATGGATATTTACTGGATTTAAGACGCTCGCGGTAACCTTATGTCCATGCAGTTCATTTTAAGCCTGGAATTAAGACCTCGGAGTAAGCCCCCAGGTCACCCAAGTACGAGCCAGAAGGAACGAGATGCAAGGAGGCTGCAATGTCATCATTTTGAGATTCGTCCGAATGGACGGTTGCCGTTAAGTTGTGAATAAAGTAAAACATAACCCAGTGGATAGGTACCGTTGGTACCAGGTAGGTGACATTGTCTCTATCATCATAGACAAATGAGCAAAGGCTCGTTTTTTATCAGGTAGCTAGGTAGGTAACTTAATCCTTGACTTACATAATCCACAGTCTCCGTGACTTCTGGTTTAGGTCTGTTAACTTTCCACATTCTCTTCGTCGTCCCATCGCTGAAAGTCAACTCCACTTCTTCGAGTTTTTGAGTATCCTTCACGGACTTGATGATAGACGCCCATTGCGCCAAATATATCTCCAACTATAGAAACATTCATATAGGCAAAACCACTGAAGCTGGCGTGAATGGAATGTACGAAATAAATGGTATCTAGTCTACGTAGCATCGTGTGGGTACCGTTTTGTCATATCAACTCCTATCATCGTTGACAGACACAAGAAAAAGTGTATGTCTACTACTACTAGTAGGTACAAAACTTCTCAAACTATACTATAAAACCATATAAAACTAAATCCTGTCTAAAAACCGGCCAAGTGCGAGTCCGACTCACGCACGAAGGGTTCCGTACCATTAACTATAAATAATAATTTAATTCTGTTTTTAGTAGGTATTTGTTGTTATAGCGGCCACCGAAATACATCATCTGTGAAAATTTCAACTGTCTAACTATCACGGTTATTAAGATACAGCCTGGTGTACTGATATGCAAATTGCGGAAAGTTTCCAAAAAGTTGGAAAAGTTCTCGGAAATTTCTAGAAATTTTCACAAGAATTTAAGGAAGTTTACATACTAAGAAGCATAAAAATGTAACTCTTATACACTATGTATAAGAGTTACAGTTTTATGCTTCTCAGTTCGTAAATTTCCATGTTGGAAATTGAAAGTTTCAATTCCCATACAAAAATGAGGTAAATTTCCAAAATTTTCCTATGTTAAATTGCAGAAACATTTCGCAACATAGGAAACTTTCCGTCGGCACATCAGTAGCCTGGTGACAGACGGACAGACAGACAGACAGCGGAGTCTTAGTAATAGGGTCTCGTTTTATTCTTTGAGTACGACGGAACCCTAAACACTAATACGTACACAAAGTCGTTTTTTGTTTGCGTTCTTTTGACAAATTTTACATTATAGGTAATCTTCCCAGAGGAATAGCTTTCACCCAACAAATCCCCTCAGCCTCACAAAAGAGAGATAGGGCATAACGCAGTGTCATCTGGCTCATATTTGGAAGTAGGTACCTAACTTACAGAAGGCCGCACACTCCTCACATAATAATAACATTGTGTCATGTTCCTGGTGGTGAGTAAGGCCGCTGGATTTCCTTAGGATGTGCAATGTTGAGAGAAAGACTTGGATTTGTCTCGCAGTGTACAGCCTATCCTCATTTCGATAAAAGATCGGCACAAGTAGGTAGGTACGTGACTCTTCGAGAGTTTTAAGCGTGCATCAGTTCCTGCTAGTGCTTACCATCAAGCAACGATGAAGCTACGGTGGCCTAGTGGTTCAAGCATGCGGCTGTCAAACGGCGGTCGTGGGTTCGAATCCCGGCTCGTACCAATGTGTTTTTCAGACCGTATGTACTTACGGAATATCATTTCATATTTACCGTTAGCTTTGATTAGACTGATGAATGAGAGGGAACGGGCAGTAGTCCCCACACTGACCCATTGCGGATTGGGGACTTCACATCACATACATCTTAGAATTTCTTCTCAGATGTAGGTATGCAGGTTTCCTCACAAGGTTATCCTTCACAGAAACAAGCCTGTGCCTGTGCCCACCAGTGGGACGTATATATACGTCTCATTTCGGTAATAGGGGCTACGATACGGCTGGAGGTATTACCACCATACCTCTTTCTGTGCGTCCTGTTTTGTGGGAGTAGCACCATCTCCCCCAGCAGACAGTTTGCGTCGTGGTTCTTTCTTGCTCTGAAAAATATTCTCTAAAGTAAAACACTTCTTGCTAGTCTTCAGGAATCAAAAATCACATCAAAAAAGGACGTTATTTGACTGTGTCTAAGCAGGCTGGTGGTTAGGTACTGGATACTCACTCCAAAATACATATAAGGGCTCACCTTATCGTCACCATTCACGACACTTGGTTGTGTTTGGGTGACCTGTATTGTTGCCATTACATGACAAAGCTGTTCTTCCCTGTATTCATCGAAGATCGTCTGCGCTCTTTCAAACACGGCCCAGACGATGGGACCCCCGGAAATCTTGAGCAGCTCTATTAAGAACTCGGCTTTGCGATGCTGTGTAACATTATAACTAGTCAGAGAATATCGAAAGGGCTAAAGGTGTACTGCGTCTCTTTACTCTACGACTATTTTAGTTTCGATCATCAAGGGGGTTTAAGAATGATCGGCAGGTAAGTAGTATCATAATCTATGCTTAAAACGTTTTACGCGGCAGTGAACAGCCTGTATTTTTTTCTTCGAATAGATACATAACTTCAAAAGTGATTTCTTGGGTTGCTTTCTATAATGAACAAGCTGCCCACGTATTAAGAAGAACCCAGGCAGCGCCACGAGAAAAAATATTTATATCGAATCCTTCCCGAAGATACATTCTATACACTGAGAAAGTTTTTTTTAATAGGATAATCAGTTGCTGAGATTGCTCCCTAGTCTCCCTACATACAATGCTACAAACTTGCATTTCAGACTTTACCTCTATTATTATTAGGCAGAATAGACAAGAGTGTTAGTGAAGTCACCAACCGACAAGAATGTCGCATTGCTCAATATCATTTGCCTCGCTTTTTTATTAATATCACCTAAGATATCGACAACATTCATCAGCATCACATACCTACCTACATATAATATAAGTATCAGTTCAATTCGAAAAACAGTTGTTACTTACCGGCTCTAAGGATCGGTAAAAAATACGATCAGCTTCCATTACTTCCGTCAGTGTCTGTATAGGCAAAGCTGTTCTGTTGTGGTCCATGGGGGTCCAGTCGTAACTACTCCAAACTGTGGCTCTGAAAATACGAAAAATGTGGGTCGAGAGTGAACCACGTGAGCTCACTGGTTCAGTGTCATATGGGGCAGAAATCATAGGGATAGGTATAGTTGCGTCATTTTCGCATCCCTTTCAATCTACTTAGTCAGTAGAAAAGTAAAATTAGGTTTGAGAGTGCAAAAGTAAAATATTCACGTTAATTTTGTTTTTTTTTTCTGTGTTTTTTTATTTATTTACTGAATTATCATTTCTATGTTTAAGGCACTGGTACCACCACCGACGATGGGCGGGAAGCGATTAGAGTTGGAAACTAGAAACGAATTGGAACAGCGAGAAACGAGTGTATGATTCCGATAGTTTTGTCGCTCGGCTAAAAGCGAGTGTTCGAGTATGCGACGGGCGATTACTCGCACCACTCGCTCGGGCGGGGCGGCCGAGCATTCAGCCCTGCCAAGCGAGCATCGCTGAACGAGTAGGTACCGCGAAGCGAGTTTAATCTTTGATAGCCTTTATCGCTGTGATCAACTAGGTTATAGGTTATAGGTTGTACGCGGGCTGGGTTTCCGCAACTCGACGTCATAAATGCGCCTATTTTGCGTAGGGGTTTTGGCACTACTGTTATTCGTGCCAACCCAGTTCCACCAGGAAGCCTAGCAGACCCTTTACGTTGCCAACGGCCTCCGGTAGTGACCCCGGTGTTCCGAGGTACTTTGCCCTGTAGTCCGCCACTCCAGGACATGTCAGGATGACGTGGGCGGCTGTCTCGTCCTCTTCCATGCAGGCTCTGCAGAGAGGACTGTCTGTAACACCTAAAGTAAAAAGGTGTTTGTTTAGTAGTGCATGACCAGTTATAGCTCCTGTCAGAAGACGGAGTGCCGGCCTCTTTAGCTGCTTTAGCTTCCTTGACAATCCGGGGTTGATTGTCGGGAGGGCCTCCCTGGTTTGCCTGCAGGTTCCTAGGGTGTTCCAATGTTTTTGGTGTTCTACCTTGGTGTTTAGTCGCAGTGTGCTCCGCAGCCATGCAGAGGGTAGAGGAATTGTGGGTTCCGGTCCTACAGCTCTTGACTCTGAACCCTCTCTAGCCAGTGCATCCGCTGCATCGTTACCGCGTGAATTACTGTGCCCTTTGATCCATTGCAGGGTTATGTCGCTGTTATTACATACCTCTGATAGGATTTTGTGGCACTCGTGTATCAGCCCAGAAGTTGTTGCGTGACCTTGCAGGGCTTGCAGTACGGATCGACTATCGGAAAGTATGCGGATGGGATATCCCCTTACCTCCCTGGAGGCGATTGCGTGAGCAGCCATTATTATGCCCATACACTCTGCCTGGAAGACGGTGTTGTGGGTCCCTAATGGTGTCGAAATGCGTATGTTTAGGTCCTCCGAGAATTCTCCTGATCCGGTGCCTGACCTTGTCTTGGACCCGTCCGTGAAGATTCTTAGCTCTCTGGGGTTAAGTCCTTCCTGGGGGGTTTCGTATAGTTCAACTTTGTACTTTTTGTCAAAGACGAACTGTCTGGGAATGATGTCTGAAGTTGCCTCTATAAGGTGTGATCAACTATTGAAGAAAGAGTCCTCGCCGGCAGTGTGAACAGCCAGCGATTAACTATTAATATATCTGTCTCTTTGACTGACACGGAATCTACTTATATCGATATTCGATCGATACTATATATAGTCGATAGCTAATCGCTTCCTCGCCCTTGGTGGGAGTAGTGCCTTAATAGTTATTACGATTTCATATGACGGCAAAATAGGAATTGCTAACAAAAGTTTAGTTTTTCTTATTGCATCTTTAAATTTAAATGACAGGGGTGGTGCACAGTGAGTCGTTTCCAAAGTGGGTACAGTGGGTCGAACAAAGATCTTAGTTTTAATTCCTATCGAATTGAATGGTAACCAAAGTGCCATTAAGTGGGTCTAAAGTGTATGTGATATTACAGGATTGTATTTAAAAGCTACGAAACCTACACTTCACTAAACTCGAAGCTTTCAAAATGAGTTTACGTTTTGTGATATCATGTAAATCTTTATTAGGTAGGTTAGCACCTACATAACTATTATGTCGTAAGTGTAAGTAACCTTAAGTATTGGTTGGAAATAGTTATTTAAAATAGCAGCAATAACGTCGCTGGATGCGGGTGGCGCAGCACCGGTCTTTTAGGCACTTTTTGGGGGAGGCCTATGTCCAGCAGTGGACGTCTTTCGGGTGTCTTTGATATGATGATGATGATGATGATAATGATGATGACGAATATATTGCAATACAGTTGACTCACGTCGTCCAGGGATATCTAAAGGGAAAAGAGCCGATCGCAAACACGCTGGACGGACCCCTAATACCTAATAAAAAGGCCACGGAGACTAGCATAAACCAGTGCTCACGCAATACCACAAACCGTCTGACGTGGCGCGTCATAGCTAAAGCGGCGACCATTGGCAACAGGCACAACAGCGATGGAGACCCACCGAATACACCATAAACGTGACCACTACTCTGACAAGTGTGTACGACTGAGAAGAAAAAATGGGTTAGTTAGTGTGTTAATTAGACTCATCTTTACAATCTTACTCATATTGTGACGCAACAGCATCCTTCGGTCGACAGTTCCATATACTCTTCAGCAACAAAGAGACCGCCCACGCGCAGGGCATATCCTCAAGCAGCTCGAGGCAGAAGTGTTTCTTGTTCACACTGGCAATGCGGATGAACCAGTACTTTGTGAACATCAGGTGGTTGGTGAAGCTGTCGTCTTCTGGGTCAAGGGCTTGTTTCTCTGAAAGTTATATATATTTTTTTTACTACGATGGTGGCAAACAAGCTTACGGCCTGCCTGATGTTAAGCAGGTACCGTCGCCTATGGCTTGTGACTCCAGAAGAATCACAAGCGCGTTGCCGACCCTTTATTCGATTGAGGATTCGCTGTGTTGGCAGATAGAGACATGCAGGTCCCTCACTCCCAACACAACGCACCCTAGGGAGCTCTGGCGACCTTACCACCAGGAACACAACACCACATGCGTCATATAGCATGCAATAATATAGCAACACTACAAAGCAGTAGTGCTATTATGGCTGCGGTCTTCTGTAAGGTGGAGGTACTTTCCCAGTTGGGCTCCTAGCGATGAGACCGCCTGTTGTTTGTCTCTGCTTATATTGCTGGGTTACTGGTCCTGGATTGGAGACAGCGTGTCGGCAAACGTAGTGTAGGGCGCCCTGGGGCCCATTTCTCAAAAAGTATTTGCCTAATAATAATAGTGTTTTGTCTCATTTTTTGGTTTTATTTACGAGACAAAACACCAATATTATTTGACTAATACGAGTACCAAATAATTGACCTTGTTGGGAATCGAATCTCTAATAGGTACCTACGGTAGGTACGGTATACTATGAATACTATGATCAATAAAAGAACTTATGTTACATACCAAAACCTTGCTGAATATCCCATAGTATAAGATCCCTCAAATTATGCACTTGTTTTGATACTTCGTCAAAAGTAATGTGTTGACGACTATGACTGTTCATGACTGCATTTTTATTTATTAAGAATCATACATAAATAAAGCAAACAGTTATTGACAAGACCTTATGACCTTACGTTCTTGCTCAGTATGTATATTGTAGTCTTTGCTTATGTGACATAAATTTGACGTTACATAAGACAATATAACATAACGCAAAAACCGTCAAAAAACATTTATTTATGGTACCTAAGAAGATTTATATTTTTAACGAAAGAGGTCGCAATAAATAAAATACACGTTTACGTACCCACTTTACAACTTATAGAAGGTACATTAGGTACCATATACAAACATATTGCAGTCTTTCATAGCAATGTACCTATGTCCGTTTAGACATGTGAGTTTTTACCGGCGACACACCGGTTCGTGCGGCGCAATTTACGTAGCAATTCCACCGACTTGGACCCACAATAGGCGCCACGCAGTAGTGTTATGTTCCACTTACGAACGTCCGTCAATCAGACTGACACAGGCAGTCAAAAGCTGCCATGACGCGGGCTGACACGCGGGTTCCCCATGGAATAACTATCAAACAAAACCCGAAAACGGCTAATGTTTGGACAGTTACCTTAACTATAGCATTTTTATCTTTTCTCGTCGTCGCATGCTTCATAATCAACGAATCACATTCGGA
Source organism: Epinotia brunnichana (assembly GCA_963854355.1). Lineage (NCBI taxonomy): Eukaryota > Metazoa > Arthropoda > Insecta > Lepidoptera > Tortricidae > Epinotia > Epinotia brunnichana. The sequence continues at coordinate 10,152,808 of OY977942.1, forward strand.
AGATTCGTATGTTATTCAAACTATTCCAAAGGTATACAGCAAGTTGGAGGGAATACCTCCTGAGGAAAGGGATCTGTTTCACGGATTTCAGACGTCTTTTTTGCCTGTCGACGAGGTGATGCAAGCTCAGAGGAAGTCCAAAAGAAGTCTGGAGACGGACGAAGGTTCTAGTGACATTTTTTTATGGGACTCGTGGTTCGAGAACAATGCACCAGCTAGGCCGAAGCGGAATAGCAAGTTCTCGCTTACTTCGCAAGATTACAAGTAAGTCTACAACATCTTCTGTTGGGTTTCCGTTGGGGGTCTTGCTACGTAGCTTTGTGGTCCTGGGTTTGAGTCCCGGTAAGGACATTTATTTGTTTTTAAGTGTGTATTCATCAATATTTTGAGTGTGTTGTGTCCATTAGCTTGCTTAGTTTGGGACTAGGTCAATTTGTGTAAGAATGTCCCCATTTATTTAGTATTTCAGTAATTAGTGATAAGTGATAACGCTGCCATGGTACATCTGACATCCTATACCTACTTCATAGGGTGTAGTCGCTGACCTATTTTATGAACGCAAAATGACCTAGGCGCAAAAAGGCCTAGTCGCAAAATTCCCTGGACGCGAAATGTCCTAGACGCAAAATGGAGTAAATTTAACAGACTAAAGTTTACTAGTTCAAAGTAGTTCCAGAGGGACTCTAAGGCAGGTTAGTGTAGGTACGACGGCGAGCGAAGCGAGGAGGAGTGTTAGGAACAACCGCGACCCTACAGCGCGCGAGCCGAACGAGCGAAGCAAGCGTGCCGCGGCAGCGGCCGGCAAAGCGCCAGAACCTAACATTTTTTTACTACTTAATTTATTTATTCAATCGTATGGCGTGTGTAAATAAACGTTTCATGCAATAAAAATTATAAGTCCAGCGTCAGGTGTTAACTTATACAGATCTTCTGGAGGCCCCGAGTGTGAGTGCAGAGGGCAGCGCTGTATGATGTGATCTATGTTTTGATCCTCCTCGCCACAGTCGCAGAGTGCGGAGTCCCGCCAGCCCAACATGTGTGCCGGAAATAGTTACAGCGGCCGTGACCCGTTCTCAATCTGTTCAAGCGGCACCAGAGTACTTGACTACTACTTAATACTTACATATTATGTAAGTACAAATTGCAAATCGTTATTGTGTATTTAGGACATTATGCGTCCACGTCAATCCGCGTTTAGGAAATAATGCGTTCAGGTCATTTTGCGTTTAAGACATTTTCCAGATTTAAGGCGTTATGCGTCAAGAGGCTTCATAGTAAATACGGCACTCAACACGAACATATGAACACGAAGTTATTGTCGAAACATGTCATATTTAAAGCGTGTGATACGATTTGCTCCTGAGCCGGTCACTGTACCTAATGGGGAATGGATGAACATTTTAGAAACGCCTGATTTTTTTTTGGTGATTGGAATAACCTTCCATAGCACCAGAAAAAAGTTGCAGACTTTTCAGATGCGTCAATTATTTACATTAACAGTTTCCTCACTTACGTTTTGTGGTTAGGACGGCGAATGAGACAATTTCCTTGATCCGTCTCATATTACACAAAAATATCATAAAAATCCGTGGTAAACTGACACTGGCAATGATATTGACAGCTGCTGCAGCTATATTGGTCATTGCCAGGGTCAGATATTTAAAATATTTTTTGTAATATGAGACGGATCAAGGAAAGTGTCTCATTCGCCGTCCTATAACCACAAAACGTAAGTGAGGAAACTGTTTATATTTTTCAAAAATAATTAACGCAGCTGACAAGTCTGCAACTTTTTTCTGGTGCTAAGGAAGGTTATTCCTATCACCAAAAAAATAATCAAGCATTTCTAAAATTTTCATCCATTCCCCATTGAATGGCATACGACATACAACACTTACCTCGTATTTCATAAGACAAAGACCAATTGCATTATACTTAAGTCAAACTGTAGAAAACCAAATTCTCAAATGTTTCTAAAAAAAATATGTTTAAGCTCAAGGGAAGAAAATCCCTTGTTCCATCAACCCGACGTGAAAGAGCGTGACCGAGACACGACGGCAGAAAGCTATGAAGACTATACTTATGAGTCAGCAGAAACCAGCAGTCAACAAGAAAAGGAAGGCTTTGAAAGGTTCGTAACCATCCCCATCATCATCCTCATCATCTTTTTGACAAGGTAATCAAGTAATTTATTAGCATTCATGTTGTTACATAAAGGTGGTAGGTGTTACAATATGGACGTATCAAACATGAGCCCTGCAAGGGCATCGCAAAAGTAATAGTATTGAAATTAAATACTAACTTAAAAACTAACAAAGCTTAAAGTAATATACAATTAGCTATAACAAATCTCTTTGAGCCGAATTGTAGTTAATGTTTGTTTGTGTTAGGTTACTAGTAGTTATATAAGAACTTACTTTGTTAAAGTAATTTGTCTTCTAAGTATTCACTAATAGAATAATACGCTTTATTTAGAAGAATTTGTTTTACTTGGCTTATACATTTATTTTCTTTACTTTCTTTTTTATTTTTTTCTGGTAGTTTATTATATAATTTTATGGACATTATTAAAGGGCCGAATGAGTGGAGTTTTCATCGGGAGGGTGGTGCTATGAATCTGGTTTTATTTCTTAATGCATATGTACGGTCAACAAATTTGATTCGTACGCATTGATTTAGTTTCCCAGGCCACCGTCGAACCCTGTCATTTTAACTGCTACATAAAAACGCAATAATCCTAGTAACCCGTATTGACATAGCATTTACAACGGCACGGTTCTATGATGGCCTAGGACACAAATTGGTTGACTGTACGCAAGGCCAAATACGCTATCGCTTAAATGTCCATGATCTCATCTCTCATCGTAATTGTGTCACTTCGATACATACTTACTTACTAGTGACTCTGTGAGCTGTACGTCTCGCGAGCCTGTCTTTTTAGGGTTCCGTACCAAAAAGGTAAAAAAGGAACCCTTATGGTGCGACTCTGTCCGTCTGTCACAGCGTTAAATATCTCAGGAGCTACTTAAGCTATCAATTCGATGAAAACAACTGTTAAGAGGGTTAAGACATAAGACACGTGTAAGGAAAATGAAAAAAAATAATATACATTTCTATTTTCTGTGTAAATGACGAATATGAGGGGGGTTAAAAAATCAAAGTTTAGTAAATATATCAAGTGGGGTATCATATGAAAGAGCTTGAGTTGCACTTTCTAAAATCCATTTAGTTTTTTTTTCTACGGTGGTTAAATTTTGATTTATTAAGGAAAATGTAGAAAAAAATACCATAAGGGGGGGCTTTATCTCCGAAGTTTACCAAGCGAAAATTTAACGATCTAGCATATTTTTTATTTATCAAAAATAATTTCTTAATTACATTTGTAATTTACTTACTTTTGTACTTACTTATGTAATTTTGTCTTCAAATTCCTATTAAATTATCTTTAAAGTCCCTTCTTTTAAATAAAAAATAAATAATCGAAATCGGTACGCGTAATAAAAAGCTATCGCTGAATAAACAAACATACTAGGTTGTTAGTTGTTATTATTATTACCAAAATGCAGATGGCGCTGCGCTGTGCAACGGTAACTTCTACTATGTAGGTATGAGCTGTTTAAGATTGTTTAAGAAAGAATGGGTCCTGACATGACGGACGGGTATGGTGTATGAAAGTTTGTACGGAACCCTCGGTGCGCGAGTCAGACTCGCGCTTAACCGGTTTTTATTTTTTCTTTATTATCTTTGAAATTTCGAAAAAATTAATAGACGGAAAATATATATAAAATTACTGGACCTGCTCACAAAATTGCATAAGAATCGGTTGAGAAATGCGACCTGGCCCCGTAGCATGATTGGCCTGGCCTTATCACGCGATAAGTGACAAGATAAGAGCGTTGTCTCGTTCTATCGAACGGTGTCAGCCAGTGACGGATGCTCTATCTTGTCACTTATCGCGTGATAAGGCCATCCATGCTACGGGGCCTGTTGGGGAGAACAGCCGGACATCCGGACATTCGAGAGAATTTTGGCCCTACAGTACCGGTGAAAAGTTTAAGTTCACTCTTTGTTTTAGGTACAAATTAGTACTTTTGGACAATAATTTTATGCAGTTCGGAAGCCGAAATTTGTTTCCAACTGATCCGTTATTGTTTCCAGAGATTTGTTTAATTAGTCAGACACAATTCACGTAGGTACATTTCTAAACAACGCATTCCCTAAAATCTTATAGGAATGACGGCAAAGGCTGGGCCATATAGGGGCTTGCCACTTAAAACGTACAATGATCAGATACAATGTTGGTTTTTAGGGAATCAGTTGTTTAGAAATCTACGTAAATTGTGTCTGACTAATCAAACACATCTCCGTAAACAATCACGAATCAGTTGGAAACAAATTTCGACATCTGAACTGCAAAACATTATCGCACAAAAGTACAAATTTGTACCAAAAACAAAGGGTGAACTTAAACTTTTGACCGGTACTGTAGCTGAAACAGAATACTTCGTTCGCTTCACTCGCTCGTTCCATTACATAGTGGGTATAGTATGTACCTTGGGCTTACATAGGACTGAGCTTTGCTCGGCGTTGTTTGTGTTTTTTCAAAAGAATACTAGTTTTCCCAGAAATAAGACCTAGCTATATCCATTTTCGCCCTCATAGACCCCGGTTTTGCAAATCTTATCGAAATTGTAAAAGCGTTTTTTCTCAGATCAAGTCTGTATCTGAGTTTGATGAAATCAGGCACGATGAAATTAGGTATAAAATGTATGCTCTGGACCATGCCTTGTAAACGAACTACGTAGTTGACTGAACGAATCAACTAAATAACATCACACAAACTCGCACATGTATTTTAAGTGTATCAAACCATTGTGCATTGTGATCATTTGCAAGGCTGGCCACCGGTGAACGAACGTGTTTGACCTCAGAGCATAGAATACTAGAGAGAGGACAAGCCGCCGGCGGCCGTGTCGCAGCTGTATGCTCAATGGGCTACACGCGTGCTGATCGCAGAGAATATTACGTTTTTTCCCAAAATGCCTGATATGATGCGCGTTTATTGTCAAATAAGCGTGTAGTAATACAAGTGTGTGTGTTTTAGATGTGTGCGTGCTTTGTCTTGTCAATTACTTGGGCGTTGTGTGGGTTAATGTACTTGCGACAGGCTCACTCTATACAAATCGGCCGCCATGTCCGATCTCCTTATATTCATACATCTGTGTGTTTGACCCTAATCGGCGATCAACGCCATTTTAGTCTAAGCTGATCATGCAGACAAAATACACTATATTTGTCGATTAATGATGTGGGTAACATCTATTACCTCAATTCTTTATACATCAAGTTAATATATTATTAAGTTGTTATTTATTGATATCGCATTGTCATGCGCACAAATCTTTCCAACTTGAAAACAATTGGCATGAGAGATTTATGGTTGCAGTCTGCAACCAGCAGTATGCCTATCTGCAACTTGCAGATAGGCATACTGCTGGTTACAGAAAAGCCAGAGGCCAGTAGGTGGAACCTACCTACCTACTAACTAATATTATAAACGTGAAAGTTCGTTTATGTTGTCGGAGAGACCACATAAACGTACCACGTATACATACATAAACAAAAGACACAACATAAGCAAAACTATACAAACGTTATTTGCGGTTGGTAAAATTATATTTCCATACAAATTTGATAACACAATAACCTAAATAAAATTCTACAACTTGGAAATCACACAACTTTACTGCATTTACTAATTTTTGCATACCTAAAACTATGTAAGTGTGATTGCCAAGTCACAAAATTTTAATTAGCAAGCAAATAAATATTAATAAGAATGCCTGACTTGGCTCTACGAAATATCTCACCTCCTTTTAATGTGGAAGAGTTCCGAGACTTGGCCTATTTTTTACATGGAATGTTTTTTTATGTTCTTGTTAATAATGTCACCACTCGATTGTAAAATTTCATAATTTCTCCCATTTTCTAATCTCACTCTTGTATTTCGAACAGCATCGTACGACCCCAGACCCACGTGGACCGGGGCCCCCTCGACGACGTGGTCGAGCAGATCCGGGGCCAGCCCGAGCTGGAGGAGGAGGAGAGGGAGTCCTCCGCGCATTTGTATAAGCTGACTCCGCCACATTCAGGTATGTTATGATACTTATGATGGGTTGCATTTCATATTTGATGTCAATACAGCATTGTACGACCCCAGACCCACGTGGACCGGGGCCCCCTCGACGACGTGGTGGAGCAGACCCGGGGCCACAAGGAGTTGGAGGAGGAGAGGGAGTCCTCCGCACATTTGTATAAGCCGACTCCACCACATTCAGGTATCTCATGACGGGTTGCGTTGCGTATCATATTTATTATCGGTACGCTACAGCACAGTGGGACCCCAGACCCACTTGGACCGGGCCCTCTCGACGACGTGGGGGAGCAGATCCGGGGCCAGCCCGAGGTGGAGTAGGAGGAGAGGGAGTCCTCCGCACAGTTGTAAAATTTTACGAGGAGATTCTGACTGCCCTGAACTGGAGCGGATGGTGAGGCTGCAGATTCCGTTGCAATCTCAGATGCATCTACTCGTACGTCCGCGAAACCGACCACTGCTTGCTCCTCCGTAGGCGCGAACTGTGGCTCATAGTAAGTCGCCGCTTATTCGAGCTCTGCACTGCCTCAATGCACTTCTCGCATCTGCTTCTGACTGGGATGTTTTCGCTAGTAGCTGGGTAAAAGTCTGTCGTGAATGCTTGAGGTCCAGCGAGGCGACGGATGACCGTCAGTCTTCGATAGTATATTAAGTATGCTATTAATGTTAATTCTAAGATTCACAGTGCATTAGTTCTGTAACTATAATACTGTGTAATAATTGTGACAATAAATAAATTTGTAGGTACTATAGTACCCCGCGGCTATGAAGTCAATCCTGAGACATGCCTCTAGGGTTGAATATATAATTTTTTCCTATGGTTGACATTTTCATTATTCAGAAACTTCATAGTTGCGCAATGTGTCAGGAATGTTAGGATTGACTTCATAGCCGCGGGGGACTGTAGCTACCCGCGCGGCTCCGCTGCGTATATAACGAACCTAGGTGACGGGATAAAATATAGCACATACTTACTTAATCCCGTAGATCCATTCTACATACAGGGTGACTGGTAATTCGACCTATTCCTTGAAAGGGGTTATACTAGAGCTAATTTGCAACAATTTTATAAGCTATTTTGCAATATTATAAGTATCTATATGTATGTATCTATTATATATATCATCGCCTAGTACCCACAACACAAGCCTTACTGAGCTTACCGTGGGCCTAGGTTGATTTGTGTAAGATTGTCCCGTAATATTTATTTATTTTATTTATGTCCAGTCAACCAGGGGTCAAAACACGATAATTTTTTTATTTTTCGAGTTTTTAGTTTGATTGAAAAAAAATCGCCTTGCAGCCTTAAAGTGCTGATTGTGACAAAAATGATTTTTTACCATCCAAATGGAAGTACTTTTGTCACTCACCAGCTTAAGGCTGCAAGGAGATTTTTTTTCATACAAACTAAAAACTCGAATATCTCGGAAACCAGCGAGTTTCGACCCCTGGTTGACTGGACATATATTGTTGCAAATAAGCCCTTTCAAGGAATAGGTCGAATTACCAGTCACCCTGTATAACCTACTGAAGAAAGGATTTTTAGAATAGGACGGGTATAGTTTCTGAGATTAAATAACCCTAACATACAAACTTACATTTCACAGACTTGACACCTTTTATTATTAGTATCGGCACAGATCAAAGAATACTGTATCGGGGACCGGTCATGGTTTAAAATAATATTTTACCGGTTAATAGTTTAATACTGGTTTATGTTTTCCAGTATTTTAAAGTCATATAATATCGGTTTGAAAAATTACAATGTTTACCTACCTACCTGTAATCGAAGTATAATTAACTGAACCTGAATTAATTTGGATGGTTTTCAAGTCAGCTCAACAAAGTCGCCAATGGGAGTCCCCGGCATCCGAGAAGAAATTTAAGTAATCGAGTGGAAGCCTATCGGCGCCTACGGCATTGTGCTAAGTAAGGTTAACAAAGCCGTATATGGGGTCCACGACAATTGATGGGTTTAAACCTCACTCTTCTCTCAACATCTCGAATAAGGTAAAATAAGCTTGCATAGGTATAAACTTTTTTGAAGTAAAATAAACATGGCCAATAATATTGACATCCCTATGCCAATAAAAAAATAAATCCACAGTTGACACATACGTCCAAAGACTACAAAATACATACTGAGATAGACAGGCAACTCGACCAAATTGAGAAGGCATTTAATGCTTGCGTACAAGCGCCATCTCTTCTGCGACTATTAAAACTTTCTTTGAATGTTAAAACATACAAAACGTGCGTCGGTCGCAGGGTTTGAACTCCGGCTCATCGACTCCAAATACCGCCGCCTGCGTCTGTACCCCTAGGCTACTGATGTCTTATGATAATACGGCGAATTTTGAAATACCTTGACAGCCTAGCCTAGCAATCGCTACAGCTTCAGAGAGTTCGCTAGCTATCAAGAAGGTGGCACTGTTTTCAATAAGAAACTGGATTTGCATTAAGTTCTGAGTTCCCATAGCATATATACGTCTTTCAGTTCAAAGACTACAATATACATACTGAGATAGACAGGCAACTCGGCCAAATTGAGAAGGCATTTTATGCTTGCGTAATACAGGCGCCATCTCTTCTGCGGTACTTACAACTTTTCTACCGTTTTAAAAAAGGGAGGAACTTCTCAATTCGGTCGTATTTTTGTACCCGTATTATCTTATCTTATCTTATCTTATCTAGGTGAGGGCCCTTTCGGATGCACTTCGACCCAGTGGGATCTTTTGTGCATTTGCCCTCTCCTTTATACCTGCTCCCAGGCTTGCTCCATCATTTCCACAAAGCGGATGATGCAGTTCGCCGGGAGCACCTTGAATTCCTTTGGTTGCGGGTAGCCGTTACCAAAGTAGTTCATTCTTTGTCTGGCAAGGGCATGACATTCACACAATAAGTGTTCCATAGTCTCATCCTCCTCGCCACACATTCTACAGTCGAAACTATCAGATAGTCCCATCTTGGCCAAGAGATCCTTGACCCCGAAGTGACCAGTGAACACCCCAGATATAATTCTGAGTTGCTTCCTACTGGATTTCCAGAGTTTTCTGGTCCAGCCCGAGTCCACTCCTTCTATGAAGAGCTTAGAGTGCCTTAAGCCAGCCTCATTCCTCCACTCGTGTTGGTGTTTGGTTTTGGCGTAGGCTTTAAAGGCCGATATTATGGTCCCCTGCGAGAGTCCCACAAATGGTTCTGGACCTACAAAGTGATTTGTAGAGCCCCCTCTTGCAAGCTCATCTGCTCTTTCGTTGCCGATGAAGCCCTTGTGCCCTGGTATCCAAACTAGTTGCACCTTATTGTGCCTTCCAAGTCTGTTTAGTGCTTGGACGCCATTATAAATTAGTCTAGAGTCCACTTTCGGCGCCGTAAGCGCTTTAAGGGCCGCTTGACTGTCACTGAGTATATAGATAGTCCGCCCTTTGGTTCGCCTGTCTATGTTCTCCTGTACACAAGCAATTATGGCGTATGTCTCCGCTTGGAAGACAGTTGCCAAACTACCCATGCTTACACTACTACTATAGTCATTTGCATAAATGCCTGCTCCCGTACCGGATCCCATTTTTGATCCGTCCGTGTACCATATACTGTCTTCGATACCAGACTTTGGTGGTTCTAGATCTTCGGCCCACTCAGCCCTGGTTGGAACTTTTGTTATGTAGTTCCTGTGGAATACATACTTGGGTAGCATTTTGTCGCTACCCATGTTTGTTATTCTGTCTAAGAAACCATCAGTCTCCATGTTTGTGTGCTTAGTCTTCGGCTTGCTATCGCTCCACAGTCCAAGAGTTCTTAATCTGTAGAGCGATTTGTGCGCCTCTGACTTAATCACCATGTGAAGTGGCGGTAGGTCCAGTAGGACTTCTAGCGCCGCTGTAGGCGTGGTACGAAACGCCCCTGTTATAGCCATGCATGCCATTCTCTGCACCTTTCTCAGGGCCTCTCTGCATGTGCTCATTAAAGTCCTTGGCCACCATACCAGGCTACCGTACAGTATTATGGGTCTCACCATCATGGTGTAGATCCACTTCAGTACCTTGGGGTTCAGTCCCCATGTTTTGCCATACGCTGATCTACACATTCCAAATACCCTCAGGGCCTTTGTAATGGTGAGATCTGTATGCTTCTTCCAGTTCAGTTCCTTATCCAGTGTGACACCTAGATATTTCACGTCATTGGACAGTTCTAGTACCCTTCCGTACAGCTTTAACTGCTGTATTCCGCGAAGGGTCCTTTTCCTAGTAAAGGGTATTACTACAGTTTTGCCTGGATTAATGGATAATTGGTGACAGTCGCACCATCTCTCCACTTCCCTCAGTGCCTTGTTCATGATTTCTGATACCGTACTTGGGAATTTCCCATTAACCAGTATCACTAAATCATCAGCATATCCTACCGTGTGGATGGGACCTTTATTGAGTTCTATCAAGAGTGAGTTCACCACCAAACTCCATAGAGTTGGTGAAAGTACCCCACCTTGTGGACATCCCTTTGTGGCCGTGGCCATTATCTCATCCCCTAAAAGAGATGACTTTATCAGTCTGCCATTTAGCATGTTGCCTATCCATTTACTCGGCTCTATACCATGTTTTGCAGCTGCTTCGCTAATAGCAGTATACGTGGTACGATCAAACGCTCCCTCCACGTCTAAGAAAGCCGCCAGGCATAGTTCTTTATTCTCTATAGCCTGTTCAGCCTTGGTTGTTACCAGATGAAGTGCCGTTTCCGTTGACTTCCCTGGCTGATATGCACATTGTAGTTCGTGCAGCGGATGTCTCCTTAGTGGGCCATCCCTTATGTGTCTATCTACTAACTTCTCCAATGTTTTGAGGAAAAATGACGATAGACTTATCGGCCTATACGATTTGGCCTCACTGTAATCCGCCTTACCCGGTTTGGGTAGGTAGGTTACTTTTACCATCCTCCACACACGCGGTACGTGTGCGAAGGCTAAGCACGCCCTGTACAATCTGCTAAGGTACGGGATTAGTACAGTAGCGCCCTCCTGTAGTAGAATGGGGTAGATTCCATCTGGCCCCGGGGCTTTGTAAGGTTGAAATGTCGAAAGTGCCCACTTTATCTTTTTATGATCTACTACCTTTTTAGACGTTTCCCAATTGTGTCTCGTTGTACTTGTGGTTTGTTCCAACGCACTAATTGTGCAATCGTCTGTTACGCTCTCGTGTATTACTGAGCCTGGGAAGTGTGTATTACACATTATCTTAAGGGTCTCTAGCCCCGTTTTCGTCATTGTACCGTCATTGTCCCTGATGGATGTAAGTGGGACCGACTTTGTGGTTGCTAATGCCTTTGTTAGTCTCATTCCTTCCGGTATTGACTCGATCTGATCGCAGTGGTTCCTCCACGCTCTCCTTTTCGCTTTTCTCACAGCCTTGCTGAGTTCTGTGAGTTTTTGTGCATAATACCCAAAGTCATTAGATGACTTTGCGTCATTAAATATTGCCCTGGTTTCCCTCCTGAGTTTGACTATTTCCGGGGTCCACCATGGTACCTTTTTAGCCAGGGTTTTCTTTTCCGGGCAGTTATTAGTGAAGGCCGTGTATACGGCTTGTACTATTTTGTCCGCTTCGAATTCTATGTCAATAATAGAGTTTAGCTTTTCTTTTGGGTCTCCTAGGTCCACTTTTAGGTCAGTTCTAAAGGCCGACCAGTCCGTGTTCCTAGGATTCCGTTTACGTACCGCATTTGTTTGTATTCTAGTTTGGTACCTAAAGCAAATGTATCTGTGGTCCGAAAGGGAGATGTCATCAGATACGTGCCATGAGTTGATTTTGCTACTAGTGTTATTAGAAGCCAACGTTATATCAATAACCTCCCCCCGCCTAGAATTGACGAAGGTAGGTTCATTGCCTTTATTCAGTAATTGTAAAGAAGAGCTTACCAGGAAATCCAATACCTTCTCTCCTCTCCTGTTGACATCTGAGCTGCCCCAGATGACATGGTGAGCGTTCGCGTCGCAGCCGATGATCAGGTTGGTGTTCGCCCGACTGCCGTATGCAACAAGATCCCGCAGTATTTGTGTTATGGGATCCGTTGCCTCGTAGGGGAGGTACGCCGATGATAGAATGAGCTCCTTACCCTCCCCCTTGTTTTGGATCATCACCGTGGTGAGATCCCTGCAACAGAAAGCATGTAAAGGCATAGCATTGATGCCATTTTTGACATAGATACATGTCCTCATATTATTGTTATTATCTGGACACAGGTGGAAAATTGTTCCGCCCGTTCCACCTAAACCTCTTATTTCACTTTTATATATGTATGGTTCTTGAATAAGAGCAATATCGAACTTGTCGCCTTTTAGCTGCCTCGCCAGAAGGGCAGTGGCCGCCTTATTGTGTTGTAAGTTAATTTGTACACACCTTAAACCCGCCATTAGAGCCCTTATTGTTTTGGCTTGCTGAGGTCAGCAGCCACTTCCTGGACAGTCTCGTCACAGGACATGGGAGACATGGAGGCCTCCAGGTACAGATCTGCCATTCCCTGCAGGTCCTCTGAGTCAATCATCGATATCGGTGATGACTCTCGGGCCCTGCGGGATTCAGCAAGTCCGTAACTGGAGCCCGCCATGTCCCCGGCCTCCAACTGCAACTGGCCCTCCTCCTTGGCTACCTCGGCCTCCTCAGCCTTCTCGCCAATGGTTGGCGCCTTAGCCTCCGGAGGTATGCCCTCCTCAGCCTCCCCAGGCAGCGGACCCCCGCGCCCTCCCCTGGCGTTGGACCCCCCACGCCCGTCCCCGCACAAGGGCCGTCCTCAGCCCCTTCAAGCCCCCTCTCCTCCGCGTCCTCTAGGAGCTTGAAAGAGCTCAGGTCAACCCCCGTATGTAGTTGGTAGCCCGCGGCCTTAATGACGTCGGCTGACACCCGGTCCATCAGTATGATGCGCCTGGTGGTCATGTCCGACGTCAAGGTGTCTACCACCTTCCACTCCTCCGTGTGCAGCGCCGGATTGTACCTCTGCAACACACGGAGAAGTAGCTTGACGTCATGGCCGCCAACTATCTTCGTTTTCCAAGCCATTTTAATTGGTTTCGGAAGATCCTTGGCGTCCATGACTTTTAGGCGCAGGCCAGCAATATCCTCGCTTCCAATTGCTGACCTGAGCCATGTGGTGGACTCTCCCCCTTGGCAATTGACGTGAAGAGCGCCCGCCACTACGTTGCCGAGCGTGACTCGGGGTAGGGGATCCGGAGCGTCAACCAGGAGCCCCAGAATGAGCCCCTGGATGGCGCCTAGATGCCCCAACCCGATCTTCTCAGCAGGAAAGGCCACCGGGACGATGGCCATCCTCTCGCTTGCCGCTACTTCAGCGAACGAAGCTGCGACTTTCGTTCGCTTGGGGTTGCTGACAAGCAGAGACACCACTGGCTCCCAGTGTCCTCTTATTTTGCACCATCCCTGGCCCCGAAGTGGGTGCTGCATCCGGGGGGGTGCTCTCGCTCAATGTATGAGCCCTCGTCCTGGCATTCTCTCGCCTCTTCTGCCTCCTGCTACCGACGACTCCTCCACCGGACCACGCATCCGCACCCTGGGGTACTTCCACGCTCTCTACGGCGCCCGGTTCGTCAGCAGGATTTGGAAGAGGACCAGCCGGCTGGTTGCAGTTGGCCACAGTTTCGCTTACCGCCCCTCCGGCATTTGCGCCAACCGGTCTCCTTGCGGGGACCTGCTGGGCGTGTCCTCCTTTCGACCCGTGGGGAAAAGATCGGACGATGCCGGTTTGGATCGCTCCACTATGGCCTCTGCCTCTAAATGCGCCACGTGCCTTCTGCGTCCTTGCGGACCCCCTTGCTCTACTGCTACCCGCTCTCGCTCCCCTGTCTAGGACAGTAGTGCGTACCGCCGGTACAGCATTTGCGCTAAGCGCCTTGGCCTCATCCCTTGCGGGTACGGCTTTCCCTCCTTCCTTCGTCTTTGGTTTTAACTTATCCATGAGACCTCTTCGTTACTTCATCGGATTGGCTCCCCACCCACCATGGAGCCCACACCTGGGATGCGTTAACGCACCAGGGCTACCAAACCGACATAGCACCCCAAAGTATGTTGCCTGTGAGTCCGCACGGTGCCGAGTCACTCGTCATCTCCTCAGACGACTCGTAACCCGTGCTCCGCCGACTACAGACCACCATACCCCAGGACACTCGCCTGCGGCCATCAGACTGGACGCAACAGCCGATTGATCATGGCTGGCTAGACCCGTACTATCAATCTTTCCTAATAACTGTTGTAAAATGAAACATTAAAGTGAGGAATATACAGATGTATTTAAGTTATTAATTAATAATACATTAGTAACTTCATACATAGAAAAGTACATATTATTAATATAACGCGAACATTAAAACGACACACTCATCCAGTAACTAGCAGACATCGTTGTAGAACCACAAGTCACCAGGTTGAAGGCCTAGTGTACTTACAGTGTGGACTGGTGTGAAACCATCCACCATTACTTAAATAGGTAATTAATTCGCCACCAAGTTTACCTACAAAACCATCCACCGTTATACCAAATTAATCCGTTATAAGTTTTAAAGCCGTTTTCGTTTTTGTCATGCACAACGTAATTGACTTATGTCACGCAGACAAAATGTTGCGTTACCATTATAGAACATACTATTCTCCTCATATTCACTTACGGAACACGTATCAATTTCCCTACATCATCAAAAATATTAGAATGAAAAAACACTGGTATTTTAGCTCGCTACAATCGCTACAGCTTCAGGGAGTTCGGAGGCTAACGACTTGGCTGGCGAAAACTGGTTTTGCATTAAGAAAACTGGTTTTGCATTAAGTTCTAAGTTCCCATAGCATGTTTCAGTTTATGTTAACATTAGGTATTGTAAAAGATCGATAATTTTCTTAATTTTCTTAGTGTTGTTTCCATATGTGGCCGGCCGATTTAACATTTACAATTTCATATGCTGAAGAACCTACTGCAGGTTTGAGCTAAATTCTTGTATGTTTATTTACATTGTCATCTCAAGTCAAAACAGGAGTTACGTCACGTGACGTCACGCAGCCAAAGTCACGTGGTCAGCGCACAGTAGTATTTTTAAATTAAAATTTTAGTGTCTTACCGATAAAAAATGAAAAAACAAAGACCCTATTGCAAATCTGCAGCATGAGACGAATCGAATGACATATCATTTATCAAAATCGGATCATAACTGTAGATCTGATGGCATGTATAAAAATCGGCCTCGCGTAATAATCTAATAATATTTTTCTACTCGTCGACTTTAATCTTTGAATTAAGATTTCGTACACGAAACTAAGATCACATACTTTTTAATCCTGGAGCTCTACCAGCTGGTGACGAAGCTCGTATGGTTTCATAAGATAACCGCCAGCAGTCATCTTATGAATCCAGGAGCTGTATAAGATAACTGTGAAGACATCAACAACGCGCAAAATTACTAAGCTGCTGCGCTTCGTTTCAGCAGGGCGATTTTCAATAGATACCAAGTTTGTTTAATAAATTATTATTTCCGTTGAGTTGTAGGAAAAGTATTGTATACAATAGTTATATAATTAGCTTTTTAAGTCTCGTACCTTAATTAGGTACCACTCAGCAAGCTTCGTAAGGAGCTGTATAAGATAACTGTGAAGGGGTGTTTTCAAGAAAAGTTGTTCAATTTCGTATGATTTTATATCTGGATAAAAATCGTTTTACTCTACTCAGAATTTGAAGCCCTTTCGATTTTAGTAGCAGAAAAAAAGTGGCCTAAGTTTTTTCGTTCCGTTCCGTTACCGTCTCCAATGTCTCCATAGAAGTTTGTGGAACGGTAGCGTAACGGAAACAAAAAAATTGTATGATTAACGCGGGACACATTTTTTTTTCTCTTATTAAAATGGAAAGGGCTTTAAATTCTGAGTAGAATAAAGCGATTTTTATGCAGATATAAAAGCATACGAAATTGAACAACTTTTCTTGAAAACGCCCGAAGACATCAACGCGCAAAGATACTAAGCTGCTGCGCTTCATTTCAGCAGGGCGATTTTCAATAGATACCAAGTTTGTTTTATAAATTATTATTTCCGTTGACTCGTAAAAAAAGTATTGTATACAATAGTTATATAATTAGCTCTTTAAGTCTCGTACCTTAAGGTGGTTCGATTGCCATACAAAGCGTTATTTGACATTCGCAGGCTAACGGCGTGATATTTTAAGAAACTTATGTAACAAACTTTCATCAATTGGCTTCCCATTTGCGCCAAATTTCCCCTTTCCTAGAATAAACTTGTATAAACTAGATTCATTTGAGAAAAATAGTTTGCCCAAAATATCACGTCCCAAACCAATTTCTCAAATTAATCTAGTTTATACAAGTTTATTCTAGGAAAAGTGGAATTTGGCGCAAATGGGAAGCCAATTTATGAATGTTTGTTACTTAAGTTTCTTAAAATACCACGCCGTTAGCCTGCGAATGTCAAATAATGTCTTGTATGGCAATCGAACCACCTTAATTAGGCCACTCCGCAAACTTCGTGGCCTAAACGTGGTACTCGACTTAAAAAGCATACATTATATAACGATTGCATAAACTACTATTGTAGGTATACCTACTACCGGCTTATAAGCCGACTCCGCCACATTCAGGTATGTTTCTTCCCGGGTCGCATCGATTACAATGATATTATACTTATGGTGGTATGCGATATTCGGTGTAGCAATGACCCTGACAATTTTGGAAAGTTACAGAGACAAGTGTCATTAGTTCATTACACAAAAACGATTAGTGGCAGGGCATTGGCCTGCTACACACAAATAGTTCTCATCTCATATCGCAGCCAATAGGGAACATTACGCAAAACTCTTCGTAAGTGGCGACACTAAGCAGCGTTGACATTGTATCTCGTTCCCACTTGCGGTATTGTCTATGCAAGCATCCTTGTCACTCATTTGACAATCAATTGTGCATGTGTGTGTGAATCCCTATATTCCTATACTGGTTTACTATTAGTTGTAGTGCTGCCTCTGGCGGCAGAACATTGCAGTAATGTACCCTATTAATCGTATCCGATTTTTTGTCGTAGGTATCGTGACGTCATAACTAGTAAGCAACTCAACTTTTATATACCTATTTATGTTAAATTGGTCGACAATGACTTGGTTGCCGATGTCATTATCCAATTGACACTTGACCTAAAACCGTCCATCGTCAAGGTTACGCCCATTGCTGTGCTAAAATTATTCAGAGCAGTTTTCCAATTATGCATGGACGCCAAAATATTGCCTAACTACACCAATATAACGCGGTAATCTTAACGCGGCAAAAATAAGCTTGTCCCTGAATCAAGTGAGAAAACTCTTTGAGACCTTAGGGACTCCATTCCTGTGATGGATGGACTATTTATTTATACACCTTTTTTTTTTTTTTTTTTTTTTTTTTTCGTGGAGAAAACCTGCGAACCAGGTACCCAGCTCTCGGGGGAGGTCTGGGTTATGTGGTATTTCTACCCACTAAAAACTCCACGTCAACCGCCATCTGCGCTAAGTAATTCGGAGGACTCTAGGATCTCAGGTTGAACGCACTAGAGCCCTCCTCGCGCTTTGCCCCTGCTGGCTCGTTCTGGGCATCTTCGCCGCCTTCTCTGGGGTGGCCGAGTGCTGTGGCCCCCGCCACAAAAAATCACTGGCGACCCCGTCGACCCCCTTATGTCGCCTTTTACGACAGGCGGGGGAGACCGTAGACCTATTCTTGCCCGAGTCTACACGGCTACATTTATACATCTAGGTGACCTAGGTACCTTCCTACAAATGTGTATGGAACCCTCGGTGCACGAGTGCGGCTCGCACTTTACCGGTTCTTTTAAACAAAGTAACTGTATGTGATACAGGTATCCAAGCATTCTGGAAGGACCAAGGCGACAAGAAGGCCATAAGAGCGACGCAGGCGAGCATCATGAAGCGCAATATGGACATGGAAGCGGATCCTTGCCAAGACTTCTATCAATACGCCTGTGGGAACTGGGCCGCGCTCAACCCTATACCTGCTGACAAAGCCGGGTATGTTAAACACCACATCGTCGTCGTCATCATTAGCTGCTACTTATCCAAATTCCATTAACCCTATGCAACCTTCATTCCTGACAAAAAAAGTTCCTAAATTATAGATTTTAATAGAAACTTACATTTACAGGTAATTTGATGTTGTCAATGTAGAAAATGGTTTAATTTAACGATTTAATATATCTAGTTGTATTTTAATTGCGTTAGGTAGGTACATTGCAGCAAGACTAAACATCAAATTCAAGAAAAAAAAACAATAAAGATAGTACAGCACCTATGAAAATCTTGTACTTACTCGCAAGAGAATTATAAAAAGTTTAAGAGAAATAAATAATTTGTTTAGTTTAGTCATAAAAATATCAAGGCGACGCTGTGTGAAATTTGCCACCGCTTGTCGGGACGCTATTCATCTAATGGGGAATGGATGAAAATTTTAGAAGTGCCTGAGATTTTTTTTGGTGTTAGGAATAACCTTCCTTACCACCAGAAAAAAATTGCAGGCTTGTCAGGTGCTTCAATTATTTTTGAAAAATATAAACAGTTTCCTCACTGTTTACGTTTTGGGTTTAGGACGGCGAATGAGACATTTTCCTTGATTTGTCTCATATTACAAAAAATATCATAAAAATCCGTGGTAAACCGACACTGGCGATGATATTGACAGCTGCAGCAGCTATATTTGTCATTGGCAGGGTCAGATATTCAAAATATTTTTTGTAATATGAGACGAATCAAGGAAAGTTTCTCATTCGCCGTCCTAAACCCAAAACGTAAGTGAGGAAACTGTTTATATTTTTCAAGGATGTTAAGTATTCCTATCACCAAAAAAATAATCAAGCACTTCTAAAATTTTCATCCATTCCCCATTTATATGTAAGTAATAATGTAAGTGTTTTGGTTTTGCACTGTGAACTTGCATACTTATGTTTCATCATACCAGCCGAAAGAGGTCCACTGCTGGACATAAGCCACATACATACATACATATGGAAACCTATCACAACCTCGATAGTTTATCTGAATGAGTCATTTGGCATAGTTTAATTTGTGAAGGCCTTTTTTTTCTGTAACTAAGTAAAGACAATTTAAAAAAATTGAAAATAATATCGTATAGAACCCATTAGGTTCAAAATAATGGTTTGTAGAAAAAATCCATTCGGACTAATATATTGAAACTTTGGCAAATTTTCGAGGTTGTAAAGTAAAAAGTAAAAGTAAATTTTATTTGTAAAGCATAGGTAACAAAGATGGTACAATGGTAATAATGCGTATCACTATGTTTGGCCATTTAGGCATACAAATTTGCAAGCAGCATACACAGCAGTGATAGGTACATTAACATTACATACATTCACGCCTGTTTTTCCAAAATGAAAATTTAATTTTATGTTCACTGCCACTTTTAGCAAAATCACGCTGCTGCCGCATCCCGCTGCGGAATCCATAAATGATTGCGACTCCAGAAGAAGCGTTGCCGACCCTTTTATTAACCGACTTCAAAAAAAAGAAGGATGTTCTCAATTTTTTTTATTTTATTTTTTTATTTTAATGTTTGTTACCTCAGAACTCCGTCATTTATGAACCGATTCGTACAATTGTTTTTTTAATTGAAAGTATTGTTTAATTAAAAATGTTTCCAGATTGGGCCCATTGTTGACTGGACATCCCCTGGTTGACTGGACATAAATTGTTGCCTAATAGTATAACCCCTTTCAAGGAATAGGTCGAATTACCAGTCACCCTGTTAGAATTGTAGTGAAATTAACTAATATTACTACTGAGCACGACGCTCTCCAATCGTGCAGTAAGTATATGGTCCTACTAAAAGTTAATTCTACTGTTGTTTATTTCTAGATACGACACTTTTGAAATGCTAAGAGAAAATCTCGACGCTGTACTTAAGGATCTACTGGAATTCCATGAACCCTTCCCGAGCGAATATCCTGGAGACAATCTTGACATGAATTATAATTTTCTGGACTGTTTGAAAAGACGTCAACAAAATACATATGATAACAAAGTTCATATAGATACAATAGAAGCTAACTCACGTGAAATATTGAACAGCACGAATGAAGGAAAATATCGCTACGATTGGATAAAAACTGATGAAGAAAAATCTGAAATTTTTAACCGTATCCACAATTTATTCAACAGAAGAACGAGAGCTATAATTAAAGCGGCCAATAGATCAAAACCCACGAATTTTCAACTGGTAAAAAAGAAGTCGAAGAACAATAGACTAAAAATAAACTTTGCCGAAGAAAAGCGCAAAAGGAAAAAGCGTAGTCTTAAAAGAAAATTAGTGAATAAAAGAGTTTACAGTACAGCAAAGAAAAGCAGATCGAAACGAGAAGCCATTAATATTCCAGAGAAAACAGATTACAGTGACAGTGACACTGATGCGGCAATAAAAGCTAAATTTCTATTTAGATCTTGTATGAATTACGAAATATTGCAAAGAAGGGGACATCAACCACTTTTGGACTTACTAAATTTGTTTGGAGGTTGGCCTATACTTGACATAGGTTGGACATCGGGAAATTTTGATTGGCTAGACGTTATGGCAAAATTAAGATTGTACAATAATGATATTTTAATTTCCGAGTGGGTGGGACCAGATATCAAGAATTCTGACGAATATGTGATTCAATTTGATCAGACCAGCTTAGGTAACACTATTGAAAGTTAGAAAATGTATTATGATACCTTATTTTTTTAATTGAATTATCAATGTGCTTTCTAAATCTTGCAGGTTTGCCAACACGGGAATACTTTCTGCAAAATTCTAACAAAATATACCTGGACGCATACAAGCATTATCTCATAAAAATAGCTCTCTTACTCGGTGGGAATAAGAAGCATGTGTTATACAGTGCAGATAAACTCATCGATTTTGAAATGAAGTAATGTTCAGCTACAATACCTATATATTGCAGAATTTAAGATGGGCCGTGTGGTTGGATACCTAACCTTATCAAGATGTGGTTGTCACATCGACTTGTTAATTAACCGGTTAATGTGTCTAATGATTAGATTCTAATCGAGATGACAGCCACAGCATGACAGGTTTAAATCACTGACAAATTTCGCAAAGTATGCCATAGCCAGGACCCCTCCTCCTCCTGATCCTGGCAAGGTCGCCATGTAAGGATGAGCGTAACCGTTGTATTACGGTTCACGTTGGGATTAGAATATATCGTCGGGTGACAAGCAAAAGTCACTACCAAAACTGTCACTGCTCTTCAAAATCTCGTATCTCGGTACGTAGTTTGATTTAAGTACTTTGTTACTTAGTGAGTTTTGCTTGTCACCCGACGATATTGTGTCCATGAGAGTGTATGAGTGTGGCGCAGCGCACACTACAATCAATTGAGCAAGTTATAATCTTTGGCGTAAATTTTAGTTAATCTGTAGGTACTAATACTATCGACTACTTGGGCCTAGTTGGCACTTGGCAGTGACCATGCCTACGAAGCCGGTGGTCCGGGGTTCTAACCCCGGCACAGAGCATTTGTTTGTGTGATGAGCACGAATATTTGTTTCTGAGTTATGGATGTTCCCTTTGTTCCTATATAAATATTTATTTATTGATATATTCTAGTTATCGTCATCATTTGGCCAAAGGACAAGCTTTGCTTGATTTGGGACTAGGTCGATGTAAAAATTCATCATCATCTTCCTGGCGTTTTTCCCGGTTGTGCCCTAAAGGAGCCCGGGGTCCGCTTTGCCACCTAATCCCAAGATTTGACGTAGGCATTAGTTTAACGAAAGCGACTGCCAACTGACCTTCTGAACCAATGGGAAAACTAGCCCTTATTGGAACGGTTTCGTCATGATGTTTGCCGTCACCAAAAAACCACTGTTAAATATCAAACGATGTTTAGTACATACATTTTGAAAAGCCCAGTGGTAGTCCCTAATTATTTAAGTCTATAAGAGTTTCTTTAATTCATAGATTAGCAAACATAACATCAGCCCCAGAAGACAGAAGAAACGTGTCGGAGCTCTACCGAAGAATGACCCTACATAAACTGGAAAAACTAGTGCCTGATATCGAGTGGAGACGATACTTGTGTGCCGTCATGAACAGGACCGTGGATTCACAGGAAACTGTTGTACTTTTTGCACTCACATATGTACAGGTAGGTGGAAATACTAAATAGCTATATTTTGTCCTCTTTGGCATTATAGCGCAACAATTAAAAACCCATTCGAATTCAGATTAGTCAAAGGCTTATTGCAGGGTTGAGGACTATCTAACTGACAGAAATGCATGGGCTAAACCAGAACCCAATATAGCTTAATCTAATCATTCATAATTATTTAATTGTCATTGTATCACGCCTAGATAACTACATTACATAGTTCCTACAAGAAAGCGTTATCCAACGATTTCCATTCTTTCGTTTCTTTATATATTTCTGCCTTGTGCCTCTGTAGCCCAATTTGTTGTTTTCTTGTAGAACAACGTATTATGTTTTTTTTTCTACTTTGTATTCATATTCAGGTTTAGGTACTTATTTTAAGTAGGTTAAAGTACTATCATTGTAATAACCTTTTTTTGGCAAAAATATTACTGACTGTTTTGTTTGTTTCGACGTTTCTTCTTGACGGTGCTCTTCTTTTTCAGAAACGCTAGTTGAATTTTGACTTGTAAAAGTGCCATTCTAGATGCAGAATAAAATTCATTTTGAACATTCATTTAAGTATTTATTTAGTAAAATAGAACCCCCAGCATTCATTAATTTGCTTTTAGCACCTCGTGAAACTAATCGACGACACGGAACCCGAGGTGCTGGCTAACTACTTGTTGTGGCGTTTTGTCCGGCACAGGGTCAACAACCTCGATGATCGATTTCAGTCGGCCAAGCAACAGTAAGTAAAAACTTCTTTAAGAAAGATTCTTTAGGACTATACGTTAAGTTAGCGAATACTATTTTGCATCTATTTAGTCCTGAATGCACAGTAAGTGTGACTATCCACCAGTGATGTGCGAGATTGCTAATTATGCGGTTGTGCGAGCTTGGGAAGAAGGAATCCACCAATACCTAGCCGCCGCGGCTGCCAGACGAGCGAAATCGGCGGACTACAGTCCGCCGCGTGATTCTGGCCCGTCTGGATCTGTCTTCACCATCCAGAAAAAAACTAATCCGAATATTGGTCAATATCAAGCAAACTGACAGCTGCAAGCCTTACTTTATAAAACATAAATTACTAACTCTTTCTAGTATATACATATTTGAGACATGCAAGTTTGTACGGAAACATAAAGAGTTCTATGTAAAACGCGAAGACATTCCCTCTTCACGACCTATCCGTAATAAGAACAGGGGACCGATTTTTGACTTTCGAGCGCTCGACTCTTTCACTCGAAAACTGACAAAAATTATGAAATGCTATTTTAAAACAGCGATAGAAAATTGAAAAACGAGTGGTAGGTATTGACCACTCGTATTCATTTCTATCGGTAAAAAGTAAGTGCTTGCAATTTTGACACCACAATCTTATTTACTTTTATTTAATTTTCGAGCGCTCGAAAGTCAAAAATCGGTCCCCAGACTCGTTCCACCGCCCGCCAAACTAAACCTGCTATCCTCAGGCCCATTAATAATGTCTATTAAGATTTATAATAATTTACCTAACTCTATAAAAGAAGAAGAAGACGATACAATGTACATAAACAAAATAAAGCAACTACTACTAACTAAATCCTATTACACACTAAATGAATACTTAGAATATACATTATAAACGATCAGTAAGTCCTCCTCTCCCTAACATTGCAGTGCCCAACAGGGTTCACAATGATCTGTAGCTTTAAGTTAACATCTGCACCTACTTTTGTGATATTGCAATAAATGATTGAGTATTGAGTATTTGATACTTTTGATCTTCCTCTGCCGTCCGCCGTGCTTGGTCATCTGGCTAGGCTATTAGGACTCTTGACTTCCTGTGACAGGAAGACAAGAGTCCTAATAGCCTAGCCAGACGACAATCCTGTCCTCGCGGATATGGGCTCGAAGCAAATCCGAAAATCGAAGTTCTCATACCTACTTCTCATCGCTACATCTCTATCACAGTTGCTATTACTTATTCGAGGAAGGGGGACTTCAATATTTGATATTCGCTTTTCAGATTTTGCGATACACCAGTGTATTAAGTTTCTATGCTGGGAGGGTTACTAGTGTTCTCTGTGGCTGACTGTACCTACAGTCAGCATCATAAAAATATATGCATTCTTCGACCTTCCTTCCTACAACCACTATGAATAATGTTTTTGTTCAATATCACGACTTTATCGTAATGCATATATATTGATTAGAAAGATTGCAGGTGCTACTTACTACTACTACTTAAATGTAAACGTACTTTGAAAGAGTTATATCTTGCTGATGTGCCAACTGCACAAACATTCCATGTGTAAAAAAAATAATAAAAACACAGTGTAATAAAAATAAAAAAATACTTTATTCATAAAATTTTGAAGGCTTACTAAGTTTATAAAAAATATTTTTGTACCATTATTACGAACACAAATGCCAAAGACAATGTGAGAGAGACGAACTTTAACAACACTTTAGCTAAAATAGGTTTGTTGAACGATTATGAATAAGGCCAATAGTAATTAACTAAGTACCTACTATTGTAAGTAACTATAATATTAAATTAGCTAAAATAGAACTGCACCCCTGTAAAAATATATATTTAATTAGTTAAAGAGCGAATACAGCGGCAGATAAACCTTTACGGCTTTGTCCGCTGTACAAATGTTTTTTTTGTATTGATTTTTGTAGTAAATAAATGAAAAAAAAAAAAAAAAAAAAACCTACTATTGATATTTTTGGGTTTTAACCAATGTACATATAAAAAGTAAGACGATAACGTTCTTAATAAAATATATGTATATACGCGGACGAAATCGCCAGAAAAAGCTAGTCATAATCATATGTTTTAAAAGTATAACATTTTACAAGTAAATTTGTTACATTTCTGGTTTCTGGTTATTTACTGGTTCTAATAATTTTTTTCTTAACATAAATTTATCTTTGCTGCATGCTTAGTCTAATTTTATACATTATCTAGGTATTAACTCAGTTAATCTTTTGTCGCTGGAGTAAATTCCAACTTATAAATGTATAGTTACGTAAATATTTTGGAGACTATCTCTTGGTATCCCCATTTATACCTTTAACTTTTGTATTACACTTTGATAACACTTTGCATTAAATTATGATAAAAAGTTATTGTTTTTTATGGAGGAATTATATCATGATACGACTGGTTATGTATCTCCGACAAGTGTTATCAAAATTCGCCCATAATTTCCAGATTTTACTTTATCTTATTTGGTCGAGAGCAGGCCCCGCCGAGATGGAAGAATTGCATTTCTCAAGTCAATTCAAACATGGGGATGGCTCTCGGTTCCATGTTCGTGAGAAAACACTTCGATGAAACCAGTAAAAATGATACACTTACCATGACCAGAGAGATACAGCAATCATTCAGAGAACTGTTGCATAAAATGGACTGGATTGACGACGCCACGAAGCATCTGGCTGCACAAAAAGTAGACGCCATGATGCTAAGGATCGGGTATCCTGATTTTATACTGAACAAAAAAGAATTGGACCAGAGATATAAGGACGTGATCATACATCCTGACAAGTATTTTGAGAATATTCTCAATATTTTGCAACATTTGACTCAGATGGAGCAATCTCGGTAAGTGTTCATACCGTCACAATTTTTTGGGAGCCTTTTCTTGGGCATAAGATTAAAGTGTGCTGTTTATTCGCGAAAACTCTACAGGATTGTGGTTTTTAGAGTTAAAATACTCAAAGAAAGAGTGGTAGGTAGGTAGGTATGATTATAGGTTATCAACAATCTTACTTAAGCCACATTGCACGTAGAACCAATGGCCGTTGGGGCGGAAAGGTTATCGAGTGGCGACCACGTACCGGAAGGCGCGGCGTTTGTAGGCCCCCCACAAGGTGGACTGATGACCTGGTAAGGGTCGCGGGAGTCCGCTGGATGCGGGTGACGCAGGACCGGTCATTGTGGCACTCTTTGGGGGAGGGTTATGTCCAGCAGTGGACGTCTTTCGGCTGATATGATGATTACTTAAGCAGTAAATAACTATCTAGCACACAATGAGAAGGAGTGAGACCGGTACAGAAGACCGCAACCATGTAAAATCCACACTACCTTGCTCTGTAAATATGTGGTGTTGTGTTCCTAGGGGTGAGTGAGGTCGCCAGAGCTTCCGAGAATGAGCTGTGTTGAGAGTTCGGGACCTTCATTTCATTCTTCCTGTCAACACAGCGAATCCTCAAAGCGCAAGATTCCAGAGGCTACGATTTTACTTTCCATCAGGCTTAATGGTTGTTTCTCATCACCGTGGTATAAAACAAAGATCAAGGTATTTGTTCTTTCCAGCATCGGACAGCCAGTGAACAAGACTCTCTGGAACACGGCGCCGGCGGTCGTGAACGCGTATTACAGTCGCAACAAGAACCAGATAATGTTCCCGGCGGGGATATTGCAGCCACCGTTCTATCATCGCCATTTTCCGAGGTCCTTGAATTATGGAGGCATTGGTGTTGTGATAGGTGAGGTAAAATTCGAATTAATAACATAATAACTCATATTTTACTCAATTTGGAATCTTTCGAAGCCAGCTCCAGGTAGCCACTATGCCGTACTGAAAATGTAAGTTATTAATTTTACTGAAATTAATTAGGAAACACGCCGGCTCTCCTGGGAGTCACGTAAAAGTTGGGTAGGTAGCTTCAAGTGAAACAGGTGGTATTTATTTTAAAACTAGCTGTTGCCCGCGACTTCGTCTGCGTATAAAATGTTATCGTCTAAATGTGTGTTGAAGGAATGAATTTAAAAAAAAACATTGAAATTAATTTTGTACCTAGTCTTTTAGAAAATAATCTAAAACCGAAGTTACAAATCTCTTACTTTCAAAATCTCTTGCTCTCTATACAAACTAAGAACCCTCTCTGAACCTTCACAGTTAACAGTCTGAAACCGTAGTTCTTTACAAATTTCTTACTTTAAAAATGTCTTGCTCTCTATACAAAGTTCGAACCCCCTTTTAACCTTCTTAGGCGATGAATTAAAAAAACGCTGAAATAAGTTTTGTAGTATTTTAGCAAACAGTCTAAAACCGAAGTTACAAATCCCTTACTTTAAAAATATCTTGCTCTCCATACGAACTTTGAACACCCTTATAATCCCCTTTAGGGGATATACATATTTCATAAAATGCTAAAATAAGTTTTGTAGTCTAAACAGGCTAAGATCGAAGTTACAAATATCATACTTTAAAATTTTCTTGCTCTCTATACAAACTTTGAACGCTTTTCAGGGAAAAATTATAAATAAAACACTCGGTATTTGTATTGTTTTAGGTAAGTATTTTTTCTACAAACTATCAAGTCTCTAGCTAAAAAAAAGTGTTTCCCATACGAACCTTGCACCCCTTTTTAACCCCTTAAGGGGTGAAATTTTCCAAAACGCTGGCAGTAGGTATTTTTTTGTATTTAAATAAGTAGGTACTTAATCTTTCTACAGAGTTTTAAGTCTCTACCTAAAAAAAGTTTTCCTATACAAACATTGCACCTCTTTATCCCCCTCTTAGCGGGTGGAAATTTTCAAACCACTGAAAGTTATTTACCTATATACATTTGTATTCTAATAAATATTTTTTCTACGCAATTTCAAGTCTCTAGCTCAAAAAAAAAGTTTCCTCCATACAAATTTTCACCCGTTTTAATCACCCTTAGGGGTGGAATTTTCTAAAACGCTGAAAGTTCTTTATTTGTATTGTAATAAGTAATCTTTCAACAAAGATTTGTCGCTTGCTAAAAAAATATATTTACAAACGTTGCACCTTATACAAACGTTGCACCTTATACAAAATATTTACAATCGTTGCACCTAATGGGTGGAATTTTATAAAACGCTGAATGTATTTTATTTTATTTTATTATGTAATTTTTTTAAAAAGGTTTGAGATTCTACCTCAAAAAAATCCCCTTTACCAACATTGTACCCGTTTTTCATATCATTTTCCAAAACGCTGTTTTTTTATTTGTATTGTAATAAGTAATCTTTCTACAAACTTTTAAGCTTCTATCTCAACAAGAAGTTTCGCTCATACAAACTTTGCAAACCTTTTTAACCCCCTAAGAGGCTGAATTTTCTAAAACGCTGACAGTACTTTATTTGTATTCTAATAAGTAAGCTTTCTATAACGTATTGAGTTTCTTGCTAAAATATTAAAGTTTCCCCCATACAAAATTTGCACCCCTATTTGACCCCTTTAGGGGTAGAATTTCCAATAAAATCCCTTCTTATCCGTTGCCTTCGTTGTAAAAGGTAGTTCTGGTGTAAATTTCAACTCTCTAGCCCCAGTAGTTTCGGCTGTGCGTTGATGAGTGAGTGGGTGAGTCAGTCAGGACATAGGCATAGCATTTATTTAGGTATATATAGATAGAAGATGACGAAAATCCCATTCAAATATCTCAAAACCGTTTTAATGTCGCTTGTTAGAGTGAGAAAAAGATCGGGGACTGTGACGTCAAGATCCTCGAGCGTCATAGTAAAAAACAATCGTTTCATATGAAGGTGCATTTTGTGGAAAAGGGACAGAACATAAAACTTTGGAACTTTGTGATTACCTATACATATTAACCTCTTGCGTTGATTTTTTCTCTATTATCCTTTTCACGAGAAAATACATTATGATTATTTTATTTAGTGTCTACCTACAGCTGAGTCTGCTGCACCAATGTTTTCCATGTTTTTAAACATCTAACATGTTTTCCGTCAGGTTCGGCAAACAAATAGGGTTTTGTTTTGATTGGCAAAACATGTTTGACGTTTAAAAACCACGAAAACACGGCTTACGGGGTGTAGTTTCGATTCAGCCTTCAGGGCCTACCGCGAAAGGCATTCGAAGTTTTCCCTCTCTGTCATACCTGTGAATTCGTACGTAAGTGCGACAGAGAGGGAAAACTTCGAATGCCGTTCGCGGTAGGCCCTAGCTATAACCACGAACTTCGGAATTCGAAAATATTCGGGTATCTCTATCTCTATCGCACAAACAATACTCGAGTGACAGGGATGCAGTTATACGAACTTCGAGTTTCGGTTATCCTGGTAGCGCCGCAGGCACTTTGGCATAATGCGCAAAGAGCGCGTGCCATTGCCATTCAAAAAAAAACAAATTTGTGTTAATGATATTGTTCAAATTTGTTGATACATTTATGGAAATAACGCCATATTGCGACATTTGCGCATATAAGTTCTCATATCACAATCGAATATTTTTTTATGGTTTAGCTTTTGGCATGTGTATCGTCAAGGTCTATCGTAGACTGGATTTAAATTATTAATAAGTGAAAGGCAAAGCAATTCCGCCATTTTGACCAAAATTTGACGTTTCTTATAGCTGACAGTTGGAGCAGCGTTTGATTTCAATAAAAATAAATGAAAAATTAAATGAAGTCGTATATTTCGGGAAATTAATTAACTGTCGCAGTCGGATAAAAACTATCCTAAGTTGCAGCTAGAATCATAATGTACCTATATAAAATGTTTCATATTTTTCCGTTCATGGGATGCTGAGAACATTCGTACCACACAAAGCTTAGTTTCAAACTGGCTGATTCTTTTTTTAATTTAGAGATTTATTATAAGTGGAGATTGCACAAATTATGTCTTGAGTACATACTTACCTACTAGGTATGAGATATATTGTATCTAGGGGTCGAGCTTAAATGACCGTCATTAACCTGAAGCTAGGAGTGAAAAAGGCCACGTCTAAAATAGATTGAATTTTACAAATTCGTCCATCCCACGAACTTAGCAGAAGTACCAAAATCCAAATTTGAAAAAGTAAGTAGGTAAGTAACTACTGTGTGTTTGATACCAATAAATATAACAAATTATGACGGAACTCTAAGACTTAATCAATCTAAATAGATATTGATACCTACTTAACCCTGACTTGCATGTTTGTTTATTTCCCTAAATCATAATCGTATAGGTATGTGATACTGATAAGCATCAAATAATTATACAATGTCATTCAATGACGTACTAGTAAGTAATCTACCGGTATTTAGATAATATGTCGATGCATACCTATACAAGTCAGCAGCGGAATTACTTACGCAGATAATACTCGTAATGTCAAATGCAATGCCTTATTTTTTCGTTAAGTATATATTTGTTGCTGCTCAAGTGCGGTTTTAAGTGGCCTGTCAGCTGACAAACAAATTCGTCGTACACTAGCTGATAGATACCTATAGCTGAAATAGGTTGGTACATAAAATCAGTAGTTTATATATTATATGTTTTTATCGGGTATATATACTTCTAAAGTATGCAAATAAAATCATGAAATATTCCATATGTCGCTCCGTTTTTCTTGCGTTAATGGCGGACAGTTGTGAAAATTTGCAACGGAAGCGGACGCGGTGCAGGCCGCCACCTCAGGCCGCGCTAGTTTGTGACAGGCTTAAAACATTCATCACCTAATTTAATTGCCAGGCCACGAAATCACACATGGCTTCGACGACAAAGGCCGCCTCTTCGACTGCAACGGCAATTTGCATCGCTGGTGGTCCGACTCCGCCATTGAGGCGTTCCACCGGCGCGCGCAGTGCCTCATAGATCAGTATGGGCGATATGTGGTGCCTGAGGTCAACATGAAACTGGACGGTGTGAACACACAAGTTAGTTTTATTATAACAAGGAATTATAACTGCCTTTTTGGCTTCAGTGGCTAGTGCTGCAGGAAGTCACACTCTGATTTATCTCTATTGAGGCGCTCCATTGCCGCGCGTAGATCCTTATATATCAGTATGGGCGATATGTGGTGCCTGAGGTCAACATGAAACTGGACGGTGTCAACACACAGGTGAGTTTTATCATGATAGCCTGAAAGTAATACATTGTTTGACTTTATTAGTATCTAGTGCCGCAAATTAGACTGTCTGTTGAGGCTTTCCACTGCTTGTTTGTTACGTGTGTTTATTCATAATATTTTACTAACGTGATGGCACCAGTAATGGATACTTTAAGGAGGTCGTGTATTTTATTAACAATAAAATAATAATGTTTATACTTGAAACAATAATTATGAGTAAAAACTATAAAATATATCCGTAAGAAATGAAATATTTGCTTTTTGCTAATTGAAGCGACATAGATTAAGATAAAAATTGGAATAAGCAAAAATATGTCAAAGCTCCAGTTATGGTTACCCAATCTCCAGTAATGGATACTTTTCGAGACCCCAGTAATGGGCACTAGGATAACGCAATGTTTTCGTTTAGGTCGTTTTTTATTCTGGCTTATATTTTACGGGACAGGACAGGATACGAAGATATCGTGTATTTTTACACTTACAAGCTTTTATTGACCCACTTGCCGGTTTCCGATTGAGCTGAAATTTTGCATGCATACGTATATCGCATGATAATGCAATATTATGATGACATGGAGCTGATCTCATGCTGGAGCTGGAAGGTGGCCATAAGAACTCCGCAATAAAACGACACAACCCCATCGGGTTTGGGCTCGTTAGAATCGTCTCAATGGTAAGTATGCAGAAAAGTACAGTCGGTAATTAAAGCTTATGTACCAAAAATGTTGGGCGGTTATTACCGCGAAATACGATGGCCGATGGTACATAATTATACAGGAGTATCCAGGACAGGACGCAACTAGGCGTTAAAGGGAGAAAGACATAGGTACTTTCATCTCATTCCACCGCATATTGTGTAGAGCTAGCTTATATGCACGTCCTGAAAGGCTAGCACAAGACCGCGTGCGGGCTGTTTCACGCCGAGGCAGTCTATCCGTCTCTTTCTAAGTGTTCTATTTAGAAACAGACGGATAGATCTCAAATATACATATGTAGGTGCATGAGTAACTAATGTATATGTTGCATTATCCTCTGCCGTACTTAAACAGTTCGCATCTTAACTTACACTTCTAACTAAAGTTAAACAATAAGTAGAGTAAAAATAAATCACTGCACATCCGTGCCGCCAACAGGTCGTAATTTCGTATGAACTCTGTAGGGACTTACGGCCTTTTGGCTGGGGCGGTAGTGTAGTGTTTCGATGTACCGCGATAATATTATCTTTTTATTTAAGTGAGCGAATCGCCAACAAACTGCTTTGCAGTTTGGCGAATCTTTAGGTTAAGTTACTAAAATTGTATTTTTTTTTGATTCCAATAAAAAAAAAAAAAAAAAATATCTCGATCTTGTGCCAGCTGTGCAGATGTCCGAGCACAGAAGACAGCGTCCAGAGCTATAACCAAGAACTTCGAATCTCGAACTTCGTATATCTCCGTCTCTATCGCACGTATGGTTTATGGTACTCGAGCGACAGAGACGGAGATATACGAAGTTCGAGATTCGAAGTTCATGGTAGCGCCGCAGACGTCTGAGCGCGGCGTACTGGATACGGGGCAAACGATATAAGATAGAGCGAGATAGAGAATATAATGTTTACTGTCTCGTTCTATCTTATAGCTTTTGCCCCGTATACAGTCAGCCGCGCTCGGACGAATAGACTCGCTTTTTGTTATAATGTACAGTTAAAATCATGGTTATCCATAAGTATCCATTATTGGAGAAACGCAACTTTTGCGGATCCAATGATGGGCACTATCTATTTCAAATAAATTAACCTAAACTGAAATTGTTCAATTACAACATTATTTGAAAGATATTTATAGCAATCCATAAAATAAAC
Source organism: Epinotia brunnichana (assembly GCA_963854355.1). Taxonomy (NCBI): domain Eukaryota; kingdom Metazoa; phylum Arthropoda; class Insecta; order Lepidoptera; family Tortricidae; genus Epinotia; species Epinotia brunnichana. The sequence continues at coordinate 10,185,793 of OY977942.1, forward strand.
TGAAATTCAAATAGCTTTCATAGTAATTAAATAATTGTCAAAAATGTACACTCACTTCCTTAAGCATTCGGTTAAGAAATCATGATTTGTTCACAGAAGCACTGACCCCACTTGATTTTTAATTCACCATCTTTAAACAAAACGACCTATCTCAATGATATTGTGCTGGATGAAAGTAGGATAGACACTGTGTATGGTTCAGTGTTGCCATATTAGAAAAAATAGTTTCTAGTCTTTATTTTCAACGGTTAAAGAAAAAAAGTAACCATTACTGGCTCCATTCCATTACTGGTGCCACCACGTTATCTAGGAATTCTACTAGCTATCAATTAAACACGTTTAAAACCGACGTAAAATTCTTTTTTAAACGTGTTTAATTCATATACCTACTACTCGGGCAGGCAAACAACGTAACTACCACTGTGTCTATTGGCTGAAACAGCAACCTCCAACGCTGACGAAGTCTTTTGTCATTTTATATTGTCTATTCCAGGGTGAGAATATAGCCGACAACGGCGGCGTGAAGCAGGCGTTCCGCGCCTACATCCACTGGGTGCAGAAACATGGCGTCGCTGATGAGACCCTGCCCGGACTCAATCATACCCACACGCAGCTGTTCTTCCTTAACTTTGCGCAGGTAATGATCCTGGATGGGATGGCAAAGGTTATGTGAAGCGAAGAGCTTAGTTTATGATGCTTGCATTGCAGCTACTGACGTGGGTACCTACACCTACCTACAAAGAGTTTCAAAAATTGCGAAGCTCCATGATCTTGGTAATTTCACAAAATTTCCCATGGGGAATTTCCTAAAATGGAAACTTTCTTAAATTCTTGTAAAAGTTTCCTGAAATGTCTGATAAGTTATTCATGTACGTTACGTACCTACGTTATGTGTACGTTATGTGTGTTGTTATATGTGGATGTACCCCTTACTCCGAAATAAACATATAACTATTCATTCATTCATTCATGGTTTTTGAAACATTCCGCAACTTGCACTTCTGTATGTTGTACAGTCGGGGAATGAAAAGGTTGATCACCTTAAGATCTGTTTTTGCTTGCTCAGTATAAGTTATCAGTATCTGCTTTATCGACCGAGTGTCAGACACATTCCGTCATAATGAATGTCATTTCACTACACCTCTTTGAATTTTCTAAAACGAGTTAAAAAAGAAAAAAAAACGTATACAAGAAATGAGTCGCTTAATTTCAAACCCGGGTAAATACATCTGTCAAATCATGCGATTTTGCTATTAAGAAAAGGTGATAAGGTAGATATTTGCTGATAGGGTCGAATGGATTTATCCGATTTTGAATTTAAGCGACACAAATAGCAATGATGACATTGACAGGACATGTAACTCATATTTATAGTTTTAATAATTTTAAGCGAAGATGATTTAATCATTAGATTTATCAAACTTGACACAACATAATGGCAAGATCAAACTAATAATAAGGTTGTAGTGCAACTATTAATAGTCAAGGAAAATTCGTCTAAGTAAATTTGAACTTTGTTGTCAAACAGTTGAACATAATTTTCATCTCTCCTGCTCTGAAAGTTGATTTTTCATGGGCATATAGCCGGTTGGAAAATAGCTTTTTCTCCCCTAGGGTGGAAAGTATTTTTTTTTTATTGTTACGGTCAGCCACGGAGTCGAAGATAATAGAGTTACGTCAAATCATTAAAATAAAAACTTTTCACAAATCGACACTCAGCTATAGGTACCTGCATTAACGAGTTGTTTATTACGATTATAGGTTGATATTAAATTATTTTTCCTCACAGTCGAAATGAAAAGTAGAGTGTTTAACTCGGGTGAAATTACCCATTTAACCCTCGAACAATTGGCGCTCTCACTTCGTTCGAGCGCCAGAAATATCTCGGGTTAAATGGGTCACTTTCAACCCTTGGTTAACAATCTACTATTTCAATACATCACTCTCGTCTGATACACAGTTTAAAAAGGTAACATGTGCTTGCAATGCGTAAATGATTTGATTTGAAAACTGATCAACCTTTTCATTCCGCCACTGTACCTACCTACCTACTGGCAGCCCCATGCAGTCCAGCTAGCATGATGGCGTTTATGTATAATTATTAACATAAAGCATTTCGACCGTGACTAAACAGTAGGTACCTTCCTATGTTATCAATTCACTTTCGAGTAGGTACTTGTACTTAGTATTTGGTACCTAGTATTTATAATGTGAAATTCCAATAATGTGACCTTTCTGTGACATAAGTTCGGAGTGCTGTCGTAGTATCGTATCCATTGCAATACATAGATATGCAAATTAACAAATAAAGCAAATCTTTCTATTGATTAGACGGCACTCTACCAACAAATATAAGTATGAACAACAGTCATAATGACGCATGTCAGCTATTTATTTGTTTTTTAAGTGGCCACTTCAGTGGGCTATCATCAGTCATCACTTCAAAGAGTATTTACACATTAAAGATGAATAAATGATAACGGGTAACTAATTTAATTAACTATGTTACAAATAATACATTATAATACTCGTAAGTTAAGATTTTTTTGTAAACCTTACCTTGCCTTCAAACTGCCCCCTATAGTCCGACGTATGGTTATCATAAGGGGAATGAATTTTAAGTTGGATATAGGTAGGTCATTCAATGCGAGATTTTATTCAGATGAAGGTAGATATTTGAAACTTTAAATAAAATCAACAAAACAAGGCATTCAAAATCTTAAACTCATTGTTAAAGGTATGGTGCGGCGCAATGCGTGCTGAAGCAATGCGAAACAAACTGAAGACAGCCGTGCACTCTCCAGGCCGATTTCGAGTCATCGGAACCCTGTCTAATTCTAACGATTTCGCCAGGGAGTTCAAGTGTCCGCCTGGCTCACCTATGAACCCAGAAGAAAAGTGCACAGTGTGGTAATAAATGACTTCGTGAACGGCCCCTAACCTAACAATAAACGCCTTTAGTAGAACTGAGACTTCCCTTGTAAGATTTTCCCTTGCAACTTGCACATGTCATTTAGTTGTGATAGACGATTAACGCGATGTTATTAGTTAATTTATTTTTAATATTAGTTCACTCGTTCAATATAAACTACCGCCTGATTATAAATAGCGAGTTGAGAAAGAGAATGAAACTTGTATGAACATACGAGTATAAGTACCTACCTAAGTACCTAGTAAATGGGACAGAACGTGTATAATTGACAACATTTCATAACATAACTTTTAGCCCTTAGTTCGATTAGCTCATTGTATTCTACTCGAAAAGAGGAACTCGCTGGTAGTTTTATATTTCCTGCAGTATTATGATTGCTAATTTTTTTACGATTTTTTAAAAATGCATTCATAGCAAATCCAATTCTACTGCAGAATAGGCACCTTGCTTTAGTCCCGTTTCGACGAAAACGTTTAAAAAGTTTAAATGTCATTTTCGGGTGGGTTATATTGACGCCATCTTGACAATGTTTGTTTTTAATTTGGTACCTATATGTAAACAAGACTAACGCAAGGTGCCCATTCTGGATTGGATTTGCTATAATTGCATTTTTTTTAATTCGTTAAAAATTGAACATAAATAATACTGGAAATATAAAACTACCAGCGTGTTCCTCTTTTCGAGTAGAATACAAGGAGCTTAGTCAAATCATGTACTTTGAATTATGAAATGTTGTCAATTATGTATACCTGTATACATACCTGCCACCTGCCTGCCGCTATCTGTGTGCCTACTAGAAGAAAACCATAACCACCTAAGATTGACCAATTCAAAATAAGCTAAAACCATTTAAATACTTACCTATTATTAAGAGCTCTTTGTACTCACTCGTGAATAACCAAATTTATAAGGATGGGAAGTGAGTGGTTTAGTGGGACATATATTATGATTTTAGTGAATAATTTGGCCTTAACGTCTAGATACATATAAAATGATACAATAACTAGAGTGATTGGTAAAAATAAGGACAAGTTAGGTCGATATTCTACTTATTATTGTAAATCACTAGGTTAGATCGGTAACTGTGATATAGTATATTATAAAGTTTGTATTTAGAACATATGTATTACTTACCAATAAAGTACCCCAAGGGATCCCTTGTTTTATTTAAGAATGACTGGAAACTAGACCTCAAACTAAGTCCCAGCGTTTTTAAGTTTGGACGCCTGTAGTTCTATATCCCTATACTACCTAGTCTACATAATTATAATGTATATACTTACGTAGTTCCTCTTGTCAGTTCCAATGAGGGGACTAATGACACTTTTGTTCCCACTAGTTCCTTTATTAACGTGTTGTGTGTCAGGGACGTCAGGGTCCTGTTTAGTAAAATGTTTTCCATTCTAAATTGGAAATGTTGCATTTGTTTTTAACCCCCGACGGAAAAAGAGGGGTGTTATAAGACTTATAAGTTTGACGTGTCTGTGTGTGTTTCTGCCTGTGGCATCGTAGCTCCTAAACGAATAGACCGATTTGAGTGCGGTTTTTTTAACCGAAAGCTGACGTGATCGAGATGGTTCTTAGTTAACATCACATTTTGTCGATCTTTTATACCTACCCACATTTATGCTAAAAGTGGCACTGGCACTTCATAGTTAAGTTTCAACAAAATTCAGCGGTTTTTGAGATATTGAACTTTGAAATGAAAATGTCGGGGGTTTTTCAACTAATCTAAGTTATATTTGTGCATTCGATTTTGAAAACATAACAAAGTCTACTACGCAAAACTCTTCGTAGGTGGCGAAACTAGCAGCGTTGACATTGTATCTCGTTCCCACTTGCCGTATTGTCTATGCAAGCATCCTTGTCGCTCATTTGACAATCAATTGTGCATGTGTGTGTGAATCCCTATATTCCTATTCGTAGTTTGAGTTGATTCAAAATTTATTGGCAATTTTCCTGGTGCGTGCGGTACCTCAGGTAGGGCGCGAATTGGAAAATATCGCGTTTTTGGACCACCGTCCTTGCGCCGTTCCAACCAGATATATCATCATCCTCCTCAATGATGTAATGAGGTTCTCATTGATCCTAAAAAGTTTCATCAAGGATGAAAGCAATATCCTTATTCTAGTTAACCTTTCTGGTGAAAAAAAAATGTTTATTGAAAGTTTTTGTCATTTTACTAACGTCTCTAAATCAAGAAGTAAAATCTAAATAAGTATTTCGTATTAATTTAACACAAGTGAAGTTTATTTCGCCATGTCTAATTCCAATATAACAAATCATCGAGCTCAACCTAAGCACATGACTTTTGCAAATTCTAGAGTACCCATTATTGGGACTCTTATAGACTATGTGGACATCGGGTTCAATTATATACGAGGCAATTCTTTCACGAGATTAGAGAAACTTCAATCTAGTGTTTCTATGGCCTCGTTGTCTCCTACATTCCTGGCGGTGATCTGCCTCGTGCTCGGATTCATTGCTAACGTCAAGTTCGAAGTGGTTAAGTTTGACGAAACCCCGCTGAACTACGACTTGCATTTCATGTTGATGAGTAAGCAGAACAACCTTTACGTGGATGAAATCGATCCTTCCCGTAAGTACCTACACATTTTTAGGGTTCCGTACTCAAAGAGTAAAACGGGACCCTATTACTGAGACTTCGCTGTCCGTCCGTCCGTCTGTCTGTCACCAGGCTGTATCTCAAGAACCGTGATAGCTAGAGAGTTGAAATTTTCACAGATTATTTATTTCTGTTGCCGCTATAACAACAAATACTAAAAACAAAATAAAATGTTTTTTGAGGGGGGCTCCCATACAAAAAACGTGATTTTTTTCCATTTTTATAGATAATCTGTCACCAGGCTGTATCTCAAGAACCGTGATAGCTAGAGAGTTGAAATTTTCACAGATTATGTATTTCTGTTGCCGCTATAACAACAAATACTAAAACCAAAATAAAATATTTTTTGAAGGGGGGGCTCTCATACAACAAACGTGATTTTTTTGCCGTTTTTATAGATAATGTTACGGAACCCTTCGTGCGCGAGTCCAACTCGCACTTGGCCGGTTTTTTTGCTTGCAATGGGCTCACCATAACTTTCTTGTACATTTTCCCCACAATCCACAGTCAGTCAGTCACTCGTCCATATTCCTGAAAGTTTTCCGACCCTAAATTTAATTTTGTAAAAATGGATGTGGCCGTGTATGAAATGTAAGTACGGATACGCCTGGGAGGACATCATTATTCCTGTAGATATTGTCCATATCTAGTCAAGCACCTCGTCTATTATTATTACCTACATGACATGGCGTTTTCGTGGTGTTCTCAAAATTGAATTATCTTATTTAACAGCGGAAATCTTTTAACCAGGAAGTTGTGAACGACTAAAATAAATTTCGACAAAATAGGAAGTTGGCTATTTAGGAACTCAGACCAAGGAACAAAGATATTTTTTTAACCCCCGACGGAAAAAGAGGGGTGTTGTAAGTTTGACGTGTCTGTGTGTCGGTCTGTCTGGTCGGCTACGATTTATTAGAATGCGGTTTTTTTTTATCTGAAAGCTGACTTGATCGAGATGGTTCTTGGCTACGTTTCAACAAAATCGGTTTAGCCGTTTTTGAGATAATATATTGAACTTTGAAATGAAAATGTCGGGGTAAGTTAAATTGTAGATTCTTGGTCTGAGTTTTGAAATCAGGACTTGTACGAGTCAAGATAGTAATCGATATTATGACAGTACCAATAGTAGGTACCTAGTAAAAGTCTTTACTATACATATAGGAAGGTGGACGAAGACATCCTGAGAATGAAATACCTATTAGGTAAGTACCTAAAGTATCGACAATTTAGGATGAGTTAGTTATCCCAAGGTACCTAAAGTATCTTTCTTTCTACATATAGGTAAATAAATATACCTATAATTGTATTTTCAGGAGTCATGTGGTGTTTTGAAGGCTCTGACTGCATCGCCCTATTCATCAGTTGTTTTCTTATATGGAACTCTTCAAATGTTGTAAGTAACTACCTATACATTAGTTCTTTGGATGAAGAGATAAATTATAAAGTTATTTGATCTGGGGGCACGGCAGTGCCCCCGCCGAGACGAGCCGAGTATAATATACAGTATATGCCTACCTACTACATAGGTACCTTTCACCTGAGACAGCGCCGGAGACGGGACAGGATAGTGGGTTTATCCGAGGTCGATAAAACTTAATCCATTTGTCTATATTTTATGAATCAATGATACCTACATGTTTTGTTAGCCACAGAGAAACGTTACCTCCCTGCATAGGATTTCGTTTGCGGGTGGGTTCAAGTTTATCTGCAACTTAACACCTCCACACACCGGTCGCGGGCGCGGGTCAGGCGCGGGCCCGCGCAAGTTGTAAAACATTGAAACTACACTACAAACACACATCGAACGCGGGCCCGCGGACCCATGTGTGTTTGTCAATGTTTTACAACTTGCGCGGGCCCGCGCCCGACCTGCGCCCGCGACCGGTGTGTGGAGGCCTTCAACTGTCCATTGTACAATCTAATTACCTACGTTATCAATGGTTCTTATCAATTGCTTTCGATCGAAGTTGTATTGACTAAACTAGGTACCTAACTAACTAGGTATAAAAAAAATTAAGATAAGTACTAGAATATCTTAAAAATCACCAATGTATTAATTCTAGATTGGAGTGACATTATTGTCAGTGCACTCTCTCATAATTTCATTTTTATTGATTATATTTTAATGAACATTACTATTTAAAGGTGTAAAATATGGATGATAATCTGAAATAACCATTTATTTCAGATTATCATCCATATTTTACATTTATTTATAATGTGTAAAAAAGAGCACATTATTATATTAATTAACCTCTACAATTTGAATCAAATTTTCAATACCTCAGTTTGCGTTCCAAAATTGAGCCACAGGAGTGTTTAGGTACGTGTGTGCGTCAGTGACAGGAAGATTTTTTTATTTTATATAGGCACTATAAGTAAATTACCTATTTAATTTGAATTATGCATAGTTTATTACAAGTATAAACAATTACTAAGAATATAAAAAATATTGTTCGAGATAAATAATTTACGGTGGTTACCGAAAGAGAGATAGCTCGGAATACTTCCTTAGACTTTGACGACAGCTTTGCCGAAATTTTCCCCAGCCAGCATACCGACGAAAGCGTCGAATAGTGTGTTGAAACCATCGGACACGTGTTCTCTCGGCTTCAACTTGCCAGTCTTTATCCACTGGATAATGTCAGCAAACGCCTCAGGCCAGCGACCCACCCATCGTGACACTATGAACCCTTCCACTTTCAGTTGCTTAAACACCAGTGATGGTTGCAAGATCGTCGCTTTTGGCAAACTGCTCAAGTCGTCGTTATATGAGCTGATACTGCCACACACAGACACCCTTCCGAGTAAATTCATCTGGGCTATAATCTGGCTGCTTAATTCTCCACCCACGTTATCAAAGTAGCAATCTACCCCCTTCGGAGCAGCTTCTTTCAGTTCTTTGACCACGTTTGCTGTCTTGTAATTTATTGCTTTATCGAAACCTAGTTCAGTCTCCAGCCATTTCACTTTTTCGTCGGATCCGGCGAAACCTATGACTTTGCAGCCTTTGATCTTGGCGATCTGTCCGACCATCGAACCCACAGCACCAGCGGCGCCAGTCACGACCACAGTCTCACCGGCTTTTGGTTTACAGATTTCCAGAAAGCCGAAATAGGCTGTTGCCCCCGGCATACCGATGGCACCCACTCCGAGCGAAGGAGACAAGTCACCTATGTCAGGCAGCTTGTATAATCCAAGATCTACTTTCTGTTTCTCTTTAGCATTCACGATACTATAGTCGCACCACCCTTTTTGAGTAACTACTCTGGCGCCGACTGGGAAATTAGGCGCTTTAGATTCCAAAACTACACCTACTTGTGCGCTAAACTGGTCATAGGGGGTCATTATCTGGGGATTGTACGCTCGTAAGTACGGGTCCACGCTGATCCACTCTGCCTTGACGAGGAAATCACCATCCTTAAGCGGCGGCAGCTCGTACTCAATCAATTCGTAGTCATCTCTTTTGGGTTTTCCTTGGAAATGTCTCTTGACCACATACTTTCTTGCCTTGACCATGGTGAAACTGTAAACAAAATCGTATCGTTACGAAAGATAATGCGTGTGTGCGACCTATGAAAAGTCATGTCATAGGCTCATAGCCCATGGATATGTATGTTTAACTCGCATGGCAGAAATGTTAAATAAGGTATATATTATATACTTAAATATATTACTCGTATATCTGTTAATAATACAGCTTTTGTAAATCATAGTAATTCAATGAGTTTACTTAATAAAATGGCTGGGTCAAACATTTACCTACATACTTATTAGTAAGTAGTATTTAAGACGATTTTTGAAGTGGATTAATTATTTACTTTAAAAACAAAGTTTAAACCGACTTCAATTCAGTACTTCGCCAAGCCACATGGTATACCTATGTAAATTTCCACATTTCCTTTCCAATTTACCACATGAACTGCTGTCCTAGAGCAAATGCGTTGCTGATTATTACAGAAAAAACCCAAGTCGCTATATGTGGGCTGATAATATTTGAGGAGCTTCGTCGATTCCTTAAGGATCCCAGAATTAACACTTCATTAGTTGCTACTTCAACGGCATCATGTCAGAATCTTTGACCTACCTACTTTACATCTTTGAGGAGTTCCATAAGTCATCTGTGGTCTTCATAATCAGTTCCACTTCACCAAAATTACGATTTCCGAGGGTAAATAGGTACACGAGGTTTAATAGAAAATACCGCAATCACTACACGCGTGCCTATAAAATTTGAGGGTTGCCCTCAATTTCCCTGGGATCCCATCATCAGATCCTAAATTGGTGGCAATGGGACCACCTCGGGAGTAAACTCTTTCGATAATAAAAAAAATTTTGAAATCGGTTCACAATTGGAACATATAACCTCCTCCTTTTTTGAAGGCGGTTAAAAATGTAGGTACCTACTGTCTATGTTAAGTTTAGGGAATAGACATGTTTTTTAGGGTTCCGTACTCAAAGAGTAAAACGGGACCCTATTACTAAGACATCGCTGTCCGTCCGTCTGTCTGTCACCAGGCTGTATCTCAAGAACCGTATAGCTAGAGAGTTGAAATTTTCACAGATTATGTATTTCTGTTGCCGCTATAACAACAAATACTAAAAACAAAATAAAATAAATATTTTTATTGATAATGGTACGGAACCCTTCATGCGCGAGTCCGACTCGCACTTGGCCGGTTTTTTTATATTATCTTTAAAATATAAATTTATCGTAACTTGGATTTGTCATATCTTCCCAAGAACTTATTTTGGTTTTTACATAAACTTAACACAATAACTCCTTGGACCCAGTTCGAATAAGAAAGAAGGCCCAGCTCCTAATAAGGCTCCAAATAAACCTTAAAAACTCGCAGTTATGGTTCCCAAACCATTTCAAATACCTATAGGTATATCGCAATCATTAAGCAACTAGGTACCTATTACGGCCACAAATTTTAGTCTCCGGTAAGACAGAACAAGATGTATTCAATTATACTTAGGTAAGTAATAACAATAATAATAACCTTTCACCAATATTATGTAAGTATATTTGTATAAATGCAGTCGAATGATAAGATAAGACCCACGCCACTGCACTAACCACAACGATTGATAAGTAGGTACTTAAGTATGATAAGACGAATTATTTTTATTCGTTTTCAAGACACATTTCTATCGCTATCTTACGCCGGCGGTATTAAAATTCAGAATGTAAATAAGTAAATAATTTAGCGCTAAATCTGAGAGCCAAACGTTTGACCTCGACTTTGTACCTACTTGAAGCAAACCAACTACGCGATAGGATTTTGAATAATAATGTTATAAGTGTTATAACGGAGTTTCATCATACTGACATAACATTTAGTGAATCAAATTTTGTGTACAGTCAAAGAATTTAATTTCCTACCCACTTTGGACTTTGTCTAAGTGACGTAATCAATCAAAACGTAAGAGACTTCTTATGATTTTATTTACAGTGTCACTTTCAAATAGTCCTAAATGGGTAGGAAATTAAATTCTTTGACTGTACCTAAGTATTTTGTATCGGCTATTATCCCTTGGGTACCTATACCTACATCATGGGTACATACGTCATCGATTTTTGACGATTTTTGACCCCCCTATCATCACCCTGTTAATTCCTTAAATGCACCCTCCCCGCCCAATAATATGACTACCGTCATCCAATGGTCAGACCCCCCCCCTGTTTTGAAATGACGTACTTAATATATGGACAGCCCCATAACAGTTGAGTTCATAAATAAGTAGATACTTATCAAGTAAGTAGCCTATTCCCAAAGGTTCCAAAATATTTGAGCAACCTTAAGCCCTTAAAATAAAAAAAGTCGTGTTCACATATTTTTGGTCACTACCTACGTCGGTGCACATATTTCAATCTCGTCTCGACTGTTAGGAACTAGACCGTCGCTTCGGTTCGGGTCACAGCTCAGGGTACTTAATTACTAGTTACCTATAATTATAGACTCGGTTCTAAACGGTGATGATTCCATGTCACATTTCACTAACCATAAGTGCAAAAAAAAATCTTCAATATAGGTTAAAAAAGACGTTTTTGTCAGGAACTTATTTATCTTATCACTTACCTAAGGAACCAGATGTTACGGCATCTCAAAGGTGAAGGATAGTTTTCAAACAACGTATTACAAAATAAATGTTTATTTAACAAAATATTCGGGATTTACATAAATAATCAAAGAATCACCAACCTTATTCGAAGACGCCTCGTTCCGAAGTGACAACCAAAGACTACAATATACAAACTGAGGTGACAACTGTCATCGGTGACCGACTGCCCATGACCTCCCCATTCGTTCAATCAATCACCAACAAGTACAGTGTTGCCAGAATAATATTGACAGTCACGTTACACAAAGATGTTAAATTAAAAAGCGTCCGTCCGTATATAGCGTCTCTTCGGATGCGACTGGCGTTATATTACACTCATATTTATGCCACTACTGGCTGACATCGCCGACACCGGCTCAAGTCCTAACAAAAACAACGTTATAATCACGTGTTACGTCATCGATTGCATCCGACTAACCGAGCTGTGTAAATTGTTCAAATCACGACCTTAAATGAACCTTATTCCTATGTAACAAGGTTAACTTTTCTAATTGGAATATTTTAGTTTTTACAATGGAGTGGAATATTCTACTCGTACCTATACCGACGAAAATACAAGCGTAGGTTAGGAAAGCGTGGTGTGGTGTAGGTCAACATAGTCAGAGGGGCTACCGCGAACGGCATTCGAAGTTTTCCCTCTCTGTCGCACTTACGTACGAACTCGTAAGTATGAAAGAGAGGGGAAACTTCGAATGCCTTTCGCGGTAGGCCCTCAGAGCGCAAATATACTCGATATTAGATATATCTACGTTACATTTAGCTTTGGCACGAATGTCTAATGATTATCGAATGTATTTTTCGCAGAATTTTCATTTCATCGAAGACCATTTTTTCAGTATCAGTAAACTTTTCAGGATTGATATAAAACAAACCTTTTTTTTTTATTTTTTTATTTGGGGAAATGCCTTTACGCATTCCACCTAGCCGATGAACTAGGATGGGTATGACGGGCTCCCGGGAACCCCCCGGACTACCGTCTAAAACCACCAATGTATACCCTCTCTGCCGTGTAGTAGGGGCGTCATGCACTGAAAAAAATGGTTTGTTGGATTTACCAAATTAGCTAAGGTTGGCTGAATTACATGGAAACTAAGATAAATATAACAAAACCTCGCTATTGGACTTACAAAACTAAAAAGGTTGAAGTCGCTACCAGACTTCTGGTGTAAATCAACAAAGAGTATTTTACATTTTACAAAACAAATCTCAACAATTTGGTTTGGTTGATTATATCATAAAAATATAATAAATATAACAAGGCCTCGCGGTTGAACTTACAAAACTAAAAAGGTTGACGTCAAAATATAGTCCTTACCAGAGTTCATGGTGTATATTAACAAAGAATATTGTACATTTTACCAAACAAATCGCTACAAATCGGTTTGGTAGATTTTATAAATCAAATATGATAAATATAACAAGACGTCGCGGTTGAACTTACAAAACTAAAAAAGGTTGAGGTCAAAATATAGTCACTACCAGAGTTCATTGTGTTAATTAACAAAGAATATTGTACATTTTACCAAACAAATCCCTACAAATCGGTTTGGTAGATTTTATAAATAAAAATATGATAAATGTAACAAGACATCGCGGTTGAACCTACAAAACTAAAAAAGGTAGAGGCCAAAATATAGTCCGTACCAGAGTTCATGGTGTATATTAATAAAGAATATTGTAAGTATTACCAAACAAATCTCTACAAGTCGGTTTGGTAGATTTTATAAATAAAATATAATAAATATAACAAGACATCGCGGTTGAACTTACAAAACTAAAAAAGGTTGAGGCCAAAATATAGTCCCTACCAGAGTTCATGGAGTATATTAATAAAGAATATTGTAAGTTTTACCAAACAAATCTCTACAATTTGGTTTGGTTGATTTTATCATAAAAGTATGTTAACTATAACAAGACCTCGCGGTTAAACTTACAAAACTAAAAAGGTTGACCTCAAAATATAGTCCCTACCAGAGTTCAAGCTGTTAATTAACAAGAATATTGTACATTTTACCAAACAAACCTCTACAATTCGGTTTGGTTAATTTTATATTGTAAATATGATAAATATAACAAGATTTCGCAGTTGAACTTACAAAACTAAAATTAAACTTACAAAACTAAAAAGGTCAACCCTCGAAATATAGTTCCTACCAGAGTTCATGCTGTTAATTAACAAAGAATATTGTACATTTTACCAAACAAATCTCTACAATTTGATTTGGTTTATTTTATAATTAAAATATGATAACTATAACAAGACCTCGCGGTTGAAATTACAAAACTAAAATGGTTAAGGTCAAAATATAGTCCCTACCAGAGTTCATGGTGTAAATTAACAAAGGATATTGTACATTTTTACCAAACAAATGTCAAGAATTTGGTTCGGTTGATTTTATGATAAACATATGATTGATATAACATGGCCCTGTGGTTGAACTTACAAAACTGAAAAGGTTGAGGTCAAAATATAGTCCCTACCCAGAGTTCCTGGTGTAAATTAACGAAAAAAAATGAACATTTTACCAAACACGTCTCTACAATTTGGTTAGGTTCTATCAAAAAACTGGCCAAGTGCAAGTCGGACTCGCGCACGAAGGGTTCCGTACCATTATCTGTAAACATATTTATTTTATTCTGTTTTTAGTATTTGTTGTTATAGCGAAAACAATTATTAGTAATAATATTAATATTAAAGACAGACAGACAGCGGAGTCTTAGTAATAGGGCCCCGTTTTACTCTTTGAGTACGGAACCCTAAAAACGAGTCATTTAGGGATTACGCAGTATTTTCGATTTTTGGTAAAGTGACGTTCGACGCTCGAGATCACAAACTTGTATTATTCATTGCGCCAACTTCATAAACAAGTCTGCAAAAATCAGAACTACCAACCCCGCCAACTACCCCGTACTTTCAGGCGACATAGTTACTTATTAAGAAAAGTCGTATCATTTTTAATTACCGCGATGAGTACGAAGAAGGCAAAGCCCATGGTTGTAGGTATATGTTTCAGTTTAAGTTCTAGTGACATTGTTACAAGGTTTATTATTCCAGTTTAACAAGGTTTTACAAAATAAATATCACGGAACAATATACTTAACACAAATATAATGCGGATTTCAGTAGCGTTGATATCTTTAGATATTCAAAGGCATCTTTTAAAATGCAAGTAATTAATAGTGTTAAGAATAAGCAGCATAAATAGTATTAGAAATAGGTAACTCACCTCTTATCATGTTTAAAAATGTTGTAGTATTATACTTAAGTTACTAAATCTATTTGATTCACTCTAAATATGGGATTTATACAATAGTATTGTCATTAGGATAAACTATAGCAATATATTCTCATTTGCGGTAACCTATATAGATTGACATGCTTGGTTATGCTTTCATCTTCAAAACAAAAAAAACAATTACTCAAACTTAATTTAAAAAAAATCATCTCTCTTTCACAAATGTTGTGATAGTCCGTTCAATTGTTTACATATCAAGTTATCTAGGTAAACCTGTAATTGGCCATACTACTGTGTATTATAGTATAAGTTACGTACTTTGTATCGCTGTTGGTTTTCTGAATAAATAATAATAATAACTAATGCACTTGCTAGTTAGAGCAACAAAGAGAGAGATAAACGAACTTAGTTTGTTTTGGTTTCGCGGTAGCTCCTCAGACTACACTACGCTAAATGAGATAAGTAGGTACCTATTAGGTATATTGTGTAAATACGTAAATACATATAATAGTTAATGTAGTTAGCACAATTATTAGAATTACGTACGACTTAGTTTTGCTTCAATCATTATTAAAACGACATTACTTAAGTATCATAACCCATAAGGCATAGGTAACTGTATGCAATTGTATGTAACATGTATTTAACCTAAACCTATTTACAAATTAGTAATTAATTAACTATTAACTCTGTACTTATTATGATGTTTATAATCACACAGACAAACTATTCCGACAGTTTTGCGAGACCATGTTAGTTATTATGTTTATATACTCTGTGTATTAAATAAAATTAAATAATAATCTAGGCCGCTTTTCACGTTGTATGTAGGTACCTACCTAGCTAGACTTTACCCAAATTAATAATTTGCAGAGCCATACCACAGATTGCCATACTTATTCCCAGACAAAAAAAGTAAAGTTGCGTAGGTACTTACTTAATGATTATCTATGTAGTAATTAGGCTTTAACGACGTTTAAGTTTTCGTGGCTTTTCCTTAATACGAGTAAGTAATATCCTTCCTTATCGTGTGAATGTGAAAGTGTGTTAATTGGTTGGTCCTTCATTGGTGTTTGTTTGGACGTCTTCATAAATAAGCAAAATACTTACGTTTGTCACGCGGGCCAAGCCGCTGACAAAACTAGTAAGTAGATACTACATGGTGTACCCATGTAGGTACAGTCAGCAGCAGAAGTAGCAACACAAAATAACACGCTCGAAATTATCTAGAAAGTCCGTATCCTCTTGACATTAGAGCCATGTGTAGGTCATTTTGAGCACTTTGACCCGCGTAGCTACTTTTGCTGCTGGATGTACCTTTAACTTTATCATTGATTAATTGACGTCTTAAAATATACAATTGGTAAATTACCTAAATACCTAATCATTACATAGTATACAACAAAGTCGCTTACGTTTTTTTCAATAGATAGAGTGATTCAAGAGCAAGGTTTATATGTATAATTCATGCATGTATTATACGTATAAATCCGTGCGAAGCCGGGGCGGGTCGCTAGTTATAAGTATATAATCAAGTAATAAATCGTTTTGTCTTTACTTGTTGGTCGTAGGAATGAGATTCTATTGCTTTGTTATTTTGCAACCTTTCACGCCACACAAAATAGTATTAAGTACTTACCTAGTCTATTTTTTCCAATAACATTAACACGAAACATTTGGCGTTTAGTAGGTACATAGGTAACTATCTACTCGTACCTTTTGAGAAAGCGCTGCAGTCACTACCAGACCTATACCTTGTTAAAATTACTAAAGAGTTTGGTAATTTTAACTAGGTAAAAGTCTGGTACATTTTACAAAACAATACCGCTGCATGCATAGTTCAATCCTACTCAATTTATAAACATAAGAGTGAGATGTGACTATTCCCCTCCCCGACTGCCCTGCGGAGGTGCGCCCCTTCCCCCGGATACAGCATCTTGCGATGCGCGCGCGGCGCGGCAGGCTTCATTGCGTTGAGGTAGTTCATTGTATATAGTCACTTTGTTTTGTTTGCGTTTTAATGAAATTTTCTTGGTGCGTCATTTCATTTCGGCTGGTGCGTAGTGGATTTAGTTTGCAAAGTGTAACCAACTATGGGTAGTGATCTCGACGATGACTTAAGTGTGGGGGTGACTGAATATTTGAAGGAATGGGGATTATCTCAATCTACCATAACAAGTTTTGAAGGTAAGCATTAGAACGATATTACACTAAAAGTGCTAAATTGGCAACACTGATACCTTACTAATTAATTGTGAATAAGAATGATATTGTATGTGAATAACGTACTTATTCCATTGTTAGTTCTTTTTTGTCTGAAACACAGGGTAACCTATAGTTGACACCGTATATGGATTCTCCACCCATACCTCCTTATTATAAATGATTAAATATAATAATTTATAGTTTAATATAAATAGGAAGCTTAACTCAGGCTTAGATATTGACCTAGAAATATTGGTTACGTATTACCTACCTAATTACTTTGATTAATTTACAAAACGAATTTCAGTGAAATTTACCAAATCGGTTTGGTTGGCCATCGTTGCGTTTGTATTTTGTCTGTATGTAACTAACTGAACATTAAATAATGAGTTTAAAGACTGATGAATGACATATGTCTTATTTTTTAGAAAATCAGACTTCGTTAAATTTGCTCGGAGTCGAACTGAAGGAGCTGATTTCCAGTTTAAAGGAAATACTATTATTCAAGCGGGGGTTGAACAAACTCCAAAACATTATTCATGTAAGTATTCCTGTCTGTTTTACATTTATTATCCATACTACATTTAAATGCGAAAGTGTGTCAGTCTGTTTGTTGCCTCTTAACGCTTAAACCGCTGAACCGATTTAGATGAAATTTGGTATCAAGATAGTTTGAGTCCCGGGGAAGGACATCGAATAGTTTAAGTCGGTGAAGTAGGTGGTAAAAAATTGTATGGAGCTATCAGTTCTATCGGAAGCATTATGCTGAGATAGAACCGTTTCGTGACAAACGCTGTGTGTTGTTTGTCTCGAATAAATGTTTCTTTCTTTCTTTCTATGTCCTTCCTTGGGACTCCAATTATCTCGATACCTACTAAATTTCATTTCCTTCAGCTCAGCGGGTTAAGCGTGAAGAGGTAACAGACATACAGATATACAGACAGACACACTTTCGCATTTTTTATACTAAAAGGTACGAAATTTAAAATAAATGATAGCCTGTCATATTCTGATATATACTCGTAAGGTACTTAAAAATTCGTCCAGTAGTTTTTGAGATTAATTGAAACGTACATTCATCCATACATCCAAACTTTCGCATTTATAATATTAGTAGGATTAGTATGGATACGGTTAAAAGTAAACAATATATTTTAATTTCCAGAACGAAAGCGAAGTCCTCACCCAGCTGGACTATTGGATAAAAGCCCAAATGGCTAAGCGACTGCGGTGCCAACCCATCATCATTGCTGTCGGACCGACCATCGATGCCCTAAAGGACTTTTATGTTGCTTATGACGACATCCTTTATAATATCGACTCATTCCTGAAAGCGCTGGACGTATGCTTCAAAACTTTTCACTGCCTTGATGCAGAATATGGTTGGCAACATCTCGCTGCCTCAATATTATAAACTTCAAATTTCAAGTTGATAAAATTGCAACATGGAACCTTATAATATTGGAGCAGCGAATTCTGTTGATTCTGGAATCTACACAAAGACGTCGGAATATGGTGCGCTATTTTTGCAAACGATACTCCACTGAGAGCCCAGTCTATAAGACTACTCAGCAAATTTTATCATGACTTGTAACTCAGCCTATAAGATTCACACTTACTTCGTATACCGTGAACAGGGTATCTATCTCGTAAACTTAAAATTAAGATATGTACAGCCAAGGAATTTGTTTCACGTACGGTCAGCCGCAGAGAAAGAATGTGGGCCGCAACCTGGCAGCCTTTTGACTTTTATTATAAGAAAAGTTTTGTACCCTACTGAGTCACTGACATAATTTTAAAATAAGTGATCTACAGTTTATTGTATCGATTCGCAAAATAAATTTTATTACATGTACCAAAATTCGGACTATTTTTCTTTAAACCACCGTATTTATATAGCCCTTATAATATTAAATAAGGTTACTGGTAAATCGACGTTATTCCTTTTAACAGTGATATCTATTTAAAAAAGGCAATTTGTAAATGATCACTCTCTAGGAACTGCTGATTTTCGGATAGCCTTCATGGCCTTTTTAATTGCAAATGAGCTTTACTATATCTCCCTAAAAAGAAATACGTTGGTTACCAATAAGCCTGCAAATTTTTGAAGTGTTTGTCTTTAGCTTTTTTCATCTACAATATTTTTAGGGTGGGGCTACGAATAATCTTCAATCTACATAGAAAACTACGTAGTTTGAAAATCTAAACTGCTATAATTTTACTCTCATACCATGTCAGCAATATTGCAAGTTTCTAATTTTCAATGATACCACACCCTATTTATACTCTGGAAATCAAAAATGTGTTTGGTGATATCTACCTAAAAAGATGTGTACATTTTACTAATGTTAGTTTGATAAATTAACCAAACTAACACCATTAAACTGTACACTACTTATTTGGTACGTTTTACTAAACTAAGACCGGTACAATTAGCAGAACAAGCACTGATAAAATCTTGGTAGATATTACTAGTAAACATTTGGTAAAAACCACAGTACAAATCTGTTAGATATTACCAAACCAATTTTAGGAAAAAATACGAAACACATGATCGATAATACTTAATTATATTTGATAAAATCTGCGATCCACTTATAGTAGATAATACAATATTATCTTTGATATAAAGCACGATCCAATCTGATAGATGATACTAGACTAACTTTGATGAAAACTGCGTTACATATCTGGTAGGTATATCAAACACCTTTAGTAGTAACTAAAATATAAATCTGGTAAATATTACCAAACTAAAGCTGACAAAATACACCGAACGTGATTAGTAAATAATACTACTTAACTTTGTTTGTTAGAGTTCACCAAATAAATTACATTATACTTACAAGTTAAGTTCAGCTCTTTCAATCAAAATGATTTAATACATTGTACCAATAGAAAGTGCTATATCTACCAAATTGTGTTGTAGATTTTACCAAATTACTTTTGCATTTTCTACTGACTAACTTCGGTAATTTGTACCAAAAAATAGTAACAGTAGAACATGCCAAAGGTATTTGGTAAAAAAAGACGAGTATGTTTGGTAAAATTAAAAATATCCGTTTGGTAGATTACACCAAACTACATTGAAAAAAAATATACTTAACTACTTTGATAAAAAGGTTACTAAAGTACTTTGTTTAAAAATGTACTAAAGTTCTTTGGTGAGAAACGTTACTAAAGTACTTTGGTAAAAAATATACTAAAGTACTTTGATGAGAAATGTTACTAAAGTACTTTGGTAAACAATTTTACTATTTACTACAAAATATAGGTGTAATCTACCAAATAAATTTGGTACAACACCAACTTATTTAGTTTGATAAAATCAACCAAAATTCGTGATAGGACCGAAATCAACCGCTAACTTTGGTAACATTTACACGGAATCTGGTAAATCCAACCTAACATTTTTTTCAGTGTGGTCACCACGACGCCCCTCGGCAACAGCCGCAGCTGCCCTCACTACTGAGGCAAAAGCCCCCCCTCCCGTCGTAAGCGTGCAGGGCGACACCACACGCTTCCCGACCCGACCAAAGGACCTCTACGCCGCGAGAGGGTGATAGACCTCGGATTCACCCTCTCAGGTCCCCTTGTAACTTTTTATAGAGGTTCTCTCCCTCGCAGCCACAACTCGGCCCCGGCCTGACGGTTGCAGCCCCCGCGCCTAACATGAATCCTCTGATAGCAGAGGATTTGTCAGGGCCGTTATTTATTATAGAGGCAAACGGCAATGGCCTCTCCCTCAAGCCGCACCTGGGGAATCTTGCGATTCCCTGGGCGGAACCCCCTTACCCCCCCCGTGTCGGGTTATTGGTAAAACCAGCAAGCGATAACTTAGGGTTCACTAAATTATCACTTGCCGTTGTCTCCAGAGCGCACCGGCCAAGACACTATCCATTCCTGCGGATCAACCGAATCAAGAGGAATCGGTAGAGTTCAGACACTCGAGGAGGTTACCCGACCTAGCACCCCATATATAAAACAAACCTAACCTAACCTACTGGTGAACTCTACAAAATGACCTTTTAGGCAGCTGTACCCATGGGTTGTACCCTTTTAGGCAGCTGTACCCATGGGTTGTACCCTTTTAGGCAGCTGTACCCATGGGTTGTACCCTTTTAGGCAGCTGTACCCATGGGTTGTACCCTTTTAGGCAGCTGTACCCATGGGTTGTACCCTTTTAGGCAGCTGTACCCATGGGTTGTACCCTTTTAGGCAGCTGTACCCATGGGTTGTACCCTTTTAGGCAGCTGTACCTGAGTAACAAAAATTTGATGAGATGAAAATTCGGCAAAACAATGCATTCGGTGAAACGTTTGTCGGTGAAATAAGGGGACAGCTACACCTAGTCACGACTGGCCCAACGCGGTTTTGGTTTCGGAATAATAAATAGTTTTTTTTTGTTTTGGTTATTATTGTTATTATTATTTATTGTTCATTGCCTGCACTGTACAGTAGCCTAGTTCGCCTGCCTACGAAGCCAGAGGTCCCGGGTTCGAATCCCAGTAAGGGCATTTATTTGTATCACACAATGAAGTATTATTTGTTCCTGAGTCAAAGGATGTTTTCTATGTATTTAAGTATTTATTTATCTATATAAGTATGTTTATCGTCATCTAGTACCCCATAGTACAGTCCCCATCACATACATATACACACACACATATATATACAGGTACACTATAGGTGTTCAAAAATATCGGCACATGCACCCTAATGCCTTGAAGATAGAGGTGTGTTTCGATGTTTGTGACGTGCTTGTTTGTTCCGATGTATGTGATGGCGACTGTACCTACAAGCTTTGCTTAGTTTGGGACTAGGTCGATTTGTGTAAGATTGTCCCCAAATATTTATTTATTTATTTATGTGTCACGTAAGGACTGGTCAATTTACTAAGCGGACATATTTAACTCAAGCTTTAAAACTTAAACTAAAACTAACTAATAAGTACTGGCCGGATATAAAATGACCATGGATAATTCTATCAAGTGTTTTATATATTTTATTAAATATCAAAATATTTTTCGAGATGGAACGAATTAATATTGAAGATTGAAAATTAATCTTGCAGAATTGGTGTACAGGCAAATATTCTTTGCGGAAAATTGCTAATAAGTTTCAATGTTCTAAGTCAGCGGTGTTTCAAATAATAAAAAAGTTTGGGGAGCACCATACCCTCGAAGATTTACCGAAATCGCGACGCCGAAGTGGATCGGCAAACCCACATATCGATGAAAAAGTCGTGTGCTTGTTAAAATCTTAAAAGTACATGTCCGTTCGGGAAATTGCTAAAAAGGTAGATGTTAGCATAGGTACTATACAAAATATAAAAAAAAAAGAAATAACATACGAACAGTCGCCATCACATACATAGATACACCATAGATGTTCAAAAATATCGGCACATGCACCCTAATGCCTTGAAAATAGAGATGTGATCCGATGTTTGTGACGTGCTTGTTTGCTCCGATGTATGTGATGGCGACTGGACATACAAGAAACAAAAAATGCCAAAGAGAAGTGTTGAGCAACAAACGCGGGCCAAAAAAGGTGCGGAAATTGATATAATATGTTACTGACAAATAAATCTCGATGCATTCGTATGGACGATGAAACGTACGTAAAGTTTGACACCAATACGTTAACAGGGCCCCAGTATTACAATGCAGTTGTAGGAGAAAGTGTACCCGATGCCAAAAAAGCCATAAAGATGGACAAATTCGGTAAGAAAGTTCTTATATGGCAGGCAATTTGTTCCTGTGGTCTCAAAAGTAACTCTTATTTTGCAACCGGCACTATATTAATGGCGAAATTTATAGAAATGAATGCATCAAAAGACGGTTGCTTCCAATATATAGAAAGCACTTTGGCCTGATTTAGCAAGTGCTCACTATGCTGGTGAGACCGTGACGCTGTTAAATACAAAAAACGTTGAGTTTGTTAAAAAGGTAGACAATCCACCAAACTGCCCGAAACTCCGCCCAATCGAGCGATACTGGGCCATTGTTAAGAGACACCTGAGGAAGGATGGCCGAGTAGCTGGTTCATTAGAAGAATTTAGACGCATGTGGTTTTCTGCATGTAGAAAAGTTTCAAAAAGTGACGTGCAAACACTTATGCGGCGAATCCGGGCTAAAGTCCGTAAATTCTACCATTGTAATTAAATTTGATTATTTTTGTGTTTATATTGCTTTATTTTAAAATTGTAAATAAATATTTATCATTATAAACTTATTTTTGTAATAAGAATTCCCTATATAATAGTATTTTTCACAATCGTGTTATAATAGAGAGCTTTTAAGTCGAGTACCGTGTTTAGGCCACGAAGCTTGCTGAGTGGCCTAAGTAAGGTACGAGATTAAAAAGCTTGATTATAACACTATTGTGAACAATACTTTTTGTACGAGTTAATTAAAATTAATTTTCTACGAGTCAACTGAACTAATTAAACAAATTCGATACTGTTGAAACGAAGTGCAGCCTATCGCTCGTACGCTCGTTGATATCTTAAGAGGGTATCCTAGCAGCATTTTTCCATACAAACGTATTCCCCTATTTCCTTCCTGGTTTATCCCTCTAGAGGACTCGTTTTTTTTTATTAAATCTAGGTGTACTGTATGTATGCCCCTGTCATTTACTTTTTCCCAAAAAATAATTACCAAAACAGATACGAATTTTCGAAAACCTAAAAAATGCCCCATTTTTACTGTCACATTCAGATGACTACCAGACAAATATGAAAAGTTTTTACGTTAAAACAAAATAATAGAAACATAGATCTACTCTTCCTCTAAATTTCAACACCAAACATAATTGAATCGGCGCAGGTTTGGCGGAGAAAACAGGGGAATACAAAGCATCGATCTTGTCAAGATTTTGTAGTGAAAATCGGTCTGAGCTGCGGTTGTCCCTATCGCGCATCGCACGCGGTCGCTTGGGCGCAACGCGACGGCAATAGTTTGTACAAATACCTATTTCTCAATTTTGTCGCAGACCGACTACGCTCTTAAAAGACATGTTTTGATGTCCGCTTAGTAAATTGAACAGTCCTTATTGTAAATACTTGTGTTGTGCCTAATTTACCTATACGTACCTATACGTTAACCTACCTACTGACTGACCTAAGTTATCGTGGTCAGTTACAGAGTTACCTCTAAGCCAGCGGCGCTACCACGAACTTCGAATCTCGAACTTCGTATATATCCGTCTCTGTCGCTCGAGTACCATAAACCATAAGTGCGATAGAGACGGAGATATACGAAGTTCGAGATTCGAAGTTCGTGGTTATAGCTCAGTATCTGTTCTTGCCATGGCAGGAAGTGACGTTGCGGGGGCTGGCACTGTAAAGTGTAAACACTACACTATGAGGGTTATCGAACAATACGTCAATCTGCTTATTACCTTCTAAAGCCTAGAATTCACTACGCAAGCCGTGAGCCGTACCCGGCGCGGGACAAATCCTCACCCACACACGGGCCACCCCACACACTACACGAGCCCATTTATGCACGGCTCATCATGGGTCCTTCGATTCCTCCACGAGCTGTTGCAGTAGCCCACATTTTCGTGGATGTATGAATAGCGAATGGCCGCGCCTGTGAATGCTAGGCTCAAGTTTATGTGGTTGGTTACAGAGTTTATGTGGTTGGTTACAGAGTTTATGTGGTTGGTTACAGAGTTTATGTGGTTGGTTACAGAGTTTATGTGGTTGGTTACAGAGTTTATGTGGTTGGTTACAGAGTTTATGTGGTTGGTTACAGAGTTTATGTGGTTGGTTACAGAGTTTATGTGGTTGGTTACAGAGTTTATGTGGTTGGTTACAGAGTTTATGTGGTTGGTTACAGAGTTTATGTGGTTGGTTACAGAGTTCTCCGCTGAGCGAGTACCTGTTCCTACCATGGCTGGGGTTGACGATGCGGGGACTGATGCTGCGTCAACTACCAACTGTTATGGCTCTCGTGTATACTATGGCGATCATCGATATCCAGCACGTCAGCCTTCTGTTCATCACTGGCTTCTCATTCCTGTTTTGTTAGTAAACCTCTTTATGTACGATTCCTACAGATTGGGTCGGGCCGAGTCGGCTGCCGCCGCATCGCAACGGATGCACGAGCACCGCCTAAAAGAGTGCAGTAGGAGTAGGCGTGCGTGAACCACACAGAGATGGCGAGGCGAGGACGCGGCGCGGGCGCGATGCCGCTTGTATGCCGCTTTAAAACATTTGTATACAAAATGTACTAAGGAGACGTATTTTAAACTAGCTGTTGCCCGCGACTTCGTCCGCGTAGAACTTTTTATCGTCTTAGAAAATGATTTCTCTCGATACAAAATTTGAACCCTCTTTTAGGGGATAATTAAAAAAAAAGTTGATGTTCATTTTCTAGTTTGTGAACAAACAGTCTAAAACCAAAGTTAAAAATCTCATACTTTAAAAATGCCTTGAAATACTCAAACTTTGAACCAATTTTAACACTCTTAGGGGATGAATTTGGAAAAACTCTGAAATCAGTTTTGTAGTCTTTTAACGTACAGAATAAGACCGAAGTTAAAAATCTCTTACTCACACTTTAAAATTTTATTGCTCGCCATTTAAAATTTGAACCCCCTTTTAAACCCCCTTAGAAGAACTTTTTTCGTAAACTTTTAAGTCTCCAGCTCAAAAAAAGTGTTGCCCATACAAAGCTTTCTTAACCCCCTTAGGGGTGGAATTTTCTAAAACTCTGAAAGTACTTTATTATTAATTTTAATAAGTAACATTTTGAATAGTTTTAAGTCTAGTAAAAAAAAAAAGTTTTTCCCACACAACACTGGCTACCCTTCTTAAGGATCTTAAGGATCTCCTTAGGGATGGAGTTTTCTAAAACGCTGAAAGTTCTTTTTTAGTATTCTAATAAGTAATCTTTTTGCAAAGTTTTAAGTCTAACTCAAAAAAAAGTGTTGCCCATGCAAAGCTTGCTCTCCTTTTTAACCCTATTAGGGGTGGAATTTTCTAAAACGATTTGTGTTCTTTTTTTGTATTTTAATAAGTAATCTTTCTACAAAGTTTCAAGTCTCTAACTCAAAAACATAAACTTTCCCTGATAAAAACTTTGCACCCCTTTTTATCCCCCTTAGGGATAGATTTTTTCAAAACGCTGAAAGTCTTTTTTTTTGTATTTTTATAAGTAATCTTTCTACAAAGTTTTAAGTGTCTAGCTCAGAAAAAGTGTTCCCCATACAAACCTTGCACCCTTTTTTAACCCCCTTAGGGAATGATTTTTGTAAAACGCCGAATGTAGTATTTTTCATGTTCTAATAAGTAATTTTTCGTCCAAATTTTAAGTCTCTATTAAAAAAAAATATGTTTTTCCCATACAAACTTTGCACCCTATTTTACCCCCTTAGGGGTGAAATTTTCCAAAACGCTGAAAGTACTTTCTTTGTATTTAAATAATCTTTCTACAAAGTTTTAGGACTCTAGCTAAAAAAAATAGTTTCCCACATACAAACTTTGCACCCCTATTTTAGCCCCCTATTTTTAGGGGTAGAATTTTCTAAAACGCTGAAAGTACTTAATTTGTATTCTGATGACTAATCTTTCTACAAAGTTTTAAGTCTCTATTTAAAAAAAATATTGTTTCCCCCATACAAAATTTGCACCCCTATTTTACCCCCTTAGGGGTAGATTTTTTTAAAACACTGAATCTAGGTACTTTATTTGTATTCTAATGAATAATTTCTCTACAAAGTTTTAAGTCTCTATTTTAAAAAAAGTAGTTTTTCCCATACAAACTTTGCACTCTATTTTACCCCTTTAGGGGTAGAATTTTCTAAAACCCTGAAAGTTCTTTATTTGTATTCTAATGACTGATCTTTCTACAAAGTTTTAAGTCTCTATTTAAAAAAAAATGTTTCCCCCATACAAACCTTGCACCCCTATTTTACCCCCGTAGGGGTGGAATTTTCCAAAACGCTGAAAGTGTTTCATTTGTATTCTAATAACTACTTTTCTACAAAGTTTAAGTCTATAGCTCAAAAAAAAAAGGTTCTCCCATACAAACTTTGCACCCCCATTTTACCCCCTTAGGGGTAGAATTTTCAAAAATCCCTTTTTATCCCTAGCCCACGTTATAAAAGCAACATACTGTGCAAAAATCAACTCTCTAAGATTAGTAGTTTCGGCTGTGCGTTGATGAGTGAGTGAGTGAGTGAGTGAGTGAATAAGTCAGTCAGGACATAGGCATTTATTATGTATAAATAGATAGAAGATAATGAAACTCCCATTCAAATATCTCAAAAAATTATGAAGCTACATCCGTTTTAATGTCGCTTGTTAGAGTGAGAAAACGATGAGGGACTGTGACGTCAATATACTCGAGCGTCATAGTAAAAAACAATCGTTTCAATATGAAGGTGCGTTTTGCGGAAAAGGGACAGAACATACCCCCTCTTAAAACTTTGGACTCTTATAACTTAATCATTACCTATATAACCTCTTGCTTTGTTTTTTTCTCCATTTGACTATATTTATTTTAAATTCTTTTTCGAGAAAATACATTATGATTATTTACCATATTTTCGATTCCTGAGCTATAACCACGAACTTCGGAATTCGAAAATATTCGGGTATCTCTATCTCTATCGCACTAACCATACTCGAGTGACAGGGATGCAAATATATGAACATTGAGTATCGGTTTTCGTCCGCAGGTACTTTGGCTGAATGCGCCGAGCGCGTGCCATTGTCATTCAAAAAAAACAAATTCGTGTTAATTATATTGTTCAAATTTGTTGATTTCATTTATTGAAATTACGACATAAAACGACATTTGCGCATATAAGTTCTCATATCAGAATCGAATATTTTTTTATGGTTTATATTTTAGCATTTGTCTCGTAAAGGTCTATCGTAGACGGGATTTAAATTATTAATAAGTGAAAGGCAAAGCAATTCCGCCATTTTGACGAAAATTTGACGGTTCTTATAGCTGACAGTTGGAGCAGCGTTTGATTTCAATAAAAATAAATGAAAAATTAAATGAAGTCGTATATTTCGGAAAATTAATTAACTGTCGCAGTCGGATAAAAACTATCCTAAGTTGCAGCTAGAATAATAATGTACCTATATAAAATGTTTCATATTTTTCCGTTCATGGGATGCTGAGAACATTCGAACCGCGCAAAGCTTAGTTTCAAACTGGCTGATTCTTTTTTTAATTTAGAGATTTATTATAAACTAGCTGTTGCCCGCGACTTCGTCCGCGTAGAACTTTTTATCGTCTTAGAAAATGATTTCTCTCAATACAAAATTTGAACCCTCTTTTAGGGGATAATTAAAAAAAAAGTTGATGTTCATTTTCTAGTTTGTGAACAAACAATCTAAAACCAAAGTTAAAAATCTCATACTTTAAAAATGCCTTGAAATACTCAAACTTTGAACCAATTTTAACACTCTTAGGGGATGAATTTGGAAAAACTCTGAAATCAGTTTTGTAGTCTTTTAACGTACAGAATAAGGCCGAAGTTAAAAATCTCTTACTCACACTTTAAAATTTTATTGCTCGCCATTTAAAATTTGAACCCCCTTTTAAACCCCCTTAGAGGTTGAATTTTTCTAATCGCTGAAAGAACTTTTTTCGTAAACTTTTAAGTCTCTAGCTCAAAAAAAGTGTTGCCCATACAAAGCTTTCTTAACCCCCTTAGGGGTGGAATTTTCTAAAACTCTGAAAGTACTTTATTATTAATTTTAATAAGTAACATTTTGAATAGTTATAAGTCTAGTAAAAAAAAAAGTTTTTCCCACACAACACTGGCTACCCTTCTTAAGGATCTTAAGGATCCCCTTAGGGATGGAGTTTTCTAAAACGCTGAAAGTTCTTTTTTAGTATTCTAATAAGTAATCTTTTTGCAAAGTTTTAAGTCTAACTCAAAAAAAAGTGTTGCCCATGCAAAGCTTGCTCCTCCTTTTTAACCCTATTAGGGGTGGAATTTTCTAAAACGATTTGTGTTCTTTTTTTGTATTTTAATAAGTAATCTTTCTACAAAGTTTCAAGTCTCTAACTCAAAAACATAAACTTTCCCTGATAAAAACTTTGCACCCCTTTTTATCCCCCTTAGGGATAGATTTTTTCAAAACGCTGAAAGTCTTTTTTTTGTATTTTTATAAGTAATCTTTCTACAAAGTTTTAAGTGTCTAGCTCAGAAAAAGTGTTCCCCATACAAACCTTGCACCCTTTTTTAACCCCCTTAGGGAATGATTTTTGTAAAACGCCGAATGTAGTATTTTTCATGTTCTAATAAGTAATTTTTCGTCAAAATTTTAAGTCTCTATTAAAAAAAAATATGTCTTTCCCATACAAACTTTGCACCCTATTTTACCCCCTTAGGGGTGAAATTTTCCAAAACGCTGAAAGTACTTTCTTTATATTTAAATAATCTTTCTACAAAGTTTTAGGACTCTAGCTAAAAAAAATTGTTTCCCACATACAAACTTTGCACCCCTATTTTAGCCCCCTATTTTTAGGGGTAGAATTTTCTAAAACGCTGAAAGTACTTAATTTGTATTCTGATGACTAATCTTTCTACAAAGTTTTAAGTCTCTATTTAAAAAAAATATTGTTTCCCCCATACAAAATTTGCACCCCTATTTTACCCCCTTGGGGGTAGATTTTTTTAAAACACTGAATCTAGGTACTTTATTTGTATTCTAATGAATAATTTCTCTACAAAGTTTTAAGTCTCTATTTAAAAAAAAGTAGTTTTTCCCATACAAACTTTGCACTCTATTTTACCCCTTTAGGGGTAGAATTTTCTAAAACCCTGAAAGTTCTTTATTTGTATTCTAATGACTGATCTTTCTACAAAGTTTTAAGTCTCTATTTAAAAAAAAATGTTTCCCCCATACAAACCTTGCACCCCTATTTTACCCCCGTAGGGGTGGAATTTTACAAAACGCTGAAAGTGTTTCATTTGTATTCTAATAACTAATTTTACTACAAAGTTTAAGTCTATAGCTCAAAAAAAAAGGTTCTCCCATACAAACTTTGCACCCCCATTTTACCCCCTTAGGGGTAGAATTTTCAAAAATCCCTTTTTATCCCTATCCCACGTTATAAAAGCAACATACTGTGCAAAAATCAACTCTCTAAGATTAGTAGTTTCGGCTGTGCGTTGATGAGTGAGTGAGTGAGTGATTGAGTGAATAAGTCAGTCAGGACATAGGCATTTATTATGTATAAATAGATAGAAGATAATGAAACTCCCATTCAAATATCTCAAAAAAATATGAAGCTACATCCGTTTTAATGTCGCTTGTTAGAGTGAGAAAACGATGAGGGACTGTGACGTCAATATACTCGAGCGTCATAGTAAAAAACAATCGTTTCATATGAAGGTGCGTTTTGCGGAAAAGGGACAGAACATACCCCCTCTTAAAACTTTGGACTCTTATAACTTAATCATTACCTATATAACCTCTTGCTTTGTTTTTTTCTCCATTTGACTATATTTATTTTAAATTCTTTTTCGAGAAAATACATTATGATTATTTACCATATTTTCGATTCCTGAGCTATAACCACGAACTTCGGAATTCGAAAATATTCGGGTATCTCTATCTCTATCGCACTAACCATACTCGAGTGACAGGGATGCAAATATATGAACATTGAGTATCGGTTTTCGTAGTAGCGCCGCAGGTACTTTGGCTGAATGCGCCGAGCGCGTGCCATTGTCATTCAAAAAAAACAAATTCGTGTTAATTATATTGTTCAAATTTGTTGATTTCATTTATTGAAATTACGACATAAAACGACATTTGCGCATATAAGTTCTCATATCAGAATCGAATATTTTTTTATGGTTTATATTTTAGCATTTGTCTCGTAAAGGTCTATCGTAGACGGGATTTAAATTATTAATAAGTGAAAGGCAAAGCAATTCCGCCATTTTGACGAAAATTTGACGGTTCTTATAGCTGACAGTTGGAGCAGCGTTTGATTTCAATAAAAATAAATGAAAAATTAAATGAAGTCGTATATTTCGGAAAATTAATTAACTGTCGCAGTCGGATAAAAACTATCCTAAGTTGCAGCTAGAATAATAATGTACCTATATAAAATGTTTCATATTTTTCCGTTCATGGGATGCTGAGAACATTCGAACCGCGCAAAGCTTAGTTTCAAACTGGCTGATTCTTTTTTTAATTTAGAGATTTATTATAAGTGGAGATTACACAGTAGCGGCGCGGCGCAGGCACCGCGTTCAATTCACCAATGGACCTTATTCCATTGTATCTACAATCTCAGAGCATAGAATAAGTACTAGAGAGAGGACAAGCCGCCGGCGGCCGTGTCGCAGCTGTTAGCTCAATGGGCATACACTGCCATACTGTGCACGCGTGCTGATCGCAGAGAATATTACGTTTTTACCCAAAATGCCTGATATGATGCGCGTTTATTGTCAAATAAGCGTGTAGGTATACAAGTGTGTGTGTATTAGATGTGTGCGTGCTTTGTCTTGTCAACTACTTGGGCGTTGTGTGGGTTAATGAACTTGCGACAGGCGTATTCTATACAAATCGGCCGGCATGTCCGATCTCCTTATATTCATACATCTGTGTCTACAATGGTTTGAAGCGGCATCATGCCTGCACCGCGCCTGCGCCTCGCCCTCGCCGTATGCCGTCTCTGTTTGGTTTACACCTTAAACCTTAGTAAGCCGAGCACAGTTGTCCACGTCCGCGATGAGCCTACCGGGTCGCAATTCCATTCACATCTTGACATCTTGTACTACTTACTTAAGTAATTGTTAGGATTTTACAAGTCTAAACCGGCACTAAGAGTCTCTATGCTATGTGTACCTTTGCAATGAGAGGTGGCGCGCGTCCTACCTATTGAATTGAACGACACGACATGATGAATTACCTGTATATAAAACGAACCGTAGCCCATATTACACTCGGTTTGGTTACGTTCGGATCGTTCAGAATTGATGATAACGTAGTTTTGAATATAGAAAACTACGTTATCATCAATTTTGAACGATCCTAACGTAACCAAACCGAGTGTAATATGGGCTACGGTTCGTTTTATATAGGTACATAGGTACTAGGTACAATCTGAAAATTTAATGGTTTCAGAGTAAGATGTTAGTGCGAGAGCGATGAATGCTTAGTCTGACATAAAAGCGATCATGTTATCTAGGCTGTCCATACAGCCTCTTCATGACCATTTGCTTCGTATGTTGTCAGTACTGGAAGCGCGCATCTGTCTGGAGATCGTGCGTGAGGTGCGCGCACGCTGGGAGCGGCGCAATTTCGCGGGAGACGAACGCAGGCGTTTTCAGGTACGTTGTATTGTAAATTGTAACACTTGTAACGAGGGTAATAATGACACAAGCCCCAACGGCAATAAGGCTCTTTTTCCATGAGAACGACATAATTTAGACCCCCTTTTGTCTTAGAGCGTATCTTTCTGGGTAAAAATGACATTAATTAACGATCTGATAATACAAATTGCGACGATTCACACAGCTAACGACAATAAGGTCTCTTTTTCCTGAGAACGACACAATATAGGCCCTGTCAGCTTAGAGCATTTAAACAAAGACGCCTTCAGCGCATCTTTCTGGACAAAAAAGTCTGCCGTAGTTATTCCGAGAGGACGAGGTAATACGCATTATAATAAAAAAATACGCAGACATGTTTAAAAAACACGCGAACAAAGATGTGGCAGGCCGGTCCCTCTTGGCGCTTCGGCTGAACTCTGTTTTTGCGCACCTCCGAACGTGGTTGACACTGTTCACATTGTCGCAAGTCGGAAGTACCGCGGCTGGCACTGTACTCGTACCACGACGATGAATCGATAAAGTGACGATTGACGACCCTAACTAGAAAATATTATACTTTTCAAAACAAAGTTTTAACCGACTTCAAATCAGTAGCCAAATTGCTTCAAGTTTGCCTATAAAATTTGAAGATAACTCTCGATTTCTCCAGGATCCCATCATCAGAACTGGATTTTGGTGACAACGGGACCAATATGGAAATATATGCTTTCAAGCACAGAAATTTTTACTTATTCAAATCGGTTCATAAATTACCGCGTTATCGCGTAACAAACAATACAGACGAATTGAGAACCTCCTCCTTTTTTGAAGTCGGTTAAAAAAGCAAGTTGAGCGGGATAAGTTAAGTTACCATGATTCGAGTTTTCTTGCTGACAAACATCCGTTTTGTTACACAGTTGACCTTCTGTACCTAAGTAAGGACACTATTATTTATTCTATGAAAAGTAGCACCCACCCTCAAACCACCACCACGTTCAAAAAAAATGTGTTCGCCTTTGGCTTCAGGTCGAGACTCTCTGGAGCAGCGAAGATGACGATGTGCCCAGCGTTGAAATGCGCAACTTCGTCTATTAATTAACCCGTGGAGTGCTAATGATGTAATGATATGTACAAGACCTCTGAGACAAAACCACAAAAACTAGTAGTTAAACGCATTATACTTCGCATACCTAAGGTTAATACGGCAATCAACACTCATATAAAGTATTCGTTCCTCTCACACCTACTTGCTAGGGAAGGACAAATGCTTCAAGTCCGACGTAATCGCGATCATACCTATACCCCATCCACGAAGACGAGTTAATTCAGCGTCCTCTTTGTTGCACTTTTGTATGAAAATGAAAGGGACAAAGGAAGGCCGTTGGGCGTATACAATTGCATCTCGATGCCGGAACAGGCCTTACATGCCGTCGTTCAGAATATTCATATTTTTGTTAGTGCATTCTGTTTCCAAATAAAACAATAGGCTTAATTTGGACAATTTTTATACGTATAAACCATGTTAAAGGTTATGTATTTAAACTATACAATAAATTATATACATTTACAAAAATCATTAAAATGAAATGAAAATACTAAGTAATCCAATACTATCTCCATTATATTTAATAGTTATACATAAACAGAAAATGCAATAAAAACAATCCAGTATGCAAGCCAGGTAAACGTTGACAATAGCTAATTTCAAAAAAGGACAACGCGTCCGCACCGTACGAGAGACAGATGTTGACCGTTGACTGAAATCTGAATTTTGACCGCCATGTAAACCTCTCCGATGCGTATTTGTTACCCTTATCACTGACCAATCGCACGCTCGCTTACTTTTCTAGTACTAACTCGTCTCCGTGGATGAGGTATAAGTACAAGGTCTGGAGCTCTGTCAGACTTCGCATTTCGCATCGCCATTCAATAGGTACAAATTATGATGGGTAAGTACATACGTATTAAGCGATAATGCGCACTCCCACATCGGTAGGTCATCGCGCGTGGAATGCGAAATTTAAGCCAGATTGTTGTAATGAACAAAGTGGTTACAACCATGGTATATTTAGACGCAATTATTTCGGACAACGTAATCGTTTTTCTGGAACTGTATTTTCCTTTCTTTAGATACATAAGGCATTTTGGATATAATTTCATGTGCGTAAGGCGTGTAAGCTTCAAGTGTGTTTCCGAAATTAAATGTTAACTGTTATTCAGTTATTATCAGTAGCTTGGCTCATTTTATTATTGAATTAACCATTTTACAGCATTTTACTGATATTTACTCGACCGCGCTAGGTTTAGCAATGGAGTCGGCAGTTTTGACAAATATCCCATTCCCAGACCTAGATTTCACAATATTGGTCAATACAATTAAAGTTTATTGCTAATTATTTAACAACAAAGATTTTCCTTCGCCCTTGGACTTGGACATACCTACCTACCTCTTTGATGACATAAGTGTCATCTGCAAAACGCCGTGTCATTGTGTAGGTATAGGTAGGTATCTTATCTAGAGTGAAAAGAAGCCATGTAAGGTTTCTTCAGATTACTAAAGAGGGGTAACATTTCAACAGATTATTAATATACAACAAAAAAAGCGGCCAAGTGCGAGTCGGACTCGCCCATGAAGGGTTCCGTAAAATAAATAGCGGTTTATGAGTTATGACGTATTAAAAAAAACTACGTACCTACTAGATCTCGTTCAAACCAATTTTCGGTGGAAGTTTGTATGGTAATGTAGGTACATCATATATATTTTTTAGTTTTATCATTCTCTTATTTTAGAAGTTACAGGGGGGTGGGCACACATTTTACCACTTTGGTTTGGAAGTGTCTCTCGCGCAAACTATTCAGTTTAGAAAAAAAATATGTTAGAAACCTCAATATCATTTTTGAAGACCTTTCCACACGGATGGGTTTGATGAAAAAATATTTTTTGTGTTTTAGTTCTAAGTATGGGGAACCCCCAGAATTTATTGTTTTTTTTTCTATTTTTGTGTGAAAACATCTACATCTACTTACCAAGTTTCAACAGTATATTTAGTTTTTATAGTTTCGGAAAAAAGTGGCTGTGACATACGGACGGACAGACAGACAGACAGACATGACGAATCCATAAGGGTTCCGTTTTTTGCTATTTGGCTACGGAACCCTAACAAGAAATCATGAGGGGGAAAAGGTTTTTACAAGCTTTATACGAGTATTAACTTGCACTGTTCGTATGTATTGTGGTATCATGTATGTGTGTAAGTTGTCCGTCAAAATTTGCAATCCATTTTTGAGTCACTTCCCGTTATCCAATTGAGCTGAAATTTTGCAAGCATATGTATATCGCATGACAATGCAATATTATGATGAATTGGAGCTGATATGATGCTGGAGCTGGATGGTGGCCATAGGAACTCCGCAATAAAACGACACAACCCCATCGAGTTTGGGCTCGTTAGAATCGTCTCAATGAGTAGTTGATGATGGTATGCAGAAAAGTACAGTCGGCAATAAAAGCTGGTACGAAAAATTAAAAATGTTAACAGAAACATATTTTAATTTTATTTCCAGTACCTACTGCATGTTACATAATAGGTACCTAGTCCTTATAGAATGTCCAAAACTGTAGGTAAACGAAAATCATGTCGTTATCCAATTCTGACGAAAAATAAGAATAAGAATATATTTATTTTTAAAACAGGTACACTACCGGTCAAAAGTTTAAGTTCACTCTTTGTTTTAGGTACAAATGAGTACTTTTGGACAATATTTTTTTGCAGTTCGGAAGCCGAAATTTGTTTCCAACTGATCCGTTATTGTTTCCAGAGATTTGTTTAATTAGTCAGACACAATTCACGTACATTTCTAAACAACGCATTCCCTAAAATCTTATAGGAATGACGGCAAAGGCTGGACCATATATGGGCTTGCCACTTAAAACGTACAATGATCAGATACAATGTTGGTTTTTAGGGAATCAGTTGTTTAGAAATCTACGTAAATTGTGTCTGACTAATCAAACACATCTCCGTAAACAATAACGAATCAGTTGGAAACAATTTTCGACATCTGAACTGCAAAACATTATCGCACAAAAGTACAAATTTGTACCAAAAACAAAGGGTGAACTTAAACTTTTGACCGGTACTGTAGGTACCTACACAATGAAAACCGACAACGGTAAAAAAATCGGCCAGGCTATATGATCACGTTTATGTTGGCCATAAACGCGGTCATGTTGGCAGTGTACCTAAAGCCTCCACACACCGGTCGCGTGCGCGGGCCCACGCAAGTTGTAAAACATTGAAAATAAACTTCAAACACACATCGAACGCGAGCTCGCGGGCCCGCGTTCGGTGTGTGTTTGAAGTGTAGCTTCAATGTTTTACAACTTGCGCGGGCCCGCGCACGCGACCGGTGTGTGGAGGCCTTTAGTTAAATAAAAGCTTGTATATAATAAGGCTGTGTTCATGGAGTGGCGGCACGTGCGGTGGACATGAGACGCGACGCGAGACTCTTTCACTCGAAAACTGCCAAGAATTAAGGAATGCTTACCAGTGGTAACAGCTGGGATTTTTTTTCCCCATCTTTTACCAGTGGGAACTAACCCACTATTCCCAAATAGTGATGGTACCTAACTACTGGGTTTTTTTCCAGTAGTTAACCACCTACTCATCATCATCATCATCATATCAGCCGGAAGACGTCCACTGCTGGACATAGGCCTCCCCCAAAGAGTGCAACGTACAATGGCCGGTCCTGCGCCACCCGCATCCAGCGGACTCCCGCGACCTTTACCAGGTCATCAGTCCACCTTGCGGGGGGCCTACCCACGCCGCGCCTTCCGGTACGTGGTCGCCACTCGAGAACCTTTCCGCCCCAACGGCCATCGGTTCTACGTGCAATGTGCCCCGCCTACTGCCACTTAAGTTTAGCAATTCGGAGGGCTATATCGGTTACCTTGCTTCTGCTGCGGATAGCCTCATTATCAGTATTACCACCTACTACTTACTTTTTACATTACTTGTTACTTTAGTGGTAAAAGATTGACAAAAATTCCCAGCTGTTACCACTGGTAACAAATTGGTGGTAACAGGTCGTACAAGCGCAAGCGTCTACCCCGTCACCCCCCGCCTCGCCGCTGGCGCCGCAGTTACCTGTCACAGCAACCGAAGCGAAAAAAGTTAAGCAACCACAGCGAGTTAGCGACACGGAAGCGGCCGAACGGATAACGGATCAGCTGATTGATGTACCTTCACATCTCAAAAAAGATGCGCTCAATGAAAACAACGTGAGACAATCACGTCACCTATCATTTGCGGACATGGCGAAACAAGGACAGTGGTTAACAGCTGGTGCGAGTGGCCGTCATAAGTCCAAAATTAAAAATCGATTTATTGGGAAAACCGGAGCTGCGATCACTGACGTAAACTGTAAGTTTAGAGCAGCCGAACCAAAAGTACCGATTCTAATTACTAACGTACATACGGATACATCGCCGTCAGACATTATCGATTATATTCACGAAAAAACACGAGTGATTGTTAAATTGGAGCCAATAGTCATGAGAGACAAAGAAAAATCCCACAACGCGTACAAGTTTTATGTACTTAAGTCAAAGCTTGATTTGTTCCTGGATAAATCGTTATGGCCCAGAGACATTATTTTTCGTCGCTTTGTACCGTCATCAAGGTATAGTTATGTACATAACAACAAGGCCGCCGGTGGAGATGCCGCACGCGCTACGAGCGCTACGAGTGCAGCTACGAGTGCTACGAGACTTTCGACCTTGACCTAGGATTTTAAATGGCTATACAATTAAATAATGTAACTTTTTGTTCCTTCAACTGTCGAAGCATTAAACGTTCCATTGACGACTTCCATTCCACTGACCACTGACTACTTATGCGGACGTCATCGCGCTCCAGGAAACGTGGCTCCTGCCACACGACCTGTCGTTTCTTAACAGTATTAGTGATGAGTTTGCCCGTACCGGAACCTCGGCGGTTGATACTTCCGCGGGGATGTTACGTGGTCGGCCATACGGCGGGACAGCGTTGTTGTGGCGCAAGAAAATGTTTCCGTGCGTATCGGTTATTCAATGTGATAACGCTCGAATATGCGCCATTAAAATTATGTCTGGTGATAAACAAATTTTGGTTTTTTCTGTTTATATGCCAAATAATAGCGTGGATAACTTACCTGAGTACATGCAAGGTGTTAGTGAGATGAACGCCGTAGTCAAAGAAAATAGTGTTGAATCAGCATACCTACTAGGCGATTATAATGCTCACCCGCGAGAGTTATTTTGTGTCGAGTTAATGAGTTTTTGTGCCGAGCAAAACTGGATCTGTGCGGACATGGTGAAACTAGGTGTTGAGTCTGACACCTTTACGTATCTAAGTGATTCGCACGGATCAAAACGTTGGTTAGACCATTGCGTTACCACTGCCGCCGGGTGGCAAACTTTAGCTGATGTTTTTGTTGACTACGGCGTTTATTGTTCTGATCATTATCCCCTAGTGTTGAAATGTAATATGAATTTGGTTAAACCAAAGTTATGTAGTCAGAGCTTACTATCGTACCAAAATCAGATAACCTGGGGTGAGAGATCATCCGTCGAAATTGAAAAATACACTGATAAATGTAACGAAATTTTAAGGATTATTGATTTTCCAGTTGAGCTGAGAGCCTGCGCTGACAAATGCTGTAAAAATGTAGACCATCTCATGGTTCTTGATAACTTGTACCTAAACATAATAAATGCACTTTGTGAGGCATCTGTATTTAGTAAGGAGACTTGTAGCGGAGGGGGCAAAGGAAAAGTTATAGGGTGGAATAAACACGTGAGTGAGGCCCACAGGGAGGCGAGGCTTTGTTTTCAAAACTGGGTGTTGACCGGTAAACGGACCGCGGGTCCCGAATTTAACGCGATGTGCTCTAGTCGAAAAGTATTTAAATCCAGACTCAGGTGGGTACAACAGCACCAGGAGCAAATCAAATTGGATTTACTTGCCTCTCACCATCGAAAAAATGATTTCCGGAACTTTTGGAAACTTACTAAGAAAATGGAGACAAAGCCTGGTCTCTATGTCACTGTCAACGGCATCTCTGACGCTAAAACGATTGCCAACATGTTCAAAGAACATTTTAGTTTAAAGTCGTCATCCAGTTGCAAGAAGGGGATTCTCGATGATGAGTGGGAAAGTGACCTTCAGGTTCGTTTTGGCCCAAATGACGTCATCAAAACATTAAAAATGATGAAAAGGGGAAAATCTCCTGGTCACGACCACTTATGCATCGAGCGTCTGCAGTTTGCTGGTCCTCATCTACCTCGACTGTTGACCATGTTATTTAACCTGTGCATCGCGCATTCTTATGTACCTACTACGAATGTGACAAAAACTGTAGTGGTCCCCATCGTCAAAAATAAAACTGGTGATATATCAGACCAGACAAATTATAGACCTATCTCTCTGGCAACGATTTCGAGCCGGCCTGTCGACCGAGAGTGCAATCATCTGTCTAAAGCAGGCTGTCGAGTATTACACGCGCAGAAAAACGCCTATATATGCGTGTTTCTTGGATCTCTCTAAGGCTTTTGACCTCGTTAACTACTTATGACCTACTGTGGAAAAAGCTTGACGAGGTCAAGTTCCCTAGAGAGTTGACTCGTATGTTTAGGTGTTGGTACTCGAGCCAGAGAAATAATGTTTGCTGGGGTAACGTTTTGTCTGACGAGTATTCTCTGGAATGTGGTGTGCGACAGGGGGGACTTACCTCCCCAAAGTTGTTTAATTTGTATGTAGATGCACTGATCGATGAG
Organism: Epinotia brunnichana; assembly: GCA_963854355.1. Lineage (NCBI taxonomy): Eukaryota > Metazoa > Arthropoda > Insecta > Lepidoptera > Tortricidae > Epinotia > Epinotia brunnichana. The sequence continues at coordinate 10,226,049 of OY977942.1, forward strand.
CTCAGCAGAACGCATGTCGGTTGCCATGTGGATAGAGTTTGTTTCAATAACATAAGCTATGCAGATGACATGGTTCTGCTGAGCCCTTCGGTCGGTGGTTTGAGAGTGCTCCTTGATGTCTGTGAGAGGTACGCTAAGGAGCACGACCTTAAATATAATGTACTTAAAAGCGAGTACATGGTGTTTAAGGCGGGCGGCAGGTGTCCATCATATGTCCCACCCATACTTTTAAACGGACAGCAGGTGAAGAGGGTGCATACCTTTAAGTATCTTGGACACTTGTTGACTGACGACCAACGAGACGATGTGGACATCGAGCGAGAACGCAGAGCATTGGCGATTAGGGCTAATATGATAGCGCGCAGGTTCAGCCGGTGTGCAGTGCGGGTTAAGTTAACATTGTTTAAGGCGTACTGCACATCGCTGTATACCTGTAGCCTATGGTGCAAATACACGCAGCGATCGCTCAATGCAATGCGTGTGCAATACAATGATGCGTTCAGGGTACTGTTGCGGCTGCCGCGACACTGTAGTGCGTCCGGTATGTTCGCGGACGCTCAAGTGGACGGTTTCCACGCGACACTGCGCAAGCGCTGCGCCGGGACGCTCCGCAGGGTGCGCGCCAGCCGCCACAGTCTCCTGAACGTGGTGGCCGACAGATGGGACGGTTGCCTACTGAGGCACTGGTCCTCCCTACATTTAAGTTTAAGGCCTAACATAGTTATATAAGTCTTCTAGTACATACTAACAACCTATGGATCCTTTTTAAGTTGTCCGAAATAAATGCATTTTTTTTTATTTTTTTTATTATTATACCTAGCTACAAACACATAAAATGGACAAAAAATATAATATTTACATATTAGGATCTATATCTAAAATAATGTAAATATTGTTTTTATTACATAACTATACCTATACATTTTATTCTATAACGACAACAAATTCAATACCTCTTTTAAAAGAATAGACATCTTCTTCCGCTGCGGTAACTTTCTTAAACTAGAAATATAAGAAGCTATACAAAGAGGGAACGCAGCCAGTCTTATGGGAACCCTTCCGCAGGGATCCGACCTTGGGGACCTCTTTTGATAAAATTTTTGTTTTTCTTAATTTTAGGTTTATTTAGTTTATTTAAGTTTTTTTTTATAGTTATGTATTGTAAGTAGGTTGTTAACTGTTAGTTATATAATTCATTTAATTATAAAGACATAAGGCATTCGAAGAAGTCAATACATGTATCAAGTCAGTGTTTGTGAGAACCCGGGACGTTTTCCTCGTGTTGTCACGCCTAAACTGTTTAATTAACTTATTACAAGATTCGGCGGCCTCTTCCGAAAGCTCACCTATTGACAATAATGAGTGGTCAATTACTTCCGAGCCATGAATGAGAACCTTATGTACAGACGGGGGCAAGTTGTACCAGTTATAGGTAGCAACAAGCTGACGTGCTGTGTCCAGAGAATACTCTTTGAAAGCCGCGTTATTAATTTTGTATCCCGACGAAAGACACTGCAGCAGATTATGACATCTGTCAATAAGGTCTTCGTCTAATTCAGTCATTTCCGCTGAAATTGCTGAATTAGAAAAAAACCTTCTGGCAGTGTTTCCGTCGTTGGATGTGCCACTTCCTCCACTTCGCGGTTTGTCGACTATTAGACCGAGTCGCTGCCTAAACTGTTGCTGGACATGTTGTTTTTTCTGTGCAAGAAGAATTTTATCGTCTGATGAAAGCGCCTGCCATTTTTTGAAATCTAAGGAAAGGTGAATAAAATATTCAAAGAATCGGATATATGAGTGAAGAGGAGATAGCCCAAATTCATATTTACTACTGTCTACAGTTTTTCTAAGTGATTTATCAATATCATTCATCTCTTTTGGAGTTGAACCACAAATATAACACCTACTACAAGATGTATCACTACTCGACTCGACGCCACCACTTCGGGTTTGCTGTCTTTAATAGACAGCCAAGTATCTAGTACAAGCACTCTTTTAAAAGAACACTCAATACTAGTACCTAAAACAAAACAAAAAACAGTTAAATACGGATCAAAATACAATACATATTTCGTAGCAAGTGCTACGCGCCCAGGCGCGCGGGCGTAGACCCTGGCTGCACCTTACAAATGCAGCTAGACGCAAAAAAAAAATTAAAACCTAGTAGTAGACATTTTAAGCTACATTTTATACCAAACTTAATGGTGGAAGTAGATAGAAACATAAGTTACAGCTTCAACATAAAAAACAAAACAAAAATAAATACGTAAAAATTGCTGGGGCGTAGCACTCTGTTTAAAAAAAAATTGTAGATTGAAAATACAAAATAGTAAAGTAAATGAATAATACATACCTTTAACTTGAATGTCCATTGCAAAATAACAGGTCACAAACAAAACAAATAACAGGAAACAGAGCGTTGCGTCTTGGACTATACTATCCGCAAAACTATCAGGCCGGTCAGGTCATAAATCATCGGAATCGTGCTATCTCTTTCACACCTGCACGGCTTATGGAGCGGGCCGAGCAGCAATAGGGCAGGTAGCGTTACGCATGGGGTGCTAGGTCGGGTAACCTCCTCGAGTGTCTGGACTCTACCGATTCCTCTTGGTTCGGTTGATCCGCAGGAATGGGTAGTGTCTTGATAACGGCAAGTGATAATTTAGTGAACCCTAAGTTATCGCTTGCTGGTGTTACCAATAACCCGACACGGGGGGGTCGGGGGGTTCCGCCCAGGGAATCGCAAGATTCCCCAGGTGCGGCTTGAGGGAGAGGCCATTGCCGTTTGCCTCTATAATAAATAACGGACCCGGAACCCTGACAAGTCCTCTGCTATCAGAGGATTCATGTTAGGCGCGGGGGCTGCGACTGCCAGGCCGGGGCCGAGTTGTGGCTGCGAGGGAGAAAACCTCTATAAAAAATTACAAGGGGACCTGAGAGGGTGAATCCGAGGTCTATCACCCTCTCCCGGCGTAGAGGTCCTTTGGGCAGGTCGGGAAGCGTGTGGTGTCGCCCTGCACGCTTACGACGGGAGGGGGGGCTTTTGCCTCAGCAGTGAGGGCAGCTGCGGCTGTTGCCGAGGGGCGTCGTGGTGAAATGTTCGCGATCCCATGACGCCCCTACTACACGGCAGAGTGGGCATACCTTGGTGGTTTTAGACGGTAGTCCGGGGGGTTCCCGGGAGCCCGTCATACCCATCCTAGTACTTCGGCTAGGTGGGATGCGTAAAGGCATTTCCCCAAGTAAAAAAAAAAAAAAAAAGGTAGCGTTACGCATAAAAAGGAATATCGATAAAGTAATGAAACAAAGAATATAAATTACGTGGTGTTTTAAATATAACAGTATTGTATAGTTACTATCGAAATATAAATAGGTATATTGAACTATTGACATAAAGTATAACAATAAAAGTAAGATAATTTAAAAAAAACAATATCAATAATGATATAAGATTTCATTTGTAAATATAATAATTATATCGACGTTTACATTATAAGTTATCGACATGTTACACCCCTAACGGTAGCGGACGTTTATTGCCCTACCGGCCAGATAGGTAGTTTGGCACTTGGTATAACATGGTTTATGTTATTACTCATTAGTTGTTTTCACTTCCGATGCCGAAAAAGGAACGTTGCAAACAATAAATTGCAAAACCTTTTATACTCTCAGGTAGTGATAGTCTCACATGACTAATAGTGGGTAATTGAGAAAAATATCATGGCTTAGCTCAATCATTGCCATCCGAGCCCTATGACCTAATACTAACGATACCACTGTGCATAGCTAAGAATCATCTCGTCATCTCTTTCATCTGTTTGGGAGCTACGATGCCACAGGCAGACAGACACACAGGTACCGTAGCGTATACATGCTAAACTTATAACGGCCCTCGTTTCTGTCAGTACCTAGGTTTTACAGTGGATTCACTAGGTACCTCTCACGATCACGTAAAAAACATTTGTAGGTAAGTATTGGTCGAGATTCAAATAAGACATCATTCAAACAACTCGAAGTAAAGATACCATGCCCGCTACCTACCTACCTATCGAAAAAAATTATCATAATGATCATGATTGATGAGTGATGACCATTATGATTTCACCAGGACAAAACATTATCTTTGAACATTATACCATGAATCGGCAATTTGATTAGATACTGTGTATCGTACTTCGATATCTACTACTTTATCTGCCCTTTTAGTATTTATGTCATAGCGTTATTTGAAACCACGTCAGTCGAATTTTGTGCGTGATAGACAGGTGTTCAAAATGGTGAAGCAAAGGAAATATGTCGTGAAGAGAAACTTCCATGGAGTCCCCAAGCGGGATGACTACGAAATCGTGGAGACTGAGCTGCCGCCCATCCAAAACGGAGAAGCCCTCCTGAAGACAGAGTGGGTCAGCGTCGACCCATACCAACGCGCCTATGACATTACCTGTAAAGCACCCTACGATACCTTTGGATACCAAGTTGCTTTAGTGATTGAATCCAAAGATCCCCGATTCCCAGAAGGGTCTAGAGTTGTTACTCACAACGGCTGGTGCGACTACAGCATCATTAGCGCAGCAAAGAGCGAGGAGCTTCTGGGTGGGAGCAGCAGACCCTATAAACTTCCCGATTTGAAAGGCCTGCCAAATTCTTTAGGCGTTGGAACTATTGGCATGCCCGGAGCGACTTCATACTTCGGATTCCTGGAGCTGTGTCAGCCTAAACCCGGCGAGACGGTGGTGGTGAGCGGCGCTGCCGGAGCTGTGGGCTCCATCGTGGGGCAGATTGCCAAGATCAAAGGCTGCAAAGTTATCGGCTTCGCTGGCTCCGACGACAAGTGTCAATGGCTCGAGAAGGAGTTGGGTTTTGATAAAGCTTTGAATTATAAAACGGTGGACGTCGCCGCCGCTCTAAAGCAAGCTGCGCCGAACGGAGTGGACTGTTATTTCGATAACGTAGGCGGCGAAATTAGTAGCCAAATAATGGCCCAAATGAATATATACGGAAGAGTTGCCGTCTGTGGAAGCATAAGTGCATACAACGACACTGAAATGCCTAAAGCATCAATTGTTCAACCGAGTTTGGTGGCAAAGCAGCTGAAAGTAGAAGGTTTCGTCGTTTCGCGATGGTCCAGCCGTTGGTCAGAAGCATTCGCGGATCTGATAAAGTGGTCGAAATCTGGCCAACTGAAGAATAGAGAACACATCACTGAGGGCTTCGACAACATCTACGATGCTTTTGTAGGAATGTTAGCGGGCGAGAATACTGGTAAAGCTGTAATTAAAGTTTAATATAAAAAAATATACCTGAATCAAATATCGTCTTCTTTATTCAACCAAGCCAATCCAGAGGTAGGGTGTAGTTCCATATAAATTGTTGAGTATTAGGTAAGCAACGCAAAGTTTCACATCAACTCATATTCAGGTGGCATATATACCTACGTCAAATATGAAACAACCGGTCCTTAACATGGTTCAACGACGCGTTAGCGAGTTTTATTGCATTGCAGGGTCTGATTGAATTCATCGTATAGACTGAGAGCTGAGGGACCAAAACTGCAACAGTTTTATAAAGGCTGATATTTTAATATTAGGTCATAAATAGCTTGAATATCAATAGCCTGCCGTCAGTCAGCCAGTTTTTGGGACAACTGGCGTGGGGGTGGTTTCGAACTTGTTAAGAAAACACCTACGTCGCAACTGTTTTATAAAATCTGAAAATTTGTCAGTGGATAGTAAGACAACTAACAAACTATGCGGACAAAGTCAGTCTGCAGAATATTGGAACAAACAGTACGCGTCAGCAGCCCGCTAAACCCGTCAAAAATTTTGGTTGCAAAAAAAGTGTTTTATAAAATTCTATTGCTGACTGCACCGCCAATCTATTGACTGCTGACGGCGTATGTTCCATAAAACTTTGGGCTGACTATGTTAGTCTGGTTTTAGGTACTATGAATTACTTGCACGATTTTTTTTTAGATTTTATAAAACACTTTCACCAACCAAATTTTTGACGGGTTTAGCGGGCTGCTGACGCGTACCTACTGTACCAATCCAATATTCTGCAGACTGACTGTCCGTATAGTCTGTTAGTTGTCTTACTATCCACAGACAATTTTTCAGATTTTATAAAACAGTTGCGACGTAGGTGGTTTCTTAACAAGTTCGGAACCACCTCCACGCCAGTTGTCCCAAAAACTGGCTGACTGACGGCAGGCTATTAATAATAAAATATCAGCCTTTATAAAACTGTTGCAGTTTTGGTCCCTCAGCTCTCCGTCTAGTATTTCGATAGCCCACATGAAAAATCTTACATTCTTCTTTTGGAGAAAGTACAAAAGGCGTTTCTTCGCTTTCTTTACAAGAAAATATACGGGTGCTACCCCTTTCTGTATCCTACCAAGTACTTACTCGGAGTGTTAGGTTTTAACTCCCTAGAGGTCAGGCGCAATATCGAACTTCTGACCACTGCTTGTCGTATTTTGAGAGGCGAGTCAGATTGCTCCGACTTGATCACAAGAATATGCTCTCTGTTCGTTCCTGACGCGTACCTCCGTGGCCGCAGCCACCGCCTCCTGGCGGAAGAGGCGGCTCGAACGGCGGCGCACGAGCACGAGCCAGTAGTCAGCGCGCAGGCGCTACAGTTATGTGTGCACCAGATTGCGATTTGTTTGCCTACAAGTGGAGTAAACTTCTCCCTATTTTTAAAAGATTATGTGAGATTCATTTTTAAATATTATTTGTTAGATGCTATAAATTGTTTCTTATTGTGTAATTATGTATGTTAAATAGTTTAAGTTTACCAGTGCCTTGGCATATGCTGTAATGCTGTTAAATTTTATATTCAAATAAATAAATAGCCCGCTGCTTCGCAATGTGATGAAAATCGCATACCTACGAGTTGTTGCACCATGTAAATGGGCCTTTAATAGATAAACATACATACATTTGTGTATTGAAACTGTTGTATTTTGATGGAAACTTCTAACATTTAATTAATGGTCGCAAAAAACGTCACTCAGGTAGATAAAACAACGAGGTTGTCAAAGTCTACTTTATTAAAAATCGATCTTAAAGTTAAGTTACAAGTACAACATAAAACACAAACAAGGAAGTGTGATAATCTTACAAGTTACAAATTAGCGAAAATTATTCAAACGGTAGATTTACAAGGCCGTATAAATTGTACTTTCCGATCAGCGAAAAACAAAACTACTTACATTTTTATTTCTAAACATAATTTCAGATTTCATAACCGCAACAAATAGTATACTTGAAATTGGAATTAGATTCCAAAAAAATAACCTAAAAATTTGCCATTAAAATGAAAATAAATTGACACCGGTAAATTTCAATTTTTCTTAATGATGGATAATTTGATAAATAAGCTACGTCCATCATCTAGCAAAATGTAAATTTACCGGTGTCAATTTATTTTCATTTTAATGGCAAATTTTTAGGTAACTTTTTTGGAATCTAATTCCATTTTCAAGTATAGAACAGTAAAAGAAGGCCGTAGAACACAGGCATTTGTCACATATCGAAGGCGAAGCCAATAATCATGCGGTCACATTGAAGTTAGGGTTATTCTCACCTGTTACCACCAATTTGTTACCAGTGGTAACAGCTGGGATTTCTTTTCCCATCTTTTACCACAAACTACTCTGCTAACTAGTCTAACTACTGAAAAAACCCAGTTGTTACCATCAATTACTATTCCCATTAGTTCCCAATGGTAAAAGATGGGACAAAAATCCCAGCTGTTACCACTGGTAACAAATTGGTGGTAAAGGATAGGAATAACCCTGAAGTTATGATTTAATTCGGATAAAAAACAGTTAGCTACGAACGCATAACTTAAATGGGTCAATCAACTTTTTCTTGTTGTTATTCTGTCCCGGTAAGCCAAGAGACAACAGTAACAGGCTTTCTTAGAAAAAAATACTATAAACGGGACTCCTATCATGCTAAGGAGATGCGCCACCATGAAATGGGTTTACCAATATGACAAAAACACGTGTTTAGTGGATTTAAACCCCATAAAATAATAGTTTTAAAGAGTGACCCAGGAGACGTAACCATGGCAACGAGCAACAAGAAATAGTTGATTTGGGTCACCAAATCTACTAATAATCTAACTATGCTAGTTATTAAATAAACAAAGATTGGCTTTATTCTACTTCATATAACCTACCATAATAATTTACAAGAGGCCTTATTATTATGTTGTTATCGCCTCCATAGCACGTTATGGAATTTTTATACTTAAGTATATCAGTCTGTTACATTTTATTCAGCGATTTTTTTTTAATAATCTATAGGTAGAAACAATTATTTTTCAATCAAATTCAATCAATGATAACAGCAATGATAGCATCTAAAATACTTTGTTAATAAATCAATAGAAGATTAAAGATGACATTTGCTTAAGCAATTTGAAAGTAATTGAGGCCTTTTCGAGACAAGTTTTAAAACATTCAGCCTTCATTATATCCATGTATGGCGTTAGAAATGATAAGTTGATTGTTACGTGTACACGGCATTGGTTCACAGATACGGATGTTAAAAATGATCACGATCTAAAGGCCTCCACACACCGGTCGCGTGCGCGGGCCCGCGCAAGTTGTAAAACATTGAAGCTACACTTCAAACACACACCGAACGCGGGCCCGCGAGCTCGCGTTCGATGTGTGTTTGAGGTTTATTTTCAATGTTTTACAACTTGCGCGGGCCCGCGCACGCGACCGGTGTGTGGAGGCCTTAAGAGCGATTAAACACGACCACTTTTGCAGGGATACGGACGCGATACAGTTTTGACGGGTGACTAAGTATGACTGGTGCAAGGACCGGAAACCCCCTTTTCAGGGATAAGCGTATCGATTTGGTAAACTTATGATAAGGTAACCTTACTGAAAGGGTAACCCTATTGTTAAGCATATCGGATGTGATAACCATAAGTTAACCCTATTGAGATAAGGTTTGTTTAGGGTTAACTTATGGTTACCACATCCGATATGCTTACCATAACAATAGGGTTATATCAGTATGGTTACCTTATCATAAGGTTACCATTATGGATAGGGCTTTAAACAACTTCTAATATAACCCTATGGAAAACCCTAATGAAGGAAACCGGTTCCGGTCCCTGGACAGGTGTTCTATGGCTAGAGTTGCGATACAGTCCCGCAATTGTATCGCTGCAAAAGTCGCTATGTGTTAACTCTAGGCAACATTAAACGCGACCTAGATTTACGCCGTGTACAGTCGGCCAACGAACGCGAAGCATTTGTGACAGCTACCTATTTGTTATCGTGAAGGCTCCACAGCACAATAGGTCATGATGGCCGAATGTAGACGAGCACGATTGTGCAGTATATAGTCGTATATACTGACCATGAATGCTAGTAATTGGGGCGTGATCTGACGATTGTCGGTCAAAAGATTGCATGCCGATGTTCGTGCGCGCGGCCATACAATCTGGCATCATTCATCCCGAATGCATTTTCTTTGACAAGTACCTAAATAGTGCACAAAAAGGTTTCATGACATTTGCTTTCTTTTAATGCAAATCCCTATAACGGCTGTATGTACTGAGCAAATGGACATTCACGATTGTGCAGACAGCAAGCCATGATCGCGACAATGATAGCTTTGTAACCGTCCATCATAGCCTATTGTGAAGTGGAACCATGACACGTAGCCGTTCGTTGGCCCACAATACGTAGAATGTAGCTGATGGCCATACTTTCAAACGCGAATTTACATACCCAACCCTATCACTACTACCACTACTATCATAATCAAAAGGGACTTTGTAGCGGTAGGCACATACGCCATTATTAACGTTTAAATTGTAATTTTGCACGGGTTTAACACGATATTTATTTACATGTATATCTGACGTTTCGACACGGGTTGCGCCGCCGCCGGTCATGGTCTCAGATTGACGTTACTCTAATACAAAAGCGAATCTGTACGTCAAAGCGCCTGCCACCATTAGGTTTCTTTTGATTTGGACTGCCACCCTTACAAAGGTGCTATAACCAAGGACCGTAAATCCCTTTTCAGACTTAGTAACCTTATGATAAGGTAACTTTACTGATAGGGTATCCCTATTGTTATGGTAAGCATAACGAATGTAGTAACCATAAGTCAACCGTAAACAAAACCCTATCATAGGGTTGACGTATGGTTACCACATCCTATATGCTTACCATAACAATAGGGTTACCCTTTCAGTAAGGTTACCTTATAAGGTTACTAGGGTTTTAAAAACAACCTCTAAATGAACTCTATGGAAACCCCTAATAAAGGAAACCAGTTCCGGTCCCTGGCTATAAAAAACTTTAGAGTAAAAAAATATGAAAATTTTCCCAGCCAATCGTCTACGTGTTGACCCTCTTAGCGGCGGAGGCCTCTTCGCCCTCGCTCGACTTCCTTTTCCTCTTGATGAGATGCGAGATGTCAGAGACGGCCTTGGGCTTAGCGGCCGAGCTGGAGCTAGCCCCGTCCACGTTGAAGTGGGAACCCTCGCCGTTTGACGAGAACAGCGTTTCCGTGAGCCGCTTTTTGGTCTGTGAAACACGAGGATGAGGAGAATACGGTTGACAACAGTTAACATATTTTAAACATAACTACAACTTTTTTAAAGTTGAAAACCCCGACATTTTCATTTCAAGGTTCAATATCTCAAAAACGGCTCAACCGATTTTGTTGAAATGTAGCTAAGAACCATCTCGATCATATCAGTTATCGAATAAAGAAAACCGCATTCAAATCGGTCAATTCGTTTAGGAGCTACGATGCCACAGACAGACACACACACAGACACGTCCAACTTATAACACCCCTCTTTTTCCGTCCGGGGTTAAAAACTGACGAAAATACTCGGAAAACATTACGCTTCAACTTATGCTATTATAAAGATTTTCAAATACATAAAGTACCTACAAGTGGAACCAAAAATATTGCAAAAATCCCAACTGCTTTTTTAAAATTGTTATAGCCCATGTTACCCCTACGATTATGAGGAATCCAACGACACCTCATATATATGTTAAAATCCATCAGTCCGTTTGGACTGTACCCCGTGAATACATGATACATACACACGCGCGAAAACCATAATCCTTCTTCTGAGGCCGTCGGGTAAAAATGGAAGCTGTTTGACCATAGACAATTGTGACATCACTTGTTCCCATTTCCCTCCAATCTTCATAATATACTAAGAGAGCGTTATTAACGCTTTTCGATCAGTCAAAATGAAGTGAAGTTACCTTGTGAAGCTTATAACCCTTAGCCGTTCAACGGAGTATTAAAATGCCCCTCATCAATGGGATTTATACCTTTCTAAATTGGAACAGAGATGCATTTGTTTTGTTTCCTTCGAAACAATATCTCTCTGTTTCCTAAAGTAGGGTAAATCACCAGTAACTGGCCACCGTTTAATAACTGGCCACCTCATACTAAAAATAGACTCTATTCACCTATAATAGAATTAAATTCAGCAGGGACTGATTTCGGTTACGGTTATACCGGTATGAAACCGGTATTCCATTACGGTACCGTTATGTCATAAAGGTTATGCGCGCCGCGCGAACATAACGGTACCGTAACCGTTTTGAAATAACGGTTAGCGGTATCAGTTTTAAACGATACCGTAACCTTTATAATACCGGTATTATACAGGTTATCGAGAAAAGTAAGCAAGCTGGCACTCTACAGAGGAAGCATTGGCTACTAAACATTTAAAGACAATAATACAAAGCGGCAGAGCCTTTGCCGGTGGTTTGGCAATAACACCAGGCCAAAGTCGATATATCGGTACCTTTAAATAGCGGTTACGGTACCGGAAAAAATAAAGGTACCGTTATATTTCGGTAGCGAAACATAAAAGTTCCGCTACCGAAACCGCTATTTGACAACCGATATGACGTCATACCGTTAAAATAGAATACCGGTATTTTTCGGTTATGCAGTCCCTGCAATTAAGTATAACGCGGCCAGTTATTGAAGGGTGACCAGTAATTAAAACCTTATACTCAAATGAATTCTATTATAGGTGAATAGAGTTCATTTTTAGTATGCGGTGGCCAGTTACTGAAGGGTGGCCATTTACTGGCGATTTACCCTACTGTATTAAATTTTGATTGGCATTTTTCTTTTATTGTGGGCGGCTCGAGGATAAACAATGGTCGACCGCTTGACTGATTTGACGGCTCAACTGCCGAATATTTACTGTGGTGGAAAAACAGCCTAGTAAACTCCTTCAAAAATCTTTAATTAACCTCAAAAGTCTTATATTACCTTCACCTGTAACTATGTATGGCTGTAACCAATGTAATCTAATCTCGTTAGTCGATTTTCACCCACGTTCTTAAAACGACATTAAACACATTATTGCATGCAAGTTTAACTACATTGTGGGGTTTGATAGATCAATTGAATTACCCGCCAAGCAATTTCTTGCATGTCTAAGGGCCTTTAAAAAACGCGGTGTGCTTAGGCCCAAGGCAACGCGCGTTTGTATCGATTTACTACAAGTGATTCGATGCAAACTCGCGTTTAAAAAAAGCCGGTGTGCATAGGCCTTTAATTGCGCTTAAGGGGACGTAGGTTCGTGGTCTTCTCTCACTGAGCATAAGCGTGAGCGAGATGGAAGTGCGTGTTTGGAAGCGCGGATATCATGTTTTTTAATTTTATTTTTTTGTGCGTTTTATTAAATAAAAAAGGAATAGCTGATTCCCCTCAAACATGACATTGCCGATTTTTAGAACCAATTTTAATATGTTTAGCTGTTGTGCATAATTCGTTATGATTTTTTAAAGTGTATTTTAGACCTATGTTCGTTATTTTTTTCTATCGAGCGAATGTCAAAAACTCAGGATTCGAATAGCTGATTTCCCTCAAAAAAGGCCTCAAGATTGCTAATCAAATTTAGGCACCCGTATTATTATCCAAACAAGAGCTACGATTTTTTTTTAATCAGTTTTTGGAGCTCACGTCGCCTTAAGCGGCGTATGAAACTCGGAGAAGACGACTTGTGCAAGTTTCCTTACTACAGTAAAATTTCAGAAGTTAGCATTAATGCTTCAGTCTACACTATGTCTGTCATTCAGTCTATCGAGCAATCTAGTTTAAACCTTGCACTTTTCCTGTAACCTGAAGCCTATTTTATTTTATACTAGCTGACCCCGCGTACTTCGTACCGCCATACAAAATGTATGAAAAAGAGAAAAAAAACTTTTCATTAAGCATTTATTATTAGTTATTCTGCTATTCGGAGTGATGACAAATACAACAAATCAAACATCACAAAAATCGGTTCGGCCGTTCTGGAGTTATAAATGGTGTAACTAACACGACTTTGTTTTACATATATATAGATTTGCATGCTTCGCAAATTATAGCAACACATTTGGCCTTTTCTCTATCGCACATGGTCCCATTCCCATTGTGCAATGTGCACACCTCTGTGTGCCATTTACCTAAGCATTTGTCTAGTTTTTTTTTAAACTTGTTATGTGTGTTTTATAGAATACATGGTTTTTCTATCATTCTATTTAGAAAATAAAATGTCATATAAAGTAAGCTGGATTCGGTTCAGTTTTTATCATATGAAAAAGGAAACATAATTGGATCAAGGTTCACACATTTTTTTTATTCTTAGGTAGGACCTATTATTTGGATTGTTTTCGAGCACCCTGTATTAAGTACTGGTTAATACATAGAACTTTACCTCTTTATAATATTAGTATAGATTTAACATATTTTTTTGGTCTTTGTGTGCTGGGACTAGGGTTGCCAACTTTTTTTGGGGGAGATATAGTATTTCCCAGAAAAAAAACGACAAAAATATGGTACACCGTAAAAAAATATAGTACTTGGCTGGGCAATGTAATCCAGTAACTTTGTCGTCTGAAAGTATGCGTCAAAACAAGTAGTTCTCATTTTTTGCAGACTTGTTTGTAATGTTGGCCCAATTAATCATTGTGACCTCGAGCGCCAAACGCAACCTTGTCAAAAATCGAAAATACCGCGAAATCCCTAAAGGACTCGTTTTTGATAGAACCTTTTAAGGACGTTTTTAAAGTAGCCTAAATTTGCTACAATATGAGACTTAGAATCGTCTCTGTAGACCCAATAGTGTTGAAAAATTCGAAAAATTATAAACTTTAAAAGGTTTTATCTTGAAAACTATTGGGTCTACAGAGACAATTCTAGTCTCATATTGTAGCAAATTATTTAAAAACGTCCTGAGAAGACACTATCAAAAACTAGTCCTTTAGGGTATAATAAAAACTTTCGCCAGCATAAAAACAAGTCTGCAAAAAATCACAATTACCGGATTTGACGCATGCTGTGGATGTATAAAGTTACTGGATTAATGTTGCTATTTAGTAAAAACCTCGGCAATTTGAAGCACTTCGTAAGGTCCCCAAAATATAGTATATTCGCGTACTATATATTTCTTCAACAGTATATAGTACAAAGAGTCAAAATATAGTACAATACTATATAATATAGTACGGTTGGCAACCCTAGCTGGGACTCAATTTTTATCTCAGGTCTTTAAGCTGACTATAGCTGATTAGATACTAGCCTAGCAAACATTCGTGTCACAATGACTCATGTGATTGCGATAACCCTTGAACATTATATATTGATTATAAATTATAACGATACATAAAAAAACAGCAAGTCACTGTACAGTTTAACGTGACCAGGCCCCGTAGCATGGATGGCGTTATCACGCGATAAGTGATAGGATAAGCGCGTCGTCTCGTTCTATCGAACGGTGTCAGCCAGGGACGGATGCTCTATCTTATCACTTATCGCGTGATAAGGCCATCCATGCTACGGGGCCTGTTGATCCTCTGCCAACATAGAACGGTTATAAATAAGACCACTCTCAATGGCAGACGGTGCCAAAGTTGGTCAACTTTATACCATCTTGCCCGTCTGCCAAGTAATTCCTGCCATTTCAGGACTGGCCGACTTAGGTTTACTCTCTCTACGATTAAAGGGCTAAATGATGCCACATGTCTCGTACTGTTGTCACATGACGTAAATATACCTACCTTTATAATTTTGACCGGAAGTGAAGGATTTTTCAAACTTTCGGCCAATTTTAGGTGCGATAATCTTCTGATTCTTGCTCAGCACATCTTTTATCGTGTTGTCATGAGACGTAGGTGTATTGGGAATGGGCTTACGGACTATTACGCCACCTAACGCCTTGGCCACGACTTTGGTCTTAAGCGACCTGCGACCAGCGTTTTATCTGTTCATTGCGCGGTCGAGACGCGCTACGCACTGTGGTTAGTTGGGATCACGCGCAATGAACAGATAAAACGCTGGTCGCAGGTCGCTTAAGACCAAGGCTCGCTTAAGGCGTTAGGTGTTTATTCGATGCACCATTCACGCAACGAAAAATTTCATTGGAATAAGGAATTTACCGTGTTATCAAAAAATCTCCTACCTATGTAAGTATTTGCGGCCCTCGTCCCAAAGTTACAGACGGCCTAAATTTCAGCTGCTCTCTGGCTTTTAGCATGCAGTTCTTGTGCAGTTGACATAATAGGGGTGTAGCTGTAGACTCAAAAGTGTATTATAAAAAATATGCCTAGTGACGAATATCCCATTCAAATATCTCAAAAAATTAGAACTACCGTTTTAATATTCCTTGTTAGAGACAACGCTCATGGATCGTGACGTCACGATCCCCGAGCGTCATAGACGTCATAGTAAATGACAATCGTTTCATATGAAGGAGGGTTTTGCGGAAAAGGGACAGAATATACCCCCTCTTAAAACCAGGGACTGATTTCGGTTACGGTTATACCGGTATGAAACCGGTATTCCATTACGGTACCGTTATGTCGTAAAGGTTATGCGCGCCGCGCGAACATAACGGTACCATAACCGTTTTGAAATAACGGTTAGCGGTACCAGTTAAAACAATACCGTAACCTTTATAATACCGGTATTATAAAGGTTATCGAGAAAAGTAAGCGAGCTGGCACTCTACAGAGGAAGCATTGGCTACTAAACATTTAAAGTCTAAAAGGCAAAGCAGCAGAGCCTTTGCCGGCGGTTTGGCAACAACTCCAGGCCAAAGTCGATATATCGGTACCTTTAAATATCGGTTACGGTACCGGAAAAAATAAAGGTACCTTTATATTTCGGTAGCGAAAAATAAAGGTTCCGCTACCGAAACCGCTATTTGACAACCGATATGACGTCATACCGTTAAAATAGAATACCGGTATTTTTCGGTTATGCAGTCCCTGCTTAAAACTTTGTGATTATTCAATTCCCTGCTTTACTTCTTTCTCCATTTGACAATAAATTCGTCATTATGGGTTATTTTATTTGGTGTCTACACACCTATTACAATTAAAAATATTAAAACTGTTGTATTGTAGCTTCGTATTTTTTTGAGATATCTATATGGGACTGTCGTCACTAGGCATATTTTTTAGCCTTCTTTATTTTGGAGTAATATTACATTTTGAGTCTACCTACACCCGTTTATGTAGGGCACAGCGGAATATTAGCTGGCTCATATTTGGAGCAGCCCAACTGGGAAAGTACCTAGACCTTACAGAAGACCGCATTAGCCTATATAGGTATACCCTGCTCCCGAGTGAAGACATCATGTCATGGACAAGTCTAAATGCCTGTGCCATCTGATGGAAATAATGTAGATGTCGTTTTAGAGCGGCAATCTAGTCGGATCAGACCATCGAAGGGAAAAATCGGTCGCAAAAAGAGTCATATCGTCGGGTGACAAGCAAAACTCACTAAGTAACAAATACCTACTTAAATCAAAGGTCGTATCTCGATATCGACTACGTACCGAGATACGAGTTATTGAAGAGCAGTGACAGTTTTGGTAGTGACTTTCGCTTGTCACCCAACGATATATTTGTAAGAACACACAATACCTTTCCGATCAGAAATCGAAAATCTGACTCGGAAGCAGCGCCGAAGCTTTTACGATTTTATTGCCGATCTGACTTTTTTTTTGTTTTTCAAAAAAAACATGTAAGTACGAAATATCATTTGATATTTAACAGTGCGGGTGGCGCCGGACCGGTCATTGTGGCACTCTTTGGGGGAGGTCTATGTCCAGCAGTGGACATCTTTCGGCTGATATGATGATTTAACAGTGGCTTTCAGTGAAGGAAAACATCGTGAAACCGGTCTAATCCCAATAAGGTCTATTTCTCCCTCTAGTTGGAAGGTTGGATATAGGGAATGCAAACCGGTTAACCGAAAAGTACAAGTACGGACTGTGTATATATATCTACTTTTACTCGTACGTGTGGCTCGTCAAAGGGGCAGAAGGGGTTCGTGGCTACCCTGCATGTTCACGGAAGTTTTGTGTTGTGTTGCGCCGTGTGCGGATTTTCAAATGACAAATATTGTTTAGTTCGCGGAAGACTTAGAAGTTGAACTAAATATACAATTATTTAAATTACCAAAGTTGATTATGATTACAAATAGTTTATTTCTTAAAAACAAAGCCTAATACTATAATGCTGCCCCCACACTAGGCATTGCTTGGTTAGTCATTAAATTTATATATTTTTGTCTCACCGGTCTTGTCGTTTATAAAAATGATAAAAAATATATTTTTTTATTTACCCCACTACATCTTACCTACTTATAAACCAGAAATAATAAACCTACAGTCAAATTATCCTTCAATACAAATATTTTTAGCTATTCGTATAAAAACCGGTTAATAACCGGTTAAGCGGTTTTGAGCTTGTCGTTTCGGTTAATAACCGGTTTTGAAATTTTACCGGTTTTTGCATTCCCTAGTCGGATGGCAGTCACTTTCGTAAAACTAGTGCCTATGCCAAATCTTGGCAGAAGCGGACTCCGGGCTCCTCTAGGGCACAGCCGGGGAAAAACGCTAGGAGGATTATAAAATTGTAGCTTGCAACATTTTGTTTGTATGTATGGGACAAACAAACTTAGAAAGCAACAATAGTAGTTTATGTGACTGTACATAATGCCTAATTATGTGCAGTTACATACACTATTTTATCTATCCACATATCATAAGCCTCCATGATGCATTCAGGAGCCGCATATTATGCCCGGCATCGCGGCGTCGTTTTCTGGCAGCTGTCATAGTTTTTTTTCTAATTCAGAGACAAACTAGAGTCGGATCCAACTGTCATATCGTTCGATATCTCACTTACGTGCGACATTTATCAAATTTGTATGCAAATTGACAATTCATTTCGAACTACGTCATCTCGACTGATATTAGAATAGAGGTTAAATCAAATTTCTTTGTTTTTCAGAGACGTTCGAAATTTGAATGAAATAACATTATCGAAATCGATGTTATTATTTAGTAATAATAACATTTCCACAGATAACAAATTTGTTCTAACAAAACAGTTTATTTTTATGGTGGTCATAATGTGCGGTTCTTGAACGCATCATGGAGGGTTTAAGGTAGGGACACACTTGTCCCACGTACGCAACGTATGCAATGCATTATGAAATCTGGACCCTGACATTTGTATGCTTAGAAACATACTTGTCATACGCAATGCTACCCCACGCGTCCCATGCAACGTTCGACCTGTCGCGCCAGATCGGCGTGGGAACGTGGAGGGGAATCACACGCTTTCCCACGCGTACGATCAGTGTGTTTCTAGATCTTACGTTCCTAGCGCGTCAGACACGTTGGCGTTGCGTACGTGGGACAAGTGTGTTCCTAGCTTACAACAGCGTCTGATGTCAATACACGTCTTATACGTGGGACAAGTGTGCACACAATCTCTCCCACGTTGCATTGCATACGTTGCGTACGTGGGACAAGTGTGTTCCTAGCTTACAACAGCGTCTGATGTCAATACACGTCTTATACGTGGGACAAGTGTGCACACAATCTCTCCCACGTTGCATTGCATACGTTGCGTACGTGGGACAAGTGTGTTCCTAGCTTACAACAGCGTCTGATGTCAATACACGTCTTATACGTGGGACAAGTGTGCACACAATCTCTCCCACGTTGCATTGCATACGTTGCGTACGTGGGACAAGTGTGTTCCTAGCTTACAACAGCGTCTGATGTCAATACACGTCTTATACGTGGGACAAGTGTGCACACAATCTCTCCCACGTTGCATTGCATACGTTGCGTACGTGGGACAAGTGTGTTCCTAGCTTACAACAGCGTCTGATGTCAATACACGTCTTATACGTGGGACAAGTGTGCACACAATCTCTCCCACGTTGCATTGCATACGTTGCGTACGTGGGACAAGTGTGTTCCTAGCTTACAACAGCGTCTGATGTCAATACACGTCTTATACGTGGGACAAGTGTGCACACAATCTCTCCCACGTTGCATTGCATACGTTGCGTACGTGGGACAAGTGTGTTCCTAGCTTACAACAGCGTCTGATGTCAATACACGTCTTATACGTGGGACAAGTGTGCACACAATCTCTCCCACGTTGCATTGCATACGTTGCGTACGTGGGACAAGTGTGTTCCTAGCTTACAACAGCGTCTGATGTCAATACACGTCTTATACGTGGGACAAGTGTGCACACAATCTCTCCCACGTTGCATTGCATACGTTGCGTACGTGGGACAAGTGTGTTTCTAGCTTTATGATATTTGGATAGATAAAACACTTTTCCTCTTTATTATATTAGGTAGTATAGAAGTATAGATTCGACATCAATGGCCATGCTAGTCACTGGAATAGAACATTTAACACACATGGCCATCAATGTATTGGGTATGCAGCTGAAATAACACACATTTCACAATTTCTATCAACTTTATTTCAATACCACAGCAACACAATACAAAAATGGCCACATGGTAAAAATGCTCCGCTTAAATCTAATCAGTACAAAACGATTACAATCTATGAGTATTTAAATGCAAATTGAGATTTTTAGGGCTTAGTCAGACCGAGGGTGACTGCTTAGTGTGAGTTGCCACCAGGTATACTTCGTTTCATTTACGAAGGCCCGATGCCGAATTGAATTGTCAGCCAACCTATACCTTTACCCAAAATTTCAGCCCAAACGGTTTAAGATATCTGCTTCAAAATTGAGTTGCAAGATTCCACCCGAACAAACATAGGTACGCACATACATGCACTGCAAGTTAATAGAAAGCTTGTAACACACATTAGGTTTGGTCAAGGTACATAAAACCTATTTTTATCGTGGTAGCCGCACTGGCTGAATTCAACAGATAATTTGATTGATAGGATACACTGACGGTGGGGAAACCAAACGGGATACCTTTCTGGCTGTCCTGCCATTGCCAGAAATATTTTATCTATGTGGGATATAAATGACAATGAACCCGACTTATCAACCAAACTTCAATTCACCCTCGGCCTGACTGTTTTAAGGCACTAATCCTAACAAAAATGTATCTAAAAATAATACTGAGTAAGTCAGTCTCAATTCAATAATATCACAATTTTAGGCGAACAATTAATTTGGCACTTTCTAAAATGAACTTTTAATACAACAAATAAATATGGAATGTTAACATTATTGGGTATACTTAAGAATAATATTCCAATTTGGATAACCATAAAGTGATGATACAAAGCTGTCCAACCTCCTCTAATGAATGTAGTTAAAAAATAATATTACCAATAAAAATGAGATGAGATTCTTAGTTAATCAAACAACAATAAAGCTGACTGCTGCGCCGTGTTTCCGAGGTTTTTAAACGTAAAACATGTTTCTCTAACAACATTTGTTTGTCGAAACTGATGGATAACACAATTTAAAAACATCAAAAACATTGGCACATTACCCGGCTTATCAAACCAAAGCCAACTGCGTTGGTATTGTGGAACGTATCAAATGCAACTTTCATAACAATCAACGCAATTTAGACTTCAGACTGGCAGACAACTCGTGTTTTCTCTTTCAAAATCACATCTCTCAACATCTTCCTAGTCTCCTCCAAACACTCGCACGGCCTTACCTCAGTCTTGTAGTCCATCATATCCTGTATTTTCTCCTGGATCTCTGGCAACAGCTCCTTCAACTCCTTGATTTCCGCTTCGACGGAGTACAAGGGGTCAGCGGTTGAGTATTTCTTGACGGTGGCGTCATTTTTCACAGCCGCGGGGTTCTCCAGCGTTTTGATGCGGGTCTCCAGAATGTTCGCCGCGTTCTTGAAGTGAGTTATCGCGTCTTCGAAGCTGGACGCTAGCGAATTAGCCAAGCCTGTGGACGAGAAGATTCAATTTATTATTTATTTATTAATCAACATAATGTCATTAACAGTAACATACCAGACATGACATAGAAGGTTTTAAAAAAGGTATCAAAATACCTAGCCGGGTAATCAGAATCAGTTAAACATATATATTTTTCTGATGACATCACTGATAACCATTCTCTATGGTCAAGTTAAAATTACACATAGATGCTACCTTGCCATATGTAATTTTTTTTTATGAATATCGAACGGCTGTGCCGTGAAAGAATATTTGAACATAATCTGTCAATACTTTCCCATATTATTGGCAAATTCATGCACATGGCAGGTCTGCTATAGGATTTTACTTTGTCAATTGAAGAGAGCCTTCTGGCTCAATGATCAGATGTACTTTATTGAACCTAATTATTGCCATCTATGGCAGTGTTTTTCAACCTTTTTCATCGCGCGACCCCCCTAGAGTAAGAATCCAAGCAGCCGCGACCCCCAGGTTGAAAAACACTGATCTATGGTATAGGGCCAGGGTGAAAATCAATTTGCAAGTTTTGATTGCATACAATTGTTGTAATAACTGTCACTGTCACTTGGTTAGAGATAAAGCTAATGTAAGGATTGCAAAAGTTAAAAGAACAGTTACCGATTTGATAATGCGTTTCAGCAATGCGGCGGTCGTCACTGCAGTACAGTTCTTTCTGAATCTCCAAACAGCTTTCTGTAAGAAAAATACAACTGCTTACACTACACACATATAGTTAACACCTTACAACATTTGAAAAACCCCCGACATTTTCATTTCAAAGTTCAATATCTCAAAAACGGCTGAAGCGATTTTGTTGAAACGTAGCTAAGAACCATCTCGATCACGTCAGATTTGGGACAAAAAAACCGCATTAAAATAGGTTCACTCGTTTAGGAGCTACGGAACCACAGACAGACAAACTTTATAAAGCACTGATACGATACGATGGAACAAACCTTCGAGTTTGTACAATTAACCAGGGGGATGTACATTTATTTAATCGTATGGCATATATTATTTTTGGCCTTTTTGGGTTTGTCACTCTTTAGTACCACCCAGGGGACTCGTGCAGGGTTGTGGTAGGTAGCTCCTGCGGACGCGAGTGACAGTTGTCCCCCCTTTGTCAAGTGAGGTGACCGCCTCTAACTCGGCTTAACAACTACTGTCATAGACAGCAACCGGGATCAACTGCTTAGCGTGCCTTCCAAAGCACGGAAGCGCTCATTTATAGTAACCACTCAAACAGGCGGTCACCCATCCAAAGACTGACCCCTGCAGTCTTTGCTTGACCTGCGTTATGGTTTCCGATACGCAGGCGCCGCCGGGCTATGAACGCTTCAGGGAGAATGTACAAACAAAAAATGACGGAAATAAATAAAGCAATTTATTCTATTAATCTAAGGCATATTTGCATTGGGTCGTCTGGCGAAATGCGGGTTGTTATGCAAAGTTTTAGAACGCTGACGTGGCCGCAAATTATGACTAACAGTGCCCCCCCCCCCCCCCTTCAGTTCAGTCAAACCGCAAAGCGCCGCCTCCTTAGACCAAGAAAAAATATAAAGAATTACGAACAACCTAGTGAAGCCGGTTTTCAATCATGCCAACTAAGTTTAGCACACGCTTACGCGCACAGATACAAACAAAATTGGATAAAGCTCTTCAGCACGTGTCGCGTGTTCTTTTTTTCTTGGTTTGACGCAACCACAGGTGGCTAGATGAGACCATCCGTGGCTAGACTAGGTCGAACGACAAAACGCGGCCCACTAGTAGCGAGCGTGGGCTTATGGCCCGGACGCAGCCACTCAAACACTCGCAAGCAGTGGTTCTACTGTAGCCACCACTAATGGATCAATGTGCGGGATCATACGTTTGTGTTAGCGCAAACTTGGATACATAAAACTCTTTAGCACGTGTCGTGTTCTTTTTTTCTTGGTCTGAGGCCGCCACTGGTGGCTAGATGAGACCATCAATGGCTAGACTAATTACGTTAGAAGCTGGCGGCTGTGGCCGAACGACAAAACGCGGCCTACTAGTAGCAAGCGTGGGCCACTCCCGCAGCTAGTGGCTAGACCGCGGCCACTCAAACGCTCGCAAACAGTGGTTCTACTGCGGCCACCACTAGTAGATCAATGCGCGGCCGGTATTACATGTATAGCCATACGTTTGTGTTAGCGCATGTTCTGACTGTCGCCGCCGAACGCTTCACTTGTTTCTAAACGTGACCTTAAAGCCCTATGGACCACGCGTTTTTTAAACGCGTTTGTGTCGATTTACACGCGATTCGATACAAACTTTCGCCGACGGCGCGTGTAAAAAACGCGGTGTGCATAGGCCCTAGGAGTATTTTCGAACGAGCAAGCGAAGCGAAGTTCTATGCTTCAGCTTGGGCCGAAAACAGTTTGTCCGGTGTCCGGTGTTTGTTGTTAGGTGTCCGATGTCCTGCTGTCCGGCAGTTCTCTACAGGTCGCATTTCTCTACCGACTCACGTGAAATTTTGTGAGCAGGTACGCTAGTCGTGGCCGGGCTGTTACAGTATTATGGTAGTATATGTTGTACTGACGCATGTCGAGCACGGCCTTGTCGTAGGTCTCGCTCTCGAGCGCGACCTCGCCCAGTGCGAGGTGCACGTCGGCGAGCTGCGCGCGCGCCGCGTCGCCGCCGCTAGTCGTGGCCGGGCTGTTACAGTATTATGGTAGTATATGTTGTACTGACGCATGTCGAGCACGGCCTTGTCGTAGGTCTCGCTCTCGAGCGCGACCTCGCCCAGTGCGAGGTGCACGTCGGCGAGCTGCGCGCGCGCCGCGTCGCCGCCGCTAGTCGTGGCCGGGCTGTTACAGTATTATGGTAGTATATGTTGTACTGACGCATGTCGAGCACGGCCTTGTCGTAGGTCTCGCTCTCGAGCGCGACCTCGCCCAGTGCGAGGTGCACGTCGGCGAGCTGCGCGCGCGCCGCGTCGCCGCCGCTAGTCGTGGCCGGGCTGTTACAGTATTATGGTAGTATATGTTGTACTGACGCATGTCGAGCACGGCCTTGTCGTAGGTCTCGCTCTCGAGCGCGACCTCGCCCAGTGCGAGGTGCACGTCGGCGAGCTGCGCGCGCGCCGCGTCGCCGCCGCTAGTCGTGGCCGGGCTGTTACAGTATTATGGTAGTATATGTTGTACTGACGCATGTCGAGCACGGCCTTGTCGTAGGTCTCGCTCTCGAGCGCGACCTCGCCCAGTGCGAGGTGCACGTCGGCGAGCTGCGCGCGCGCCGCGTCGCCGCCGCTAGTCGTGGCCGGGCTGTTACAGTATTATGGTAGTATATGTTGTACTGACGCATGTCGAGCACGGCCTTGTCGTAGGTCTCGCTCTCGAGCGCGACCTCGCCCAGTGCGAGGTGCACGTCGGCGAGCTGCGCGCGCGCCGCGTCGCCGCCCGCCGCCAGCCGCTTGCGCAGGATCGAGCGCGCCAGGTCTGGGAACAAACACATAAATAAGGGCCGATTCAAACCGGAATGGCAGCGGCAGCAGCAGGCTCGCGTCGCCGCCGGCAGCCCCGCGTCGCCGCCTTTTGTCTACATACTTAAAGACCAGTAACGCTTGAAAAGGTTCCGCAGCCGCGAGTAGAACCGCCGACAAGACGCGCGTGGCCTTTCTAAGCTTTTCAAGGGGTGTGTAATGATCGGTATAAAAACAAATAATATAATTTCATTGGGTATAACCATTTTTGATATAATTTCAAAGGGTAGAATCATTCATAGTATATAATAAACGTTTGGTATAATATCAAAATATATATTTTTATTTAGTATAACTATCATTCGGTATAACGCTTATTTCCTATAACCATCATAGAGTATAATTCTTATTTGATATACATCTCATATTGTATAATGATCAAGCGGTATAATTTTTATGTGCAAATTGCGTTTTACGTTAGCTAACCTACTATTTTTCCGTTCTAACCTAACGTAAACCTAACCCACCCGCCAGCGTGTCGACGTCACCCCGCTTCGCGGGGTGCCTATTTCCGCTCTAAGGGACACAAGTGAACCCTAACCTAACCCACCAATAGTACAATTATTGCGAGTGTCGGGTTTTTTTACTGCGGGGGGCTTCGCCCCCGAGCCTTCCTTGTGGGGGGCTTCGCTCCCCCGTCCCCCCTTTTTCTGGCTACCCTGGCTTGATTATATCAACTGTACATTAGACGGAATAATAACGGATAATTTTTATGTGCAAATTGCGTTTTACGTTAGCTAACCTACTATTTTTCCGTTCTAACCTAACGTAAACCTAACCCAACCGCCAGCGTGTCGACGTCACCCCGCTTCGCGGGGTGCCTATTTCCGCTCTAAGGGACACAAGTGAACCCTAACCTAACCCACCAATAGTACAATTATTGCGAGTGTTGGTTTTTTTTACTGCGGAGGGCTTCGCCCCCCGAGCCCCCCTTGTGGGGGGCTTCGCCCCCCCGTCCCCCCTTTTTCTGGCTACCCTGGCTTGATTATATCAACTGTACATTAGACGGAATGAGCATTATATCCAATGTTCAATATAGCAAATATGCATTATACTAAATATTATTATATCAAATGATCGTTATATAAAATGATAATTATACCATATGAAAATATATTAAGTGTTGTTATACAACTCGAGAATTATATCAGATGAGCGTTATTGCGAGTAATATTATATCAAAAATATTTATAGACATTGTTACGCACCCCTTTTCAAGCGAGACTGATCTTTAAAGTATGTAGATTAAGTTTAAAATTGTTTCACGCTGAAAGTGCTCGCCGCGTCGCTGCCGGCCGCTGTTAGTTCGGTCTGATTCGGCCCTAACTTTGTTTATGAAAATCTTGATGTTCTACTATCGCCATTGTCATATGCACGTGAGTCGAATGCTTCGCTATAATTTAAACAAAATGAAAAAAATCGCGCCCTAGCGACTTGGACATAAATATCATATTGCCTTGCCTTTCCAGGGCAAATGTTTTTCCAATTTTATTAAACTATAGGTCCAGTTACTAAGCCCACGAATCCTTGTTGTGTTTTTACTTGATATCTGTGGTGATTTTAACAGATGTTTACCTTCTGTCGCTACAGAGTCTGTCTAGTGAGCAAGTTATGAAGGCAATAAGATGATATGTGGTTTAAAGCTTTGCCAGGCCGCGGTTTTTTTTCATTGTGTTGGTCTTCGTTTCAATAATAAACGCATTCTTATATTAAGGGACAATCTCACCTTTACCACAAACGCCATTTACCTAAATCAAGACAACCGCCATTTCTTTACAGTTTCGCGCTGTTGAAAATGAGCCAGCCGTAGCTAGATTGACTATTATAGTCCTCTCGTTTTTTTCGTACTCTTAGAATTTAGGGAAGTCTATAATTAAAATATGAATTGTGGCTGACTATAGCTTAGATGGGGGCCAAGCTGACAGACTATATACAAGTTTTACACTCCTTATCTCTTTATAATATTAGCATATAATTATTTATTATTATTATAGCCTTTATTACTGATACCAAACTTAACTAAAACAATTTAATATGTACAGATTCTAAGTCAGATACATCAAATTTCCCAGTTGCTGTGACAGGCGTCTCCCAGCTGCTATAGCATAGAATATAATATTAGCATAGAAGTATAGATTAATTCTAGAAAGCCTGTACATATTGTTTAATGATTTGACTGACCTGTATGTACTCGTGTTGCTTACTGAATTTGTCAAAAATATTTTAAAATATGAGTCTATTGAAGAACAAGATTTGCGCCTACAAACGCGAACTAAAAACGTAACACAATGTTTTTTCCCGAAGCTCAAAGTAGCACAGCACAGCATAAAACATCAGGCTGTCAGAATTTTTAACAAACTGCCCCCTGACCTAAAAAATATCACAAATTATAAGGTATTTCATAGAAAATTGAAAGCATTTTTATTGAGATAGGTGCTTCTACAGTATTGACGAAATTTTTGTGAGTGATACCTAGGTATAAGAATTAAAGACATGACATGTAATAAGTTAAATGAAATGTAAAAAAATCTAGTTATTTAATAGTATAGTTTTACCAAGTTGTATGTATAATACTTTAATTTTAATGTAACCATGACTATGAACATGTAATTTTAATGTATTTCAAACACAATATTTTATTGTTTCTGAATTAATCAATAAAAACAAAATAAACTCACCCAACATCTCCCAAGATAGCTGAAGGTTGTCAACATCATCTTCATTCTCCAAGTCAGCCACGGACTCATCAGCTGGCTCGCCATTTGAAGGGCCCTAATAAAAATATATTAAAATGTTAGTGCCACTCTACAGTTGACTTCAAAGATTACACTTTTGCACTTATTCCAAAGTCATCCTCCTAGCGTTATCCCAGTTGAGTTAAGAGCTGTATCTCGGTAAGTATTGAACCTACAGTGTGGGTTCTGGTCACAAATTGTAGCAATTTTAGAATACTTTCAAAAACATTTGGATTTTTATTAAAAAAACTGCATAGTTTAGGACTTATATTGACAATACCAAAAAAGACCAATCTTTGCAATTATTTTCTATCAAGCCAATTTCATTCAATTATGTTTCGACTTTCGAGTCCGTCTACGGTCTTGGAAATATGATTAATATTAACTTATATTTTTTTTGATGCGCTTAGTTTTTCTTAGAAATGCTTTTTTTTATTATTATTATTAAGCCTTTATATTCCATATTACATTTGTAGTTGAAGTTATAGTTTTATATCTGTTGAATATGGATCCCTCTTTGGGTGAAGGCCTCCTCCAAACTCTTCCACTCCTCTCTTTGTCTTCCTATCTCTGTCCAATGTTTGCCAGCTGTCTGGATGATATCATCAACCCATCGCTTGTAAGGTCTGCCAACATTTCGTTTACCAGATGGCCCTTGCCATGTGGTGGTTTCTTGAGTCCATCTTCCATCTGTCATTCGTGTGATGTGGCCGGCCCAATGCCACTTTTGTTTGAGGGCATAAGTGAGAGCGTCTGTTATTTTCGTTTTTTCCCTGATTTTTATATGCCTTATTTTATTTATTTTCCGCAGTCTCATCATGCTTCTCTCCATAGCTCTTTGTGTGCATTTTATTTTTTCTCTTACTTTGTTTGTGTAGACCCATGTTTGTGAGCCGTAAGTTAAGCATGGTAGAAGACAGGTGTCACACACTACTTTTTTTAATGAAAGGTTGTAGTCTCCCTTAACAATATCTTTCATGGACCAGTACTTTTTCCAAGTTATATTTGATCGCCTTGTGACCTCTTCTTCATTGTTAATTTTTGAGAACTGAGATTGAGACTTTCGAGTCCGTCTACGGTCTTGGAAATATGATTAATATTAACTTATATTTTTTTTGATGCGCTTAGTTTTTCTTAGAAATGCTTAAGAGGGCGCTTGTTTTTTGGTCAGGAATAAGCGAGAATGACGGATTTTTGACGTTGTAATTCTAAGAAACGGAGAGCTTTTTCTAGATCCTGATTACTTATTTGCATAGGTAAACTCCTCATATTGGTCCTAGCCGCCTCCAATTTACGAAGAACTGAATACTTTAACCGAAAATACCCGATTACCGACAGTAGTTTTCTGAAGAGAGCGCAGAGTCATAAGTTTGAGCCCCTAATACTCCATGATGTTATATGAGAACCTACTTGTTTTTTTCTATTTTCACTAGCGTTATATGTTGCCATTGGGCCTAGCCGCCTCGAATTTTCCTTATTCTGCACGTATATATATGTAAACTGTTCTCAATTACACCATATTTGTCAACAAAATCGTACTGAAAACTCAAGGATTTTCTCATTATTGTTGAATAATTTTTGTATTGAATCTTACACAACATTAAAGTTCATGCTTGTACCAACAAGATCCAGTCCAAAAAATATAACTTTTGTCAAAATTTATATTTATAAATAATGATTCAAAACTAGTATAAATTTACCGTCGCGCGGGAATTTATCTCAGTACCGGCTGAATAGCCCTCCGAGACAGACGTGTAGTGTGTTTATTTGTGGCTATTCACGAAGCTAACCGGCCACTCTTCAGATAAAATAATATTATTTTGATCTCCGACTAGGCATAGTTGTTACCAACCTCGGGGTCAAACTATACTGGGGATACATTCGTGAGGCTAATCGAGACAAGTTATGAATTGCATAGCTGCCATATATATGACGTAGTGTAGCGAAAAGGCTCAAACCCACCGGATACGTAACATTTAAAATTGAACCTTCTACCTAGAACAAAAGTCATACATTTCAATGGTGATGTCTTGTGGGTTGGATCCTTTTGTCTAAACTACGCGTTCTATAGTCAATTATTATTGTACGAGTGATCGTGATACTTGATAGATTTAATTTATTTATTTGTTACTATCAGTCCACCTTGTTAGTATGTATGTATGTGTGGGAGTTTGGGTGAAATCTTCAAATTAGGTACAATTGCGTATCTTCGGTGACATAATATCATAGAGCTGGTCTTATGATGGAGTCGGAAGGTGGACATAGCAACTCCTAAACTCAACAAGATAAAGCCATCGAATTTGGGCTCATTTATTTGGTCATGGCACGGCAAGACTTTGGTGCTGGATGATTTCCAGAGTCTGATGATGGAGCTATAAGGTGGTCATGGAACTTCTAAGCTAAACTAGATAAACCCATCTAGTTTGGGCTCATCTGTTTTGTCTTGGTAAACACTTTGGTGATGGATGATTTCCAGGATCTGATGATGGAAGGTGGTCATGGGAACTCCTAAACTAAAATAGATAGACCTATCTTGTTTGGGTTTGTGTGATTTGTCTGTACAAGTACCCACGAACCAGCGAAATAATATGCAGGGTTATTGAAAATAACAAGATGAATAAAAAACTTTTTAAAAAACAAGCTTATATGGCGTTTGTTAAGTACAGCACGATCCTACCTTGCATTTAGTTATTATTTTCGTTTATATATAATAATAACACACACCGGGGGTTTACACTGGAAAGGGAGATTTTTACGTGGTTTTATTACATTTCCGAGTCATCATCATCATCATCATCATATCAGCCGAAAGACGTCCACTGCTGGACATAGGCCTCCCCCAAAGAGTGCCACAATGGCCGTTCCTGCGCCACCCGCATCCAGCGGACTCCCGCGACCTTTACCAGGTCATCAGTCCACCTTGCGGGGGGCCTACCCACGCTGCGCCTTCCGGTACGTGGTTGCCACTCCAGAACCTTTCCGCCCCAACGGCCATCGGTTCTACGCGCAATGTGCCCGCCCACTGCCACTTAAGTTTAGCAATTCGGAGGGATATATCGGTTACCTTGGTTCTGCTGCGGTTAGCCTCATTTGTGATGCGATCGCGCAGAGAAACTCCCAGCATAGCCCTCTCCATTGCCCTTTGAGTGACTTTGAGCCTTCTTATGAGGCCTATAGTAAGCGACCACGTTTCCGTGCCATATGTCATCACTGGCAACACACACTGGTCAAAGACTCTCGTCTTGAGACACTGCGGAATATTGGACGAAAAGATGTGCCGTAGCTTCCCGAATGCTGCCCAGCCGAGTCGGATTCGACGATTGACCTTCCCTTCGACATTTCCGAGTATCACTCTTTATTTCGAAATAAATGTTAAAAAAAACGGCCAAGTGCGAGTCGGACTCGCGCACGAAGGGTTCCGTACCATTATCTATATCTAAAAACGGCAAAATATATATATCTAAAATCACGTTTGTTGTATAGGAGCCCCCTGTAGCCTAGTTAGTAACTTGGTAGTGACTCTGCCTACGAAGCTGGAGGTCCCGGGTTCGAATCCCGGTAAGGGCATTTATTTGTGTGATGGATGACCACAAATATTTGTTCCTGAGTCATGGATGTTTTCTATGTATTTAAGTATTTATTTATCTATATAAGTAAGTTTATCGTCGTCTAGTACCCATAGTACAAGCTTTGCTTAGTTTGGGGCAAGGTCGATTTGTGTAAGATTGTAAAAGAAAAAAAAACAAATAAAAACTAAAATAAAAATAAAAAGATGTATTCTGTTTTTTAGTATTTTTTGTTATAAATAGCGACAACAGAAATACATCATCGGTGAAAATCTCTATCTATCACGGTTCATGAGATACAGCCTGGTGACAGAAGGACAGACAGGCATTCAGACAGACGGACGGACAGCGGAGTCTTAGTAATAGGGTCCCGTTTTACTCTTTGAGTACGGAATCCTAATAAGTGACATAGGTTTTAGGCTCAGAACATAAAAAAAGGGAGAAGTGCCGTACTGCTTAATTTCAACCAAAACCGATGTCCCCAGTTTTCTCCCACCGCAGCGCCCACAGGCACACACATTGAACCGTGTAAAAACAAAGACTCGGGCGTTGCCAGTGAGTCTACGGCAACATGCAAACAAGGGCTGTGATTGGCTTAAACGCACTACACTAGGGGGGCGACAAACGTTAAAATTATGTTTTATCGACATTGATATTAAAATTAATATTATGTTATGATATTGATGGGTAACAACTTCCACAACATGGTAAGTTTATGTGGTGGTATTTAAACTTTTAGCTACAAGTTTAAATAACACGGGTTGTTAACTTACCATAAATCGCAAAAGTAAAAAATATTGACGAATACCTACAGAGTAACATAAACGGCTTTTTATAAGTTCGTGTTCACATACATTTAAAACTCTGGTCACATCGATATTTTTGACCTGTAGGTACCAGGCCGATCCGACTCGCATTTTGGCGCGAAATAATATGTCCATTACTCATATTACGAGATTTAAGGCTAAGGGCGAGTATCCACCAAAGATGTGCGAAGATGTGTTACCATACATTTTACACCAAGGTTTCAAGCAAGCGAGGTGTCAAATATTCGAAAAGTGTACGGCTCTTATTAAGTGGTTGGAAACATTTTTCTTGAAAATGTTACGAACACATTAACTCTTCTCTGTACAGGAAACCAGTTAGGACCTCTGCCAGTAGCATCTATACATTTGTTTTGTACCTACTCGAATTCTTTGGAAAACTGTAATAAGAAACCGAGATTTCTTCTTCAATTATCACATTTCAAATGAAAGTAAAAAATACTCATTTAAAATAAATTATTGGTAATAATATCACATTTTAAGTTGTTCCGAAGCCATTTGCAACTAAATTATATACTTGTATATACAATTTTAATATAAATAATAAATAAATATTACGGGACAATCTTACACAAATCAACCTAGGCCCACGGTAAGCTCAGTTAGGCTTGTGTTGTGGGTACTAGGCGATGATATATATAATAGATACATACATATAGATACTTATATACATACATAACATCCATAACTCAGGAACAAATATTCGTGATAAATACACAAATAAATGCCCTGACCGGGATTCGAACCCGGGACCTCCAGCTTCGTTGGCAGAGTCACTACCCACTGGGCTACGGAGGCCGTAATATGTCTATTTACCGTTCATACTGCAACTTAGTGAAAATCTTATTAGTAGGTACCGTAAACATTTTGTGCCTTTTAATCTTATTAGTATGTTATTAGTTACCTTTAAGATAGGCACCCAACCAAAACAAGTAATTAAATAAAATAAGACAGCGAAAGTAGTCGAAATAAAATAACTAGTATGATATTGTCCTTCTATTTTATCGATTACGCGTAAATTGTAACTGCACTTTGGCACCGCTCTAGTTTGCGACGCCAAGCAGCGGCCGTACCACTAAAAAATTCAAGCATCGTCCATATCCATAGTGGTTTAATACATTGCGCCGTGGTTTACTCTATTGAACGTTCAATGTACAACGCATAGATCAAAAATATGCTTTTTCGTTCGATATGTTAGTTCGATCCCGAGAAATGATGCGGCGTTGCGTTTATTTATTAAAATATTAGTTTTTACTGACTTAAGTGAAAATACTAAATACTCACATGTGGTGCGTGACTCCACCATTCATGTAGGTATAATTTCATTCCAATTTTTACATGTAACCACGCTACAATTCGGCATTTTGAGTAAACGTAGAAAAACATTTCAGATTCACCAGATTCAGAAACATGCGGTGGGCAGTGACATGCCCATTTGGCCATGTCGCACCGACACGCGCCAAGCCCCCGTTTCATATCTATTCCTTTTTATCATCTGAGGTTTTAGGCTTTTGAATAAAATCACGCATTAATTAATTGTATTCTAGATAAAAAGCTGTGTTTGTATAATTTATAATTTTCAGTTCCTTTGGTAAGAAACGGACATAGCAAATTTTACATAACAAAAAAAAAATTCTTCAAGAAATGAATACGTAAGTACCCAGTAATTTCCTAGTAGTGGGTCTACTGGTATAATTTCATTACATTACTATATATAAATAAGACTCAGATAATATGCAAACTATTAATATCCGTAAAACAAATTATTATTCTTATTACTGACAACTTTAAAACTCGTTAGTTTATTTTATACTAAAAAAACGAAACTAAATATACTTTGTCATATCATAGTATTTTAATACAAATAGAAAACTTGTGCTCAAAAATCAAATACTTACTTTATTCAAGTTATCTAACTTCGCTAACATGATGTTCTAGAACATCATGTTAGCGAAGTAATACTTACCACTTTTTAGTGCAAGTATCAATATCGGTCACGGAGTGAATTCCAACGGTGCGCTATACAGCTATTTGCATCGGCAAGCTAGAAAGGGACGGCACCCGCGGGTGGTGCGATCTCGCTGTGCATGTGGGGGTTAGGTACGTTTGTGTGGGTGGTAGTAGTATTTACACACACAAACGCACTACGCGTGTCAAAATACCGAATTCTGAGCGAGCGCTTTTTTGAAGAGCACTCTTAAATAATATCAATTACAACAAATTTGGTCTTGTCAGTCTCTTATGTGTTCTGTGCCTGCGCCCACACGCATAGCCTTAGTATATCAGCCCATGTACACCTATAACCATATTTAGACACAATATATTTAAATCCCAACCTAAACTGTTGTGTTGCTACGCCTATTATTTTTATTATTATTTTGTGGGCCTTAATATGCCGCTTCGACCAGCAAGTGATCTATTGTGGCAGCCCTTGTTTTAGAGTTCACCGTTAAGTCCCGTTGCCTCCAGGAAATTCCAGATTCTTTGGGCGGTGATATGTTGTACTTCTTGTGGGTGCATTATGTGCCGCCCTAGGTAGGTACTTCTTTTATGCATGAGTGGTCCGCAGGAGCAGAGGCTACGCCTATCCCTACATGGTAACATTTGTTCAAATATATTTTTTCTCTTTTTTACGTCCAAATACAACTCTCAAAGTGACAAACACAGATAACCGAATTTTAACCAATAAGTCACTATTGAATCAAGCAAAGCAATCATGTTGCATACTGTCAGAAGTTATAAGTCAACACACATCTGCATTAATTTTATATAGAGCCTGGAGCTGATACATGTGTTCACTTCTATACATTATTTGATGAAGGAATGGTTGTACCACATTATGCCACTTACTGGTTTATCATCAGCAGTAGTGCTACTGGCGGGCTCATCTTTAGTAGTGGACTCCGCCTCACTTTTAGTCACCCCCTCAGCTTTCGTTGTGGTAGGTTCAGCAGCCAACTCGCCATTCTGCTCTTCACCATTTTCACCGTTTTCTTCTTGTACTGGAGATAATGGAAGAAAATACCAATAAAAATTTGGTTAAAATAAAGGCTAAACACATTATCATGGAGATTTATCCATTAATCTAGATTTCGAGTACATATTTGGTATTACAGTTATTATTATCACAATACAGAATAGTCAATATTATCAGATATTAATTGATAAAAACAATATAAGCATCAATATTCTCATGATACTGCTTTAATAGTGTGTGTATCACATGGCAAGTGTGTAATTGGTGCCGTCAATGAACAGTTTAGACCCAGATGAATTTTGTAAATCCAGCCAGTCTTATTTAAAGCTCAATCTGAACAGTATTGATAAGTAAAAGTCCATGTTCCTAACATAACTGGTACAATATCATGTAATATGTAGATGGTAATATTAACATGATTATTTATGACTTTATGAGCTACTCTTCACCCAAACAATGTAATATAAAAAACTGGCCAAGTGCGAGTTGGACTCGCCACGAAGGGTTCTGTACCATTATCTATAAAAACAGCAAAAAAATCACGATTGTTGTATGGGAGCCCCCTGTAGCCTAGTTGGTAGTGACCCTGCCTACGAAGCCGGAGGTCCCGGGTTTGAATTCGGTAAGGGCATTTATTAGTGTAAATAGCACAAATATTTGTTCCTGAGTCATGGATGTTTTCTATGTATTTAAGTATTTATTTATCTATTTAAGTATGTTAATCGTCGTGTAGTACCCATAGTACAAGCTTTGCTTAGTTTGGGACTAGGTCGATTTGTGTAAGATTGTAAAAGAAAAATTATTGTATTTGATGTTATAGCGGCCACAGAAATACATCATCTGTGAAAATTTCAACTGTCACGGTTCATGAGATACATCCTGGTGACAGACAGACGGACAGCGGAGTCTCAGTAATAGGGTCCCGTTTTACTCTTTGAGTATGGAACCCTAACAATCCATTGTTTGATGATTATTTTGTTACCTCAATTAAAAGAGTACCACACCATACCTTCATTTTCATCTTCTTCTTCAGCATCATCATTGCCATTCCCTGGCACGCCATCACCGAGAACCCCACTCTCTTCTCTTGACAGTCCCAATAGGGCCTTGCCGTACCTTTAGAAAAACATTAAGTAAGCAAATGATAGCAGTCTAATCCTGGTCTTCTCCTCTGGTTCAGATGGTATTATGACTCAACAACATATTTACCATAGATATGCCTCTGCACACTGGTCTGCAGATTCCCCATGTTCTTTAGCCAGAAGCTCGCAGGCTTTGGCTAGGGCTTCAGTGGCTGCGTTGTAGTCACGCACGGCAAGGTTACGTCTCCCGCTAGCCAGGAGCTCTGTAGGTGTCTGTGTTGGTTCTTCAACGTCCGACATCTGAAAATTTTATCACAAAAATTAAAAAGGTAGGTATGAAGTAAAAGCTTTGCAAACGTATATTTTAATTGCAAGTAAGCAAGAACACGTTGGACGTTTAGAAATGGCATGTTTGTGTATTAAATTATATTCACATAAGTACATATTTTAAGCTGAAAATATTCGTAACGGTCGTGTTGAACAAAGGCTTTCTGAGCATCACGTGTCAAGTACTTTTCAATATTTGTAGTTCTGATCCCTCTCAATATAAAAATCTTATCCAACGAACCTAGGATTGCACATCAGAAAAGAAAATAAAACATTTTCACAAAGTAAAACATACGTTTATAGTATGCAGGTACTATGGCCAGCTTGATGGTAGAAAGTTAAGTACTTGCCTTAAAGACTTGGAATAACGAAGTAGATCACACACAGGACACAATAGGCGATTAACACAGACTTTAATTACTGCAATTTTGTATTGAATACTATTCAGGCTCAAATTCAGTTACTTATTCTACTTTCGCCGATTGCCGACCCGACATGCGCAGCACAGCACAGATAAGAAATTAGAAGTTGACAATAAATAGAATGACATGTCGGACAAATGATATTAAGGGACACAATGCCAACATAACCCATTATATTTTACCGATTTATTCTATTTATTCTTCTGTAGCATACAATAAACCAGCAATCAACATGCTTGTTTATTTCTTTACAATAAATAAATTAACAAAACTTAAAAGCAATGCTTTGGTGACTCTAATGTTCAAATATAAAAAAAAATATATATCGTAATAGGTTGCCGGCTTGTGTTTTGTCTCAAACGCAACTATTTGGTATGTACGAGACTAGGCCTAAATTCTTAGTTGGGGTCTGTGCCCGTTGCTTCACCAGTTCACCCGCCAAAATGCACTAAATTCGCGCCAAGTGAGAATTAGCGCGCGAAACATAGAATGTCATAGGTGACCCGAATTGAAAGGAATAGGGAACATTACTGCAATGTTCTGCCGCCAGAGGCAGCACTGCACTACCACTAATATTAAACCAGTATAGGAATATAGGGATTCACAATTTCACACACACATGCACAATTGATTGTCAAGTGAGTGACAAGGATGCTTGCATAGACAATACCGCAAGTGGGAACGAGATACAATGTGAACGCCGCTAGTGTCGCCATCTACGAAGAGTTTTGCGTAATGTTCCCTATTGTGGCACAGCTGCATGGCTATCACAAGACAGCGCGCGAGCTCTCTCGATTTTTCTCGCACTATCCGTCTCTCTCT
Organism: Epinotia brunnichana; assembly: GCA_963854355.1. Lineage (NCBI taxonomy): Eukaryota > Metazoa > Arthropoda > Insecta > Lepidoptera > Tortricidae > Epinotia > Epinotia brunnichana. The sequence goes on from OY977942.1 coordinate 10,263,558, forward strand.
TATTAGAAAACTTTGAAAGAGAGGTATATTTAGTGCGAGAAAAATCGAGAGAGCTCGCGGACCGTCTTGTTATAGCAGTGCTGTGGGGCATGTTAGTGTTAGGGAGGGCTGTGTTACCGGTCAAATTTACTGTACGATTTGCTATGGATAGCGGCAAACAAACGTAAGGTCAATGAGGGCAAAACCGTCGTATTTTTGTATAAGTTTAATTTGGTTGGCCATTACTATGTTATTATTCACTTTTTAATAAACTTGATGCTTATAATAGGTTAAGCATTTATTCAACTTTTGAAGGATATTTGTGTAAAATAGCTACTTTAGGTTATTTAAATATGATTTTTTTTGAAAACATGTCAGCAGACGGATTTTCCCTAGGTTTTGGGGCTTTTCCGTCTAGCAGTTATTTTTCGTGTACCAACACGTATTACAAATCTGTACGTCAAGTAAGCAAATGTAAATGTACTTTTGATCATAACTAAACCTTAGCGAATTAAATTTAAGGTTTATTTTTAATTTTATGGCCAAATATATTTTTTGGGGCTATTCCGGCCTATTTTGAAAATCAGAAGTAATAAACCTTTTATTGAAGTTTAAAATCAAGTCTACTTTTTTATTAAAACAACGACCTGTTGTCTGATACGTAGATCTCGATCACCTCTGCATTTTTAGAAAATATAATCGACACATAGTTTCGTAAATTTAAAGAAGGTTGGCAATATATGAAATGGGGATATTCCGGCATATGACGGTTTTGACCAATTCATACCGGACGGCTTTTTCCCACTTGAGAGTTGAGGAATTATACATTTTTAACAACCTGCACAACAAGTAACGATAATGTAAAATGGATCAAACTACCAATAAGCCTGATTAACGAACAATATAATAAACATACTTACTAAACCGTAATCCGCATTTTCTGATCGCAATTTCAAAAAAAGGACCAACGCTCCGAACTCGTGTTTCGACTTCGGAGCTCAACGAAACTTTCAAGGCCATTTTATTGCATGTGCTGCCTACATAGCGCCATCTGTTTTTGACTGTTGGTAGCAAATACAGTCGCTGCTTTATCGATCGAGTCGGCTAGTGCGTATTATGGTTAGAATTGCCGCAAAAGCCGTTTTACGGAAATACCCCGCAGACGGAATGGGCTTGTGACCTTAAATTTGTTTACGATGCCATTCGAACCAGTTTTTGTAGATGAACAAATGTTTGTATGGAAGCAACTACATTTAAAGGACATTAATACCCAAAAAATCGAGTTAAAGACGGACCTCGCTGACAGCAGTCGAAACGCTTCATACTGATTGGCTTTAAAGTATGACGTCATACCGTGCAATTTGTACTAACCGTTGCATGGAAAATGAAGTAAATTGCTGTTTCGGTCACGAAATACTTTGTTTAGGTCCATAGTTGATATACAAATTTGTTTCTATAAAAGCGTAAGGATTCTATTGGTACCTTTAAATTTACTCTTGGACAATAAATAAAAAAACTTTTTTTTCTAAACTTTCAAGGTTCATATCTTTGTATGATTTGAATTATATTTTGTAATTTTTACTTTTTTACAATCATTTGATGGTTTACTATCCATTTAGCAACACGACGTTATCAATTTTAACACCACGCAACAAGCCTATTGGCCGCACTGACCTTACCGACCTCCTAATAAACGACTCCCTCCCGTAACTGCAAAGTTGTCACATGAGCATTGCGGAGTCTTTAACAGTAAGTATAAGCTATACCTAACCACAAACTTCGAGATTCGAAGTTTGGGTAAGTATCTCCATCTCTATCGCACTTGCAATACTCGTGACAGGGATGCATATTGCATATATATACGAACTTTTAGTTTCGATTTTCGTACTAGCGCACCTTAACGAAAAAAAAACCGCACCACCTGTCAAACTCCACCCACGGATCTTTATTCTACGGTCCTCCAATGTACCCACTTTTATTCAATTCTGAAAAATAATAATCGTCGACAAAATAAAAGCCGGGCCCACCATGGGCCCACCTACCTTCAGGCTTTTACATAAGGGTCAAATTCGTAAACATCAGAACGGTGTGGCCGTTTGCGTTTCAACCTATGCGTCAAAAGTTAAAACGGACGTTTTTCTTTTGAGTTCATCTTAGGCCCCCCCTCCCCCCCACACGACGCCGGTAGTATACTATTACTTATTCTGTGCCGGTAGTTCGATCGCCCGTAGATCGACGAATCCAGCAACATTCAAACTAGTTTGATGTATTCACAAGGTACTTAAATACAAAATACAGTGTGTAGCGGCCTACTTTTTAAAATAAATCGTTTAATTTAAATACTTACTCTCAATTATTTACCAGTGGTGCTAGATGAGCACGTGAACGGGCCATTCCCAAACTCATCGCGGTTGTACGTAATGGGTACTGTACGAGCTTAAGTGACACCCAATTTAAGATTCAAACTGAAAAGCCCTATAAAGCCCGATCCCCCCCCCCCCCCACTGACGAGGGGCTAATATAAACACGTCCAGGGAAAGCAGTGTTTGCGTGTGTTCAGCCCCGCTATTCTGTAACTTATTTTAAGCCCACCTCAACGTTCACCCACAAATATATCTTGACGCTGCGATTCGTAGTAACTAAGCGTCGGTAGAGGTCTAGTTTCGAGGTAACCTTGTCAAACTTTCCATACATTCAAATTTTAACGAACACCGCTTACAATTACATACCTATGGTTTGGTGCAACCCATGCAATCTTAGGTCTGCAACACACTGGCGCGGCCTGCGGTGGCGGACCATAATAAATTTGACAGCTAATGACAAGTCTTCTATTGTCCGCCGCGGCCAGGCCGCGCCAGTGTGATGCAGGCTTTAGTCGGCACTGTCGGCAGAGTTTTTTTTTTAATTTTGCACTAGTATAGTACCTACTAATACTGGTGCATCGTGCATCGCGTAACCACGAGGTAGCTATCGACCTTTCCCCGCCCAGTCGTAGCTGCCCGCCCAGCGCCGCTAGTGAACTAGTGAGGGGACGAGGTTCTATCGATATCCATGTTGAAAAACACTATCCTTTAACGTTTCCTTTTTTTGGTAATATAGCTTTTTCCAGTTATTATTTTTTTTAATTTTTGTGCACCAATTTTTTACGTATCTATTTTTAGGGTTCCGTACTCAAAGAGTAAAACGGGACCCTATTACTATGACTCCGCTGTCCTTCCGTCCGTCCGTCTGTCTGTCACCAGGCTGTATCTCACTGATACCGTGATAGTTCCAGCTGAAATTTTCACAGATGATGTATTTATGTTGCCGCTATAACAACAAATACTAAAAACACAGAATAAAATAGTTTTTTTATAGATAATGGTACGGAACCCTTCGTGCGCGAGTCCGACTCGCACTTAGCCGGTTTTTTTTATAATATAGTATTAGATATTAGGTAAGGCTTACATTTTTAGGGTTCCGTAGCCAAATGGCAAAAAACGGAACCCTTATAGATTCGTCATGTCTGTCTGTCTGTATGTCCGTATGTCATAGCCACTTTTTTCCGAAACTATAAGAGATAATACTGTTGAAACTTGGTAAGTAGATGTATTCTGTAAACCGCATTAAGATTTTCACACAAAAAAAGAAAAAAAACAATAAATTTTGGGGTTCCCCATACTAAGAACTGAAACTCAAAAAATTTTTTTTCATCAAACCCATTCGTGTGGGGTATCTATGGATAGGTCTTCAAAAATGATATTGAGGTTTTTAACATCATTTCTTTCTAAACTGAATAGTTTGCGCGAGAGACACTTCCAAAGTGGTAAAATGTGTCCCCCCCCCCCCCCCCCCCCCCCCTATGTAACTTCTAAAATAAGAGAATGATAAAACTAAAAAAAATATATGATGTCCATTACCATGCAAACTTCTAACGAAAATTGGTTTGAACGAGATCTAGTAAGTAGTTTTTTTTTAATACGTCATAAATCGTAAAAAGCAATTTATTTAACGGAACCCTTCATGTGCGAGTCCGACTCGCACTTGGCCGCTTTTTCTTTTAAATGCCTACGATATCGCTTTTCTTGTGTACCTACTTATCTAACAGTCATTTCTTTTGAAATTTGGAATATGCCTATGACACGCCGAGTACGTCACATTCCTCCAATTTGATCTGATTCGTTTGTCCTTATCTATCTTCGACCCTCGCGACTAGCCCGCTTTACAGGCTTGGCCAAGGAGCCGCTTCAATCCCGTGGCCATGTTGTACCCTGTTATGACGTGAGATGACTGTAATATAGACTGGACACATTAACTGGTTAATTAACTAGTCGATGTGACACCCACGTTATGAAACTGATATACCTTCCAAAGAATTCCAAAGTCACCCTTCATAAATTGCGCAAGTTATAGCAAGAGTTTCCAAACAATCCATCGACTGTCGAGACTTTTCTTCTCTCGGCCCTAGGAATCGCTTCATTTTCTTCAGTTCTATTTGGGCGTGGGGAGGGACGCTCGCCGCGCGAAAGCCTTCCCAGTCGCGAGGAAATTACAATTTTCCTTACACTAGTCACGCGATATAAATCCTTTCGAACCATTATTTACTAAAAAAGAACCGTGTCAACCGAATGTGATCACAGTTTATGGTATTTCTTTTTGATACCGGCTCGAATGCCAATATAAAAGTAAGTATATTGCGATTATTGGCGTACGTAAGTTAGTTAGACACATTTCGGTAATATTGACAACCAATGGATGGTGTTGTTGTTATGATAAAACAGCGTCTTTCGTCGAAGACTTTAATAAATTGGGGCTAACTTTATCTAGAAATTTATCTGGTCGAACGATCGAGCGAAGCGAACGAAGTTCTATGCTTCAGCTTGGCCCGAAAATCGTTCGTATGTCCGGTCTGTCACGCTGTCCGGCTGTTCTCCTCTACATATCGCAATTTTTAACCGATGCTCGTGAAGTTTTGTGAGCAGGTTCGTTAATTACGACTAGGTATAAATAATTACGACTAGGTATAAATAATTACGAGTAGGTATAAATAAATACGAGTAGGTATAAATAGTTACGAGTAGGTATAAATAATTACGACTAGGTATAAATAATTACGAGTAGGTATAAATAATTATGACTAGGTATCAATAATTACGAGTAGGTATAAATAATTACGAGTAGGTATAAATAATTACGAGTAGGTATAAATAATTACAACTAGGTATAAATAATTACGAGTAGGTATAAATAATTACGAGTAGGTATAAATAATTACGACTAGGTATAAATAATTACGACTAGGTATAAATAATTACGAGTAGGTATAAATAATTACGACTAGGTATAAATAATTACGAGTAGGTATAAATAATTACGAGTAGGTATAAATAATTACGAGTAGGTATAAATAATTACGAGTAGGTATAAATAATTTTCCTGTCGAATCACTTTTTGAATTATTTTTTTTGACGGTCTCCCGACCTCTACAGCTCAATAGTATTATTTAGGCTATACTTGCGAGTTCACCTCATTATTAATTGTACCGCAATGACCGCAATGCATTTAAATTTTAAATAGGCCAGCCTAGCTAACTGTGTTGGAGTTGGAACTGTTGGAAGATCGGGCGGCTTTTTTTGATAATAACTGTTGGTATCACTTGCCCATCTCCCGTTTTCGGCTTGACGTTGACTTTTGGGACATTTTGTATAAATAAATCTTAGCAAAAGCCTTATTGAGCTTACCATCGGGCTTTTGTTATGGGTTAGGTATATATACAAGTTGTCCCAAAAGTCAACGTCAAGCCGAAAACGGGAGATGGGCAAATGATACCAACAGTTATCAAAAAAAGAGAAAACATTTTTATTAATGCCTTTAATTTTTTTATGGATATTTTGGGTTTTTTGCCTTTTTTTAGGGTTCCGTAGCCAAATGGCAACAAACGGAACCCTTATAGATTCGTGATGTCCGTCCGTCTGTCCGTCCGTATGTCACAGCCACTTTTTTCCGAAACTATAAGAGCTATAGTGTTGAAACTTGGTAAGTAGATGTAATCTGTAAACCGCATTAAGATTTTTACACGAAAATATAAAAAAAAACAATAAACTTTGGGGTTCCCCATACTAAGAACTAAAACTCAATTTTTTTTTTCATCATACCCATACATGTGGGGTATCTATGGATAGGTTTTCAAAAATGATATTAAGGTTTTTAACATCATTTTTTTCTAAACTGAATAGTTTGCGCGAGAGACACTTCCAAAGTGGTGAAATGTGTGTAACTGTAACTTCTAAAATAAGAGAATGATAAATCTAAAAAATATATATGATGTACAATTACCATGCAAACTTTCAACGAAAATTAGTTTGAACGAGATCTAGTAAGTAGTTTTTTTTAATACGTCATAAATCGTAAAAAGCAATTTATTTAACGGAACCCTTCATGTGCGAGTCCGACTCGCACTTGGCCGCTTTTTTATTTATTTGGGGCGTCAACATAGCTTTACAGAAAAATAATACAAAACTTAATAGTTAATAACAAACCCCATTATGGACGTCCACCGAAATACAGTTAATCGAAAAAGAACGTAAACACAGAGTAATTTAAGAATAGAACTAAAATAAGACTTATAATATGCTCGGTAAATGTGTTTACTTTGTTTAGTTTGTAAAATATCATAGTGTGTTTGTGTGTAGGTGTGTGGGCAAATGTATGTGTTTGTAAAAAGTGGAAGTCGGAATATAAACATATAAATGCTTATTTTTCTGCAGTGTTATCCTTTATTAACAAATTAACACAAGTAGTGGTAGTAGGTTTGGTGCAATTGAATAAGTCGATAGGTATTAAACTTTTTGGTATAATTTGTTAACATAATAGTGTAGAATAGTGTTGGGGACTCTAATTGTATTATCACTCCAAAAGAAAGAAGTGAAAAGAATATGTCTAATGAATAAAATACTATTCAAATTTCTCAAAAAATAACGAAGATAAGTACAACTATTTAAATATTGCTTGATGGAGAGAGAAAACGCTTGAGACCTGTGACGTCACGGGTCTCAAGTGTCATAGTAAATGACGAATGACAATCGTTTCATGTGAAGGTGCGTTTTTCAGAAAAGGGACAGAGAATACCCCCTCTTAAAACTTTGGACACTCATAACTTTGTGATTATTGTATTGTCTTAGTGTTAAGTACTTTTTTCTCCACGTGACTATATTTGTAAGCCTTTTTCGATAAAATGCAACATTATTGATTATTTTCTGGGCATTCATTTGTGTGCACACATGGTTTACCTACCTGTCTTGTGATGTCACCAGTTTGCAGTTAGACGTTGACTTTTGGGACACCCTGTATGTAAATGTTCGCTTAGAATAGTTTTATATATTGTTACCTTGCACAAATAAATACTATAATAGATATAAACACATAAAAACATCTAGTACCAACTCGGAAACAAAATATTCATGCTCATCATATACTTATGTGAATATATATATATATATATATATATATATATATATATATGTATATATTATTGCCGGGATTCGAACTCAGGACCGTCAGCTTCAGGGGCAGGCATTATTCATTGGGCCAACACATTCTAAATTGATGGGCCAACACAACTGCAAAAATTCAGAACTACCGGGTTTGACGCAAACTACCCCGTATACTTTCAGGCGAAAAGGTTACTGGATCATAGGCAAAACCGGTCGACAAAAATAAAGACTATTAAATTAACTACTACTATAAAATTCTATTAAATTACGGGATCATTTTTTGAGGGAACTCCGTTGATGTGCAGAGTACATTTATTCTGCAAAAAAGGTGCTTGCGAATAGTATACCGTATGAGTGCTGAACAATCACTTCGGAATGTATTTAAAGAAAAACGATTACTTACTATTACAGGAATATACATTCTCGAATTATGCGTCTTTGTTAAGAATAATATGGACTACTTTGTAAGTAAGTCTTCACAAAAAGAGAATCTTCGTGAGAAATATAAGTACAACTTGTCGCTACCTAAGACCAGTAATTTCCTATACTTACTTTAAAAGCGCGTTCATTACTGCGATACGTGTATTTAATGTCTTACCTAACAGTATTAAGATGCTAGATGGTAATAAATTCAAATCTACGTTGAAATAATTTCTCATGGACAATGTATTTTACAGTTTAAATGAATATTTTGAGTATCAGCAGCGCATAAATTAGAATAGGTATATATCCAGTCAGTGCACATTATTTTTAAAATTTAATTTTATGGGTGAATATTGTACGCTCGGAATGAGCAACTGTTGTTACTTTTATATATATTTTAACACCTGTATGTACACAGTTTACAATCAATAAATACTTTACTTCACTTTACTTTAAAGATAATTTAATATTCTACTCTCTGCACTGGCATGAGACGCCTATAAATATTTTGTGGTAGGAATTGTACTACTTTATTGTCTAGTCAAGAGCAATGAAAACGAGTAGGTACACTTTCTTTAAAAGTTCCTTCCAAATTAACCCGCTTTCAATGATCATGAATCTACATAGGTGATTAACAAATCTATTGTTAGCTTGGCAATGTTAACTATTCAGGGAAGCCTGCGTGCCAATCTGTTTGTGGTATAGGGTGCCACTGCCAATCTATTGGCATTTTTGTTTCAGTACCTATTTATTTATTTATTTCAAACAGATTACACAATATTACAGTGAGACACCAAGGCACTGTGAAATGCATATTGTGTTATTTAAGTAGGTACTAACATAATCTTATAATAGCAATAATCTTAACAACTAACTGAAGACGGACGGATGGGTCTTCCATCGCCTCACATAACCTCTTACATTCATCACATATCATCTTCCAACTACCTACTTGCAAACACATTTAGCAGACAGGTATATTCAAAAGAAATTGTCGGTATTCACCAAAAGACCTACACGTCTTAAAAAATGGTACGGATCGACCTTCCAAGTAGAAACTAGAAACACGCCATGTGGCCAACAGCGGGCACTTCGTGGCATTGTGTTAAGCAGGTAGTGGCCCTTTGCGATACCTAGAGTAAATTTATTATTTTCTTTGTTCGGACTTTGGTAAACCCCATGGTGGATTACTTACTTAGGTAGGGAAGGGACAGACCTATTTTTTCATACAATTACCAGGAACCTCCAAACTATCTTTCTTGGTGATAAAGATTTTTGGGCGTCCGCCTGTAAAATTGGATGAGATTGAGTTACGAGGTTTGCGATTTTAGCGACTTTAGGTAGGTGTGTGTACTTTACCTACGTAGGTGTAATGCTGCCTACGAAGCTGAATGTCCGGGGTTCGAATCCCGGTCAGGGAAAATGTTTGTGTGATGAGCATGAATATTTGTTTCTGAGTCTTGGATATATTTAAGTATTTAAATAGCCATTAAATACACGGTGATTTTTAATCCGTGATCAGCAGTCAAAAATATTAATAGCCAGCCAAGCCAAAACAGATTTCAATGGACGAGTTCTCGTGCAATTTACATCACACTAACTATATAAGTATCTACTGAATGTATGGTCACCCTACATTTCAGCGGTTTGGCGGGAAAATTGAAGTCTTACGTCAAAAAACTCTAACATCTACTTGTCATGCATTTGACAATTGACATTACTCTTAATTTAATAATTGGACACAAAGGTTGCCCCTGAGGCTGCCACTTCACTTATAACTAACTAACTGACACAAAGGTTTCTAGGTTGATTTTTTAAGGAGGGTTTTGTTTCACAAAGTTAAACTACCGTTAAAATTCCTAATTCAGTTTTATTCAGGAATAAAAGAACGTCGACGAGTTAAGTCGTGTTTACCATCAGTTACTGAATTAGAAAACTTAGTTCCCATGACTTAAAAATCACTGTGTATATCGTCGTCTAGTACTTATAACGGCCATAACACAAGCCTTATTGAGCTTACTGTGCCCACAGTCAATCAGTCTCATATAAATAAATAGTAGGGGGCAATTAATCTTACACAAGTCGCACTAGCCAGCTACTAGCTACTTGTGTAAGATTGCCCCGTACTATTTATTTATATGAGACTGATTCTGTGGTTTAGTTATTTAACCACTGGTGCTCGAAAAAGTGACTCGACTAAAAAATATATATATGTTTATCGCGAACCTGAGGGTCAACCGCGAACGGCTTTCGAAGTTTTCCCTCTCTGTCGCACTTGCGCACGAACTCGCATGTCTGACAGAGAGGGAAAACTTCGAATGCCTTTCGCGGTAGGCATACAAAATTTCACGAGAATTGGTTGAGAAATGCGACCTGTAGCACAGAATAAGTAATAGTACTACGTACATACAGAAGGTTCCCTGTTAACAAATTCCCTGTTTAGGTACGCCAAACGTGCCTAAATGTGGCCATCCCTTTCTATCGCATGCAACGCGCTGCGACCCGTGCAAGCGTCTCGTACCAACGCGCGGCAACCAGGTTATTCAATATAGTTAGATGGCGGCAACTAGGTACTAATGGGCCGCCAATTTGGCGGCCGCCGGCATGTACCTACTTGTAGCGGCGCGACGGAATCACAGAGTGAACCGCCCCTGTCATAACATAAGAGTCACTCAAGTCGATTCGCTATCTATACTAACTAACGCATTTTGGCGGTTCTCATTTTAAAACGGCATAATAATATTGTACAGGAATAAGAATAACATAAAACTTTATATACCCCGCCATATCTATGTCGGAAACTAGTCTGTTGCTATTCTATAGGCAACAATAATTAACAACTTTGAAAAGTTGAAAAATCCCCGACATTTTCATTTCAGATGTTAATTTAATATCTCAAAAACGGCTAACCCGATTTGGTTGAAACGTAGCTAAGAACCATCTCGATCACGTCAGCTTTCGGACAAAAAAACCGCATTAAAATCGGTCCACTCGCTTAGGAGCTGCGATGCCACAGACAGACAAATAGACACACAGATACACAGACACGCTGACACGTCAAACTTATAACACCCCTCTTTTTGCGTGGGGGGTTAACAAAGATCTCAGTGCTTGCTAAGTAATCGCAAAACGTCAGATTGATGTATTACTTTTTACTGGCTACCGAGGAGTTGGCGGTTTTCTCTTCTCGCGAAGCGTATTCAACATGAAACAGACAATCAGCGTATTCTCGGGACAAAGCGTCGAGGGCCTTTTCTAGATTTAACTTTGTTTCAATTTGATTTAGTTAATATTACCTAATTATCTACTTTATATGCCTATAAATAAATTACCTTATTAACAAAAAAACATACCGACTATAAAGCAGTGTTTAACTTATTAGTCTGACCTAAGAAGATTTTCCCCGTTGTTTCGAATGCTCGAGTCTAAGATACGAGCTCACATCGAAAACAAAGTGTTTCGTGTAGTAGGTGTAGGTATACCGCGTGTATGCAGTAGGTATAGTCTCTTGGGAGTCTTGCAAAAATCTCCACAACAGTTTTTGACACAACCAGAGGGAGGAAATTCCTCTGAAAAGGCAACGTGTTTGGGTTTAAAGCATCGAATAGGTAGGTACCTATATTTAAAATTTCTTTGTATTTAAGTACTGTTTAAATACTTACCTTCCAAAAGACCACGGAATAAGAACGTTAAATCAACAGGAATGCTAATTACAAATATTTATCTTATCTCGATCTCAACCTGTACGATAAATATATAAACGATTTAGGGTAGGTAGGTAGTACTTTAACCTACAAAGGACGCACCGCTTTTTGCCGGGGTATAGAATCTGTATATTGTTTTGCATTAAGTCCTCACAATATACTATGATATCCAACATTAGAAATGTTCAAGTCATCAGGTAATATACCTAAATAATAAATATTGAGGTTGATAACTCGCAGTGATCGGATTTTACGGTGCAACACAGCGGGATATCGAGTAGAAATAATAATATGGACATGACCAAAATCCCGGCATCTTGTTTACGAAAAATGCTAGTGAGAATTATGATATGTGTAAGTAGGCTGCTACGGCTGCCCCATATCAAAACCTAGTAAAGGACGTTTTTTTTAATACATCGAATCCTAGTGCCTCTCACCTAATCCATTTCAAAATCTATTAAATGTCTGAGACTTGCTAGGTTTTGGCGTGGACAAAAAGCCATACTAGGTTTTTGAATTCGGAATCGTACAATGAGGCGGGGTATGACACGCTGTAAACCTAGTAACTTAGTTAGGGAGTGATCATGACCTCTCTCATCCCAGAAAATAGCAATAGGAACGATTCTTATTTATTGTTTCTTATTCTTTAACTTTATTTCATGTAATATTATAAGAATCATTGTCTTCCAAAGACTAGTTTAAGTCCCGGAATCCCGGAGCATATCCCTTTTAACATAATGTTTGGGGTCATTCGCTCCGTGTTGCACCGGGACATCCGATCATGATAAGGTGAGTAAGTAGGTACAATTGGTTGGCAATGTTCAAAAAAATTAAATAACTTTGGTACCTATCTGGCGATTTTACTATGGAAGAGAGATTACTTTATATCATTTCATTTTCAACTGACAACAAAAACATAATCAGGCATATATGTACTGTAAACGTGGTACGCGTACTACGCCTTTACATTCTATTTAATGCCAGTTTAAACTGGCACGTTAAGATTCGTTAAGTTTATAATTGTTGCCGTCCAGTCATGGACGGGAACAAAAGACTAGGCATGATTCATTATTGAAGTCGCCTTAAGACGCTGTTAAATGTAAGTAGTCTAATAAAAATGACATCACTCTGCCACTGTTTTGAGCTCTTGATACGAGCTTGCATTTACTTTCTCTTTTAGCTTGGTTCATAAACGCACGTCTTGGTCTTCCCCTGCCTCTCCTTCCATTTATCTTTCCTTCAATTATAGTTGTTAATGTCGTATCAGGTGCCCTAGCTTATTTCCTCTTCTGTTTTCAATAGTTTTTAGTAGACATCTTCATTCTCCTATCAAATTTAAAACTGTTAGTTTGTTCTTCTTTCTGTCCAACAATAAAATTGTAGGTACCTAACAAAATTTATCAAACGTTTTCAATAAAGTACAACATCCTCACCATAGGCTATGCTACATGTTGGTGGAGGTGCGGGGTACTTTAATGGCCACTAAATAATTAGATGATTTGGTTGACGTTGACTAAATAAAACATGCGAGTCGTTTTGTAAGTAACCAAAAACCGAATAATATATTTGTATGGAAAGCGACATGAAGTGTCCCCTTTATAAGACTTTAGGTATTTTAATTTGTTTTTCGCAGGTGAGGAGTAAGGTCCTCGGCGACCAGATGCTCAGTTCACCCGGCAGCTCAGCAAGGCCACGAAAATTGCTCCCCACGGCAGTCCGGCGCGCGCGTACATCGCCTACCACAAGCTCGGCGGCGCCGCTATGGACACACAGACCGCGCCACAGGTACAGACAAACGGGTACACTTTGTATAATATGCATGCAGGACCCTACCACAAGCTCGGCGGCGCCGCCATGGATACGTAGACTGCGCCGCAAGTACAGACAAACGAGTATACATACTTTGTATTACATGCATCCAGGGCCTACCACAACCTTGGCGGTGTCGCCATGGGCATACTGACCGTACCGCAGGTACAGACATACGGGTACACTATGTATAATATGCCCCCACATCACAACCACTGCGGATATACAGTCAATGGGGTACCAGTTGTATATCATGTCATGGCCCGACGTCTGTCGAGACCGCTTCTTAGCACAAGCTGGGTGCCACTGCCGCTGCTACGAAGCAAAACCTAACAATCCGGCCGCGTGTTAGGTTTGTGTACAACACAGTCAGTCAAAAGGATAGGTACGCTTTGTATAACATTACAAACTCTGATTGAGAATATAGTAATTTATACAAAACGAATACAATTTTTTGCCGAGTAACACAAAAAAAAGTAAAGTATCAAAAGTTTACTGAACAGTGGACAGTGGAGGCTCCATATTATGTTTCGATGGTAGGGTCGGAATCGGAACTCTGATCATGCAATATAATTGCTCTTCCTGTTCTGTAATATTACCTATTGTGTGTTCTTGGAATGTGATAGATGGTAACGGTGGTGGAAGACTCTATAAAAACGTAGATATTCCTAACGTAGATATATCAAAAACTTAGGAATTTATGTCGTTTTCTATTCGAAAAACTGGCTATTTAAAATAAAATCTATTTCAGGAGTGCGAGTGCGGCGGCGTGCATCCATCCGTCTTCTACTTGCTCGCTACGCTGCTTCTCACAAGGTAGGCGACATCACTTGAATGGCGTGCCTTAATTTTTAAAAATAAATATTACGGAGACGATCTTACACAAATCGAACAATACTCATACTAGTAGTAGTGTAAAATATAGGTTCAGAAATGTCTGAACGAACCTTCTCCTATAAAATATCTTTAAGTAGATCGTCTCTCAGGACAAGTTTGGGTGAATACCTATCAACTCATGATTTGTGTTATGTTACGAGTATGCTTACCTTTATTGCGCTGGGGCGGAAACGTTCTCGAGTGGCGACCATGTACCGGAAGACGCGACGTGCGTAGGCCCCCACAAGGTGGACTGATGACCTGGTAAAGGTCGCGGGAGTCCGCTGGATGCGGGTGGCGCAGGACCGGTCATTATGGCACTCTTTGGGGGAGGCCTTTGTCCAGCGCGGACGTCTTTCGGCTTTGTCTGTTAGGTACCTACCCACTATACCTACCTACATAAATACATAACATTGTTACTCTTATTGTACTTGCGCCTAACTTATTCAACTGCTAAACTGTCGAAGCAATGCTCGACTGGCAGTTCCACGAACTATTCGTTTTAATGTTGGTTAAATTAAACAAGTTAGTCTAGTAGTTCACCGCTTTGCGTTCCGTGCGCGAAGTGACTACCTACTGTGGTTATAGCCTGAGCAAGATACGGTGTTTAGGGTTCCGTAGCCAAATGGCAACAAACGGAACCCTTATAGATTCGTCATGTCTGTCTGTCTGTCTGTCTGTCCGTCCGTATGTCACAGCCACTTTTTTCCGAAACTATAAGAGCTATACTGTTGAAACTTGGTAAGTAGATGTATTCTGTAAACCGCATTAAGATTTTCACACAAAATAGAAAAAAAAAAAGATAAATTTTGGGGTTCCCCATACTTAGAACTGAAACTCAATTTTTTTTTTCATCAAACCCATACGTGTGGGGGGTATCTATGGATAGGCCTTTAAAATGGTATTGAGGTTTCTAACATCATTTTTTCTAAACTGAATAGTTTGCGCGAGAGACACTTCCAAAGTGGTAAAATGTGTGCCCCCCCCCCCCCCCCCCTGTAACTTCTAAAATAAGAGAATGATAAAACTAAAAAAAATATATGATGTACATTTTCATGCACACTTCCAACGAAAACTGGTTTGACCGAGATCTAGTAAGTAGTTTTTTTTACTACGTCATAAATCGTAAAAAGCAATTTATTTAACGGAACCACAGATGTATGAATATAAGGAGATCGGACATGGCGGCCGATTTGTATAGAGTGTGTCTAGTGATTTCAATAGTAAACTATTGAAATCACTTAGTTTATCGACCGGAAGTTAGGAAAAAAATGAACCCGCAAAAATGCTATCAGTATTTTTATAATGCAAACATGTTTGAGTACCTACACTTTGGAGACTTACTACCTGAATCCAAAAATATATGCATCAGGAAATAACAGCATTTTAATGAAATATTTACGACCTTGAGATAATATTGAATTTCATCCGGCCTATAGAAAGGTTTATTCATTATCAAAAAGAAGTGGATTATGCGCGTATCCCAAAAAACGTATATAGAAGTACTTAGTCAATTATAAAGTAAAGAAAGTTTATATAGGTAGATTACATTTCATAATTTTTTACCGTTGCGGTATTGAATTTAGGTGGATTATTAATGAATAGTTAGTCAAATTACCCAACCTATTTTTTGGTGTGAAAATATGGCTGATATAGATATATTGTTGTGTTTTCACAGAGCGAAACCGTATCTTTCTCAGGCTAAGTATTACTGAGGGCCTACCGCGAAAGGCATTCGAAGTTTCCCCTCTCTGTCATACTTACGAGTTCGTACGTAAGAGCGACAGAGAGGGAAAACTTCGAATGCCGTTCGCGGTAGGCCCTCTGCTTACACTCTTCCATAAAAGATTAGACATAAATATATTGGTTGCCGTGGACGCGATATCGCGTCCAAACTATATGGAATATTTGAGCCTCGGCAACGAATGGAATGGGTAACCTAATTGTGCGTCAATCCTCATGCGATTTCAAGGAATAAAATTGTGCTATGTGCTTGTCCATATTAGTTATTTATGATACAAGTGCTGAAAGTAGGTAATTCCCAACGAGTGGCGATGACCAAAAACATGACCGTCAGGGAGTGTTTTTGATCGACACGAGTTGGGAATTACCTACTTTCAGCACTTGTATCATACAACATTTTACAATGCATCATGCGAGGAAATAAAAAAATATGCATAAAAGGTGACATTTGGTGACCTGTGTTTTGACAAATAAATACTTTGAACTTTGGTCTTTGAAATTTGCATTGTCACGAAATCTTATTATCGCACGTGTGTGGTGTGTGGGAATATTGTACT
This sequence comes from Epinotia brunnichana, assembly GCA_963854355.1. Lineage (NCBI taxonomy): Eukaryota > Metazoa > Arthropoda > Insecta > Lepidoptera > Tortricidae > Epinotia > Epinotia brunnichana. The sequence continues at coordinate 10,280,121 of OY977942.1, forward strand.
GAAATCCAGTCCCGAACGGGCTGTCCACCTCCCGCGACGCCGTGCTGCGGCATGCTGGCATGTACTCCAGGCAAAATACGGTTTTGAAAATAGTAGATTGTACAACAAGTGCATAAAACGCACCATTTTACTCGAGACGTTTATCCATCCGAGCGAGCTTGCGAGCGAGGATAGATATAAAGTCGAGTGTAAAATGGGTTTTATGGACGAGTTGTACACTCTACTTTTCACTTCGATTGCGAGGAAATGAAACAGCAACACGTAAATATAGTAAATGAGACGAAATACAAATTATAAGTTTATTTCATGAAGTTTTATTGTGTACTTCGGCTGTTGGTATCTTTGCCTTGGTCTTAGAATACGAACGAAACGAAATAAAATAAAGAGGTTGTTGTATGAAGTTAAAGATGTTCGTGTGGCTGTTGCAGCGATTGCCTTGGTCTTCGACGAAGATTTTACTTTATGCTCTAGAGCATAAAAAGCGACTTTATGTCGCCTACGCACGACATAAAGACGAACTTTTAGAGCATGAGAAGTGAAAACATTAATTTATAATAGCGTTTTTTTTCTTTATATCATCTCCACTTATAATAAATCTCTAAATTAAAAAAAGAATCAGCCAGTTTGAAACTAAGCTTTGCGCGGTTTGAATGTTCTCAGCATCCCATGAACGGAAAAATATGAAACATTTTATATAGGTACATTATTATTCTAGCTGCAACTTAGGATAGTTTTTATCCGACTGCGACAGTTAATTAATTTTCCGAAATATACGACTTCATTTAATTTTTCATTTATTTTTATTGAAATCAAACGCTGCTCCAACTGTCAGCTATAAGAACCGTCAAATTTTCGTCAAAATGGCGGAATTGCTTTGCCTTTCACTTATTAATAATTTAAATCCCGTCTACGATAGACCTTTATGAGACAAATGCTAAAATATAAACCATAAAAAAATATTCGATTCTGATATGAGAACTTATATGCGCAAATGTCGTTTTATGTCGTAATTTCAATAAATGAAATCAACAAATTTGAACAATATAATTAACACGAATTTGTTTTTTTTGAATGACAATGGCACGCGCTCGGCGCATTCAGCCAAAGTACCTGCGGCGCTACCACGAAAACCGATACTCAATGTTCATATATTTGCATCCCTGTCACTCGAGTATGGTTAGTGCGATAGAGATAGAGATACCCGAATATTTTCGAATTCCGAAGTTCGTGGTTATAGCTCAGGAATCGAAAATATGGTAAATAATCATAATGTATTTTCTCGAAAAAGAATTTAAAATAAATATAGTCAAATGGAGAAAAAAACAAAGCAAGAGGTTATATAGGTAATAATTAAGTTATAAGAGTCCAAAATTTTAAGAGGGGGTATGTTCTGTCCCTTTTCCGCAAAACGCACCTTCATATGAAACGATTGTTTTTTACTATGGCGCTCGAGTATATTGACGTCACAGTCCCTCATCGTTTTCTCACTCTAACAAGCGACATTAAAACGGATGTAGCTTCATAATTTTTTGAGATATTTGAATGGGAGTTTCATTATCTTCTATCTATTTATACATAATAAATGCCTATGTCCTGACTGACTTATTCACTCACTCACTCACTCACTCACTCACTCATCATCATCAACGCACAGCCGAAACTACTAATCGTAGAGAGTTGATTTTTGCACAGTATGTTGCTTTTATAACGTAGGCTAGGGATAAAAAGGGATTTTTGAAAATTCTACCCCTAAGGGGGTAAAATGGGGGTGCAAAGTTTGTATGGGAGAACCTTTTTTTTTTGAGCTATAGACTTAAACTTTGTAGAAAAATTAGTTATTAGAATACAAATGAAACACTTTCAGCGTTTTGGAAAATTCCACCCCTACGGGGGTAAAATAGGGGTGCAAGGTTTGTATGGAGGAAACATTTTTTTTTAAATATAGACTTAAAACTTTGTAGAAAGATCAGTCATTAGAATACAAATAAAGAACTTTCAGGTTTTTGAAAATTCTACCCCTAAAGGGGTAAAATAGAGTGCAAAGTTTGTATGGGAAAAACTACTTTTTTTTAAATAGAGACTTAAAACTTTGTAGAGAAATTATTCATTAGAATACAAATAAAGTACCTAGATTCAGTGTTTTAAAAAAATCTACCCCTAAGGGGGTAAAATAGGGGTGCAAATTTTGTATGGGGGAAACAATATTTTTTTTAAATAGAGACTTTAAACTTTGTAGAAAGATTAGTCATCAGAATACAAATTAAGTACTTTCAGCGTTTTAGAAAATTCTACCCCTAAAAATAGGGGGCTAAAATAGGGGTGCAAAGTTTGTATGTGGGAAACTATTTTTTTTAGCTAGAGTCCTAAAACTTTGTAGAAAGATTATTTAAATACAAAGAAAGTACTTTCAGCGTTTTGGAAAATTTCACCCCTAAATGGGTAAAATAGGGTGCAAAGTTTGTATGGGAAAAACATATTTTTTTTTAATAGAGACTTAAAATTTTGACGAAAAATTACTTATTAGAACATGAAAAATACTACATTCGGCGTTTTACAAAAATCATTCCCTAAGGGGGTTAAAAAAGGGTGCAAGGTTTGTATGGGGAACACTTTTTCTGAGCTTAAAAGTTTGTAGAAAGATTACTTATAAAAATACAAAAAAAAAGACTTTCAGCGTTTTGAAAAAATCTATCCCTAAGGGGGATAAAAAGGGGTGCAAAGTTTTTATCAGGGAAAGTTTATGTTTTTGAGTTAGAGACTTGAAACTTTGTAGAAAGATTACTTATTAAAATACAAAAAAAGAACACAAATCGTTTTAGAAAATTCCACCCCTAATAGGGTTAAAAAGGAGAGCAAGCTTTGCATGGGCAACACTTTTTTTTGAGTTAGACTTAAAACTTTGCAAAAAGATTACTTATTAGAATACTAAAAAAGAACTTTCAGCGTTTTAGAAAACTCCATCCCTAAGGGGATCCTTAAGATCCTTAAGAAGGGTAGCCAGTGTTGTGTGGGAAAAACTTTTTTTTTACTAGACTTAAAACTATTCAAAATGTTACTTATTAAAATTAATAATAAAGTACTTTCAGAGTTTTAGAAAATTCCACCCCTAAGGGGGTTAAGAAAGCTTTGTATGGGCAACACTTTTTTTGAGCTAGAGACTTAAAAGTTTACGAAAAAAGTTCTTTCAGCGATTAGAAAAATTCAACCTCTAAGGGGGTTTAAAAGGGGGTTCAAATTTTAAATGGCGAGCAATAAAATTTTAAAGTGTGAGTAAGAGATTTTTAACTTCGGTCTTATTCTGTACGTTAAAAGACTACAAAACTGATTTCAGAGTTTTTCCAAATTCATCCCCTAAGAGTGTTAAAATTGGTTCAAAGTTTGAGTATTTCAAGGCATTTTTAAAGTATGAGATTTTTAACTTTGGTTTTAGACTGTTTGTTCACAAACTTGAAAATGAACATCAACTTTTTTTTTAATTATCCCCTAAAAGAGGGTTCAAATTTTGTATTGAGAGAAATCATTTTCTAAGACGATAAAAAGTTCTACGCGGACGAAGTCGCGGGCAACAGCTAGTTTTAAAATATTATTCTAAGATGCTTTATTCAAGAATCCAACAAACTTTCCTTCCGGAAGTATTTAAATAGATTTAATAAATCATGAATAGTTTTTTTTTAATTATTTATTTTGAATATTATAGAGCAAAATAAAGAATGAACCAAAATAAAGATAAAACCATTTATTAATATTTTTTCTGACTTTTCAAAAGCTAGTTAAGTTATAATTTTTTTGATGTCCGAAATTTTGTTGGATTTTGTCACTAGGTAACTGTTTAATTGATAATATATCCACTATATACAAAGAAAAAATCAGCTATTATAAATTATTTCCAAATTTGACATTTTTTCCATACAAGTTGTCAGTTCATTGCCTGGACTAATGGGCCACTTCCCGTGGAAATGTTGAACCATATAAAGGGGCACATTCAGTGCAAGTGCATTGTAATAGTACATTTCGATGCTAGTGCGGAAAGTATGTCATTACTACACGAGTGCCGAGATATCTTGCCACGAGCCGTAGGCGAGTGGTAAGACTCGGGACGAGTGAAGAATGACAATTCCGCACGTGTATCGAACGACGTTTTTTAATACAGTTGCTAAAAAATAAGAAAAACAACAAGTAAGAACTGTATTAAAAAAAATTTTTTTTTGAACAACTTCGTTATTTTTCAACTGTATTACAATGATGTTACAGAATGAATAATATAAAAGTTTAAAATTCCTTACTTGTTGTTTTACTTTTTTTTTTTCGCAACTGTATTAAAAAACGTCGTTCGATACACGTGGAAAAGTAAAAAGCACTAGTGCGCAAAATACAACTTTGCGCACGATTTGCAGCTACAAAAAGTACCACTTTTTGAGCAACTGTATTAAAAAATATATTACGTCATTGAAATATCTAAACTAGTAGGTACTCAATCCTTCCTTTGATATTTTATTATTTTTGGATACATTTTAAATCACTACATATATAGTTCATTACTATTACTCATACTCATACTCATCTATTTATAATATTATAAAAATATTACAGTATGTCACATAATTATTCACAATTTCATATTACAATTATTTCAATTTTATAGATGTTTATACATAACATTCAATTATTATTTTCATAAAAATCATTTAAGTTATTAAAGGCATGCCCAATTAACCATTTTTTTTTTTTTTTTTTGAAGGTGTTCGTGCCTTCCTCCATCGTAATGTCTGTCTTCACGTAGTTTGGTATACACCTTGGGACCTATTACGTGCATTGTCTTGGAGGACTCAGTCAGTCGGTGACAAGACGAAAGAAGTCGCTCTTTACTGACTGCCTAGACGGGTACGTGTGAATTTGCTTGTGTAAAAGGTGTGTTTGTGTGAGTGTACGTGCGCAGCAATGTTGAAAACGTGTTGTGAGCTTGTGAGGGTAGTGTGAGAATATGGTTATCAATGAATAACTGTTTGGCTGGAATTCCTAGTGGGGTGGCGTCTTGGTTATTATTATTATAGCCCGTTTTTGCAAGACAAAGACGCGATGCCATTCAGCTGCTGAACCCCAAAGTTCGAGGCTGTTGCACATAATAGAGTGAAATAGTCAAAAATAACTTGAGCGCAATTGGTTTTGCGGTAAAACACGAGCAAGCCTCTATTAGGTATCTATGGCCATTTATATAAATAAAGACGACTTTACTTAATAGAATAAATTAAATAGGTATGTAGATTATGTAGGTAAGTAATGTCTTTTTAAAATAGCTAGGTACGCTGAAAAATCCTAAATCACTTATTTAAAAACGAAACGTTCCCCAATTTAATTCTGTTTTTTTTTTCATTTATTAGTTAATCAATCTAAGTTTATTCAACATTCAACTCAACACAAGTACCTACCTATTTAATAGTTACATACCTACTTAGTTGCCTCAGCCTCGTATTAATTACTATTTTTAACCGACTTCAAAAAAGGAGGAAGATCTCAATTCGTCGGTATGTTTTTTATTTTTTTTTATGTGTTTATGTTACGCGATAACTCGGTAATTTATGAACCGATTTGAATTTTTTTTTCTGTGTTTGGAAGCATATTATACTTGCAGATTGGTCCCGTTGTCACCAAAATCCAGTTCTGATGATGGGATCCTGGAGAAATCGAGAGTTATCTTCAAATTTTATAGGCAAACTTGAAGCAATTTGGCTACTGATTTGAAGTCGGTTAAAACTTTGTGTTGAAAAGTATATTATTATTAAATAGGTAGGTACCTAGGTAAATTACAAAACCCGTACCCGTACTCTATATTAATTGAATGCATAGGTATTTATTTCTTTTCACTGTCTCAGTCATCACTTAACCCGTTGAGCGCCCTATTGACAACGAGTGCCAATAGGATTTTCAACCTACTTACTTATAGAGTTAAATTTTGATTGGTAAGTATTATGACTTCGACTGACGTTCAACGGTGAGTCACTTCTACCTGCGCTGCCCGTCGACCCGACGCGACGACGCCGGATGGCCGGGTGTCGCTGGCGAATGGCGGGAGGGGAGGGAGTGGCGGGCGGATGGATGCCCGTGCCCGCCGCCGAGTTTAGTTCAAAGCCATATCTGGTTCAGTACGCACCTCGCACACATCGCTAAAAGTGATACCCGATTTGAACTTAATTTCACAAAACGAATAATACGATAGTCGACGAACCCGGAGAAGAACTTAGAAGAATCTCGGTTGCCCGAGGTCTGAAGAACTAATTATGGAACCCAAAGTGTCATGGAAACCTTCGGTCGGTGATCGCTCGCTGGGCTTCCTCGAACGAGGTTCCACCCGGCGGGCTCGATCAGATCAGCAGTGGAGAATACCGAAAATTTCTTGAAGACTATAGAAGAAAACTGTTTAGTGAAATAAGTGACCTTCGTGCCGCAAAATGACATGGACGCTATGGTACAGAAAAAAGAAACAACAATCGTTTTGAAGAAACCGTTATAACGTCACGAAGACACAGTTACATAGTTGATTGAAACGGTTAAAATTTAAAATAACCGTTTTGTGACTTGCAGCGAATATGGTGGTGTAACTACAGCAAATACTTATAAATTACTTCGTTTTGTATGCAAGAAGTTCTGTCTTCGCATCTTCACGAATCCTGCGTTGTTTTACTAATGTGCTGGTTATTTTCAAATATATAACTATGCTATGTCGCCGATTTGTTATTTTCAAATTGCAGGTTGTTTGTTATTGTGTTGCTATTCCAACAAAAATCTGAAAAAAGTTTTACATACCTACACCTCTGTTGGAAAAATCTGTTTTATGCACATTTCTTGAAAAAAAGTGTTCGATAGACATTTGTTGGTATTATATTCCTATTCAAATACTTATATTTCTTGAATAAAAGTGTATCATACACATTTCTTGGCGAAATTGCCGATTCGAACTGGGTTTTTACTTGCGAAAAAGTATCGTTCAATTTCACTAAGTTGTTTTAAAATTGCTTCTTAGCAAGCCTAATATTCGTTTACCAATAGTGGCTGGGATAGTTATCGAATTTATTTAAATCTTTCTTCATTCGGATGATAAAAAATGTCCTATATTGTTGCAGGCTAGTGTTTTGATTTCTCTCAAAAAAACAATGGTTTCAAATGATTTATCGATTAAGCTGTATAATAATTGTTTTCAAATCGCTAAAAGTAAATTGGTGTTCTACAAAATTTAAATGGTTTTATGACGTCTTAGATTTATATAAAAAAAAAAGAAAATATAATCAATATTTATTTATCATACAAATATTGTGCTAAAGAAATTTGGTAGGAATGTCAAAGAAATGAAACGAAAATAAAGCCTGTCTCAGGAAAGAGCAATGATAAATATTTATTTTGGCATTTGAAACTGTTACCTACTGATTAAACCTCAAAAAATTTTTTTTAACATTTATTTGACCCTATGTTATTGAGTTTTTTTAATTACTTTTTATTAATACTACAATTCTTAAAGTTGTCTTGTAGGCGACAGAGTTAGAAAGAAAATCGAATTGTCTTTCTGAATCTTCACTTTAAATGATTCACGTTCATCAATGAACGCACGGTGTTTCTACTAAGAGAAGTACTTAACGAAAAAAATGTGTGAAGCAAATTTACTAATATAATTGGGAATATTCTATTGTTCGTTGTTCACTTTTTGGTTCTTCGCTTTAATATGTAGGTATCGAGTAAGTTAGTCTCGAAAAAAATACCCTATATTGTGGCCGACAAGTTTTTTGATTTCTCTCGAAAAAAAAACGATTGTTTCAAATAATAATCAATTAGCTGTATATATGTTTTGAAATTGTTAAAAGCAAATTGGTAAATTGGTGTTCTAAAAAAAATCATGGTCTTAATGCATCTTCTTATTTATATGCCAAAAAATAATAAAATGTATTTTTTTTTGTCATACACATTCTGTCCAAAATAAATTTAGTAGGAATATCAGAAAAATGACACGAAAATAAAGCCTGTCTCAGAAAATAGCAATAATAAATATTTATTTTGGCATTTGAAACTCTGTTTCTGAATCAACCTAAAAAAAGTAAGTTTAACTTTTATTTGGCCTTCTCATGTAGTCGAGATAAAACATCAATTCTTAAAGTTGTTTTATAGTGACGACAGAGCTAGAAAGAATATCGAATTGTCGGTCTGAATCTGAACATTCTGAACTTTACATGATTTACGTTGCACAATCAATGAATTTCTACTCAGACGTAACGACATAATGTCGCAAGAAAATTTACTAAAATAATTGGGAATATTCTGTTGTGCGTTTGTTTACTTTTTGGTTCTTCGCTGTGGTATGTAGGTATCGAAAAAGTTAGTCTCAAAAAAAATATACCCTATATTGTGGTCGACAAGTTTTTTGATTTCTCTCGAAAAAAGAACGATGCTTTCAAATAATTAATCAACTATCTGTATAATTGTTTTGAAATTGTTAAAAGCAAATTGGTAAATTGGTGTTCTAAAAAAAATCATGGTCTTAATGCATCTTCTTAAATTTATATGCCAAAAAATAATAAAATATTTTTTTTTTTGTCATACACATTCTGTCCAAAATAAATTTAGTAGGAATATCAGAGAAATGACACGAAAATAAAACCTGTCTCTGAAAATAGCAATAATAAATATTTATTTTGGCATTTGAAACTCTGTTTCTGAATCAATCTGAAATAAATAAGTTTAACTTTTATTTGGCCTTCTCATGTAGTCGAGATAATACATCAATTCTTAAAGTTGTCTTATAGTGACGACAGAGCTAGAAAGAATATCGAATTGTCGGTCTGAATCTGAACATTCTGAACTTTATATGATTTACGTTGCACAATCAATGAATTTCTACTCAGACGTAACGAAATAATGTCGCAAGAAAATTAACTAAAATAATTGGGAATATTTTGTTGTGCGTTTGTTTACTTTTTGGTTCTTCGCTGTGGTATGTAGGTATCGAAAAAGTTAGTCTCAAAAAAAAATACCCTATATTATGGTCGACAAGTTTTTTGATTTCTCGAAAAAAGAACGATGCTTTTAAATAATTAAACAATTATCTGTATATTTGTTTTGAAATTGTTAAAAGCAAATTGGTAAATTGGTGTACTAAAAAAATCATGGTTTAAATGCATCATCTTAGATTTATATGCCAAAAAATAATAAAATGGTATTTTTTTTAACATACACATTCTGTGCAAAATAAATTGAGTAGGAATATCAGAGAAATGACACGAAAATAAAACCTGTCTCTGAAAAAAGCAATAATAAATATTTATTTTGGCATTTGAAACTCTGTTTCTGAATCAACCTGAAATAAATAAGTTTAACTTTTATTTGGCCTTCTCATGTAGTCGAGATAATACATCAATTCTTAAAGTTGTCTTATAGTGACGACAGAGCTAGAAAGAATATCGAATTGTCGGTCTGAATCTGAACATTCTGAACTTTACATGATTTACGTTGCACAATCAATGAATTTCTACTCAGACGTAACGAAATAATGTCGCAAGAAAATTTACTAAAATAATTGGGAATATTCTGTTGTGCGTTTGTTTACTTTTTGGTTCTTCGCTGTGGTATGTAGGTATCGAAAAAGTTAGTCTCAAAAAAAATATACCCTATATTGTGGTCGACAAGTTTTTTGATTTCTCTCGAAAAAAGAACGATGCTTTCAAATAATTAATCAATTATCTGTATAATTGTTTTGAAATTGTTAAAAGCAAATTGGTAAATTGGTGTTCTAAAAAAATCTTGGTCTTAATGCATCTTCTTAAATTTATATGCCAAAAAATAATAAAATGTTATTTTTTTTGTCATACACATTCTGTGCAAAATAAATTTAGTAGGAATATCAGAGAAATGACACGAAAATAAAACCGGTCTCTGAAAAAAGCAATAATAAATATTTATTTTGGCATTTGAAACTCTGTTTCTGAATCAACCTGAAATAAATAAGTTTAACTTTTATTTGGCCTTCTCATGTAGTCGAGATAATACATCAATTCTTAAAGTTGTCTTATAGTGACGACAGAGCTAGAAAGAATATCGAATTGTCGGTCTGAATCTGAACATTCTGAAATTTATATGATTTACGTTGCACAATCAATGAATTTCTACTCAGACGTAACGAAATAATGTCGCAAGAAAATTTACTAAAATAATTGGGAATATTCTGTTGTGCGTTTGTTTACTTTTTGGTTCTTCGCTGTGGTATGTAGGTATCGAAAAAGTTAGTCTCAAAAAAAAATACTTTATATTGTGGCCGACAAGTTTTTTGATTTCTCTCGAAAAAAGAACGATGCTTTCAGATAATTAATCAATTATCTGTATAATTGTTTTAAAATTGTTAAAAGCAAATTGGTAAATTGGTGTTCTAAAAAAAATTATGGTTTAAATGCATCATCTTAGATTTATATGCCAAAAAATAGTAAAATGTTATTTTTTTAACATACACATTCTGTGCAAAATAAATTTAGTAGGAATATCAGAAAAATGAAACGAAAATAAAGCGTGTCTCAGAAAAGAGCAATAATAAATATTTATTTTGGCATTTGAAACTCTGTTTCTGAATCAACCTGAAAAAAAAATAAGTTTTATTTTTATTTGGCCTTCTCATTTAGTCGAGATAATACATCAATTCTTAAAGTTGTCTTATAGTGACGACAGAGCTTGAAAAAATATCGAATTGTAGGTCTGAATCTGAACATTCTGAACTTTATTTTACGTTGCACAATCAATGAATTTCTACTCAGACGTTACGAAATAATGTCGCAAGAAAATTCACTATCATAATTGGGAATATTCTGTGGTGCGTTTGTTCACTTTTTGGTTCTACCATTTAGTGGTATGTAGGTATCGAGTAAGTTTTATTCTCGAAAAAAAAGTTACCCTATACTGTGGTTGACAAGCTTTTTGAATATTATTTTGTTCGTTGTTCACTTTTTGGTTCTTCGCTTTAGTGGTATGTAGATAACGAGTAAGTTTAACACTCGAAGAAAAAGTTACCCTATACTGTGGCTGACAAGCTTTTTGAATATTATTTTGTTCGTTGTTCACTTTTTGGTTCTTCGCTTTAGTGATATGTAGATAACGAGTAAGTTTAACACTCGAAGAAAAAGTTACCCTATACTGTGGCTGACAAGCTTTTTGAATATTATTTTGTTCGTTGTTCACTTTTTGGTTCTTCGCTTTAGTGGTATGTAGATAACGAGTAAGTTTTACACTCGAAAAAAAGGTTACCCTATACTGTGGCTGACAAGCTTTTTGAATATTATTTTGTTCGTTGTTCACTTTTTTGTTCTTCGCTATAGTGGTATGTAGATACCGAGTAAGTTTAACTCGAAAAAAAAGTTTCCCTTTACCGTGGCTGACAAGCTGTTTGATTTCTCTCGAAAAAAAACCATGGTTTTTCAAATGATTGATCGATTAGCTGTATTATTTTTTAAATTGCTAAAAGCAAATTGTTAAATTAATTTTATCTTCTTCTTCTTCTTCCTAGCCTTGTCCCATCTACTTGGGGTCGGCTCTCCTTGTATGGCGTCGCCAGGAACGTCTGTCCTGGGTCGTCTCTGGTGATAAATTAGCATCTCTAAGGTTCCTCTGAACGAGTCCCATCCATGTTAGCTTGGGCCTTCCGCGTTTCCTAGGCCTCTCAGTCCTTTCCAAAACCATCCTCGTCATGTGGTCAGGTGGTCGCCTCATGACATGGCCGTACCATCGGAGACGGCTCTCAGTGAGCTTTTCCTGTATTGGCCTGACCCTGAAACTACCTCTGACGTGAGTAAAATAAAAAATAAAAAAGAGTAGTTAAATTAATTTTATAAAAAAAAATAATGCTTCTTAGATTTATGACATAAAAATTATAAAATGTAATTTATATTTTTTGCCATATAAATAAGGGAAAAAAAATTGATAGGAAGGTCAGAGAAATTAAATGAAAATAAAGCCTCTAAAAAATTTTTAAACATTTATTGGGCCTTCTAATGTTGTCGAGAATAAAAAAAATATTCATACTTATTAATTAGTACACCAATTCTTAAAGTAGTCTTATAGTGACGAGAGGGCTAGAAAGAAAATCGAATTGTCCGTCTGAATCTGAACTTGAAATGATTTACAGCACAATCAATGAATTCAAGTTTCTACTCAGAAAAGTAACGAAAATAAACTTGTACTGAAATAATTGGGAATATTCAATGAAATAGTTCAGTGTTCACTTCTTGGTTCTTCGCTTTATGGGTAGGTATGTAGCAGCGCTTAACTTTCGAAAAATAAATTAAACATAGGTGCTACAGAAAAGTCCTGCGTTTTTAATACGTTTAGAAAATGGTTTATGTCATGATCGTCGGTGAATTAAAAGGAGAAAAGGTTTGTCTCAGGAAAAGCAATGATATCTAATTATTATTTTGCTATTCTAAATCTTTCGGCTGCTAATTGTTCTGATCCTCTTAATTAAATATCAAATATATTCATATAAAAAGAACTAGTGGCTTTGAATAGCATAGCACTTGTTTTGCTAGAATTCAGTTTTAAATTGTTAACTTCAAACCATCTGTTAAAAACTACTAGAGATGCATTTACCCTATCATTCAGCTGGGACGTATTGTCTGCTGAAATTACCGCATTAGTGTCGTCTGCGAAAATCATTACTTCTGTGCATGGTACTGAGCATGTTACGTGATAAAAAAGGTCGTTTATAAACACTATGAAGAATAAAGGTCCCAAAATTGATCCTTGGAGGACGCCACGATTTATGATTATCATTTTAGACTGGACAACAGCTTCGGTACCGTTCTCTACCGACTTCAGTTCAATGTATTGTGTTCTGTTGGTGAGATAAGATTTAAACAATTGTAGTATATTATCTCTGATGCCATAATGCTCCAATTTCCCTAATAGTATGTTATGGTCTAAAGTGTCGAACGCCGAGCTGAGGTCCAAAAAAACACCAGCTACTTTTTTTTTGTCATTGAGCTGAGTGACAACGTCGTGGATCATTGTATCAATTGCTTCACTAGTTCAAATACTTTTTTGGTACCCGAATTGGCGGCTGTTGAGTATATTGTTACGAACAAGATGCCTTTGTAAACTAACTTTCATAAGTTTTTCAAATTTTTTTGATAAAACTGGAAGCAATGAAATTGGTCTGTAGTTCGTCGGATCACTTTGTTTGCCTTTTTTTATGTACCTATAGGCAATATCTTGGCAGTTTTCAACTGTTCAGGGAACACACTTGAATCAAAGCAGTCATTATAGAAGGACGCAAGCGGCTCAGATAACAGATCCAAATGTTCCTTGATCACGGCCATAGGCATTTCGTCATAACCGACCGATGATTTTGATTCCATAGCTCTCACAATCAATAAAACATTAAAAATCATTAAATTAATAAATTAGCATTCATTGGGTAGCATTAGGTTCTTCTTCAAAATAAGCGTGTTTGACTGCTTCAGTTCAGTCGTCTTCGGCAGCAGCCTTTTTCTTTCTCTTCCTTGGTAGCACCTCTTTGTGGATTGAAACCCAGAGTTCTGCACGCATTTTTACACGTTACGTTACGGTCTTACCGTCAGCCCCAGGTGGCGTATTTCATAAACCCTCTCGAGCTCGGTGCCATTGTGTGGAAGAGGTTGACGTGTCAAGGTCAGCGAAACGGCGGAAATAAGTTTATATGTTATTTCAAAAAAAGCGTGTTTGACTGCTTCAGTTCAATCGTCTTCGGCAGCAGCCATTTTCATTCTCTTCCTTGGTAGCCGCTCTTTGTGGATTGAAACCCAGAGTTCTGCACGCATTTTTACACGTTACGTTACGGTCATACCGTCAGCCCCAGGTGGCGTATTTCATCCGGCAAATAATGATCGTAGCGACACGTCCCGCAACCATCACACCAAATGTCAACAGTGTCCAAAATAGCAAATAAATTTTGATTAAAACTTAAATTGATATAAAAATGTCTTATATTCACATCCCATGGTCAAACTAGTCCAACTAGGTTCAACTATTGTGGTGTGTGCAATGAATACGTAGATAACAATTGTATTATTTTGTACTAACAATATTGTAATTTTCTTTGTATTGATATTGAATACACTCGCGAGCAAAAAAATCGACTCAACATTTTTTGGATTTCAATGTGCAATATCTTTTAAACTAATATAGGTATTCGTAGCATAGTAGCATTTTCTGAAAGCTGGAAATGTAAGCTTTTAGAAAATATATAATATAAAATAAAGGTTCTGAAAAAAAACGTGATTTTTCACAAAGTGGGGGAAAACTGGTTGGGGGAAAAATTGATTTCGATATTATTATTTCATTCAAATTTCGAACATCTCTGAAATCAAAGAAATTTGATTAGACCTCTATTCTAATATCAGTCGAGATGACGTTTATTTCGAAATGAATTGTCAATTTGCATACAAAAGGTGACTTTAAGTATATGCTATTGTTTTAACTAGTACTTTTTTAGAAGTGCGGTGATCGTTTTTGTCTAGCTAGATCGGACTTTTGGGCCATAGTGCACCAGTCCCCGAGGGCACTGATGGCCCCCTGGAGATTCTTGCTCAGCGCGGCCGGCCGATGAGACGTCACATACACGGCGGTGTCATCCGCAAACAGGGCATAATTTACTCCAGGAATCTTGGGTATGTCGTTAATGAAGAGGGAAAAGAGGAGCGGGGATAGGACTGAACCTTGTGGAACACCCGCCCCCACTGTATGAGGCCCGGAGAGAGTGCCCTCGACTCTGTAGCGAAAGCCTCTGGCAGTTAGATAGTCCTTGATAGTATGGACTATCTGGCGTGGCACTTCGATCGAGTAAAGCTAGTATAACAAGCCGTTGTGCCACACCTTGTCAAAGGCCTTCGCTATGTCGAGGAAGATGGCGCCGGTGGGAATGGATTTCTTCCAGCCATTCATCCAGTAGAGCGCGTGCTCAACAATGCGGTGGATCTGTTGGGGGCAGGAGTGTCCGGCACGGAAGCCGAATTGCTCGTCGATAATGATGTTATTTTGGCTAACGTGCCGATTCAACCTCTTGAGCAGAATGCGCTCGTAAATCTTGCCCATTGTGCTCAAGAGGCTAATAGGACTGTAGGCGACGCAATGCCCACAGCCTAACGTCTTCGATAGCTCGATGCGAAAGCACAGGTTCCTACTGTGCTCGTCTCGACGAGCGCTGCTGCGTCACACCTGTTCTGCACACGATCGGGGTATACACAGTAATGCTTTCGATCGACTAAGCACGCCTACTCTCGCAGCTCCGTTCTTGTAAAGCTCACTGTTCTTGTAAAGGTCCGAACACTCCGTAATAAAAACACTGAGTCTGGTTTAAAGTTATAATGAAATTTAACAAAGGAAAAACATACAAAACTGATCTTAACACTTGGTAATAAACTTCTTGGTAATTCACAGTTAAAAAGGTTATAAATTATAATTAAACAGAATTTAGGCTCGATCCGAGTCAATTTGTCGATCCGACTGTTCGTTCGAGAAAAGATATTTATGAAACAGAATGTATGCTTGACTCGACTAGTCCAGCGTGACTGACTCTTGTTGACTGCCTCGACATCGAGCAACTTATAATAGAACGAAACGCTGCACATACGTAGATTTCCCCAATCTAGGCGGCCAAAAACATTTTATTGTATAATCGAGTTTAATATGGGATATTTAATAAAAAACCTTGTATTCTTTTATAATTAAATATTATTTCAATAAATATGTAAAAAAAAAGTTAATAAATTTTTTTATATAAAAAAATTATATCAAAAATTAATTTAAGCTATAAAAATACACTTTTGCATCTTAGTCATTTTCATATACAGTATAAAATAAATAAAAGTATACAAAAAACATAAAATTTACAGAATATGAGAATACTTTTTTTATCTATTCGGCTCAGCAGCCATTAATAATTCCATTGCTTCGCTGGAAAACGTCTTGTGTGCCCTTTTGTTTTTGATGCTCGTACTGCTCAAAAGTGGGTCCGAGGTTAGCAGTAGCCTGTGGCAAATGTCCAGGTTACACGCTTCCCTAGAAAACTTTCTCGCATAGTTTTGCCTGTAACTCCGAAAATGCTTATTCCGGGCTTCTGCCGCTTCCTCAGACAGTTGACCGATTGGCAATATCGCGTTTTCTATAATTTTCGCACCATGTATTAATACTTTGTGCATAGTTGGCGTCATGGGATGCCAACCATATTCATTAACGTACAGCTTAGCCGTGTCCAAGGCATATGCGTCGTATTTTGTTGCATCAATTTTGTGCCCACTTGAAATTGTCTCCAAAATAACTTTACCTGCCTGCCTTTGCCTGGTTTTGGTTTATCTATAATGAGTCCCAATTTCTCTTTAAATGACTTTTTAATTTCATTCGATCTCTGCTGAACAGAATTTTGTTTGTCTTGTCCTCGTACTTGCCATACTTTAATGTCTAGGCGATAACTAATATGTAACAAGCATTCGAAGCATCTCATTAAAGTATGGAGACTAGACAATCCAAAACCAAGTTTATCTGGGTCAACAATGGTATACTCCCTATTCACATCGTTAAAATTTTTTGCTGTTAATCCGCAAACACCTAAGTGATGAGGATGTTTTGGTGATTGCGTAACAAACTTTTCCGTCAATCATGGTTAGCAACAATTCATGTTTAACCGAAAATGTTTTTCCATTTATTTCACATACTGTCGCAACTAATTGATTTATTTCCTCTAAGATCTTATTAGTCTCAACAACTGTAATAAGTTCCGTGTTTTCTTTTGAGAAAATAAATTTTAACGGACGACAATACATAGTGGACGAGGGTCTAGGATTCTGCCAAACAATGACATTATCACCATCATGTAAACGAAGAGGAACGAACGAGAACGTGAACAAAAATTCGTCAGTGTCGCTGGGATTAGTGAATTTTTGTTTATAGGTGCTGTATCTCGAACTCCCATCGCAACCCCACTTGCTAATTAAAGTAAACGTTGAGCTGGATACGTTTTCTAAAACATCAGTTTGAGCCAAAAGAAGGCGTTCTACAGTTTTATTTAAAATAGCTTGAAGTTTAACTTCTACTAGCGTTTCGCTGATTGAAATGTACTCGTCAGGAATATAACAATCATTTTTTGCTTTCAGTACATTATGATAAGGCGGATATACGTTGTGACCAGCTTTTAATGCCCATTTTCGAGTCTGTCGGTAAGTGTGGCGAGAACATTTTGCATCGACATAATATGCCAATGCTTCGTCACTTGAAAGGCAGCGTTGCGTGATAGGAGCAGATACTTTTTTTTTTATATCAGTAGCTTTATGGGGGATTTCAGTTACACTTTTTATAACATCCGCTACATCACGATTACCTGCTAATCTATTCGATATCTGGGCAGCCACAGCCAATTCGTTTGTACTACGAGACAGTATCAAGTCGTCTACTCGTCTACGTTTAGTCTTAAGCGACGCCTGGTCAAATTCGATCTTAGAGCGCCCAGGCCCCGGAGCAGGCTTATTTTCTAATTGTGAAGTAGATGGCTGTAGGTAATATGTAACTGGAAATCTTAAATCTTCACCATTCAGCCAATTAATACCCCCCGACTTTGTCTCAAAACGGTCTTTCGTCCTTCCGCAAGCCAGCCACTTTTTGTCCAGGTGTTGAGAAATTCGGGAAATGTTAATTTTGATATTTCGTATAGAATCTTCCGTGACTGCATTCGAGTGAAATTTGATCGAAATTAACTCAAACAAACGATTTTTTCTTTCGGTTTTTGGGTATTTAACCCAAGTATGATAAAAATCTCTCCTCGGTATACTAATTACGTTTTCTGAAAGAAAAACTTAGGTTTAGGTTATCTATAAATATGACGCGGTTCCGCATCCGCCCGCAGTCTCAAATTTACATAAACCAAAACTATATGAATGAGAGTAGTACACAAAAAAAATACAGGTGTGGGACATTGAATTACAGATAGTTTCTGGTCTAAAAAAGTTGAAATATGCACAAAAATGCCTTATAAATTGTGTTCGTTAGCATTTTTCTCAGCAAAAGCGAATTGGTTTACAATTGTTATATTTACAAAACATAGTACTTACCATCAACTTCACGATCCATGATTAAAAACATAGAAACTTATCTTAAAACTAGCTAGAAATACTTGCAATTGAATACGGAAAGTGACTCACTTTAATAAGCACGACAACGCTCATAATGACACTTCAATGATAATATTAAATTAATGGAGGGTACTTACACAAAATCATCAACGGAATCGTGACCTCAGGAGTATATGCTATTGTTTTAACTAGTACTTTTTTAGAAGTGCGGTGATCGTTTTTGTCCAGCTAGATCGGACTTTTGGGCCATAGTGCACCAGTCCCCGAGGGCACTGATGGCCCCCTGGAGATTCTTGCTCAGCGCGGCCGGCCGATGAGACGTCACATACACGGCAGTGTCATCCGCAAACAGGGCATAATTTACTCCAGGAATCTTGGGTATGTCGTTAATGAAGAGGGAAAAGAGGAGCGGGGATAGGACTGAACCTTGTGGAACACCCGCCCCCACTCTATGAGGCCCGGAGAGAGTGCCCTCGACTCTGTAGCGAAAGCCTCTGGCAGTTAGATAGTCCTTGATAGTATGGACTATCTGGCGTGGCACTTCGATCGAGTAAAGCTAGTATAACAAGCCGTTGTGCCACACCTTGTCAAAGGCCTTCGCTATGTCGAGGAAGATGGCGCCGGTGGGAATGGATTTCTTTCAGCCATTCATCCAGTAGAGCGCGTGCTCAACAATGCGGTGGATCTGTTGGGGGCAGGAGTGTCCGGCACGGAAGCCGAATTGCTCGTCGATAATGATGTTATTTTGGCTAACGTGCCGATTCAACCTCTTGAGCAGAATGCGCTCGTAAATCTTGCCCATTGTGCTCAAGAGGCTAATAGGACTGTAGGCGACGCAATGCCCACAGCCTAACGTCTTCGATAGCTCGATGCGAAAGCACAGGTTCCTACTGTGCTCGTCTCGACGAGCGCTGCTGCGTCACACCTGTTCTGCACACGATCGGGGTATACACAGTAATGATTTCGATCGACTAAGCACGCCTACTCTCGCAGCTCCGTTCTTGTAAAGCTCACTGTTCTTGTAAAGGTCCGAACACTCCGTAATAAAAACACTGAGTCTGGTTTAAAGTTATAATGAAATTTAACAAAGGAAAAACATACAAAACTGATCTTAACACTTGGTAATAAACTTCTTGGTAATTCACAGTTAAAAAGGTTATAAATTATAATTAAACAGAATTTAGGCTCGATCCGAGTCAATTTGTCGATCCGACTGTTCGTTCGAGAAAAGATATTTATGAAACAGAATGTATGCTTGACTCGACTAGTCCAGCGTGACTGACTCTTGTTGACTGCCTCGACATCGAGCAACTTATAATAGAACGAAACGCTGCACATACGTAGATTTCCCCAATCTAGGCGGCCTAATTAAATATTATTTCAATAAATATGTGAAAAAAAAGTAATAAATTTTTTTATATAAAAAAATTATATCAAAAATTAATTTAAGCTATAAAAATACACTTTTGCATCTTAGTCATTTTCATATACAGTATAAAATAAATAAAAGTATACAAAAAACATAAAATTTACAGAATATGAGAATACTTTTTTTATCTATTCGGCTCAGCAGCCATTAATAATTCCATTGCTTCGCTGGAAAACGTCTTGTGTGCCCTTTTGTTTTTGATCCTCGTACTGCTCAAAAGTGGGTCCGAGGTTAGCAGTAGCCTGTGGCAAATGTCCAGGTTACACGCTTCCCTAGAAAACTTTCTCGCATAGTTTTGCCTGTAACTCCGAAAATGCTTATTCCGGGCTTCTGCCGCTTCCTCAGACAGTTGACCGATTGGCAATATCGCGTTTTCTATAATTTTCGCACCATGTATTAATACTTTGTGCATAGTTGGCGTCATGGGATGCCAACCATATTCATTAACGTACAGCTTAGCCGTGTCCAAGGCATATGCGTCGTATTTTGTTGCATCAATTTTGTGCCCACTTGAAATTGTCTCCAAAATAACTTTACACCTATGAATTAATTCGTGATTAATCCCTGTAATCTCAGCAGCCAACTGCGTGTTTTCAAAAAATCTTCGACTTGTGTTTCCGTCGTTAGTATTTTCAAAGTTTGCCTTAGGCATATATATCAACAGGCCAGCTTCTGCCCGAAATCTCTCCTGAATTTCCGTTTTTCTTTGCTTTTCTAACTCTTTTTCTTCCTGAGTCTTCCTTTCTCTGTACTTTTTTACAGGTAGCCTGTACGCCAAATGTAAAATGTTTTCAAATATACGTATTCTCGCATGTAATACTGAAATGCCAAACTCTATGGCCTCGGCACTTGTAGCTTTACTTTTCGATAGGTCGTTAAAATCGTTTGATGTGGCTCCGCATATGTAACATTTTATGGTAGACTTCGTGTTTGTCGCCGCGTTGCATACTTTGCCATCAACCATTGTCATTTTTAAAATGTGTCCAAAGACATATTCTTGGCCGTTCAGGTTTACTTTTGTTGGATTAAGGGACTTGGCAGAATTTCGTATGTTCCTTATTTCTTCCTTGGTCACATCAGTAGATTCCTTCACAAACCGAAATCTTATAGGACGGCAAAATCGTGAAGATGAAGGAGTTGGATTTTGCCACAAGACTTTACTGTTTTCTTCTCCACAAACAATTTGCAAAGGTACAAAAGAACAAATACAAATACAAATCGTTTATTTGTTCAACATAGGTGCATGACGGTACATGAGGGTCTTATAATTTAATTTTTGTATCACTATGCTGGGCCATTTGGCATACAAATTGGTGAGTAATGAATGGAGAGGCTCCATTAATTACAGTCTGACAAAAAGTCACTTATTTTGTAGTACGCTTTTTCTACTAAAATGTTAAATAACTTCTTCTTAAACTCGACCATACTTTCTATACTAACAATATCGCTAGGAATTTTGTTATAGATTTTTGGCGCCATTCCGAGTATACTTTTTTGAAATAAAGCTGTTTTTGAGGACATTCCGTTTATTTTATTCCTAAGTCGTTTACTCTTAAAACTATTAAACAGGTAACGATTCGATTTTGTAAAAATTGCAATTTCAAATATATACAAGCATGGCAGTGTTAATATTCTTAATTTCTTAAAATATGGTTTACAGGAGTCGAGTTGACGTATGCCACATAACGAGCGAATGCATCTCTTCTGCGCTTTAAACGCTATTTCTCTGTCAACTGAGTTTGCCCAGAATATGATGCCGTACCTTAGAGTTGATGTTACATAGGCTTGGTAGGCTGTTAAGACTACTGATTCATTGACAATTTTTCTTAAATTATAAAGTATATATGAGAATTTATTTCTTCATGTCAGCTTATTATCTACACTTAAACCTAAAAACTTTGTCATGTCAGTTTCATCAATGTGTTGTCCCTTGTAAGATATGTTAAGAGTGTGTGCAATATTTAGTCTTTGTTTAAATGTCATGATTTTAGTTTTCTCCAAATTTATTTTTAAATTATTAGATGTAAGCCAATTTATTACTATCTCTAATGTCTTATTTATGTCATTCTCGTAAGACTCTGAATGTTTGGAAGCAAAAAGTATGGTACTATCATCTGCAAAGAGAACTGTAGGGTACTCTATGGATTTTGGTAGGTCATTTATGTAGATGATAAATAGTAAAGGACCTAAAACACTTCCTTGAGGTACACCGTAATGAATTCGTCTAATTTTGGATGAGTAAGTAACTTCAGTTTTTGTTTTAACACATATTCTATTTATTTGTGTCAATTGCTTTCGATTACTTAAGTATGATTTCATCAAGCTGTGTATATTACCTCTAACTCCATACTTATATAATATTCTCACAGTTGCGTCCCAGTACATTCTTGAAAATATCATGTATGTCAAAAGAAATCAGCACCTATTTAAATTAAATCGCGATGTGCACTCTTTTAATACAAGAGGTAAGGACAAACTTGTTGTGCCTCGGTCCCGTCTCCATAAAGTTAGTTCGTCTTTTATGGGAAATTTTGTACGTTTCTACAATAAAATCCCTAAAGATGTTTTGAGTCTGTCACTTACTAAATTTAAGAAAATTGTAAAAGACCGCTTAGTATGTAAGGCCTATTATAGTGTTAAGGATTTTGTAGAAGACAATAACTTCTTTTAAGCCAATAAGTCATTGCTCAGTGAAATTCAATTTTATTCTAGTTTTTAATTTTTATAATTTTTAAGTGACATTTTATTTATTTGACCTTGTTATTTTTGATGTGAACTGTTTTTGGTTCTAATTTTGTGTGGACTGTCAGCCGTTAAATTTTATAATGATTTTTTTTTTTGATGCTTATGATTAACTTTTTTGTATCTTATCGTAATCTTTTCTGTGTCTTGTCAACTTTAACTTTTTTTTTTTGACGTTTCTTAAGCACTCTTTGAGTCTATTTGAAATAAAATTATTTTGATTTTGATTTTATCCAAAAGTATGCGATGGTCAACAAAATCGAATGCTTTAGACATGTCCATGTATAGAGCTGAAACTGGGACTCTTTTGTCTACATTTGTTAAAACTGTATACATTAAATCAAAGATGGCCATGTTGATAGATTTGCCTTTGCGAAATCCCATCTGCTCTTTAGCGAAAAGGTTATTTTTCTCGAAGTAGTCATAAATGCCACTATGAATGACCTTTTCTATTACTTTTGAAAATATGGGGAGCAGTGCCACAGGTCTATAGCTGCCTGGGTCTTTCCTGTCACCTTTTTTAAAAAGCGGCTTCACGATGCCTATTTTTAGCCTGTCGGGAAATTCACCCTTTTCTATACATAAATTTGTTATATGGCTAATCAATGGTGAAATGATGTGAGACACCGATTGTACAACTTTAGTACTGATGTTATCGTAGCCAGTACTGTGTTTTTTTTTTTAAAGAATTAATAATTTTTTGGATGTCAATTGGATTAGTTGGCTTCATAAATATAGAATTAGGTTTATTAAATGTCATTGTGTTCATGATATTATGTCTATGTTGATTATTTGTTTTATGGGTTAGGTCAATAAAATATCTGTTAAATTCTTGCGCAATTTTTTGAGGGGATGTGAAATATTTACCATTGGATAATATTTGAACTTAAAAATATGTTTGCGTCTGAGTCGGCATCGTCGGAAAACGTTTGTTTGAATCGTGCTTGTTGTGATCCGTCACAACCCCATTTGCAAATTATCCTTAATGATTGCCTTTCACTTTCACTGAGTGTTATCAACACATCTTCTAAATATATAGATAAGCGCGTAATAGTATGATCTAATAGGCTTTGAAGTTCCATTTCTGCGCAGGTAGCAGAGACACGCAACGCACTTTCTGGTGGATAACATTCCTGTTTTGCCTTTAACAAGAGATCATAACACGGGTAATGTCTTGGGTTAGTAGCCCTTATTATTTCGTATTGTCGCCGAGTAATATCGGCTTCCACAAACATCTGGAGTGCTTCAAAAGGGGACAATGGTGCGATTGATTCTGATCCCTTATTACAGCATTTCTTGTAGTTAGTGGCTCGTGTTGGAGAATTCGTTATTTCCTTGAGGACTTTTGAAGCATCTCTTTTTCCACCTGTTTGTAAACACACTTGTGCAGCATGGACTATGATATCATCATCTACAGTAGCTCGGATTTCTTCTGTTTTCCTCCTTTTGGTCCGTTCACTCGATTCCGCAAATAATTTGTTGGGACGACCCTGCCGATGAATCGTTTCACAAGGGATTTCGAAGGTTCCTTCCAACCAAGCCTGATTTTGAGTTAAAAACAGATCTTCTCTCCTCTTTGCAGTTATCCACATTTGCTTTATTTGTGCCTTAAAGTTCGAAAACTTACGTTTGAGGTTCTTTTTACTTTCTACCTTTGCTTTATTTGTGCCTTAAAGTTCGAAAACTTACGTTTGAGGTTCTTTTTACTTTCTTCGGTGTGGCCATAACACTCCAAGAGATTATTTTCCAATTTCTCCAAATTTTCACTGAAACTTGGTAAATTCTGTTCTTTTATCTGTTCATACAAATATTTACGAGTCACTTCTTTAAAACCAGAAGCACTGGATAACTCTGAAAAAAAAAAACGAATTATGTTAAAGTAGAAAAATGTGAAGACGTTTTAGAGTTTTTGCCCTGTTAACTTAGATTGGTTTAGAAATTGCGAGGAGCACGTAGTAGCAGCCGTTTTCACCGGTTTTGTTATGTTTAATATGTAACCAAAATTTTAAAATATTATTGGTCGCTGAGACGGACTAAAATGCATTTCAAAACAACCTTTAAACTTTGATAACTAAGAAAAAGTATCATTAAAAAAGGTCTCAACTTTAACTTATCATTTAGTATGAAAATAAGGTGAAAAGAATAAATTTTATGAAGCAAATACATAGATTCTTACCTGAATTATTAGAATCCATCACGTTAACGTCACTTTAGATCGTAAAAAAATAATTATGAACTTTGTAAGTAAGAGTAAATTTAACGCGCTTAAAACTGATATGCACACTGCTAGCGATGATCTAGTTTTGAATACCTGTTGATAAGCACATGCTTTATCAAATAAGTTAAATAGGGTGGGGGTGGGTCCCCAGGAATGTCAACTATATAAGGTAATTAGTAAATTATACCGATAATGAATTTCACTAATTGGACTTTTGGCCGCCTAGATTGGGGAAATCTACGTATGTGCGCTGCGCGTAACAAGGCTTGGCGTTTTAGGCACAACCATTTACGTCGACCAGCTCTACGCCAAGAGCACAATAGGCTAAAACACGAAGTGTCCAATGCACTGTGCACGCTTCGAGAGGAATCTTGGCTAAAAATTCTTGAAGACCCGAGAGACAATCGTACTCAGATGTGGCGCATCCAACGCAGTATGAAAACACAACCACAAAAACTACCACAAATCCCGAATTGTATCACTGAAAAAGACACAATTGATACACTGGTCGACGCGGCCATCGTCAAAGAAGCAATTGTCTCACCGGAAGATGAAGGAACACAGAAGACAACACCGTTTCGACAACTTGACCTAACCTCAATTGACGAAATTAAAAAAGCTCTACGCCGTTTTAAAAACAAAAAAGCACCTGGGCCGGACCAATTGCGGGCCGATGCTCTAAAACTTGGAGGCAAGGCATTCCTTGAAGCATTTAAAAGAGTTGCTGACTACGTTCTTACCACCGGCTACTTTCCGGGTCGCTGGAAACAAGGGGAGTGTATCTTCTTACACAAAGCAGGAAAGAACTATCGAGAGGCAAGACTAGCCATCGACTGTAACCCCCGTTTCAACATGGATTCACGCAAGCAAGAGGGACAGGCACTCAGATACTTCGCACTGGGAAATTTATCACAGACGCGCTTGATGCTAAAGACAGTGTTGCTATGATTTCCACTGATCTGAGTAAAGCATTCGACTTTATCAATCATCGCGGCCTTATCAAGAAATTACAAAACAAAAATGTTGATAATAACTTATTCAAGATAATAGAGAATTATTTGATGGGCCGAACGGTACTCGGCAAGTTTCGCACAACTAGAGGAGAATAAATGGTTGTACCACATGGCGTTTCGCAAGGCTCCATACTTGGACCAGCCGTTTTCAAACTGTATGTTCATGAAGGCATCAAGCTGTCACAGTACGCAGATGATCTTTGTGTATTAAACCGGACGGCTCGTCCAGACCAAGCGACAACTAGAGCAAAGTGGGCAGCGGAGACTGTTATCGACTACTATAAACGATGGGGACTAAAGTGCAATGTCGACAAGACGGAGTGCATCATGTTTACCAAAAAAAAGGAATTACAAGCCAACAGTTAAACTGAAATACCAAACACTGCCATTTAAAAAAGAGACAAAGTACCTTGGAGTTATCTTTGATAAGACGATGACGATGGGACCACACACAAACCTGGTAACGACGAAGGCGAAACGAGTTCGTGGAGCCCTCAGCCCGATCATTGGTTACTATGCAAAAACAGACCTCCAGGTGAAACTTGCGATCATTCAGGCGTGTCTGTTGCCAGTTCTTGACTATGGCACAGTACAACTCCTGCCACGGTATAGTAAAACAAACTTGCTAAAAATAGAAAGGCAATACCGTATGGCTTTAAAAGCAGCAGCACAATTCCCGCAACGCATACCTACCGAAATGTTGTGGGACTCTTTAGATTGGGACCCATGGCACATCCGTGTACATGATTTACATCAAGACATGCTGGAGAGATTAAAGCAGCTGAATATAGTGGACCTAGATACCCCTGGCGATGCATATCTCGGCTACGGCCAATTTAATCCACTGCTTTCGAACCATAGAATAGGAGATATCCCGTATATTGAAAATAAAAAAGACCGCAGATTACTGCTTAGTAAACGAGCAATAGCCCCTAGGCCACATATATTGTAAGTTAGTATAGTATTTAGTAGTAAGAACACAACTAGGAACAAAACATGATTAGTTGTCTTTATATAAAGTAACTAACATAAATCAGAACACACCACACTTGCACTGATCTCACGTAGACTTAAGCGAGCAGTTACACCCCTGAGATCCGAATGGAGCCAGGGATATTATGTATACAAATTTAACTAAGAAATAAACAATTTTCTGATTCTGATTCCCTCTTATGTCCCGAGGCACGCCGGGTAACGGTACCTATAAGATACCTGAATGTTCAACGTGGCTGGAGTTCCCACGATTTACAAATATATTAACAATGGTTCTAAAATGAGTAGACAATGCGATGGCTACTAACAATATTTCTGATATGCCGACAAGCCGACAAACGAAATAGACAGTATTAAACTTAACGACCGCCTATTAATACAGGGTAGGTGTAACGGGGTAACGGTACCTATCAGATACCTGAACGTCCAACGAGGCCGGAGTTCCCATGATTTACAAAATATATTAACAATGGTTCTAAAATGAGTAGACAATGCGATGGTTACTAACAATAGTTCAGATATGCCGACAATCCGACAAAGGAAACAGACAGTATTAAAACAACAACACAGGATTAAGGAAACAGACTTAACGACCGCCTATTAACACAGGGGTAGGTAATAAACTTTCGAAATCTTTTATGTTTTTACAATATCTCTGCGCTAACGTAATATAATTTCGCGATTGGGGAAGTACATTTCGGTAAAATACACAAGGTAAAATATTTTGTAGTTGAATGCTTAGGTCTAGTGTTTAGGGCAGACGGGCAGAAATAATCAACAATAACTGTTAAAAATAAACTTGTAGAATTTATATACAGGTTTATTAAAATAGTAGAAAAATTACATGTTGAATAAATATAATTTTCTTTTATGTTTCCTGATAAAGATCAGAACTTCATTAGCGTTCATTTTTGACGCAATGTCTTGATGGACATGCATTAAAACCAGTCCATTCAAACGCTCTTCTGTCATCCTGCTGCGAAGATATGACTTTAATCGGCGTAAGGTGGAAAAAGATCGCTCGGCAGTGCTAGTAGTCACAGGAAACGTGCATAGCAATTGACAAAGAGTTCTAATATTCGGCAGCACCGTTGCTCTTTTGTAGGCATCTGCTGGAGACTTTGGGATATTTTCTCTCATCTGTTGCCAAATTTTTTGCTCTCCCTTCAAAGCTAAAAAAACAAGGAATGTCTTCTTTATATACTTCAGCGCCTTGCAAAACATCCTCTATATCTTCATCGCTGAAGTTATGTGACACCAACTTTTGCAACTGCCCGATTCTTTGCATGGGAGCGCTAGGAAACCTGGATGACATTTCACTTAACAGATAATCTAGAAAAGGAAGATATACTGAAAGTCGGTAATATTCTTCAACTGACTGTCTCAATGTTCGACCGATTTGTTTGACGGCCAGTGATTTCTGCACCAATTTCGTTTGCGATGGCCTCAGTCTGATTGAAAAGTTTTTTGAATGCGCTCGTGCTATTTTCACGTTGCAGGCTTGCTGTGGTCGTATTGATAAGCTGAACTGCAGAAAGTATATCAATTTCAATGGCTTGTATTGAGCGTGATACGGGCAGCGTGATTCCTAAAATATCAGAAAGAATTACCAAGCTTATGAGAAATTAAAATGGTGGAGTTGACACAAATGATGTAAGCGCCATTGGCATCTAAGACGCATAGGACCACTGCGTCTCAATAAATATACCCATGCCGAATTACAGTTTTCTAGTAGTAAGGGCTACTAAGCTAAGTCGAAGACGGACAGACAGACGGACATGGCGAAACTAGAAGGGTTCCTTGTTGACTACGGAACCTTGATAAAAAAACAATCATAAATATGAACATAACTTAGTTGCGTCGGCCTTGACGCCGCGGAATAGAAATTGGTCCGCCAGCACAAGCACGGCCTTACGGGTCTGAGACGGCGTGGGAACCCAACCGTCATCGTTAGTGGGGTTGGTGGTATTGAGACCACCGAGGGAGTCTGAGGCCGTCTGACAAAAAGCGAAACAAAATGCGAATTTCAACAATAAAGTCACGCAAGGGGAAACGTAAGATTTAGTACTGTAGGTTATTACCTCAGACACAGGCGCAGGGGGCACCCCACACCCCCAGCATGTGTTTGCCGCCTCCGCCGACAACGCCGGCTGCTGGCCTATTTCTTAGTTGGTCTCACGGGTCCTGAAGGTTCACACAAACATATCCCATTATGTTATAATAGATAATAAAAACAGTGAGGAATCTCTACACTTACCTGATGGCACACGTCACATTCGTCTGGCAAATAATGATCGTAGCGACACGTCCCGCAACCATCACACCAAATGTCAACAGTGTCCAAAATAACAAATAAATTTTGATTGAAACTTAAATTGATATAAAAATGTCTTATGTTTAAATAAAAAAAAAACACTACACCTTTTTTTGGCCACGTAATGCGTCTCATCCCATGGCCAAACTAGTCCATTGTTTATAGTTCGAGCAAATTAAGCCGAATATGCAATCAGGCAGGGGAAATAATTCGTGTAGTTTTGTAAGTTGGTACAATTATACAAGGGATTGAAATCCGGTGAGCGGCAGGGCCACGGCTGTTAACCCAGGCTATCGGTTAATCCAGTCCGTGACTAAACCGCACTTGTGAATAGGACAGTTCTCGTGCACTAACTGGAACGTGTCTTGTATTATCTACGCGCCTTAAATGCCGACGACCGTGTTGGCTAGACTTAAAAGTATTTTCGTCTGTAAAAATGACGCGCGAGAAATGATGATGTTGATGATCAGTTGCGAACCTGACACGTACTGTTTTGTGAATCTCGTTAAGGCATATTTTTTGGCCGGAATACGATGGTGTATATAACAATTTTGACGTTTATTAATACGTTTTTCATAATCAAACATTCCGCACCTAGAATAATCTCGTCTGTTTGCAAAATGTTCTTATAATTGTCTACAAAAGCCCATTTCCGAGATCCAAATTAAAAAATGCATCGACCGATTGAGCTAAAAGTAGACTTTCAAAGCTATTATTCATATTAACTATTATATTGTCCATTACTGGGTAATATATTTTAATTTTCCATTACTCTCTCGAGTGTGAATCAAAAGGCAAGTCAGTCATGTTTCTTTTTCCGTGTGTGGATTAAATATAAAAGTCTCTATCTCTGCTACCTGCACCGACTCTATTATGCTTGCGATTCCTCTCTCTATTTTAATATCCCTTCCAGTACTTTCGAGTCTTATTTTGCTTCTAGAGTTTAGGTATACATTTCGGATAATCTCAATATATGTTGGATGGATACGGTCCATTTATAAATACGGTAAATAAATACTTACCGCCACAAAAACTTGCCACTGCTAGAGCTATTATCACCATTAATCAGTGCTATCCACAGTAATTTTATCTTAATCTTTAGTTCTTTTTTCACATACCTAAATATTCAAAAAAAGAAAATTTGTCTCAGTATCACACAACTTACGAAACGAACCAACAAAATAGAGAATATAGAGATGTGTCCACTGTGACTGGCGAAGCAAACTGAACCGAATTGACAATATTGAGATGCCGAATAAATAAAGTAGTAGCCAAGGCAATACTAGGTGTGACGGCATTTTCGCGAACAGAATCCTTGCCCGTGTAAATATCAAACTTCCATAAGTACCCGGTGTCCTCGACTCGCACAATTCGTAAGATTTGATACCAAAACCCGCAACCTTCGATCTTATCGTCTGGACCCAGGACAGGCGGTCCTTAAACAAGGTCAATGACTCGTCTATTGCAATGTCCTGATGCAAATTGTACAGTTCAGAAAAAATTGCATTTAAATGTTTGAGGATTGGTGAGATTTTCGCTAATTTTGCCGAATAACTAACGTCTTCGTTATACGGCAAACTCTGACTCGCATCAGAGTTGTCCGTAAAATGAATGAATTTGCTAAGCAAAATATATCGATTATAAGACATGAGCTGCCTGAACTTGGGAGTTTCTAGGTAGCCTGTCTTCTTCGAGTATTCATGCTGAGACGTGCGCGGAAGCAATCCCATGTATACATAGCTAAAAACAAGTGCATCTCGTCTACGTCAGTATCAGTCCACCGACGTAGGCGAGATGACTCTTTTAAGTATTGTTCCTGCCTCTGTTCCCGCATTGATCTTCTGCCTTGCGTATTTGTTGGTTTCGCGCACGATATGCTCTATGATGTCTGCACTCCAAATACTCGTGAAAACATCATAGGGTATATCATAATAGGGCAGGACCTGAAAATTCTTCGGGAACTCTCTTGAACTTGTATCATAATTATCCTGCCAGTTAAAATCAATCAAGCCCACGATCAGCTGATCAGCAGCCTCATCCATTGCATTTGATACCTTATTTACAATATCGACCTCACGCTCGTTCAGATCGTCGTCATTAAGAATATCCCGGCTTTTCCTAGCATTGGCAGCTACTTCGTTCATCTCATATTCGTCGTCAAAGTCGGAATCGAATTCGCGGCCAAATTTGTTCACACGTAACTATAGGACGCTTGGATGTGTTGACCACCCCCGACGTAGACGGACGAACATCAACGTCTAGCGATGTAACCTCTCGAACCTCTGACGCAACATCAATGGCTGCCCCTGGCGGCGATGGCGTCCTGCATTCACGGGCACGGTCGAAGAACTCCTGCGACTGATCTATCCATTTTCGAACATGTTCCGAATCATTTGCCTATGCTGCTTCCTCCTCCTCTTTATCCAGCCCCATCTCCGCCATAAAACAAGTCGAATTCGAAATTGAATGTGCATGGGATTGGTGATTAAAAATATGTGAACAAGACTTTATTATAAAGGGCGTAAAGTTGCGCAGATATTTTCGAACCTTTGGGGAAGTACATATATTTATGAACTCGACTGTACAGTCTCTGCTCCGTCGTATTATAACAATCAAAATTACTCTTACTGTATAGATAGACTGCTGAAGTGTTTTTATGGTGGGGATGCGGCGCCCGTCTCCAAATTTACCTAACTGTCATGTTCTCCAAGTTCTCCGACCCCATATAGCCATCATACTATATGCAGTCCCTATCTTCGTAAATCCTGAGTCCCTGTATAATTTATCAGTCTCGCAAGTGGGACCTACTTGCTTGACCGAGTGTCGTTTCCCTATATCGCGACATTGTTCCCATTACTGTTATCTTGGGCCGGAGACCCCAAAGCCAAGCTCGGCTAAGCGCTCTGCGACGTCGACGCCGCTTCCCATCTAATGGACGGAAATCTACCCCTGTTGACTCCTGAATATCCACCACGTCCGCGTCCGCGGTCCTACCCCTTCTAGGCCAATAACTCTTCTTGAGCACCGCAGTTATTACTGTTATTAGGTACCGCGTTACACCGCGCGTGCCCTATACCCCGCCTATGTTATAGGGCGTGCCTACGCTCGTTTTTAGGGTTCCGTAGCCAAATGGCAAAAAACGGAACCCTTATAGATTCGTCATGTCTGTCTGTCTGTCTGTCCGTCCGTATGTCACAGCCACTTTTTTCCGAAACTATAAGAGCTATACTGTTGAAACTTGGTAAGTAAATGTATTCTGTGAACCGCATTAAGATTTTGATACAAAAATTGAAAAAAAAACATTAAGTTTTAGGGGTACATAATACACAGAACTGGAACTCAAAAAAATTTTTTTTCATCAGACCCATACGTGTGGGGTATCTATGGATAGGTCTTCAAAAATGATATTAAGGTTTCTAATATCATTTTTTTCTAAACAGAATAGTTTACGCGAGGGACACTTCCAAAGTGGTAAAAAGAGAATGATAAAACTAAAAAAAATATATGATGTACATTACCATGCAAACTTCCACCGAAAATTGGTTTGAACGAGATTTAGTAAGTAGTTTTTTTTTCATACGTCATAAATCGTAAACCGCAATTTATTTTACGGAACCCTTCATGTGCGAGTCCGACTCGCACTTGGCCGCTTCTTTTACGTTATCTTTGAAGTTTGTGTTTTTTTACAGCTACAAGGGAATGTAGACTTGAGTATATGTTTTTAATTTCAACTATACAGGGTGGAATTTCATAAACTGTACATAATAAAAG
Organism: Epinotia brunnichana; assembly: GCA_963854355.1. Taxonomy (NCBI): domain Eukaryota; kingdom Metazoa; phylum Arthropoda; class Insecta; order Lepidoptera; family Tortricidae; genus Epinotia; species Epinotia brunnichana. Next base: position 10,312,717 of record OY977942.1, read on the forward strand.
GAGAAAAATTTCAGCCAATTTCATCGGTGAAACGGTGTTTTTTTTTTTTTTCTAGTCATTAGTTTTTTTTTTACAGAATTTTGAAAATTTTTGTAAAAACTCTGGTAATTCAGACGGTATAACTTTTGATCCAATGGTCCTAAAATGAAAATAAAAAATGCAGAGTATTACCAAGGGACAGGTTAATAATTCTTAATAACAATAAAAAACCAACTAGAAGAGAAAATCCGCAAAAAAAATTATTGTTTTTGAAAAATGGCTACAAAAATTACGAATTTTAAAAGAAAAACACAATTTTCTGAAAAAAACGCAGATTGGGTTACCATTTTTTTTGCTTAGTATTAAACCTCACTTAATGCCAATTCTAAAACCGTTTTTAAACTGTCTCAGACTTTGAAAAATACCACGCAAATGGGTACGTAAATCAAACCATAATTTTATTAATTTTAATCCTCTTAAAATCCTTAATGACCGTTTGTTCACAGGTAGTTGAAGGGTGTTATTGGGTTTTAGGTGGAAATAACAAATTACGTACTTAGTATTAATCCTCACTTAATGCCGATTCTAAAACCGTTTTTAAACTGTCTCAGACTTTGAAAAATACCACGCTAATGGGTACGTAAATCAAACCATAATTTTATTAATTTTAATCCTCTTAAAATCCTTAATGACCGCTTGTTCCCAGGTAGTTGAAGGGTGTTATCGGGTTTTAGGTAGAGAAAACAATAGGAAGAAAAGTAGTCCTAAAAATTGCGTAAATAAAATCATGTATTTTAATTAAAAGTCATAAATTCGATTGATAAACCTTTATTAAAGAAAAAACTTATTCTAGTGTTGCAAAGGGCGTTCCCTGTATGGTATTAATTGTTCAAAATGACCTCCTCTTTCTTGAAGGCACAATGTGGCCCGAGCTTGAATTTGTTGCGTAGCCCGTCGAATCATTCCCGGATTATTTTTTATTTCTTGTGCTGCATTTAAAATTCTGTCGTGCAATTCTGCTTCGGTATTGACGATTCTGTGATATACCCGTTGCTTCATATCACCCCAAAGAAAATAATCCAACGGCGTCATATCAGGCGATCTTGCAGGCCATCCAACGGGGCCGTCTCGGCCGATCCACCTATTGGGATATTGCTCATTTAAAAAATGTCGAACTCTTAATGCCCAATGAGCTGGGCATCCATCCATTTGGAGAAACAGGCGTTGTCTCACATCTAACATCACATCTTCCAAAAGCTCTGGGAGCTCGTCTCTCAGTAACAGTAAAAATCTGTCGGCGTTCAAAGTATTCGGTAAGAAGACTGGTCCAATCAATTGATCGTCGAGTACCGCTGCCCAAACGTTTATGGAGAATTGGTCTTGAAAATTAGATGGTCTTACTAGGTTTGGATTATCGTGAGCCCATGTGTGTAAATTTCTGAAGTTAGTTATTCCCGTATGAGTAAATCTTGCTTCGTCCATCCATAAAATTCTTCTAGTAAATTCCGGATCCCTTCTGATATTGCCAAGTATCCAAGTCGACATAACACACCTAACGCGGGCATCGCCAATTTGCAAATTTTGTACCTGTTGATAATGAAATGGATGCAGTCCTTCCTTCTTCAAAATTTTCCAGACAGAGAATTTTGAGATTCCGTGCCTCAATGCCAAGCGTCTTAGACTCGTGGTTGGGTCCGCGTACAAGTCTCTGAGAACTGCTTCTTCTATGGCAACATCAATTATGTTTCCTGGCTCTCGGCGATCTCGGCCACCGTATCCCAGACCAATATTGCACAACCGGCGATGAACTTCTTGAAAGTGGCGAGCAGCAGGTCTTGGAACGTCATTAGGATACTGCTCCAAATAGGCGATACACGCAGCTCTTGCAGATCCATGGCACAATCCATAATAATAGTGCATGTTGGCTATTTGTAACGGCGAAAACTCTCGTAAGCGGGGCATGATGATTCAAACTGAACAAGTACTGGAGTAATCAAAGAAGTGGCGAGCAAAGACAAGCAATTGCGATTTGCGAGCGACTAAATAGTTGACCTATTGCCCAATGCCTTTATACCCCTCATGTTATCTCCACCTTCAACCCAAAAACACCCTTCAACTACCTGGGAACAAGCGGTCATTAAGGATTTTAAGAGGATTAAAATTAATAAAATTATGGTTTGATTTACGTACCCATTAGCGTGGTATTTTTCAAAGTCTGAGACAGTTTAAAAACGGTTTTAGAATCGGCATTAAGTGAGGATTAATACTAAGTACGTAATTTGTTATTTCCACCTAAAACCCAATAACACCCTTCAACTACCTGTGAACAAACGGTCATTAAGGATTTTAAGAGGATTAAAATTAATAAAATTATGGTTTGATTTACGTACCCATTTGCGTGGTATTTTTCAAAGTCTGAGACAGTTTAAAAACGGTTTTAGAATCGGCATTAAGTGAGGTTTAATACTAAGCAAAAAAAATGGTAACTAAATCTGCGTTTTTTTCAGAAAATTGTGTTTTTCTTTTAAAATTCGTAATTTTTGTAGCCATTTTTCAAAAACAATAATTTTTTTTGCGGATTTTCTCTTCTAGTTGGTTTTCTATTGTTATTAAGAATTATTAACCTGTCCCTTGGTAATACTATGCATTTTTTATTTTCATTTTAGGACCATTGGATCAAAAGTTATACCGTCTGAATTAGGTGTATTACCCGAGTTTTTACAAAAATTTTCAAAATTCTGTAAAAAAAAACTAATGACTAGAAAAAAAAAAAAAAACACCGTTTCACCGATGAAATTGGCTGAAATTTTTCTCCTTTTATTATGTACAGTTTATGAAATTCCACCCTGTATAGCTCCAAGCGTTGCCGAGATAAAGAGTCTGTTATTGGTGTGATGGTCTGAGTGACGCCGTCGTTGCTGGCGGTCATGTCTGGGCCCCTGCATCTAACACCTCTCTTCATAATTAGAAAGAAAATATAAAGCTATGTATATCGTGACATCACCTACCCGTGTGTATGTAAACCACATTTGTTGTACGTTTCTAGGAAAGTGGCGCGTACTACTATTTATTAAAAAAACGTTTTACAAAAGGCTTCGTCAACAAACTTACTGCGTCTATCTGCTCTGCAAATTGCTTACGCATTGGGACTTTACTGTGGCCGTGGATCACTCTGTGCTTAGCTCTCTCCTGCCGTTCCTCCGTCCAATACTTATTTTCGAATCCACCTCGAAATCGTCTAACGTTTGCCACTTCTTACTCTTTAAGCCTAATACTACAAGAGCCGAACCCGTTAAACATTTTATAGCTATCTCTACAGCCCTGTCTTGCGCGTTCATAGATCTTATGTACCAGCGTAGCTTATGTACAAATTTCATGGGGTCATCCCTCCCATTAAAACTAAGCTTAGCTATTGGCTGCGTAGTATAAACGTTAGGTCTAACAGCCGAAAAGCACTCACTCCCGCGCGCCTCTACTACCTGTACCATATATAACTAGATGTCGTCCTATTTGGTGTCCACTTTTGCATGATCTACCGATCACTGTCCTCAAAATCAAGTCCATGCACTATAAAATGACTATCATAATTGGTTAAGTTGTGAAGACATACCGGTACAAAATTAGGTGATCTGTATTTATTAGGGAATGCAAAAACCGGTAAAATTTCAAAACCGGTTATCAACCGAAACTACAAGCTCAAAACCGGTTAACCGGTTTTTATACGAATAGCTAAAAATATTACTATTAAAGGATAATTTGACTGTAGGTGTATTTCTGGTTTATAAGTAGGCAAGGTGTAGTGAGGTAAATAAAAATATAATTTTTTCATCATTTTTATAAACGACAGGTGAGACAAAAATATACAAATTTAATGCCTAGTGTGGGGTAAAGGGTTTTTGGAACTTATTAAGCACGGCCTTTTTGCTGGTGCAGCATCAGGTGTGGAGGCAGCAGCGATGGCAGCGCAGGCGCTTTTGCCACCTCGTCAGCCCGTCTGGCGGCCGCCTGCGCCTCAGCGCCGCCATCATCAGCATACGCGTCAGTCTGTGTGACCCTAGTGGTGCGCTTTAGCACGTTCTGCCGCAAATTCAGTCCTCTCTGAATGCCCGCCGATGTGAACTTGGTCGGGTCGAGTTTGCGAAGGTCTTTTGGGACCTAAACAAACTCGTCCGCCCTATAGCTGTTGTCGATAAGGAAATACGAAGGGAAAACGTCGACCTTATGCACAATGTACCTTGTTATGACGCGCTTGAAGTCGTCGACGTCTACGTAGTCGCTAAAGCCGGATACGCACGCTAATGCGAACTTGACAATTCGCTGGCTTGGCGACGTTATGGCGGCGACCACCTCGGAGACTGTCAGCTGCCTCTTTATGGTGCTCTCCTTGCGCGTTGACATGGAGTAATAGCATGTGGGAACAAAATTAGAATTACAATTGTACTCGCGGGCGGCGGCCAGTATCCGGAACAGGGTGTCCACGAGGTCCGGTTCCGACGCGGCAGCAGCCGGTCGCGATGATGATGATGATCTGTCGGAGGGGGAGACCTGCTGGGCGTAAACGAACTCGATCATACCTTCGAATGTCTTGTTAAGCGGCGGCTTCCTAAACGTCTCACCGGAGAGCTCGATGTTCTCGACGATCTCGTTACGCAACACAGTGCGCACTAATGGCGGCGACAACTCACTCAACCGCGGCGGCGATAGGAGTTGTCGCACAACCGCTAGGTGATAGCGGTCGGGGTTGTCCTCTATCCATTTGTAGAGGAGGTTCTCGTAGAGGTACACCCTGTTGGCGTCCTCGATCGTGGACGGCCTAGCGGGTGATCGAAAGATAGACTTCTCGAGGTAACTTACCAGTTTCCTGCCGGTCTTCTTCACGTACTCGTCCCAGTTGGACACGTTAACGATGCAGCCGTTGGAGATCAGCATCGCCAACACATGACCGATGCTACCGTCCGACTTGCACATGACGTCAAAAAAGTCCCCCCCTATATCCCACATGCTTTTGAAATTGTGCATCACCTCTATCCTCATGTCAGTGGCATCGATCTGCGCATCGACGAACTGCTACAGTTGGCGGACCCAATTCTGCGTTTGGACCGGCAACTTTTGGTCGATGCGCCTGAGACCGTTGCAAATAACGTAAGCGAATACTGACCGCGGGTCGTTGTGGTCCGCGATGAGGTAACTCGTGGTCTCGTAAGCCTGCATGTACTCGACGTTCGGGAACGGTGGAGGCTTCTTCACCCCGCTAAAGGTGCCGTGTGCTGTTGTAAAAAAAATCCTATAGAACCTAACCCCACCAACCAAGCCTGAGAGGGAGCACCACCTGGGAGGGAGCTTTAAGACCGTGCTCACAGGAATATAACCATTAACCTAATACTTCACGATTTTCGCGAGTGAATGTGCAGATGCGGCGCTCAAATGTAATTTGAACTCGGTCCAGTCTGTGGGAGAAATTGAAAATTTACCACCAATTGTCGTGCTGCCGATAAGGTTGCCACAGCCCTTGCGCGTCTTCGACCGCGCCGGTAGGTACTTGACGGCCGGCACGACGACCTGCTCGTGAAATATCTTATGATATTTAATCCTGCCTGTGGAAGAAAAGTCATCCTGGCATTCCTGGCCCTCGTCGTCCAATCGATTATGTTTATGTCCCTAAGCGCGTTCAAGTCACTCCAGGGCTACGATGAAAAGTCTAGTTCCTTCCCTCCAATTCGTATCTATTAATATCCGGCGCAGGGTGTAAATAAATATGATCACCAGTTGATCGGCTTGCTAAAAAGGGCGCTGGAGCATTACCAAGAGATTTCATTGCCGCGTCTAGTTTTTATAACTAGAAGTTTGCGTATTTATCCATATTACAAATTGATATTTTTCTGAAGTCCCCCGTAGTCTTGGGGGCAGTTTTCTTTGGGATTGGCAATTTGGCACCTGTTTTGTATGTGCCAATTCTGCTGGCACTTTATTGTTGTTCCAGGTTTCGTTCAGAATAGTAATAGTAATAGTAATAAATAGTATTAAATCTTTATTGTTCAAAAACATAAGTTTGTTACAATATTTGTTATTTGTGCTGTAAACGCTAGCGGGGCCCCTTTGTAATGATCCATAACGGATACCGTTCCGTTTCTCATGCCGCTTATTACGCGGGCTGTATCTTCTATTCTGGAGCTATCTGATTCCGGTACACTGTCAGGCGGCAGGTGTATATTGGATCTATAGGTAGGTATACCTGGGCCTTCGCAATTTTCTACTTCGGATATCCAATTGGCCATTGGGATTAAGTATTTCGCTGCGTTTGTGAGTGTTTGACCTGTATACGCATTGCTCTGTGGGATCTATTCAAACCCTGAAAGAGTCGTGAACATTCTAATTCATCGTCTTCTTCTTCTACGATTCGAACGTGCTTTTTTGCTATATCAGGTTCATTTCATTTATTTATTACTTATAATATTTAGAATTTTACACCTGATGGGTGATTTAAATATTCGTTTATATTGTCAAACGAATTTTCTTTTAAAAATGTTTTTAAACTTTTAATGAATTTATTATAATTTTGCTCAACTTTAATATAATTCGTTAATATATTATAAATTCGCATCGACATCGAATATGGCCCATTACGCCATTACTGTGGAGTTTTAATTTTGACAATGTTTGGACCATGTCATTTTTATAGCGCGATTCGTACCGACGAGGCCCGTCTCAAAGTTTGGTATATGCTTCCGGCTGCTTTTTCACAAATTTACACGATTCTAATACGTACCTAAATACAAGGTAAGGTTAAGTTTTTAACTTTTGAAAGTGGGGCTTGCAACTCTTGGTTTGCTTGATGTTGCTTATTATCCGAATGCATTTCTTTTATAGGATGAATAATTCCTGTACATTGGTACTGTTTAAGCAATGCCTAGTGTGGGGTAAAGTGTTTTTGGAACTTATTAATGAATGAATGAATGAATGAATAAGTTTATTTCAGAACCAGGTTCCATATTGTTAGTAACAAATGTCTTAATAATAATGTTAAATATTACACAAAATACGTTTTCATCACATAGGTAGATTTTAAATGTCAAGTCAGCAAAATTCATTAATAGTTAAAAACATGTCAAAGAAAGAAATAAAATAAAATTAAATTTGAATAAAAATTAAAATGGAAATAATTCAATCGGAAATGTCAGAGATAAATAAAAATCTAACTAATTACACGCATACTTGAAATTCAAAATTAAAAAAAAAAAAAAATGTCAAATTGTGAATGAGAAATTGAAAATTTACCATCAATTGTCGTGCTGCCGATAAGGTTGCCACAGCCCTTGCGCGTCTTCGACCGCGCCGGTAGGTACTTGACGGCCGGCACGACAACCTGCTCGTGAAATATCTTATGATATTTAATCCTGCCTGTGGAAGAAAAGTCATCCTGGCATTCCTGGCCCTCGTCGTCCAATCGATTATGTTTATGTCCCTAAGCGCGTTCAAGTCACTCCAGGGCTACGATGAAATGTCTAGTTCCTTCCCTCCAATTCGTATCTATTAATATCCGACGCAGGGTGTAAATAAATATGATCACCAGTTGATCGGCTTGCTAAAAAGGGCGCTGGAGCATTACCAGGAGATTTCATTGCCGCGTCTAGTTTTTATAACTAGAAGTTTGCGTATTTATCCATATTACAAATTGATATTTTTCTGAAGTCCCCCGTAGTCTTGGGGGCAGTTTTCTTTGGGATTGGCAATTTGGCACCTGGTTTGTATGTGCCAATTCTGCTGGCACTTTATTGTTGTTCCAGGTTTCGTTCAGAATATTTGTTATTTGTGCTGTAAACGCTGGCGGGGCCCCTTTGTAACTTGATCCATACCGGATACCGTTCCGTTTCTCATGCCGCTTATTACGCGGGCTGTATCTTCTATTCTGGAGCTATCTGATTCCGGTACACTGTCAGGCGGCAGGTGTATATTGGATCTATAGGTAGGTATACCTGGGCCTTCGCAATTTTCTACTTCGGATATCCAATTGGCCATTGGGATTAAGTATTTCGCTGCGTTTGTGAGTGTTTGACCTGTATACGCATTGCTCTGTGGGATCTATTCAAACCCTGAAAGAGCCGTGAACATTCTAATTCATCGTCTTTTTCTTCTACGATTCGAACGTGCTTTCTGGTAAAAAGTTAATTTATGGACCGTCGATTTGGGGGGGTGGGGGGGGAGGAGGGGGGGGAGAGGGCTACCCCTCCATACCATCCCCACCTCCAGGAACCCCATGGTTATGGAGATATCCATGGTTAAAGTTTTGAGGTTAAAATACCGCTATTTCGTTATTAGACTGAGGGTCGGGGGGAGGGCTACCCCCTCTATACCATCCCCACCTCCAGGAACCCCATGGTAAAGAGGTAAATTAAGTAAATTGGGCAAAGAAGGAGGAGCTTAGCATGGGGGGCGTGGTGGGGGAGGAGCTTAGAATGGGGTAGGGGCCGGGCAAGAGGGAGGGGGGGGGCTTCGCCCGAAGGCTCGCTTCGTCGCCCCTGAGGTCGCTCGCTGACGAGACCAATAGCGTAGCGCAATGGGGGGAGGTGGCGAGCGTAGCGAGCCGGCGACGTCCATAAGCGAAGCTAGTAAGTAAGTAAAAGTAAGTAGTAGTAGTAGCTAAGTCTCGTCGCTCGCTGACCTCGGGGCTCCTCCGCTAGCCTTCGACCTCCGCGGTGAAGCTTTTGGGCTTCCGGGTGCGGCTTTTGGACTTCCGTGGTGCGGCTTTTGGACTTCCATAGATCTCGCGCTTCGGGAAGACCAGCCCTTTCGCCCTCGCCTAACTATGAGCGGTCACTTTCCGCTCTTATATAAAAAAAATAACCTCGAAGACTAAAGCGGGAGCCTTTGGCTCCCGCTTTAGTCTTCAAACCTTTCCGCAATCCAAGTCGGTTTTGCCAGCGGGGAATGCCCTGATTCTATTCTGGGTATTTTGCCTAGTGGTTTTGGGTATTTCTCAGATATTAATATAATGATTGACCATTATTCTTCTCCTTCCTCCAAGCATATTCGCATAGCCAATCACTAAAATTATGTTTATGTTGCATTTGTCTAAATTGTTTCTTCAGGCCTCTCCACTGGCTCTCTATCCTTTGAGTGTGTGTCCCGTCAGGTGCCACAAATTTGTTGGTTGGGTCGCTGTGGTTAACTCTCTTATGAGTATCTCCATGCTCAGGAAGGCTCAAATAGGCTCTGCAATAATCAGTGTGAAATATAGAGCCTTCCCGAACATGTTTTTTGATTAGTGGCACCAAAATGTCTGCAGATCGCTCATTATCAGGACACACCTCTAGCCTCAAATCGTCACTCCCATCTGCAATCATTCCGATCACCCAATGACCCTCTATTTGTCGCCCACGGTTGTATTTTCTCCTCCCAAACTTTGATTCATCAATTTGAACTATTATACCAGGGCCCCCTATCTTCCCTTGGGCCTTTTTGCTTTCAAGCTCGTAAAGAGCAATGGTCTCCCGGCAATAACTGTACCAGTCACCCACTGTCCTGGTTGAAAGGACAGCAGCATCATCCGCCAACTCCTTCCTAGTTTGGTGATACGTCAGTCCCTCACTGAATGCGTACATGATTTGGAAGATTAAAGTGAGGGACAATCTTGCTTTCTTTCTTGGCACGAGAGACACCCTTCGTCCGGCAGTTGCTCTTCCGGCATCTAAATTTGCCAAGTTGGCCTGCCTCCTTGGTCAGCGTCATCAACTTGCGGTGAGTCGTGCACATTTTTTGTGTTAAAATGAGCCCTCTCTCCTCCGCAAACTGTATACACTGCTCCGTGGAGCTGAAAGAAGAAAAAATCTTCCTCCAGTTCCACATGGACCTAAAAAGAAAAAGTGCTAAAATTAGTCATAGCTTCAACCGCGGGGGGGGGTTTATCTGTTTTCAGCTTTCCAAGCTATACATTTGAAAACCTAACTGAGTGAACATTACTTTATAAAAACTAAATGACAACTTACTTTAACTCATCCGAGTAAGCATTGACCCTTCTGCCAGATGACCCACATGGTCGAGGCATCGCAGCAATGGCATCGTGCTCGTCGTCGTCCTCCGAATCACTAGCGATAGCTGGTGGGCTACCACTAGAGCCAGCTCCACTGGGACCAGCCATCCCACTGGGACCAGCAACTGGCTCGTCATAGACCGACGATCACACGCACGGGAGCACAAGGGGCTCATTCGAGTCCAACACTTGCACTCGCGTAGTAGGCACAAGCGGCTCTATTGAGTCCATCACTCGCGCACTACTTGAAGACAGCACAGAAGAAGAGGAGGCCGTAACAAGCGGCTCACCAGAGTCCAAAACTTGCACATCACTCAACTCTTCTTCTTCGGACACAGAAACATAGGGCTTCTGAGACGCCATGGTAGTCAGAACGTTGGAAGGCTTACAGGAGTACGTAAAACGATCTCAACTGCAAGGGCAACAAACGATGACTGACGCTGACAAATAAACAGACGCTACAAAACAAAATGGCGTCCGGCGTTCCGTTCCAAACAATGAAAACACAAATTCCTTATTTTTGTGTAAATAAGTCAATGTAAATTGATCGTACAGCAACAATTATTGAGCATTAAACGTAATTATGCTAATTTATTGTACACCAAAATTCATATGTGAAAATCAAAATATATTTACGTAAAAATCATGCCAAAAAATAGAATACAAATACGCCTCGACGGATAACGGAACGTGAAATGACAACTTTGACATCTAACATGTCAAATTGCGTGTTATTTTCTAAATTTGTATAGAAACTTTGAAAAATTATATCTCATAAACCGTAAGTTTCCTGCAACTGAAATTTCGTAAATAAGCTTTCTGTGTATGAGTACTATCCACACAAAAAATATGAACATCCAAAGCGACGGTCCATAAAGGAAAGTTTAACCTTAATGTCAGTCACAGCATGCCACGACGAGTCCGTAACCACGACGTGATCAAGCCAGCGACGACATCCATGCGCATCACTCACAAAAAAGTAGGTATCAGAGTTAGTAGTCAGTTTCTCAACATCTGCACAACGCCATTGTTGTTCACTGTAGAAGTCCAACAGTTCGCGATAAAATAACTCTCCCGGATGGGCATTGTAATCACCCAACATAAAAACGCTGTCAATGTCACTACTTTCTATTATAGCACTAATTTCACTCAAGCAATGTGTAAATTCCGCTAAGTTCTCTATAGAATCGGTCGGCATATATACTGAGAAAACTATGAATGAACGCTCGCTGGTCGTTACCTTAATCGCGGCGAGGCGCACACTATCACAATGTATAACCGACACGGATTGAAATGCATTCTTACGCCATAGCAACGCGACGCCACCATAAGGTCTTCCACGCAGTAGGCCCGCTGAAGTGTCTACGGCCGATGTCCCAGTATAACTAAAATTCGGATGTATGGTTCCCAGGTATGGAATATCGCAAGGAAGAAGCCATACCTCCTGTAACGCTATAATGTCGGCTTTCAGGCATAGCGTTCGTATACAGTCTGCTGATCGCTTAACGGACTTACAGTTGTAACTAAACATATGACAAAATGTATGATTATTATTTGTTCCGTCCATTCCGTCCATTTATAATTCTTCCCGTTATTTCCTGAGCCTTGCCACCATTCACATGTTTAAACTCGATAAAACGTCGAAATGAAATTCCTTCCGGCCACATATTGTCATCAAGGAATACAGACATCTTATGATTGGGAACGAGGATTTTATAAGCGATATACTGCTTCTCAAACTTGACGTCCACCCTTTGCGCTGTGACCTTGACCAGTGTTCTGGTTTCAATATACTCCTCAAGGTCGCGCGGCAAGACATTCTTATCTACATTATAAATAAATAGCGCACACGAATATCAGCCGCCTTCAATTTACACGTAGAATCAGTTTTCGCTGTTCCCTGTTTACCTATAATTATATTTCTTAACCTGTTATCTTAACTTTGAATCCAAGATTTTCTTCTCGTTACATCTTTCCATTCACCTTTTCGGCGTAAAACACTAGCATAGCTATATTCATTTGTTTTGGTATCGTCAACACTCGGATTTTCGTTCATGTTGAATAGGTGTATATATTAAGCACGGCCTTTTTGCTGGTGCACCATCAGGTGTGGAGGCACCTGTGATGGCGGCGCAGGCGGAGGCGTAGGTGGAGGCCGAAGCGGAGGTGGAGGCGGACGCGAAGACAGAGGAGGAGGCGGCGGCAGCGGTGGCATCGCATGCCGTAATGTACGACTGCACAAGTGCAAGTGTTGCATCCATATCGGCCTCCGCCTCCGCATTTGCCACCTCGTCAGCCAGTCTGGCGGCCGCCTGCGCCTCAGCGCCGCCATCACCGCCATCATCAGCACACGCGGCAGTCTGTGGTGCGCTTTAGCACGTTCTGCCGCAAATCCAGTCCTCTCTGAATGCCCGCCAACGTGAACTTGGTCGGGTCGAGTTTGCGAAGGTCTTTTGGGACCTTAACAAACTCGTCCGCCCTGTAGCTGTTGTCGTTTAGGAAATACGAAAGGAAAACGTCGACCTTATGCACAATGTACCTTGTTATGACGCGCTTGAAGTCGTCGACGTCTACGTAGTCGCTCAAACCGGGCACGCACGCTAATGCGAACTTGACAATTCGCTTGCTTGGCGACGTAATGGCGGCGACCACCTCGGAGACTGTCACCTGCCTCTTTATGGTGCTCTCCTTGCGCGCTGACATGGAGTAATAGCATGTGGGAACAAAATTAGAATTACCATTATACGAGACGACGTGACCGTTCAGCTTGTACTCGCGGTCGGCGGCCAGTATCCGGAACAGGGTGTCCACGAGGTCCGGCTCCGACGCGGCAGCAGCCGGTCGCGATGATGACAAAGACAATAGGTTGAAAGGTCTTATAAAGGTCAACAACAGGTCAAGGGGTTACAAAGGTAGCTCGTCGATCTGGTGCACGGAGAGTCTCCATCTCGTTGGATAGGAACAATGAGGCTCGTCCAACCTTCTTAGGATCTAGGGCGCCACCCACCATTTTAGGTGCGTGCTTTTGCAGTCTACTCAGAAAAGGCGCTATCAGTAAAATATCTGTGCGCAAATTGACTTCATAGTCATAGTTTTCCGGTATGATATCATCCGGGTTCATCAGTATGTGATTGTTCCAAATCGCACCTGGAATAGGGCAGTTAGCTTCAAACCGCTGACGTTGAACTAACGGCGTGTCGGCAGCAGCAAGTGCCTCGACAGTCTCTCGTAAAGAGGACAACATTAAATTTTCAGGCCGGGGGATCAATCCATCGGCATTTTCAGTTTTGGCAACGACAGGAAGATAGACTTTCTCGTCATGTGTGATAATCCCGACTGCGTCGATGATTTTCTTTATGGTTATTGGTACCATGGTACAGGTTTTCAAGATCTTCAAGACTGAGGGGGTCAAACCGGTGTGTTGATACACAGCTTCGGTGAATCTAGGAATCATTGTATAGTGAGATTTTAGAGATAGAATTTTCGATTGAATTGTTATTCTGTCCCGGTAAGCCAAGAGACAACAGTGACAGTGTTTCTTAGAAAAAAACACTATACATTGGACTCCTATCATGCTAAGGAGATGCGCCACCATGGAATGGGTTTACCAATATAACAAAAACACGAGCTTATTGGATTTAAATCCCATAAAATGATAGTTTTAAAGAGTGACCCAGGAGACGTAACCATAGCAACGAGCAACAAAGAATAGTTGATTGACCCATCTCTATGTTTTGCCATAAGGCATACAAATGTTTTAAGTAGAGATGGAGCATGCATAAACAGTTACAATTCTTCATCTGTCAAGTATTCCCTTAGTGAACTAGAAGTGCAAACAAGCTTTTTTTGAACTCTACCAATCCTTCTAACTTAGTTATATTTCTTATGATGATGATGATGATCTGTTGGAGGGGGAGACCTGCTGGGCGTAAACGAACTCGATCATACCTTCGAATGTCTTGTTAAGCGGCAGCTTCCTAAACGTCTCACCGGAGAGCTCGATGTTCTCGACGATTTCGTTACGCACCACAGTGCGCACTAATGGCGGTGACAACTCACTCAACCGCGGCGGCGATAGGAGTTGTCACACAACCGCTACGTGATAGCGGTCGGGGTTGTCCTCTATCCATTTGTAGAGGAGGTTCTCGTAGAGGTACACCCTGTTGGCGTTCTCGATCGTGAACGGCCTAGCGGATGATCGAAAGATAGACTTCTCGAGGTAACTTACCAGCTTCCCGCCGGTCTTCTTCACGTACTCGTCCCAGTTGGACACGTTGACGATGCAGCCGTTGGAGATCAGCATCGCCAACACATGACCGATGCTACCGTCCGACTTGCACATGACGTCAAAAATTTCCCCCCCTATATCCTGCATGCTTTTAAAATTGTGCATCACCTCTATCCTCATGTCAGTGGCATCGATCTGCGCATCGACGAACTGCTTCAGTTGGCGGACCCAATTCTGCGTTTGGACCGGCAACTGTTAGTCGATGCCCCTGAAACCGTTACAAATAACGTAAGCGAATCCCGAGCGCGGGTCGTTGTGGTCCGCGATGAGGTGGCTCGTGGTCTCGTACGCCTGCATGTACTCGACGTTCGGGAACGGTGGAGGCTTCTTCACCCCGCTATAGGTGCCGAGTGCTGTAGTAAAAAAAATCCTATAGAACCTAACCCCACCACCAATTGTCGTGCTGCCGATAAGGTTGCCACAGCCCTTGCGCGTCTTCGACCGCGCCGGTAAGTCCTTGACGGCCGGCACGACGACCTGCTCGTGAAATATCTTATCATATTGGGTTACCTAGTTGTAGTAGTGTAAGAGTGTGTACCTGAGTGAGGAGAGTGATGGCTGGATGGATCGTAGTATAGTATCAGAGGAAGCGTGATATACGCTCTCTCTCTTCCAATGTATCCTCCACATCGTCCATTAAAATTGTGAAAAGCCGGGTAAACAGCGGAGAGCCTTGTTTGACACCTTTACGTTTCTGAACTCTTATCTGGCTACACCAGGATATAAACGTTCTCTCCTTCATGCATGCTTCTTCAATCCTGTTATTGAGAGGGGGATTAGTGCGTGATAATATTATGTTTATGTCCCTAAGTTCAAGTCGCTCCAGGGCAACGATGAAAAGTCTAGTTCCTTCCCTCCAATTCGTGTCTATTAATACCCGGTGCAGGGTGTAAATATGATCACCAGTTGATCGGTTTCCTCATGTCGGTGGCATCGATCTGCGCGTCGACGAACTGCTTCAGTTGGCGGACCCAATTCTGCGTTTAGAGTTTTAGACCGGCAACTGTTTGTCGATGCCCCTGAAACCGTTGCAAATAACGTAAGCGAATACTGACCGAGGGTCGTTGTGGTCCGCGATGAGGTGGCTCGTAGTCTCGTACGCCTGGCTGTACTCGACGATCGGAAACGGTGGAGGCTTCTTCACCCTGCTAAAGGTGCCGTGTGCTGTTGTAAAAAAAATCCTATAGAACCTAACCCCACCAACCAAGCCTGTTAAGCACCACCTGGGGGGGAGCTTTAAGACCGTGCTCACAGGAATATAACCATAAACCTAATACTTCACGATGTTCGCGCGTGAATGTGCAGATGCGGCGCTCAAATGTAATTTGAACTCGGTCCAGTCTGTGGGAGAAATTGAAAATTTACCACCAATTGTCGTGCTGCCGATAAGGTTGCCACAGCCCTTGCGCGTCTTCGACCGCGCCGGTAGGTACTTGACGGCCGGCACGACGACCTGCTCGTGAAATATCTTATGATATTTAATCCTGCCTGTGGAAGAAAAGTCATCCTGGCATTACTGGCCCTCGTCGTCCAATCGATTATGTTTATGTCCCTAAGCGCGTTCAAGTCACTCCAGGGCTACGATGAAAAGTCTAGTTCCTTCCCTCCAATTCGTATCTATTAATATCCGACGCAGGGTGTAAATAAATATGATCACCAGTTGATCGGCTTGCTAAAAAGGGCGCTGGAGCATTACCAAGAGATTTCATTGCCGCGTCTAGTTTTTATAACTAGAAGTTTGCGTATTTATCCATATTACAAATTGATATTTTTCTGAAGTCCCCCGTAGTCTTGGGGGCAGTTTTCTTTGGGATTGGCAATTTGGCACCTGTTTTGTATGTGCCAATTCTGCTGGCACTTTATTGTTGTTCCAGGTTTCGTTCAGAATAGTAATAGTAATAGTAATAAATAGTATTAAATCTTTATTGTTCAAAAACATAAGTTTGTTACAATATTTGTTATTTGTGCTGTAAACGCTAGCGGGGCCCCTTTGTAATGATCCATAACGGATACCGTTCCGTTTCTCATGCCGCTTATTACGCGGGCTGTATCTTCTATTCTGGAGCTATCTGATTCCGGTACACTGTCAGGCGGCAGGTGTATATTGGATCTATAGGTAGGTATACCTGGGCCTTCGCAATTTTCTACTTCGGATATCCAATTGGCCATTGGGATTAAGTATTTCGCTGCGTTTGTGAGTGTTTGACCTGTATACGCATTGCTCTGTGGGATCTATTCAAACCCTGAAAGAGTCGTGAACATTCTAATTCATCGTCTTCTTCTTCTACGATTCGAACGTGCTTTTTTGCTATATAAGGTTCATTTCATTTATTTATTACTTATAATATTTAGAATTTTACACCTGATGGGTGATTTAAATATTCGTTTATATTGTAAAACGCATTTTCTTTTAAAAATGTTTTTAAACTTTTAATGAATTTATTATAATTTTGCTCAACTTTAATATAATTCGTTAATATATTATAAATTCGCATCGACATCGAATATGGCCCATTACGCCATTACTGTGGAGTTTTAATTTTGACAATGTTTGGACCACGTCATTTTTATAGCGCGATTCGTACCGACGAGGCCCGTCTCAAAGTTTGGTATATGCTTCCGGCTGCTTTTTCACAAATTTACACGATTCTAATACGTACCTAAATACAAGGTAAGGTTAAGTTTTTAACTTTTGAAAGTGGGGCTTGCAACTCTTGGTTTGCTTGATGTTGCTTATTATCCGAATGCATTTCTTTTATAGGATGAATAATTCCTGTACATTGGTACTGTTTAAGCAATGCCTAGTGTGGGGTAAAGTGTTTTTGGAACTTATTAATGAATGAATGAATGAATGAATAAGTTTATTTCAGAACCAGGTTCCATATTGTTAGTAACAAATGTCTTAATAATAATGTTAAATATTACACAAAATACGTTTTCATCACATAGGTAGATTTTAAATGTCAAGTCAGCAAAATTCATTAATAGTTAAAAACATGTCAAAGAAAGAAATAAAATAAAATTAAATTTGAATAAAAATTAAAATGGAAATAAGTCAATCGGAAATGTCAGAGATAAATAAAAATCTAACTAATTACACGCATACTTGAAATTCAAAATTAAAAAAAAAAAAAAAATGTCAAATTGTGAATGAGAAATTGAAAATTTACCATCAATTGTCGTGCTGCCGATAAGGTTGCCACAGCCCTTGCGCGTCTTCGACCGCGCCGGTAGGTACTTGACGGCCGGCACGACAACCTGCTCGTGAAATATCTTATGATATTTAATCCTGCCTGTGGAAGAAAAGTCATCCTGGCATTCCTGGCCCTCGTCGTCCAATCGATTATGTTTATGTCCCTAAGCGCGTTCAAGTCACTCCAGGGCTACGATGAAAAGTCTAGTTCCTTCCCTCCAATTCGTATCTATTAATATCCGACGCAGGGTGTAAATAAATATGATCACCAGTTGATCGGCTTGCTAAAAAGGGCGCTGGAGCATTACCAGGAGATTTCATTGCCGCGTCTAGTTTTTATAACTAGAAGTTTGCGTATTTATCCATATTACAAATTGATATTTTTCTGAAGTCCCCCGTAGTCTTGGGGGCAGTTTTCTTTGGGATTGGCAATTTGGCACCTGGTTTGTATGTGCCAATTCTGCTGGCACTTTATTGTTGTTCCAGGTTTCGTTCAGAATATTTGTTATTTGTGCTGTAAACGCTGGCGGGGCCCCTTTGTAACTTGATCCATACCGGATACCGTTCCGTTTCTCATGCCGCTTATTACGCGGGATGTATCTAGGGAATGCAAACCGGTTAACCGGTTAACCGGTTAACCGGTAAATTGACTCAATATGAGGCCGGTAAATTACCGGTAAATTAAAATCAAAACCGGTAATTTACCGGAACACAAATTATAAGTAAAATACAACATTTCAACGATTGTTTATGCTTCATCGTCATGTTTATACCTCAATAACCCTCCTTTTATCATGTAAAAATGTAAATTGAATAAACTTGTTGGTGTTATTTAGCTTAGCTCATGTAGGATCAAATTAATGCAATCGTTTGTAGAAGCTTCTTAAAATATAAACACGTTCCCGGTGCCGTTCTATAAAATATGAATAATGATCAGTTTGAATAAGTACAATAGAGACGCCTTATTTAACATACTTTAGAGGTATACTTATCAAAACAATCCAAAGAAATACCTCTCTTCGTCTTACTGGGAGGGTGAAAAAGGCAAGGAACAGAGGTGTGGTGGTGCTTTTCTTCAAAAAGGGTGACAACACCCTGCTGAAGAACTACCAACCCATCTGACATCTGAGCCATGTCTAAAAACCGTTTTCGAGAGTCATTACAAATCGTCTCGTACGCAAGCTAGATGACTTCAAGCCTCCCGGACAAGCCGGTTCCCGGAGAGGCTTTAGCACCTTAGACCACATCCATACGCTTCGTCAGGTTATGCAGAAGACTGAAGACTGAGGAGTATAACCTGCCCCTCTGTTTAGCGTTCACGAACCACGAGAAAGCCTTTGATTTGATCGAAACCTGGGCTGTACTAGTCGCTCCAGTGGCGCCAACCCGCCCGCCGGCGCGGTTGTCTACCGCTATATCGAAGTATCGAAGTGTTTGTACGAAAACGCACTTTGTCAGTCTGACTCCATAATTTGAACGCAAAACCTATTCTGCCGCAGCGGGGAGTCAGTCAAGGAGATGTTATGTTATTTCCCCAACCTGTTCACCGCTGCACTGGAGGATTTTTTCAAGACTCTGGACTGGAGAAGGCAGACATCAACGACGAGTACATCACTCACCTTCGGATTTCTGAAGATTTAGTAGTCTTGGCTGAGACCATGGAGGACTTTAGTACGATGCTCGATGACCTCAGTAAAATCTCCGAGCGAGTCGGTCTAAAGATGAACATGGATAAGACGAAGATCATGTCAAATGCCGATGTAGTGCCAACTCCCATTACAATCGGACGCTTTACGCTCAGAGTTGTAAACGACGAGACTGTCCAGTTCGAGTTCTGTCGGCTCGGTTTGACCAGTGTGTGTTGCCAGTGATGACATAATATATGGCATCTGAAATGTAGTCGCTCACCATGGGCTTCAATAGAAGGCTAGAAGTCATCCAAAGAGCAATGAAGATGGCTATGCTGCGAGTTTATCTGCGTGATCGCATTAGAAATGTGGCTATCCGCAGCAGAACTTAGGTAACAGATAAAGCCTTATGAATCGCTAAACCAATACCACAATTTGGAACCCCCATGAGCTACACTCCTACAAAAAGTTATAAAACCGTTTTCGCGAACGCTCGTAGGTAAAATGAACTGTTACTATTACTAACCTTTTCTTTATCCAACTCTTTTTGACCTAGGAATTGTTGGTTATATACACATCTCTTGAAGCCCGTAGAAACATCTGTTTAGTGAATTATTATTTTAGAATACTAAGTGGGCTTGTAGTTAGTTTCTGTAGAACTGAGGACAATTCCAACCTACCTGCTAATCCCCAAGGAACGTTTTCAGTGTTTTTTGCCCTCATACTACTGAGCAAGTTTTAAATATGAAAGAATCTGATAATTACGGCATTTACGGCACATGAAAACTCTTTATATTATATCATAGCTTATTTTTACGATAAATAAACGTCAAATAACGATACTTATTAGCTAAATTGAATTTACCGGTAATTTACCGGTTAACCGGTTTTGCCTCACTCAAGTCGGTAATTTACCGGTAATGAAATTTGCCCGGTAATTGCATTCCCTAGATGTATCTTCTATTCTGGAGCTATCTGATTCCGGTACACTGTCAGGCGGCATGTGTATATTGGATCTATAGGTAGGTATACCTGGGCCTTCGCAATTTTCTACTTCGGATATCCAATTGGCCATTGGGATTAAGTATTTCGCTGCGTTTGTGAGTGTTTGACCTGTATACGCATTGCTCTGTGGGATCTATTCAAACCCTGAAAGAGCCGTGAACATTCTAATTCATCGTCTTCTTCTTCTACGATTCGAACGTGCTTTCTGGTAAAAAGTTAATTTATGGACCGTCAATTTCCTCCATACCATCCCCACCTCCAGGAACCCCATGGTTATGGAGATATCCATGGTTAAAGTTTTGAGGTTAAAATACCGCTATTTCGTTATTAGACTGATATATGGTCGATTTTGAGGGTCGGGGGGAGGGCTACCCCCTCTATACCATCCCCACCTCCAGGAACCCCATGGTAAAGAGGTAAATTAAGTAAATTGGGCAAAGGAGGAGGAGCTTAGCATGGGGGGCGTGGTGGGGGAGGAGCTTAGAATGGGGTAGGGGCCGGGCAAGGGGGAGGGGGGGGGGGGGGCTTCGCCCGAAGGCTCGCTTCGTCGCCCCTGAGGTCGCTCGCTGACGAGACCAATAGCGTAGCGCAATGGGGGGAGGTGGCGACGTCCATAAGCGAAGCTAGTAAGTAAGTAAAAGTAAATAGTAGTAGTAGCTAAGTCTCGTCGCTCGCTGACCTCGGGGCTCCTCCGCTAGCCTTCGACCTCCGCGGTGAAGCTTTTGGGCTTCCGGGTGCGGCTTTTGGACTTCAGTGGTGCGGCTTTTGGACTTCCATAGATCTCGCGCTTCGGGAAGACCAGCCCTTTCGCCCTCGCCTAACTATGAGCGGTCACTTTCCGCTCTTATATAAAAAAAATAACCTCGAAGACTAAAGCGGGAGCCTTTGGCTCCCGCTTTAGTCTTCTAACCTTTCCCCAATCCAAGTCGGTTTTGCCAGCGGGGAATGCCCTGATTCTATTCTGGTTATTTTGCCTAGTGGTTTTGGGTATTTCTCAGATATTAATATAATGATTGACCATTATTCTTCTCCTCCAACCATATTCGCATAGCCAATCACTAAAATTATGTTTATGTTGCATTTGTCTAAATTGTTTCTTCAGGCCTCTCCACTGGCTCTCTATCCTTTGAGTGTGTGTCCCGTCAGGTGCCACAAATTTGTTGGTTGGGTCGCTGTGGTTAACTCTCTTATGAGTATCTCCATGCTCAGGAAGGCTCAAATAGGCTCTGCAATAATCAGTGTGAAATATAGAGCCTTCCCGAACATGTTTTTTGATTAGTGGCACCAAAATGTCTGCAGATCGCTCATTATCAGGACACACCTCTAGCCTCAAATCGTCACTCCCATCTGCAATCATTCCGATCACCCAATGACCCTCTATTTGTCGCCCACGGTTGTATTTTCTCCTCCCAAACTTTGATTCATCAATTTGAACTATTATACCAGGGCCCCCTATCTTCCCTTGGGCCTTTTTGCTTTCAAGCTCGTAAAGAGCAATGGTCTCCCGGCAATAACTGTACCAGTCACCCACTGTCCTGGTTGAAAGGACAGCAGCATCATCCGCCAACTCCTTCCTAGTTTGGTGATACGTCAGTCCCTCACTGAATGCGTACATGATTTGGAAGATTAAAGTGAGGGACAATCTTGCTTTCTTTCTTGGCACGAGAGACACCCTTCGTCCGGCAGTTGCTCTTCCGGCATCTAAATTTGCCAAGTTGGCCTGCCTCCTTGGTCAGCGTCATCAACTTGCGGTGAGTCGTGCACATTTTTTGTGTTAAAATGAGCCCTCTCTCCTCCGCAAACTGTATACACTGCTCCGTGGAGCTGAAAGAAGAAAAAATCTTCCTCCAGTTCCACATGGACCTAAAAAGAAAAAGTGCTAAAATTAGTCATAGCTTCAACCGCGGGGGGGGGTTTATCTGTTTTCAGCTTTCCAAGCTATACATTTGAAAACCTAACTGAGTGAACATTACTTTATAAAAACTAAATGACAACTTACTTTAACTCATCCGAGTAAGCATTGACCCTTCTGCCAGATGACCCACATGGTCGAGGCATCGCAGCAATGGCATCGTGCTCGTCGTCGTCCTCCGAATCACTAGCGATAGCTGGTGGGCTACCACTAGAGCCAGCTCCACTGGGACCAGCCATCCCACTGGGACCAGCAACTGGCTCGTCATAGACCGACGATCACACGCACGGGAGCACAAGGGGCTCATTCGAGTCCAACACTTGCACTCGCGTAGTAGGCACAAGCGGCTCTATTGAGTCCATCACTCGCGCACTACTTGAAGACAGCACAGAAGAAGAGGAGGCCGTAACAAGCGGCTCACCAGAGTCCAAAACTTGCACATCACTCAACTCTTCTTCTTCGGACACAGAAACATAGGGCTTCTGAGACGCCATGGTAGTCAGAACGTTGGAAGGCTTACAGGAGTACGTAAAACGATCTCAACTGCAAGGGCAACAAACGATGACTGACGCTGACAAATAAACAGACGCTACAAAACAAAATGGCGTCCGGCGTTCCGTTCCAAACAATGAAAACACAAATTCCTTATTTTTGTGTAAATAAGTCAATGTAAATTGATCGTACAGCAACAATTATTGAGCATTAAACGTAATTATGCTAATTTATTGTACACCAAAATTCATATGTGAAAATCAAAATATATTTACGTAAAAATCATGCCAAAAAATAGAATACAAATACGCCTCGACGGATAACGGAACGTGAAATGACAACTTTGACATCTAACATGTCAAATTGCGTGTTATTTTCTAAATTTGTATAGAAACTTTGAAAAATTATATCTCATAAACCGTAAGTTTCCTGCAACTGAAATTTCGTAAATAAGCTTTCTGTGTATGAGTACTATCCACACAAAAAATATGAACATCCAAAGCGACGGTCCATAAAGGAAAGTTTAACCTTAATGTCAGTCACAGCATGCCACGACGAGTCCGTAACCACGACGTGATCAAGCCAGCGACGACATCCATGCGCATCACTCACAAAAAAGTAGGTATCAGAGTTAGTAGTCAGTTTCTCAACATCTGCACAACGCCATTGTTGTTCACTGTAGAAGTCCAACAGTTCGCGATAAAATAACTCTCCCGGATGGGCATTGTAATCACCCAACATAAAAACGCTGTCAATGTCACTACTTTCTATTATAGCACTAATTTCACTCAAGCAATGTGTAAATTCCGCTAAGTTCTCTATAGAATCGGTCGGCATATATACTGAGAAAACTATGAATGAACGCTCGCTGGTCGTTACCTTAATCGCGGCGAGGCGCACACTATCACAATGTATAACCGACACGGATTGAAATGCATTCTTACGCCATAGCAACGCGACGCCACCATAAGGTCTTCCACGCAGTAGGCCCGCTGAAGTGTCTACGGCCGATGTCCCAGTATAACTAAAATTCGGATGTATGGTTCCCAGGTATGGAATATCGCAAGGAAGAAGCCATACCTCCTGTAACGCTATAATGTCGGCTTTCAGGCATAGCGTTCGTATACAGTCTGCTGATCGCTTAACGGACTTACAGTTGTAACTAAACATATGACAAAATGTATGATTATTATTTGTTCCGTCCATTCCGTCCATTTATAATTCTTCCCGTTATTTCCTGAGCCTTGCCACCATTCACATGTTTAAACTCGATAAAACGTCGAAATGAAATTCCTTCCGGCCACATATTGTCATCAAGGAATACAGACATCTTATGATTGGGAACGAGGATTTTATAAGCGATATACTGCTTCTCAAACTTGACGTCCACCCTTTGCGCTGTGACCTTGACCAGTGTTCTGGTTTCAATATACTCCTCAAGGTCGCGCGGCAAGACATTCTTATCTACATTATAAATAAATAGCGCACACGAATATCAGCCGCCTTCAATTTACACGTAGAATCAGTTTTCGCTGTTCCCTGTTTACCTATAATTCTATTTCTTAACCTGTTATCTTAACTTTGAATCCAAGATTTTCTTCTCGTTACATCTTTCCATTCACCTTTTCGGCGTAAGACACTAGCATAGGTATATTCATTTGTTTTGGTATCGTCAACACTCGGATTTTCGTTCATGTTGAATAGGTGTATATATTAAGCACGGCCTTTTTGCTGGTGCACCATCAGGTGTGGAGGCACCTGTGATGGCGGCGCAGGCGGAGGCGTAGGTGGAGGCCGAAGTGGAGGTGGAGGCGGACGCGAAGACAGAGGAGGAGGAGGCGGCGGCAGCGGTGGCATCGCATGCCGTAATGTACGACTGCACAAGTGCAAGTGTTGCATCCATATCGGCCTCCGCCTCCGCATTTGCCACCTCGTCAGCCAGTCTGGCGGCCGCCTGCGCCTCAGCGCCGTTATCACCGCCATCATCAGCACACGCGGCAATCTGTGTGGCCCTAGTGGTGCGCTTTAGCACGTTCTCCCGCAAATCCAGTCCTCTCTGAATGCCCGCCGACGTGAACTTGGTCGGGTCGAGTTTGCAAAGGTCTTTTGGGACCTTAACAAACTCGTCCGCCCTATAGCTGTTGTCGTTAAGGAAATACGAAGGGAAAACGTCGACCTTATGCACAATGTACCTTGTTATGACGCGCTTGAAGTCGTCGACGTCTACGTAGAATTAACTTTTTCTTGTTGTTATTCTGTCCCGGTAAGCCAAGAGACAACAGTGACAGTGTTTCTTAGAAAAAACACTATACATTGGACTCCTATCATGCTAAGGAGATGCGCCACCATGGAATGGGTTTACCAATATAACAAAAACACGCGCTTATTGGATTTAAATCCCATAAAATGATAGTTTTAAAGAGTGACCCAGGAGACGTAACCATAGCAACGAGCAACAAAGAATAGTTGATTGACCCATCTTTATGTTTTGCCATAAGGCATACAAATGTTTTAAGTAGAGATGGAGCATGCATAAACAGTTACAATTCTTCATCTGTCAAGTATTCCCTTAGTGAATAGTAGGCTTTTTTAACTAGAAGTGCAAACAAGCTTTTTTTGAACTCTACCAATCCTTCTAACTTAGTTATATTTCTTATGATGATGATGATGATCTGTTGGAGGGGGAGACCTGCTGGGCGTAAACGAACTCGATCATACCTTCGAATGTCTTGTTAAGCGGCAGCTTCCTAAACGTCTCACCGGAGAGCTCGATGTTCTCGACGATCTCGTTACGCACCACAGTGCGCACTAATGGCGGTGACAACTCACTCAACCGCGGCGGCGATAGGAGTTGTCACACAACCGCTACTTGATAGCGGTCGGGGTTGTCCTCTATCCATTTGTAGAGGAGGTTCTCGTAGAGGTACACCCTGTTGGCGTCCTCGATCGTGAACGGCCTAACGGATGATCGAAAGATAGACTTCTCGAGGTAACTTACCAGTTTCCTGCCGGTCTTCTTCACGTACTCGTCCCAGTTGGACACGTTGACGATGCAGCCGTTGGAGATCAGCATCGCCAACACATGACCGATGCTACCGTCCGACTTGCACATGACGTCAAAAATTTCCCCCCCTATATCCCGCTTGCTTTTAAAATTGTGCATCACCTCTATCCTCATGTCAGTGGCATCGATCTGCGCATCGACTAACTGCTACAGTTGGCGGACCCAATTCTGCGTTTGGACCGGCAACAGTTGGTCGATGCCCCTGAAACTGTTACAAATAACGTAAGCGAATCCTGAGCGCGGGTCGTTGTGGTCCGCGATGAGTTGGCTCGTGGTCTCGTACGCCTGCATGTACTCGACGTTCGGGAACGGAGGAGGCTTCTTCACCCCGCTAAAGGTGCCGAGTGCTGTTGTAAAAAAAATCCTATAGAACCTAACCCCACCACCAATTGTCGTCCTGCCGATAAGGTTGCCACAGCCCTTGCGCGTCTTCGACCGCGCCGGTATGTCCTAACGGCCGGCACGACGACCTGCTCGTGAAATATCTTATCATATTGGGTTACCTAGGTGTGGTAGTGTAAGAGTGTGTACCTGAGTGAGGAGAGTGATGGCTGGATGGATGGGCTATCCACGTAGTATAGTATCAGAGGAAGCGTGATATACGTCCTCTCTCCTTCAATGTATCCTCCACATCGTCCATTAAAATTGTGAAAAGCCGGGTAAACAGCGGAGAGCCTTGTTTGACACCTTTACGTTTCTGAACCGTTTCTGAACTCTTATCTGGCTACACCAGGATATGAACGTTCTCTCCTTCATGCATGCTTCTTCAATCCTGTTATTGAGAGGGGGATTAGTGCGAATAGTGCGTGATAATATTATGTTTATGTCCCTAAGTTCAAGTCGCTCCAGGGCTACGATGAAAAGTCTAGTTCCTTCCCTCCAATTCGTGTCTATTAATACCCGGTGCAGGGTGTAAATATGATCACCAGTTGATCGGTTTCCTCATGTCGGTGGCATCGATCTGCGCGTCGACGAACTGCTTCAGTTGGCGGACCCAATTCTGCGTTTAGACCGGCAACTGTTTGTCAATGCCCCTGAAACCGTTGCAAATAACGTAAGCGAATACTGACCGAGGATCGTTGTGGTCCGCGATGAGATGGCTCGTGGTCTCGTACGCCTGGCTGTACTCGACGTTCGGAAACGGTGGAGGCTTCTTCACCCCGCTAAAGGTGCCGTGTGCTGTTGTAAAAAAAATCCTATAGAACCTAACCCCACCAACCAAGCCTGTTGAGCACCACCTGGGGGGGAGCTTTAAGACCGTGCTCACAGGAATAGAATCATAAACCTAATACTTCACGATGTTCGCGCGTGAATGTGCAGATGCGGCGCTCAAATGTAATTTGAACTCGGTCCAGTCTGTGGGAGAAATTGAAAATTTACCACCAATTGTCGTGCTGCCGATAAGGTTGCCACAGCCCTTGCGCGTCTTCGACCGCGCCGGTAGGTCCTTGACGGCCGGCACGACGACCTGCTCGTGAAATATCTTATGATATTTAATCCTGCCTGTGGAAGAAAAATCATCCTGGCATTCCTGGCCCTCGTCGTCCAATCGATAATGTTTATGTCCCTAAGCGCGTTCAAGTCGCTCCAAGGCTACAATGAAAAGTCTAGTTCCTTCCCTCCAATTCGTATCTATTATTATCCGGCGCAGGGTGTAAATAAATATAATCACCAGTTGATCGGCTTGCTAAAAAGGGCGCTGGTTCTTTACTTAGAGATTCCATTGCCGCGTCTAGTTTTTATAACTAGAAGTTTGCGTATTTATCCATATTACAAATTGATATTTTTCTGAAGTCCCCCGTAGTCTTGGGGGTTGGCACCTGTTTTGTATGTGCCAATTCTGCTGGCACTTTATTGTTGTTCCAGGCTTCGTTCAGAATATTTGTTATTTGTGCTGTAAACGCTGGCTGTAACTTGATTCATACCGGATACCGTTCCGTTTCTCATGCCGCTTATTACGCGGGCTGTATCTTCTATTCTGGGGCAATCTGATTCCGGTACACTTTCAGGCGGCAGCTGTATATTGGATTCATAGGTATACCTGGGCCTTCGCAATTTTCTACTTAGGATATCCAATTAGCCATTGGGATTAAGTATTTTTGCTGCGTTTGTGAGTGTTTGACCTGCAGGTCGATCAGGGGACCGATTTTTGACTTTCGAGCGCTCGAAAATTGAATAAAAGTAAATACGATTCTAGTGTCAAAATTGCAGGCACTTACTTTCTACCGATATAATTAAATACGAGTGGTGAACACCACTCGTTTTTAAATTTCCTGTGTCTATTTCAAAATAGAATTCCATCACTTATGACTGGTTTCGAGTAAAAAATCGAGCGCTCGAAAGTCAAAAATCGGTCCCCAGGTACTTAACGCATTGTACGAACGTCGGGTAGGTCTAATTGTCACTTTTTATATGGAAAATTTACAGTTAAATTGTACTGACGCGCGTTCGGAATGTTACGTGATTACCCTTCTGTATACGCATTGCTCTGTGAGATTTATTCAAACCCTGAAAGAGCCGTGAACATTCTAATTCATCGTCTTCTTTTTCTACTTTTCGAACGTGCTTTCTTGCTATATACTTAAAGGTTCCTACCGTGGATAGGAACTTTAGGGAAGAGCTCCTTCTGCAATCGGGCCTGGGTGATCTTGCTTTTTCTAGATCTTATTACTTATTGTGTTGTGTGGGATGAGATCACCCGCGCCGACTTTTTCAAAATTGCATTGACCTCCTCCCATGTAGTACTAGTCCGCTCACTATTCCGAACGATTGTTTCTACTTGGGACGCAAGATTTTCATAAACTTATTTCTGGAAATTTTAAATCCTCATGCTTACTCATCGGAAATTTATAAAATTTAAATACTTGTAATAATTAATAAAGCAGGGGTTCACCTTTAATGTCTACGTTTTAGATGTGCAAATATATGTTGCTGCATGAATCCAGGCCAGTTTAATGAACGAGGGTCTAATCACAAGAATTTAGTGCCTTTCCTTAGGTTATTGAGGGGCCTAGCACGTCTCGCCGACGTGGGTTCAACTTTTGTAAGTCGGGTAATCCGTGTTTCTCGTCAAAGCGAGACTCGTTCAGATTAGGGTAGCTGTAAGAGTCGAGTTAATTTTAATAACCTATTATATAACTTCAGCAGTGTAAACGAGCTTTAAAACATATCGACTATCTATTTTCACCTTCAAATAATGACACATACATCCTAAATCTGCTGCATTGCAAATTAAGTATGTCCATAAAAATATAGAACTAGCTCGATACCTGTCTGATAAAGGGCTTAACTCTTTCCTGACAAGCCAGCTTTATGTTCTGCGACTACTGTTAGCATCTAAATGTATCATTAACGATAGCTAGAATATTTTATAATCCCGTTATGTTTTATCAATATTGTCAACGATGAATGAACAAGTCAATTTACCCGCATAGGTTCATATCTGACATCAACCCAATTTTGGAGATGTCCCTAGACGCGACGGCGCCTGCCGCTTATCGCATCGATTGCGAGGACGCAGCGTCAAAAATGAGATAAAATCTTCCGCTCTAATTATCGAGATGAGCCTTAATTTGGCTAAGATGCTAATTGTTCTGAGTGCTATTGGTGTAATTACTTACTTTGGTTTGGTAGTGCTTTAGTCGTACCTAATTATGTTTGAAGGACTAACAAATTTCAAATAATCTCGATTATTCAATGGGCCCATTTAATTAATCCAGAGTGGCTGTGTTTTTTTAAATGTAATCTATTATATGGCGTGAAATAAAACAGGATGGACGTTTCGGAATAAATTGATGTAATTCAGGGATGAGTTCCGTTGTAATTGGTAACAACCTCATTAACTTATCTACATTTGTGAATGGTAAACCCTTTAGGGTCTTGTGACCGCTTAAGATATAAGCACAAATATTAATTTAATCAATGTCCGAAACAAGGACCCGACGTTAGGGCAAAAAACACATAGTTTTCAAAATAATGATTATTAAAACTTCTATATTTACCTTTTACAGTACCTAAATACCTTCATTTATACTATTTTTTTTTTACTATGCCGCTGCTAATGGTGCGAAATTCAGGACGATGTATTTTCAATTCCTTTTATTTGGACATGAAAAGCACATGGTCGCTCGGATCTAGAAATATAAAGGATGCTCAGGAAAGCAAACATAAAATCAAGAAACATTAATGCCACTATTATATTCAATCACAGGGATTTATACAGTGTTTTAATTATTATCCAAGCTTAAATCTTTGTACCATTTATTTGTCAACAACAACAATTACACTACTCATTACATACAATTTTAATAATATTTATTTTATTATATAGGTTACATACGACCTATGCCTGAATTAATATAGTTTTATGGAAGACGCTGCGAACGTTATGTTTACATCCGACAAAATGCTAGCAATCATATGACTCTAATGGTTACTGACGTTACTGTATACATACGTAAGCGATTAAATGTTACTGACAATTAATTTAATAACTATGGATTGTATTATCTGAAAATAAATGAATTAATAATAATAATATTGAAATTTAGCATTATGATTTTAATTTTTTTTAACATTGCTAACAATCTGATGTCTTTATATTCTTCAGCGCTGACGTCGGTTGAACGTAGCTATATTAATGAAAATGTATGATGGCATATATACAGTGCAGCGTTGACGGACTGCTACGCGCGTACAGCTACGTCGCGCGTACGGCGGCCATCGGTCGAGCTCGTCGGTCGGCTGACGCGCGCGGTGTTTATATACAAACACAAACGTTCAGTGCGGCGCTGTCCGAACGACCAACCGTTACGCGCGTACGTACGATCATAAACAAAAATGAATATCGATACCGAACGTTTAATAACCTGAAGTACACCTTCGTCCACCATTTTGGACAGTTTTATGAGTAGCTCGTCAAAACGTTTGCTAGACATCCTGAAGTAGTAAAAAAAAGCCTCGTCTTCTCGTTATTTCCAAAACAGCATACAAGCTCTCCTTCAATTAGTCGATCTACTATTACTGGGTGAACATGATATCTTCTCTTTTGTTGTCTTTTTTGCCGTTTTCGTTTGCGTAAATAATATGCACATATTATTGAATTTAAAAATGGATTCATTTGTCTCTTTAACTGTACACGTCTGAAGCACTTTGCCGTCAGTGAAGCACTAAACGCTTAACCGACGATCAGCGCGTACGGTCGGTCGAGCACTGTTTCCAGCCTTAGGAGTGTATAAATAAAATTATGTCAGGCAGGAAGTTGGATATGCTGATAAAAATTTATATGCTTAGAGCCGTCAAAGTACTTATTTTCTACGCATCTTGGTCTTAAATCAAACATAAACGATAATTAATATTTATAACAAAACTGTCCCTCTTGTAATTGAAACTTTGGAACTGATGATGTCGATAAGCTTTTTACTTTGAAATACATCATATAAATGTTGTAATAGTGTTGAAAGAATCATAAAAACTCAAATTACTATTCCAAATTGGCTAGCAGTCAATATGTCACTCCTCACTACGTTGTACAAATCACTGTCGTGTTGGTCCTTAGTTCGCTCTGCTATTTCCGAAATTCGTTCTGTACACAGCTGAAATTCTTTTAGTTTTTCATCTCCTTGCCTTCTAATTTCTTGTAGAGTAACATCTATGGGAACTGATGCTGTCGATGAGCTTTTTAATTTGAAATACATCATGTAAATGTTGTAATAGTGTTGAAAGAATCACAAAAACTCAAATTACTATTCCAAATTGGCTAGCAGTCAATATGTCACTCCTCACTACGTTGTACAAATCACTGTCGTGTTGGTCCTTAGTTCGCTCTGCTATTTCCGAAATTAATTCTGCAGACAGCTGAAATTCTTTTAGTTTTTCATCTCCTTGTCTAATTTCTTGAAGAGTAACATCTACTGGATCACAAGCTTTGGGCCCATAACGCATGTCCGGCTGGGCTGAAGGTTTAGCCGTGAATAAGCGCGTCCGTGTATACGATTTTTGTCGCTTCCTGGTCTTTTCCTTTTGCTGAAGGTACTTTTTGAAATGTTGGCCAATGGTTTTTTGCGAAGCCTTCGTCCATGCGCTTTCGTGCCATTTATGGCCCGTAGTCTGTAATAGTCCTGAATAAGTAAAATAAGTGTATATCCAATCTTGTCAAGATATTTAAATTATACCGGTTAATATTTTTTCCGTTTATTCTTTTATTAGCAACAACGACTCTTCTTTGATATGAACCACCTGTTACAAGACATAATCTCTTCCCGCAGTTAAAGTTTATTACGCACATGAATTTTTTTGCTACATTGGTTGTTTATTTTGACAGCCTGTGATATTTTGCTATTACTTTGGCATTAGCAGCACAAATGAGCGCCCAGATTGCAGGCGAGTTTGTCTTAATAGCACCCGCAAGATCACTGTCTTCTTCGAGTGCCTGTTCCGTTTCTGGTTGCTTCTATTTGCAGTAATAAGCTTTGTAGTTTGTGTGATGTCCGAAAACATGATATGGCACATTGCTCTAATCATTTCTCATCATATTGGTATCTTTGTTGGTATGTATGATGATCTTGCGGGTAACTATGGTCAGCTTAGACAGTCTTGGTTTCAGCATATTTCGGCCTTGAAGAGGCAGCGTCGTATTAACCAAAATCTAAAGAAAGGATGGCTTTATACAATAAATACCCTAAAAGGCTTAGAAAATATATTCCTAACTATTAAGATTTAAGAGACGTGGTTTATATAATATTACCTTGTACGATTTTATTTATTTTCGTCCCGTACAGAACATTAGTCGTCAGCAAAGAAAGATATTGAAGACCGTGCATTTCTTCACATTGTTAAAAACCCTCTATCACAATATCTAATACCATATCTATCGAATATGAAATTAATTAAAATAAGTATAGTATTCAATTATCTATAAACGAATAACAAGTAGGTAACGGTTGGGTCAGTTAATGTATCATCAAGTGACATTTATTGTACTACTACAATGTAAGATACACATACATGATTTTTAAGACATTTTAATTATTCATTATTCTAAGTAGAAATTGAAAGAAAATTAATACGATAAACTCACCGGTTGAAGGTCCACTGAAATTTCTAAAGCATACATGTTCCATGTTCCTTTGGGTCCAATTATTTTTCGTAGTTTTGACAGTGGTAGCAATAACTAGTTATTTCTGATACCTAGAAACAAGCATTTTTTTGTTTCCTTGCCAATGATGCAAGCCTGTAAAGATGTAATTACATTATTTACTAGAAAAAAGAACGTGATAATAGTGATGTGAAAATAGATACTCAAGGTAGTTAAAAAAAACATTGATAATAAAGATCTGATTTCACGGAATTAAGTTTCAGTTGATGTTGTTACGTCATTCTATAATTATCAGAGGTCCATCGTACACAATTCGATTCAGCCCCATAATAATATTCAATAAAAAATATTAGGGTATAATCATAGAAATAAAAGTTATCTTGCCATTCCAGACGACGAATTGTAGTTATGGCCGTATGAGCGCTTGAGCCATCCTCCGTCAACATATTCTGTTGTATATGCAACACCGTTCTCTTTTATCTGCCCTTTCTGGAGGGCAATTCCTTTTTCCTCCTCTCCGGCTTTAAAAATCTCTTCTGTGAGGTGTTCTTGCCATACATTTCCCAACAGTTGATTTTAGTCCCTATTTTTTATATAAAGATGTTAAGTCTTTAAAATCGGACAATTCCATATCAAAAACATCAACATGTCTTCTTCATCCGCAAGTTCGAATAAACTGGGACCAATCTCTTGGGATGGCTATTTGCGTAGTTTTCAGTTGATTTTTTCTTTCTTTCAATTTGGAAATGTATCTGGTAAATTTCCATGTGGTTCTTTCCATTGATTACCTGTAAATTAGGAAATTGGCGCAACAACCAAACTAGTATAAGCACTATCATAAAATTTATGTTTTGTACAAGTATCATAAAATTTATGTTTTGACCTGCACAGTTATCTGACCAAAAGGTGAGTTCTTCAACAGTTGCAATTTTTGCTTAATTCTCATTTGCCCAACGAAGGAGACAGGAGGCAACTTCGTTTCCTCGTCTTCCGCTTATATTTTCAGACCATAACAAATTCGTTGCAGTATTATCTGTTGCATCAAACATTATTAAAAAGTTCAAAGTTTACGCAGGTAGAATGACTTGATATTTTTTAAATTTGGGGTTGCCAAACATTTATTTAAATCAAACACCAGATTTTTTTCTTCTCGGAACTTGTTATAGCTTCTTCTTTTTCTTTTTTCTTCAATATACATCTTTCTTCGGCTAATTTGCTATGGACTTCATACTTTTCTTCTATTTTTTTCCCGATTTATCTTCGGCGTCCTTGAGTTCTAAAGATAAAGATAAAATAATTTATTTGTCCAACATAGGTCACAGGATGTTACAGAATTATGGTCAGTTTCACTATGAGGTGCCTTGCGGCTTGCAAATTGTTGAGCATGCATGTCAAAGTCCCTATAATTATAAATTCAATTATGGTGTTATAAATTCTATGAGCAAGAACATTTTTAAACTTGTGTAGTTGATCTTATATTAAATATCATTGTAACCATTCCAACATTCCACATTTTTTTTGGAATAACGTTGTTTTGGGTATTATTGGGTTTTTTATTTTACGCCGTAAACGTGTGCTCTTGAAATTTAAGAACGGGTTACTATTATGTTGCATAAAATTGATTGTCATAATTTTATTTTCCATAACAGCCCTTGGCAGAATCATCATTTTGCAGAATTACTTTTCGCATAAATTTCATTGCATACAGTCATTTCGCATAACTTCCTTAGGCAGAATAGTACATTGGCATAATGACGATTGTAATAATAGTCCTATGATCGAATAATCGTATCACCGAAATTTGTATCGCATAATATTTAGCTGGCATACTGTAATTTGGCACAACGTTCTTTGGCAGAATCGTACAATGAAGTCGGTTCTGGCGCTTCGCCGGCCGCTGCCGCGGCACGCTCGCTTCGCTCGCTCGGCTCGCGCACTTAGGGTCGCGGTACACCTAACACTCCTCCTCGCTTCGCTCGTCGTCGTAACCTACACCGACCTGCCTTAATTATGCAAAAATAAAGTCGGTGATATTAGTTGTATGCTTCAAGAAATTCGGCGGAATATACGTTCTGCTACGTAAAATCTGCGAAATTCAATTCGGCCATATTGCTATTCTGTAATTCAAAATTCTGTCAAATAAGTGTTATGCGACATGATAGTTATGCTAAGTATATGATTATGCTAAAGTATCATTCGGCTAAAAATGTTTCTGCGATAACTGTTATGCGGAGTGTATTTCGGACAATCGATATTATGCCAGATAAAGGGAACCCGTTGAATCTAGTATTGGATATATTTCTGTATATATCTATGGGTACTAGACGACGATACCATATTTATATAGATAAATAAATACCTAAATAGGTACATAGAAATCATCATTGACTCAGGAACAAATGTTCGTGCTCATCAGTCTCATTAAACAGATAACATGCTCTTACCGGGATTCGATCTCCGCTTTCGTAGGCTCACTACCAACTAAGTTACAGAGGTCAACAAATCTTTATTACAAAAATGATTTAATGACTTACCTTAAAATAAGATTACCCTCCATAACTCTAATAATTAAAATCCTCAGACATATTGCGACACAACACAGCACCTCAACTTAATCACTTTATACGGAATTATAATATTTCTTAACTAAACCAATTCCAAGAGGTTAGGACCGTCTTATGAGTATCGAAAAAATCAGTGAATGCCGCCATAACATCAGAAGCTCTTGATGTTGTTTTCAAATCTTTGACAAATAGTAGTTCCTCTTTTATGCTGTCTTCATATATGTAACATGCAAATACTAAAAGCTGACATCAATTTGCCACATCAGTGCTTTCGTCACACTGAACTGCAAACCAGGGAGAAGACTTGATCCCTTCTACAACCTGGCCTTGTAAATCTGCCCCCATATATACGCCTTTTAACGGTGTTGCCTAAAAGTGAAATATTTGACCATTTCTTTGTCTCCTGTGGTCCTAGTACTATTTCTGCTGCTTTTAATAAACAAGGCTTCACGAGGGTCTCACCAACAGTGTGAGGAAACGATTTTATCTGTTGAAGGCACAAACGACGCCGCTGTATTGGTCTGAATTCGCTTTAGTTCTCGGTTTTTCATCACAAAATATTCTTCCGGTTTGTCTTTTAATGCGCCATGTTTTGTTTCAAGATGTAGCATGAGCCGCCAAGATTGAAGGTCGCAACGCATCGTTACTTAACACTTCGTAACAAATCACACATTGTGGTTGCTCAGTAGGTACCGTTTTTATTTGTCACAGTGCAACCAAACTTGATGTAATTATCACAATATTTTCTTTTTTTGCTGGCAAAACCCATTTTTGCCTAATTAGGCCAGTCCGTAGAGGTTCAAAGTACCCCGGGGTACGTTGCAAGTGGTGGTGTAGAAGATTTTTTTTAAATATTGTTGACATCGATACAACCGATCAAATATCCAAAAATGGTTACACGAGATATCTTGGGACAACTTTTGGCAGCCACAAATCCTCGAAATCTTGAGACTTTTTTTTGGTTTCCCACTCGTAGCTTCTATACGGTGCATCCTAGCGAAAAGTTACACACTAGGAAATTAAAGAACATGAAATTTGCGTCTAATGAGTACCAATACATATTAATTCGGTTCAGCGACATAGTAGAAAACCATGGTCGAAAATTAGGCTTTCCTCAACTTTGTTAGTTATTTCAGTGGTTTTTAGGCTTCTGCGTTTCAATTTTAAATTTAACTATAGGTTTTAGCTCCTCAATTGTAGGAATTTACAGAATCGACAGTCATTTCAGCATTAGTATCATCATAACTGGTAATCGAAGAGCTGGCAGTTTTCTCGTGCAACGCATCAGCATTGCAGTTCAACGAAGAAATACTGCCAGCATACACGGTACAATGCCTAGAGGGCCTTTTTAGAGTTCCGTAGCCAAAATGGCAAAAATGAATACCTACTTCTCGGTTGTTGTTCTGCTACAGGTGGACGGAAGGGCTAAACTGATTAGGAGCTTGGCTTTGTTTTTATTAATGATGAAGCTGCAATTATTGAATGCTTGGGAACTTGCGTTCATGAGAACGAAACTCATGTCCGTATCCACGCCTGAAAAAACTGGACAAACATTATTGTACACACAGTGCCTTTTAACATCAATAAGCAGTTTGAATACAGAATTAATGTCGTGACAGGACGTACGTAATTATATCAAATCCGCTTAAAATCCTTTTAAGTTTATGTACCTGTATTTGTATTATCCCTGAATTCTGAAGGTATGCGTTTGCTATCTAATAAATCAGGTTTCTTCACCACACTGCCTGTGGCATCTAAGTTTAGCAAATGGAAAGATAACGCATCTTTTTGGGATTTCAATACTAGAATTTGTTCTATGCTGTAAATTAAATAATACCACGTTCGTCGTTCTTTGGCTTCGGATCGGATTTTGCGTAAAGTGCTATCCGATTTTACGTTTTGTAAATTTTTCGTAACTGTTAAAATGTCTGTATTCAAAATTAAAACTGTGTTTTGACTGTAGTGGGTTTTAAGCCATCGAGCCTTTTTCGTTTCATGGCCCTTTCTGACCATTTTCTGGAAGAACGGTTGCTTTTCCTCCGTGACTCGATTTAATAATTTCTTTGGGACTTTAATTGTCTCCGGAAAAACGTCACATTTTATTCGTATTGAGGATATACCTACGGTTTTTCTGTTAATTATTTGAAGAAAATAAACAGGAGATACAGGGAGCACCGTCAATTGCACAAATTCAACAAACTGAGACATCGAATTAGTAAGTACGCCAAATTTGAAAATCATAAGCCAGTAGATATAATATATTAACAAAACACGTTATGTCCGTATAATGTGAGGACCTAGAAGCGACTAGGGCTGGGTTCTCAATTTATAATGACCCCAAGCAAGTGTGTCAAACGAGTCTTTACAAAGATGTTTTTTTTGTATCAGAATAGGAAAATGATATTCATATTCATATTCATATTCATTTATTGCGATCATGTTCATTGTCCATACAGTAGATCTTAAGATAGGTTATACAGTAGGTACATGATACCCTGTTAGGGCATTGCAATGTTCTTACGTACTAACATGCATGATATTGCGCACACGCGGCAGTCTGTGGTGCGCTTTAGCACGTTCCGCCGCAAATCCAGTCCTCTCTGAATGCCCGCCGACGTGAACTTGGTCGGGTCGAGTTTGCGAAGGTCTTTTGGGACCTTAACAAACTCGTCCGCCCTATAGCTGTTGTCGTTAAGGAAATACGAAGGGAAAACGTCGACCTTATGCACAATGTACCTTGTTATGACGCGCTTGAAGTCGTCGACGTCTACGTAGTCGCTCAAACCGGGCACGCACGCTAATGCGAACTTGACAATTCGCTTGCTTGGTGACGTAATGGCGGCGACCACCTCGGAGACTGTCACCTGCCTCTTTATGGTGCTCTCCTTGCGCGCTGACATGGAGTAATAGCATGTGGGAACAAAATTAGAATTACCATTATACGAGACGACGTGACCGTTCAGCTTGTACTCGCGGTCGGCGGCCAGTATCCGGAACAGGGTGTCCACGAGGTCCGGCTCCGACGCGGCAGCAGCCGGTCGCGATGATGACAAAGACAATAGGTTGAAAGGTCTTACAAAGGTCTTATAGTGTATCTGGGTCAATGAGCTTTTTCTTGTTGTTATTCTGTCCCGGTAAGTCAAGAGACAACAGTGACAGTGTCTTAGAAAAAAACACTATACATTGGACTCCTATCATGCTAAGGAGATGCGCCACTATGGAATGGGTTTACCAATATAACAAAAACACGAGCTTATTGGATTTAAATCCCATAAAATGATAGTTTTAAAGAGTGACCCAGGAGACGTAACCATAGCAACGAGCAAGAATAGTTGATTGACCCATCTCTATGTTTTGCCATAAGGCATACAAATGTTTTAAGTAGAGATAGAGCATAAATAAACAGTTACAATTCTTCATCTGTCAAGTATTCCCTTAGTGAATTGTAGGCTTTTTTAACTAGAAGTGCAAACAAGCTTTTTTTGAACTCTTCCAATCCTTCTAACTTAGTTATATTTCTTATGATGATGATGATGATCTGTTGGAGGGGGAGACCTGCTGGGCGTAAACGAACTCGATCATACCTTCGAATGTCTTGTTAAGCGGCAGCTTCCTAAACGTCTCACCGGAGAGCTCGATGTTCTCGACGATCTCGTTACGCACCACAGTGCGCACTAATGGCGGTGACAACTCACTCAACCGCGGCGGCGATAGGAGTTGTCACACAACCGCTACGTGATAGCGGTCGGGGTTGTCCTCTATCCATTTGTAGAGGAGGTTCTCGTAGAGGTACACCCTGTTGGCGTCCTCGATCGTGAACGGCCTAGCGGATGATCGAAAGATAGACTTCTCGAGGTAACTTACCAGCTTCCCGCCGGTCTTCTTCACGTACTCGTCCCAGTTGGACACGTTGACGATGCAGCCGTTGGAGATCAGCATCGCCAACACATGACCGATGCTACCGTCCGACTTGCACATGACGTCAAAAAAGTCCCCCCCTATATCCTGCATGCTTTTAAAATTGTGCATCACCTCTATCCTCATGTCAGTGGCATCGATCTGCGCATCGACGAACTGCTTCAGTTGGCGGACCAAATTCTGCGTTTGGACCGGCAACTGTTGGTCGATGCCCCTGAAACTGTTACAAATAACGTAAGCGAATCCTGAGCGCGGGTCGTTGTGGTCCGCGATGAGTTGGCTCGTGGTCTCGTACGCCTGCATGTACTCGACGTTCGGGAACGGTGGAGGCTTCTTCACCCCGCTAAAGGTGCCGAGTGCTGTAGTAAAAAAAAATCCTATAGAACCTAACCCCACCACCAAATGTCGTGCTGCCGATAAGGTTGCCACAGCCCTTGCGCGTCTTCGACCGCGCCGGTAAGTCCTTGGCGGCCGGCACGACGACCTGCTCGTGAAATATCTTATCATATTGGGTTACCTAGTTGTAGTAGTGTAAGAGTGTGTACCTGAGTGAGGAGAGTGATGGCTGGATGGATGGGCTATCCACGTAGTATAGTATCAGAGGAAGCGTGATATACGTCCTCTCTCCTCCAATGTATCCTCCACATCGTCCATTAAAATTGTGAAAAGCCGGGTAAACAGCGGAGAGCCTTGTTTGACACCTTTACGTTTCTGAACCGTTTCTGAACTCTTATCTGGCTACACCAGGATATAAACGTTCTCTCCTTCATGCATGCTTCTTCAATCCTGTTATTGAGAGGGGGATTAGTGCGTGATAATATTATGTTTATGTCCCTAAGTTCAAGTCGCTCCAGGGCTACGATGAAAAGTCTAGTTCCTTCCCTCCAATTCGTGTCTATTAATACCCGGTGCAGGGTGTAAATATGATCACCAGTTGATCGGTTTCCTCATGTCGGTGGCATCGATCTGCGCGTCGACGAACTGCTTCAGTTGGCGGACCCAATTCTGCGTTTAGACCGGCAACTGTTTGTCGATGCCCCTGAAACCGTTGCAAATAACGTAAGCGAATACTGACCGAGGGTCGTTGTGGTCCGCGATGAGGTGGCTCGTGGTCTCGTACGCCTGGCTGTACTCGACGTTCGGAAACGGTGGAGGCTTCTTCACCCCGCTAAAGGTGGTGTGCTGTTGTAAAAAAAATCCTATAGAACCTAACCCCACCAACCAAGCCTGTTGAGCACCACCTGGGGGGGAGCTTTAAGACCGTGCTCACAGGAATAGAATCATAAACCTAATACTTCACGATGTTCGCGCGTGAATGTGCAGATGCGGCGCTCAAATGTAATTTGAACTCGGTCCAGTCTGTGGGAGAAATTGAAAATTTACCACCAATTGTCGTGCTGCCGATAAGGTTGCCACAGCCCTTGCGCGTCTTCGACCGCGCCGGTAGGTCCTTGACGGCCGGCACGACGACCTGCTCGTGAAATATCTTATGATATTTAATCCTGCCTGTGGAAGAAAAATCATCCTGGCATTCCTGGCCCTCGTGGTCCAATCGATAATGTTTATGTCCCTAAGCGCGTTCAAGTCGCTCCAGGGCTATGATGAAAAGTCTAGTTCCTTCCCTCCAATTCGTATCTATTATTATCTGGCGCAGGGTGTAAATAAATATGATCACCAGTTGATCAGCTTGCTAAAAAGGGCGCTGGATCTTTACTTAGAGATTCCATTGCCGCGTCTAGTTTTTATAACTAGAAGTTTGCGTATTTATCCATATTACAAATTGATATTTTTCTGAAGTCCCCCGTAGTCTTGGGGGTTGGCATCTGTTTTGTATGTGCCAATTCTGCTGGCACTTTATTGTTGTTCCAGGCTTCGTTCAGAATATTTGTTATTTGTGCTGTAAACGCTGGCTGTAACTTGATCCATACCGGATACCGTTCCGTTTCTCATGCCGCTTATTACGCGGGCTGTATCTTCTATTCTGGGGCAATCTGATTCCGGTATACTTTCAGGCGGCAGCTGTATATTGGATTCATAGGTATACCTGGGCCTTCGCAATTTTCTACTTAGGATATCCAATTAGCCATTGGGATTAAGTATTTTTGCTGCGTTTGTGAGTGTTTGACCTGCAGGTCGATCAGGGGACCGATTTTTGACTTTCGAGCGCTCGAAAATTTAATAAAAGTAAATACGATTCTAGTGTCAAAATTGCAGGCACTTACTTTCTACCGATATAATCAAATACGAGTGGTGAACACCACTCGTTTTTAAATTTCCTGTGTCTATTTCAAAATAGAATTCCATCACTTATGACTGTTTTCGAGTAAAAGAGTCGAGCGCTCGAAAGTCAAAAATCGGTCCCCAGGTACTTAACGCATTGTACGAACGTCGGGTAGGTCTAATTGTCACTTTTTATATGGAAAATTTACAGTTAAATTGTACCGACGCGCGTTCGGAATGTTACGTGATTACCCTTCTGTATACATTGCTCTGTGGGATTTATTCAAACCCTGAAAGAGCCGTGAACATTCTAATTCATCGCCTTCTTTTTCTACTTTTCGAACGTGCTTTCTTGCTATATACTTAAAGGTTCCTACCGTGGATAGGAACTTTAGGGAAGAGCTTCTTCTGCAATCGGGCCTGGGTGATCTTGCTTTTTCTAGATCTTATTACTTAATGTGTTGTGTGGGATGAGATCACCCGCGCCGACTTTTTCAAAATTGCATTGACCTCCTCCCATGTAGTACTAGTCCGCTCACTATTCCGAACGATTGTTTCTACTTGGGACGCAAGATTTTCATAAACTTATTTCTGGAAATTTTAAATCCTCATGCTCACTCATCGGAAATTTATAAAATTTAAATACTTGTAATAATTAATAAAGCAGGGGTTCACCTTTAATGTCTACGTTTTAGATGTGCAAATATATGTTGCTGCATGAATCCAGGCCAGTTGAATAAACGAGGGTTTAATCACTAGAATTTAGTGCCTTTCCTTAGGTTATTGAGGGGCCTAGCATGTCTCGCCGACGTGGGTTCAACTTTTATAAGTCGGGTAATCCGTGTTTCTCGTCAAAGCGAGACTCGTTCAGATTAGGGTAGCTGTAAGAGTCGAGTTAATCTTAATAACCTATTATATAACTTCAGCAGTGTAAACGAGCTTTAAAACATATCGACTATTTATTTTCACCTTCAAATAATGACACATACATCCTAAATCTGCTGCATTGCAAATTAAGTATGTCCATAAAAATATAGAACTAGCTCGATACCTGTCTGATA
Source organism: Epinotia brunnichana (assembly GCA_963854355.1). NCBI lineage: Eukaryota > Metazoa > Arthropoda > Insecta > Lepidoptera > Tortricidae > Epinotia > Epinotia brunnichana. The sequence goes on from OY977942.1 coordinate 10,355,164, forward strand.
AAGGGCTTAACTCTTTCCTGACAAGCCAGCTTTATGTTCTGCGACTACTGTTAGCATCTAAATGTATCATTAACGATAGCCAGAATATTTTATAATCCCGTTATGTTTTATCAATATTGTCAACGATGAATGAACAAGTCAATTTACCCGCATAGGTTCATATCTGACATCAACCCAATTTTGGAGATGTCCCTTCCCTAGACGCGACTGCGCCTGCCGCTTATCGCATCGATTGCGAGGACGCAGCGTCAAAAATGAGATAAAATCTGCCGCTCTAATTATCGAGATGAGCCTTAATTTGGCTAAGATGCTAATTGTTCTGAGTGCTATTGGTGTAATTACTTATTTTGGTTTGGTAGTGTTTTATTCGTACCTAATTATGTTTGAAGGACTAACAAATTTCAAATAATCTCGATTATTCAATGGGCCCATTTAATTAATCCAGAGTGGCTGTGTTTTTTTAAATGTATTTGTCTATTATATGGCGTGAAATAAAACAGGATGGACGTTTCGGAATAAATTGATGTAATTCAGGGATGAGTTGTAATTGGTAACAACCTCATTAACTTATCTACATTTGTGAATAGTAAACCCTTTAGGGTCTTGTGACCGCTTGAGATATAAGCACAAACATTAATTTAATCAATGTCCTAAACAAGGACCCGACGTTAGGGCAAAAAACACATAGTTTTCAAAATAATGATTATTAAAACTTCTATATTTACCTTTTACAGTACCTAAATACCTTCATTTATACTATTTTTTTTTTACTATGCCGCTGCTAATGGTGCGAAATTCAGGACGATGTATTTTCAATTCCTTTTATTTGGACATGAAAAGCACATGGTCGCTCCGATCTAGAAATATAAAGGATGCTCAGGAAAGCAAACATAAAATCAAGAAACATTAATGCCACTATTATATTCAATCACAGGGATTTATACAGTGTTTTAATTATTATCCAAGCTTAAATCTTTGTACCATTTATTTGTCAACAACAACAACTACACTACTCATTACATACAATTTTAATAATATTTATTTTATTATATAGGTTACATACGACCTATGCCTGAAATAATATAGTTTTATGGAAGACGCTGCGAACGTTATGTTTACATCCGACAAAATGCTAGCAATCTTATGACTCTAATGGTTACTGACGTTACTGTATACATACGTAAGCGATTAAATGTTACTGACAATTAATTTAATAACTATGGATTGTATTATCTGAAAATAAATGAATTAATAATAATAATATTGAAATTTAGCATTATGGTTTTAATTTTTTAACATTGCTAACAATCTGATGTCTTTATATTCTTCAGCGCTGACGTCGGTTGAACGTAGCTATATTAATGAAAATGTATGATGGCATACATACAGTGCAGCGTTGACGGACTGCTACGCGCGTACAGCTACGTCGCGCGTACGGCGGCCATCGGTCGAGCTCGTCGGTCGGCTGACGCGCGCGGTGTTTATATACAAACACAAACGTTCAGTGCGGCGCTGACCGAACGACCAACCGGTACGCGCGTACGTACGATCATAAACAAAAATGAATATCGATACCGAACGTTTAATAACCTGAAGTACACCTTCGTCCACCATTTTGGACAGTTTTATGAGTAGCTCGTCAAAACGTTTGCTAGACATCCTGAAGTAGTAAAAAAAAGCCTCGTCTTCTCGTAATTTCCAAAACAGCATACAAACTCTCCTTCAATTAGTCGATCTACTATTACTGGGTGAACATGATATCTTCTCTTTTGTTGTCTTTTTTGCCGTTTTCGTTTGTGTAAATAATATGCACATATTATTGAATTTAAAAATGGATTCATTTGTCTCTTTAACTGTACACGTCTGAAGCACTTTGCCGTCAGTGTAGCACTAAACGCTTAACCGACGATCAGCGCGTACGGTCGGTCGAGCACTGTTTCCAGCCTTAGGAGTGTATAAATAAAATTATGTCAGGCAGGAAGTTGGATATGCTGATAAAAATTTATATGCTTAGAGCCGTCAAAGTACTTATTTTCTACGCATCTTGGTCTTAAATCAAACATAAACGATAATTAATATTTATAACAAAACTGTCCCTCTTGTAATTGAAACTTTGGAACTGATGATGTCGATAAGCTTTTTACTTTGAAATACATCATATAAATGTTGTAATAGTGTTGAAAGAATCATAAAAACTCAAATTACTATTCCAAATTGGCTAGCAGTCAATATGTCACTCCTCACTACGTTGTACAAATCACTGTCGTGTTGGTCCTTAGTTCGCTCTGCTATTTCCGAAATTCGTTCTGTACACAGCTGAAATTCTTTTAGTTTTTCATCTCCTTGCCTTCTAATTTCTTGTAGAGTAACATCTATGGGAACTGATGCTGTCGATGAGCTTTTTAATTTGAAATACATCATGTAAATGTTGTAATAGTGTTGAAAGAATCACAAAAACTCAAATTACTATTCCAAATTGGCTAGCAGTCAATATGTCACTCCTCACTACGTTGTACAAATCACTGTCGTGTTGGTCCTTAGTTCGCTCTGCTATTTCCGAAATTAATTCTGCAGACAGCTGAAATTCTTTTAGTTTTTCATCTCCTTGTCTAATTTCTTGAAGAGTAACATCTACTGGATCACAAGCTTTGGGCCCATAACGCATGTCCGGCTGGGCTGAAGGTTTAGCCGTGAATAAGCGCGTCCGTGTATACGATTTTTGTCGCTTCCTGGTCTTTTCCTTTTGCTGAAGGTACTTTTTGAAATGTTGGCCAATGGTTTTTTGCGAAGCCTTCGTCCATGCGCTTTCGTGCCATTTATGGCCCGTAGTCTGTAATAGTCCTGAATAAGTAAAATAAGTGTATATCCAATCTTGTCAAGATATTTAAATTATACCGGTTAATATTTTTTCCGTTTATTCTTTTATTAGCAAAAACGACTCTTCTTTGATATGAACCACCTGTTACAAGACATAATCTCTTCCCGCAGTTAAAGTTTATTACGCGCATGAATTTTTTTGCTACGTTGGTTGTTTATTTTGACAGCCTGTGATATTTTGCTATTACTTTGGCATTAGCAGCACAAATGAGCGCCCAGATTGCAGGCGAGTTTGTCTTAATAGCACCCGCAAGATCACTGTCTTCTTCGAGTGCCTGTTCCGTTTCTGGTTGCTTCTATTTGCAGTAATAAGCTTTGTAGTTTGTGTGATGTCCGAAAACATGATATGGCACATTGCTCAAATCATTTCTCATCATATTGGTATCTTTGTTGGTATGTATGATGATCTTGCGGGTAACTATGGTCAGCTTAGACAGTCTTGGTTTCAGCATATTTCGGCCTTGAAGAGGCAGCGTCGTATTAACCAAAATCTAAAAAAAGGATGGCTTTATACAATAAATACCCTAAAAGGCTTAGAAAATATATTCCTAACTATTAAGATTTAAGAGACGTGGTTTATATAATATTACCTTGTACGATTTTATTTATTTTCGTCCCGTACAGAACATTAGTCGTCAGCAAAGAAAGATATTGAAGACCGTGCATTTCTTCACATTGTTAAAAACCCTCTATCACAATATCTAATACCATATCTATCGAATATGAAATTAATTAAAATAAGTATTGTATTCAATTATCTATAAACGAATAACAAGTAGGTAACGGTTGGGTCAGTTAATGTATCATCAAGTGACATTTATTGTACTACTACAATGTAAGATACACATACATGATTTTTAAGACATTTTAATTATTCATTATTCTTAGTAGAAATTGAAAGAAAATTAATACGATAAATTCACCGATTGAAGGTCCACTGAAATTTCTAAAGCATACATGTTCCATGTTCCTTTGAGTCCAATTATTTTTCGTAGTTTTGACAGTGGTAGCAATAACTACTTATTTCTGATACCTAGAAACAAGCATTTTTTTGTTTCCTTGCCAATGATGCAAGCCTGTAAAGATGTAATTACATTATTTACTAGAAAAAAGAACGTGATAATAGTGATGTGAAAATAGATACTCAAGGTAGTTAAAAAAAACATTGATAATAAAGATCTGATTTCACGGAATTAAGTTTCAGTTGATGTTGTTACGTCATTCTATAATTATCAGAGGACCATCGTACACAATTCGATTCAGCCCCATAATAATATTCAGTAAAAAATATTAGGGTTTAATCATAGAAATAAAAGTTATTTTGCCATTCCAGACGACGAATTGTAGTTATGGCCGTATGAGCGCTTGAGCCATCCTCCGTCAACATATTCTGTTGTATATGCAACACCGTTCTCTTTTATCTGCCCTTTCTGGAGGGCAATTCCTTTTTCCTCCTCTCCGGCTTTAAAAATCTCTTCTGTGAGGTGTTCTTGCCACACATTTCCCAACAGTTGATTTTAGTCCATATTTTTTATATAAAGATGTTAAGTCTTTAAAATCGGACAATTCCATATCAAAAACATCAACATGTCTTCTTCATCCGCAAGTTCAAATAAACTGGGACCAATCTCTTGGGATGGCTATTTGCATAGTTTTCAGTTGATTTTTTCTTTGTTTTAATTTGGAAATGTATCTGGTAAATTTCCATGTGGTTCTTTCCATTGATTACCTGTAAATTAGGAAATTGGCGCAACAACCAAACTAGTATAAGCACTCAGTATCATAAAATTTATGTTTTGACCTGCACAGTTATCTGACCAAAAGGTGAGTTCTTCAACAGTTGCAATTTTTAATTAATTCTCATTTGCCCAACGAAGGAGACAGGAGGCAACTTCGTTTCCTCGTCTTCCGCTTATATTTTCAGACCATAACAAATTCGTTGCAGTATTATCTGTTGCATCAAACATTATAAAAAAGTTCAAAGTTTACGCAGGTAGAATGACTTGATATTTGTTAAATTTGGGGTTGCCAAACATTTATTTAAATCAAACACCAGATTTTTTTTCTTCTCGGAACTTGTTATAGCTTCTTCTTTGTCTTTTTTATACATTTTTCTTCGGCTAATTTGCTATGGACTTCATACTTTTCTTCTATTTTTTTCCCGATTTATCTTCGGCGTCCTTGAGTTCTAAAGATAAAGATAAAATAATTTATTTGTCCAACATAGGTCACAGGATGTTACAGAATTATGGTCAGTTTCACTATGAGGTGCCTTGCGGCTTGCAAATTGTTGAGCATGCATGTCAAAGTCCCTATAATTATAAATTCAATTATGGTGTTATAAATTCTATGAGCAAGAACATTTTTAAACTTGTGTAGTTGATCTATTGAATTTAAACACATTAGTTTATTAAATATCATTGTAACCATTCCAACATTTTTTTTGGAATAACGTTGTTTTGGGTATTATTGGGTTTTTTATTTTACGCCGTAAACGTGTGTTCTTGAAGTGTAAGAACGGGTTACTATTATGTTGCATAAAATTGATTGTCATAATTTTATTTTCCATAACAGCCCTTGGCAGAATCATCATTTTGCAGAATTACTTTTCGCATAAATTTCATTGCATACAGTCATTTCGCATAACTTCCTTAGGCAGAATAGTACATTGGCATAATGACGATTGTAATAATAGTCCTATGATCGAATAATCGTATCACCGAAATTTGTATCGCATAATATTTAGCTGGCATACTGTAATTTGGCACAACGTTCTATGGCAGAATCGTACAATGGCAAAAAAGTCGGTTCTGGCGCTTCGCCGGCCGCTGCCGCGGCACGCTCCACATACGTAGATTTCCCCAATCTAGGCGGCCAAAAACATTTTATCGTATAATCGAGTTTAATATGGGATATTTAATAAAAAACCTTGTATTCTTTTATAATTAAATATTATTTCAATAAATAAGTAAAAAAAAAAGTAATACATTTTTTTATATAAAAAAATTATATCAAAAATTAATTTAAGCTATAAAAATACACTTTTGCATCTTAGTCATTTTCATATACAGTATAAAATAAATAAAAGTATACAAAAAACATAAAATTTACAGAATATGAGAATACTTTTATTATCTATTCGGCTCAGCAGCCATTAATAATTCCATTGCTTCGCTGGAAAACGTCTTGTGTGCCCTTTTGTTTTTGGTCCTCGTACTGCTCAAAAGTGGGTCCAAGGTTAGCAGTAGCCTGTGGCAAATGTCCAGGTTACACGCTTCCCTAGAAAACTTTCTCGCATAGTTTTGCCTGTAACTCCGAAAATGCTTATTCCGGGCTTCTGCCGCTTCCTCAGACAGTTGACCGATTGGCAATATCGCGTTTTCTATAATTTTCGCACCATGTATTACTTTGTGCATAGTTGGCGTCATGGGATGCCAACCATATTCATTAACGTACAGCTTAGCCGTGTCCAAGGCATATGCGTCGTATTTTGTTGCATCAATTTTGTGCCCACTTGAAATTGTCTCCAAAATAACTTCACACCTATGAATTAATTCGTGATTAATCCCTGTAATCTCAGCAGCCAACTGCGTGTTTTCAAAAAATCTTCGACTTGTGTTCCGTCGTTAGTATTTCCAAAGTTTACCTTAGGCATATCTATCAATAGGCCAGCTTCTGCCCGAAATCTCTCCTGAATTTCCGTTTTTCTTTGCTTTTCTAACTCTTTTTCTTCCTGAGTCTTCCTTTCTCTGTACTTTTTTACAGGTAGCCTGTACGCCAAATGTAAAATGCTTTCAAATATACGTATTCTCGCATGTAATACTGAAATGCCAAACTCTATGGCCTCGGCACTTGTAGCTTTACTTTTCGATAGGTCGTTAAAATCGTTTGATGTGGCTCCGCATATGTAACATTTTATGGTAGACTTCGTGTTTGTGGCCGCGTTGCATACTTTGCCATCAACCATTGTCATTTTTAAAATGTGTCCAAAGACATATTCTTGGCCGTTCAGGTTTACTTTTGTTGGATTAAGGGACTTGGGAGAATTTCGTATGTTCCTTATTTCTTCCTTGGTCACATCAGTAGATCTTACCGTAGTCTCGCGCACTTAGGGTCGCGGTACACCTAACACTCCTCCTCGCTTCGCTCGTCGTCGTAACCTACACCGACCTGCCTTAATTATGCAAAAATAAAGTCGGTGATATTAGTTGTATGCTTCAAAAAATTCGGCGGAATATACGTTCTGCTACGTAAAATTCTGCGAAATTCAATTCGGCCATATTGCTATTCTGTAATTCAAAATTCTGTCAAATAAGTGTTATGCGACATGATAGTTATGCTAAGTATATGATTATGCTAAAGTATCATTCGGCTAAAAATGTTTCTGCGATAACTATTATGCGGAGTGTATTTCGGACAATCGATATTATGCCAGATAAAGGGAAGCCGTTGAATCTAGTATTGAATATATTTCTGTATATATCTATGGGTACCATACCATACGATGGGACGACGATACCATATTTATATAGATAAATAAATACCTAAATAGGTACATAGAAATCATCATTGACTCAGGAACAAATGTTCGTGCTCATCAGTCTCATTAAACAAATAACATGCTCTTACCGGGATTCGAACCCGGGTTCTCCGCTTTCGTAGGCTCACTACCAACTAAGTTACAGAGGTCAACAAATCTTTATTACAAAAATGATTTAATGACTTACCTTAAAATAAGATTATCCTCCATAACTCTAATAATTAAAATCCTCAGACATATTGCGACACAACACAGCACCTCAACTTAATCACTTTATACGGAATTATAATATTTCTTAACTAAGTTTCCCGCGTATTAGATTTTATTTTTATGTCATGGAAGGTATTTCAAATTACTGGTCGGCCGCCGGCTGGTCCACCTACACACTACTACAGCGCACTATTACTATCCCACTTTGGCATCACAATACACTTGAAAGGTGTGCACGATAATTAATACATGGGTTTCAGACGAGGGGGAGGAGTTACGCTCTCGCTCTGCGCTAGGCTTTCATCGTACTTATGCGCTTATTGCGTTGACGTGTGTGATGCAATAAATCCCGTCATCTATGGTATAGCTTCGATTCCCACACAGTCCCGTCAGCCAAAAGCTTCCTTCCGATGGAACAATGCCGAGTCCAGCGGCATTTAGTGTTCCGTTTCTGGAACCGTTATGTAACAGTATCTCTGGGTACCTGGACACACCCAGCCCGGTATTTTAAATGTTGATATGCTACATGGGGATAGTGACAAAGCGAGCCAAAAAACTCTCTAGAACCGCCCGCACGATGATTTTAAAAGACGAGGCTATCCGGAAATATCCGAACTAAGATAAGTACCGACCAAGGTTCGACCTAAGAATTGCAAATAAGTTGAAGGCAGAAAGTTTGTTGTTCGACATCAATCACAAATGGATTTCTTTTTAATTTATGGATTTGATCATCAGAAATGTTTTCGGGAAAATATCTACAAAATTCAGCAGCCAGACCTTCCAAATGACTCATAATGTGTATATAGACAAATTTCCAATTTCTTGAGTATCATCCAGCATTGAGGATAACTTGGGAAACGCGGAGTAATTTTGAGGTTGCACTCGACGTTTCCACAGTTACAGTTTCTCAACAAAAGCTTTGATGACATCGTGATGACTTGATGAGCCATGATATTTGATTTCATGTTTCCTTGTAGCTTCAAATTTAAGCTATTCAACGACTCAAAAAAATCCGCAAGATAAGCAAGAGATTTTTTATTTTTATTTATTTAGAACACAAACAGTCGCATAAACAAAAATATAAAAGGTACACAAAGAGTACCAATAGACATAAATCTAAAGACCTGGAGGTTCATTAATACATGAAAACTATGTTAACATAACATAATAATCATAAAAAACAAAGCTGAAAAGATTTATAAATTATAAACTTAACAAATTCTTTAATATAATACAATACCGGTCGTCGACGCAGTATGCATGCTGTAATACTTCTACAAGACCTTAATGTAATATCCTAGGATGCGGCACCAATTGTAATATCCTGGTCACGCTAACAATTGTAATATCCTGGTCACGCTAACAATTGTAATATCCTGGTCACGGCACCAATTGTAATACTTGTAGTCTATATTTCAAATTGTAATATTCTATACGCTTGCACTAATTATGAAAATCCTGGTTAACAGCATCAATTGTAATATCCTAACCCTACCTTGTATTCTTATTTACCTAATTCTGATACTACCATTCTAGACTACCTAGACGACCTAACTCTACCTAAATATTCTAATTAAAATTCTAATAAGAAATGTTGTAAATAAGTTAATATCTTGAGTTGAATCAGTAAATTGGCCAAATGATCGTTAGTGTGTATGTAGAACCCCAAGTTGTGTCCGAAAATAGTAAACCAAAGTCCTTTTCGCATGAAGAAATGGAGTCATTTATCTACCTAGTCAAATTAGAATTACCTATGAAATAATAACGTTAAAATATAAATTCATGTTTTGAATTACGTAATGAATAAGTAGAGTTTCCCTATTATTGTTGAGTATTGTAATAATTGGGTCAAATGAAGTCATAATCGGGTGAATCAATTTCTTAGTCAACTGAAGTCAATGTTAATCAAATTAATCATAATGAAAATTAACAAAATTTGTTTTGTGGTTAAAGAAGGCGCCCCTCCCCGCAACCTTCAGTGTTTCACGATCCTGCTGCATGGGCAAAACTCCTCCACATAGTCTTAAGGACTTTCTTATTCTTTTGATTATTATTTTATTTGTCACTTTCAATTTTATGACTTCAGTATTATTTGAGAGGACGTTTGCAAAAGGGACCATTTACGGTATAGTAAATTACTGGTAGAGGCAGAAGCGAAAGATCTACTCCAGCTCTAAGTATTCTGTAACTTTATTCAATATTCAACGAAGAAGTATTTTGGAACACCATATTTTCAGGATAACCAAAAATACTATGACCTTACTTTTAGATCAAATCAATTTAGATTACAATTTTCAATGAGATATTTTATCCAGACTGTTTATGTAGACTTTCGGATCACCCATTATTTTCAGGATCACCTAATAACTACGATCATATTTTTCGATCTAGCCAAGACAAAAGATTCATCGTAAATTTTAGATAATTTTGAAGGTGGATTTATTTATTTACAGAACCAAAGAAACTAGAATAAATTCAATCACAATCTGCTAAGAGAGCAAACAAATATTTTCATTCAGCAAATTAAATTTACATTTACATTGTTAATATATTGTGAGATGTTCATTTTAATTGTATCTCACAATATTAAATCTACCAGTAAAAATTAAAAGGAAGCAAAATATACTCAACATTGTATTTGATTGTCAAATAAGTTAGTCAATGTCGTATATAAATGTATATAAAATCCCTAGCCTAACAATAATTCCTATACCCACTAAAAACTAGCACATTAAAATAGTAATTCCCAACAGCCCTGAATCTATCTACAACTAAACATCCACAGCTACCCCAAAAGCCACATGAATTAATGTCGTAAAATAAAACCTCGCTATTTAACAAAATATGAAATTTCTAATAAAATGACTTGAAGTATAATCCCAAAAATGAAATGTTATGACCTACGCAAGTTTCCCTAGTCCTAGCAGCTAAACTATCCATCTATTCTGCCGATATATAAATGCAAACTAGAGACCCGAGTCTCACATTTAATTTAAACGTGTATAAAAATATCTCGGAGTGCAATGAGATATTTATACCTAGGCTAAGTCTAAACCTAAGTCGGGTGAGGATCGCCCTGAGAACTTAATGCCCTAGTTCCTCGTGTGTTTCTGCAAGTCTAGACTGGGGTTTGGGACACCAGATTTGCAGATAAAATACTTAGATAATGTTATGAGGTCTGAGGAACTAGATAATTTAAAACATCTGGTGAGACATTTCAAATTAAGTAGCGCCTTGGGAGTTTTACCGTCTCTTCAGTAAAATAAGGCAAGCAGTCAACAACTCCAGAATTGACAATTAAATAACTACAATAATTAAAGACACTTTTTGGAACAATTGAAACTGTCTGTCGGCTCCGTTAGGTGACCCGTTTCAATCTCTCCAAAGAGCCCAAGTGAACTGTACTTGGATATTAGACAGAATTCTCTTAGACTACTAACCCCATTAAAACACCAATTTAAATTAAAACAAACTATTGTACTTTAAGCAAATTAACTCTAGTCAAAATTAATCACTATTGAACACTATTATTTGAACACAAATATTAACTGCAAGAGATTCATGAAAGAATCAACTTCTCAAAGCTTTAAAATCTACATTGTTTAATTGAGTTTAATGAAATCACTGAATTAAATAAGAAAATACCACACAAATTAATACTCTGAAAACCCCCTTTAGTTCACTTATAAATTATACCCGAACATTATTAAACAAGGCAAACAAGCGACACATCTTAGATGTCCTAGATTGATACCTAAGTCCAGCTAAGAGATTTCGTCTAATACGTCGGACGTCCAAAATCAGAATGTCTGCCCAACCCACGCTACCCCTAAATATCATCCCCCAAACGTCTCCCGCTTCCCCGCAAAACTAGCGTCTGAAAATTTTAGCAAACTTATCTATTACATACAGAAAGAATATTTTAAACTCTATTTCTCTTCAATAATTACAACCAATACAAAATCATTATTAAATTTGTACCAAAACAGTCTCACGGTGCATCTGCAGCTACTACGCAATTTCCAAGTAACTGGCGTTTTTTTCATTAGCCCTTTACCATGCCAGTCCAAGCGAACCTAAACCAACGGAACCGAAGCGAATGGTCAAATGACCGTTTCCATATTCCTATAAGGATAGTGTTGAAATTGGCTTACATTATTATTAGCTCTCCTCAGATTCGACTGTAAAGGTAAATTGGTGCAACTAAATTACGACCTTGGTACTCGAAACCATTACTGTCGTCTAACATAGTTCACCCATTAAGAATGCATTTGCTACACAAGATGTGAAGTTATGAAGTCCGTTATTGCCCCGTAATAAGGCTCAAATTTGAGTAAAATATTATTTGCTTATCAACATACAATGACCAATTAAGTTTGTATTGTCATAAATTACAGCCATTTTGCTTACTTAGAGATATGTGTGAAACATTGTTCTCGGGAACGCGTCAATAATTTAAGCTGATAAAAAAAGTAATAGTTAACTTATGTTGGCATATTTTTGAAACAAAGCAGAGGAAGTCTGGTATGTTACAAGGTTAAGTTTTTAACTTTTGAAAGTGGGGCTTGCAACTCTTGGTTTGCTTGATGTTGCTTATTATCCGAATGCATTTCTTTTATAGGATGAATAATTCCTGTACATTGGTACTGTTTAAGCAATGCCTAGTGTGGGGTAAAGTGTTTTTAGAACTTATTAATGAATGAATGAATGAATGAATAAGTTTATTTCAGAACCAGGTTCCATATTGTTAGTAACAAATGTCTTAATAATAATGTTAAATATTACACAAAATACGTTTTCATCACATAGGTAGATTTTAAATGTCAAGTCAGCAAAATTCATTAATAGTTAAAAACATGTCAAAGAAAGAAATAAAATAAAATTAAATTTAAATAAAAATTAAAATGGAAATAATTCAATCGGAAATGTCAGAGATAAATAAAAATCTAACTAATTACACGCATACTTGAAATTCAAAATTAAAAAAAAAAAAAAAATGTCAAATTGTGAATGAGAAATTGAAAATTTACCATCAATTGTCGTGCTGCCGATAAGGTTGCCACAGCCCTTGCGCGTCTTCGACCGCGCCGGTAGGTACTTGACGGCCGGCACGACAACCTGCTCGTGAAATATCTTATGATATTTAATCCTGCCTGTGGAAGAAAAGTCATCCTGGCATTCCTGGCCCTCGTCGTCCAATCGATTATGTTTATGTCCCTAAGCGCGTTCAAGTCACTCCAGGGCTACGATGAAATGTCTAGTTCCTTCCCTCCAATTCGTATCTATTAATATCCGACGCAGGGTGTAAATAAATATGATCACCAGTTGATCGGCTTGCTAAAAAGGGCGCTGGAGCATTACCAGGAGATTTCATTGCCGCGTCTAGTTTTTATAACTAGAAGTTTGCGTATTTATCCATATTACAAATTGATATTTTTCTGAAGTCCCCCGTAGTCTTGGGGGCAGTTTTCTTTGGGATTGGCAATTTGGCACCTGGTTTGTATGTGCCAATTCTGCTGGCACTTTATTGTTGTTCCAGGTTTCGTTCAGAATATTTGTTATTTGTGCTGTAAACGCTGGCGGGGCCCCTTTGTAACTTGATCCATACCGGATACCGTTCCGTTTCTCATGCCGCTTATTACGCGGGCTGTATCTTCTATTCTGGAGCTATCTGATTCCGGTACACTGTCAGGCGGCAGGTGTATATTGGATCTATAGGTAGGTATACCTGGGCCTTCGCAATTTTCTACTTCGGATATCCAATTGGCCATTGGGATTAAGTATTTCGCTGCGTTTGTGAGTGTTTGACCTGTATACGCATTGATCTGTGGGATCTATTCAAACCCTGAAAGAGCCGTGAACATTCTAATTCATCGTCTTTTTCTTCTACGATTCGAACGTGCTTTCTGGTAAAAAGTTAATTTATGGACCGTCGATTTGGGGGGGTGGGGGGGGAGGAGGGGGGGGAGAGGGCTACCCCTCCATACCATCCCCACCTCCAGGAACCCCATGGTTATGGAGATATCCATGGTTAAAGTTTTGAGGTTAAAATACCGCTATTTCGTTATTAGACTGAGGGTCGGGGGGAGGGCTACCCCCTCTATACCATCCCCACCTCCAGGAACCCCATGGTAAAGAGGTAAATTAAGTAAATTGGGCAAAGGAGGAGGAGCTTAGCATGGGGGGCGTGGTGGGGGAGGAGCTTAGAATGGGGTAGGGGCCGGGCAAGAGGGAGGGGGGGGGCTTCGCCCGAAGGCTCGCTTCGTCGCCCCTGAGGTCGCTCGCTGACTAGACCAATAGCGTAGCGCAATGGGGGGAGGTGGCGAGCGTAGCGAGCCGGCGACGTCCATAAGCGAAGCTAGTAAGTAAGTAAAAGTAAGTAGTAGTAGTAGCTAAGTCTCGTCGCTCGCTGACCTCGGGGCTCCTCCGCTAGCCTTCGACCTCCGCGGTGAAGCTTATGGGCTTCCGGGTGCGGCTTTTGGACTTCCGTGGTGCGGCTTTTGGACTTCCATAGATCTCGCGCTTCGGGAAGACCAGCCCTTTCGCCCTCGCCTAACTATGAGCGGTCACTTTCCGCTCTTATATAAAAAAAATAACCTCGAAGACTAAAGCGGGAGCCTTTGGCTCCCGCTTTAGTCTTCAAACCTTTCCGCAATCCAAGTCGGTTTTGCCAGCGGGGAATGCCCTGATTCTATTCTGGGTATTTTGCCTAGTGGTTTTGGGTATTTCTCAGATATTAATATAATGATTGACCATTATTCTTCTCCTTCCTCCAAGCATATTCGCATAGCCAATCACTAAAATTATGTTTATGTTGCATTTGTCTAAATTGTTTCTTCAGGCCTCTCCACTGGCTCTCTATCCTTTGAGTGTGTGTCCCGTCAGGTGCCACAAATTTGTTGGTTGGGTCGCTGTGGTTAACTCTCTTATGAGTATCTCCATGCTCAGGAAGGCTCAAATAGGCTCTGCAATAATCAGTGTGAAATATAGAGCCTTCCCGAACATGTTTTTTGATTAGTGGCACCAAAATGTCTGCAGATCGCTCATTATCAGGACACACCTCTAGCCTCAAATCGTCACTCCCATCTGCAATCATTCCGATCACCCAATGACCCTCTATTTGTCGCCCACGGTTGTATTTTCTCCTCCCAAACTTTGATTCATCAATTTGAACTATTATACCAGGGCCCCCTATCTTCCCTTGGGCCTTTTTGCTTTCAAGCTCGTAAAGAGCAATGGTCTCCCGGCAATAACTGTACCAGTCACCCACTGTCCTGGTTGAAAGGACAGCAGCATCATCCGCCAACTCCTTCCTAGTTTGGTGATACGTCAGTCCCTCACTGAATGCGTACATGATTTGGAAGATTAAAGTGAGGGACAATCTTGCTTTCTTTCTTGGCACGAGAGACACCCTTCGTCCGGCAGTTGCTCTTCCGGCATCTAAATTTGCCAAGTTGGCCTGCCTCCTTGGTCAGCGTCATCAACTTGCGGTGAGTCGTGCACATTTTTTGTGTTAAAATGAGCCCTCTCTCCTCCGCAAACTGTATACACTGCTCCGTGGAGCTGAAAGAAGAAAAAATCTTCCTCCAGTTCCACATGGACCTAAAAAGAAAAAGTGCTAAAATTAGTCATAGCTTCAACCGCGGGGGGGGTTTATCTGTTTTCAGCTTTCCAAGCTATAAATTTGAAAACCTAACTGAGTGAACATTACTTTATAAAAACTAAATGACAACTTACTTTAACTCATCCGAGTAAGCATTGACCCTTCTGCCAGATGACCCACATGGTCGAGGCATCGCAGCAATGGCATCGTGCTCGTCGTCGTCCTCCGAATCACTAGCGATAGCTGGTGGGCTACCACTAGAGCCAGCTCCACTGGGACCAGCCATCCCACTGGGACCAGCAACTGGCTCGTCATAGACCGACGATCACACGCACGGGAGCACAAGGGGCTCATTCGAGTCCAACACTTGCACTCGCGTAGTAGGCACAAGCGGCTCTATTGAGTCCATCACTCGCGCACTACTTGAAGACAGCACAGAAGAAGAGGAGGCCGTAACAAGCGGCTCACCAGAGTCCAAAACTTGCACATCACTCAACTCTTCTTCTTCGGACACAGAAACATAGGGCTTCTGAGACGCCATGGTAGTCAGAACGTTGGAAGGCTTACAGGAGTACGTAAAACGATCTCAACTGCAAGGGCAACAAACGATGACTGACGCTGACAAATAAACAGACGCTACAAAACAAAATGGCGTCCGGCGTTCCGTTCCAAACAATGAAAACACAAATTCCTTATTTTTGTGTAAATAAGTCAATGTAAATTGATCGTACAGCAACAATTATTGAGCATTAAACGTAATTATGCTAATTTATTGTACACCAAAATTCATATGTGAAAATCAAAATATATTTACGTAAAAATCATGCCAAAAAATAGAATACAAATACGCCTCGACGGATAACGGAACGTGAAATGACAACTTTGACATCTAACATGTCAAATTGCGTGTTATTTTCTAAATTTGTATAGAAACTTTGAAAAATTATATCTCATAAACCGTAAGTTTCCTGCAACTGAAATTTCGTAAATAAGCTTTCTGTGTATGAGTACTATCCACACAAAAAATATGAACATCCAAAGCGACGGTCCATAAAGGAAAGTTTAACCTTAATGTCAGTCACAGCATGCCACGACGAGTCCGTAACCACGACGTGATCAAGCCAGCGACGACATCCATGCGCATCACTCACAAAAAAGTAGGTATCAGAGTTAGTAGTCAGTTTCTCAACATCTGCACAACGCCATTGTTGTTCACTGTAGAAGTCCAACAGTTCGCGATAAAATAACTCTCCCGGATGGGCATTGTAATCACCCAACATAAAAACGCTGTCAATGTCACTACTTTCTATTATAGCACTAATTTCACTCAAGCAATGTGTAAATTCCGCTAAGTTCTCTATAGAATCGGTCGGCATATATACTGAGAAAACTATGAATGAACGCTCGCTGGTCGTTACCTTAATCGCGGCGAGGCGCACACTATCACAATGTATAACCGACACGGATTGAAATGCATTCTTACGCCATAGCAACGCGACGCCACCATAAGGTCTTCCACGCAGTAGGCCCGCTGAAGTGTCTACGGCCGATGTCCCAGTATAACTAAAATTCGGATGTATGGTTCCCAGGTATGGAATATCGCAAGGAAGAAGCCATACCTCCTGTAACGCTATAATGTCGGCTTTCAGGCATAGCGTTCGTATACAGTCTGCTGATCGCTTAACGGACTTACAGTTGTAACTAAACATATGACAAAATGTATGATTATTATTTGTTCCGTCCATTCCGTCCATTTATAATTCTTCCCGTTATTTCCTGAGCCTTGCCACCATTCACATGTTTAAACTCGATAAAACGTCGAAATGAAATTCCTTCCGGCCACATATTGTCATCAAGGAATACAGACATCTTATGATTGGGAACGAGGATTTTATAAGCGATATACTGCTTCTCAAACTTGACGTCCACCCTTTGCGCTGTGACCTTGACCAGTGTTCTGTTTCAATATACTCCTCAAGGTCGCGCGGCAAGACATTCTTATCTACATTATAAATAAATAGCGCACACGAATATCAGCCGCCTTCAATTTACACGTAGAATCAGTTTTCGCTGTTCCCTGTTTACCTATAATTCTATTTCTTAACCTGTTATCTTAACTTTGAATCCAAGATTTTCTTCTCGTTACATCTTTCCATTCACCTTTTCGGCGTAAGACACTAGCATAGGTATATTCATTTGTTTTGGTATCGTCAACACTCGGATTTTCGTTCATGTTGAATAGGTGTATATATTAAGCACGGCCTTTTTGCTGGTGCACCATCAGGTGTGGAGGCACCTGTGATGGCGGCGCAGGCGGAGGCGTAGGTGGAGGCCGAAGTGGAGGTGGAGGCGGACGCGAAGACAGAGGAGGAGGAGGCGGCGGCAGCGGTGGCATCGCATGCCGTAATGTACGACTGCACAAGTGCAAGTGTTGCATCCATATCGGCCTCCGCCTCCGCATTTGCCACCTCGTCAGCCAGTCTGGCGGCCGCCTGCGCCTCAGCGCCGCCATCACCGCCATCATCAGCACACGCGGCAATCTGTGTGGCCCTAGTGGTGCGCTTTAGCACGTTCTCCCGCAAATCCAGTCCTCTCTGAATGCCCGCCGACGTGAACTTGGTCGGGTCGAGTTTGCAAAGGTCTTTTGGGACCTTAACAAACTCGTCCGCCCTATAGCTGTTGTCGTTAAGGAAATACGAAGGGAAAACGTCGACCTTATGCACAATGTACCTTGTTATGACGCGCTTGAAGTCGTCGACGTCTACGTAGAATTAACTTTTTCTTGTTGTTATTCTGTCCCGGTAAGCCAAGAGACAACAGTGACAGTGTTTCTTAGAAAAAACACTATACATTGGACTCCTATCATGCTAAGGAGATGCGCCACCATGGAATGGGTTTACCAATATAACAAAAACACGCGCTTATTGGATTTAAATCCCATAAAATGATAGTTTTAAAGAGTGACCCAGGAGACGTAACCATAGCAACGAGCAACAAAGAATAGTTGATTGACCCATCTTTATGTTTTGCCATAAGGCATACAAATGTTTTAAGTAGAGATGGAGCATGCATAAACAGTTACAATTCTTCATCTGTCAAGTATTCCCTTAGTGAATAGTAGGCTTTTTTAACTAGAAGTGCAAACAAGCTTTTTTTGAACTCTACCAATCCTTCTAACTTAGTTATATTTCTTATGATGATGATGATGATCTGTTGGAGGGGGAGACCTGCTGGGCGTAAACGAACTCGATCATACCTTCGAATGTCTTGTTAAGCGGCAGCTTCCTAAACGTCTCACCGGAGAGCTCGATGTTCTCGACGATCTCGTTACGCACCACAGTGCGCACTAATGGCGGTGACAACTCACTCAACCGCGGCGGCGATAGGAGTTGTCACACAACCGCTACGTGATAGCGGTCGGGGTTGTCCTCTATCCATTTGTAGAGGAGGTTCTCGTAGAGGTACACCCTGTTGGCGTCCTCGATCGTGAACGGCCTAACGGATGATCGAAAGATAGACTTCTCGAGGTAACTTACCAGTTTCCTGCCGGTCTTCTTCACGTACTCGTCCCAGTTGGACACGTTAACGATGCAGCCGTTGGAGATCAGCATCGCCAACACATGACCGATGCTACCGTCCGACTTGCACATGACGTCAAAAATTTCCCCCCCTATATCCCGCTTGCTTTTAAAAATCACCTCTATCCTCATGTCAGTGGCATCGATCTGCGCATCGACTAACTGCTACAGTTGGCGGACCCAATTCTGCGTTTGGACCGGCAACAGTTGGTCGATGCCCCTGAAACTGTTACAAATAACGTAAGCGAATCCTGAGCGCGGGTCGTTGTGGTCCGCGATGAGTTGGCTCGTGGTCTCGTACGCCTGCATGTACTCGACGTTCGGGAACGGAGGAGGCTTCTTCACCCCGCTAAAGGTGCCGAGTGCTGTTGTAAAAAAAATCCTATAGAACCTAACCCCACCACCAATTGTCGTCCTGCCGATAAGGTTGCCACAGCCCTTGCGCGTCTTCGACCGCGCCGGTATGTCCTAACGGCCGGCACGACGACCTGCTCGTGAAATATCTTATCATATTGGGTTACCTAGGTGTGGTAGTGTAAGAGTGTGTACCTGAGTGAGGAGAGTGATGGCTGGATGGATGGGCTATCCACGTAGTATAGTATCAGAGGAAGCGTGATATACGTCCTCTCTCCTTCAATGTATCCTCCACATCGTCCATTAAAATTGTGAAAAGCCGGGTAAACAGCGGAGAGCCTTGTTTGACACCTTTACGTTTCTGAACCGTTTCTGAACTCTTATCTGGCTACACCAGGATATGAACGTTCTCTCCTTCATGCATGCTTCTTCAATCCTGTTATTGAGAGGGGGATTAGTGCGAATAGTGCGTGATAATATTATGTTTATGTCCCTAAGTTCAAGTCGCTCCAGGGCTACGATGAAAAGTCTAGTTCCTTCCCTCCAATTCGTGTCTATTAATACCCGGTGCAGGGTGTAAATATGATCACCAGTTGATCGGTTTCCTCATGTCGGTGGCATCGATCTGCGCGTCGACGAACTGCTTCAGTTGGCGGACCCAATTCTGCGTTTAGACCGGCAACTGTTTGTCAATGCCCCTGAAACCGTTGCAAATAACGTAAGCGAATACTGACCGAGGATCGTTGTGGTCCGCGATGAGATGGCTCGTGGTCTCGTACGCCTGGCTGTACTCGACGTTCGGAAACGGTGGAGGCTTCTTCACCCCGCTAAAGGTGCCGTGTGCTGTTGTAAAAAAAATCCTATAGAACCTAACCCCACCAACCAAGCCTGTTGAGCACCACCTGGGGGGGAGCTTTAAGACCGTGCTCACAGGAATAGAATCATAAACCTAATACTTCACGATGTTCGCGCGTGAATGTGCAGATGCGGCGCTCAAATGTAATTTGAACTCGGTCCAGTCTGTGGGAGAAATTGAAAATTTACCACCAATTGTCGTGCTGCCGATAAGGTTGCCACAGCCCTTGCGCGTCTTCGACCGCGCCGGTAGGTCCTTGACGGCCGGCACGACGACCTGCTCGTGAAATATCTTATGATATTTAATCCTGCCTGTGGAAGAAAAATCATCCTGGCATTCCTGGCCCTCGTCGTCCAATCGATAATGTTTATGTCCCTAAGCGCGTTCAAGTCGCTCCAAGGCTACAATGAAAAGTCTAGTTCCTTCCCTCCAATTCGTATCTATTATTATCCGGCGCAGGGTGTAAATAAATATAATCACCAGTTGATCGGCTTGCTAAAAAGGGCGCTGGTTCTTTACTTAGAGATTCCATTGCCGCGTCTAGTTTTTATAACTAGAAGTTTGCGTATTTATCCATATTACAAATTGATATTTTTCTGAAGTCCCCCGTAGTCTTGGGGGTTGGCACCTGTTTTGTATGTGCCAATTCTGCTGGCACTTTATTGTTGTTCCAGGCTTCGTTCAGAATATTTGTTATTTGTGCTGTAAACGCTGGCTGTAACTTGATTCATACCGGATACCGTTCCGTTTCTCATGCCGCTTATTACGCGGGCTGTATCTTCTATTCTGGGGCAATCTGATTCCGGTACACTTTCAGGCGGCAGCTGTATATTGGATTCATAGGTATACCTGGGCCTTCGCAATTTTCTACTTAGGATATCCAATTAGCCATTGGGATTAAGTATTTTTGCTGCGTTTGTGAGTGTTTGACCTGCAGGTCGATCAGGGGACCGATTTTTGACTTTCGAGCGCTCGAAAATTGAATAAAAGTAAATACGATTCTAGTGTCAAAATTGCAGGCACTTACTTTCTACCGATATAATTAAATACGAGTGGTGAACACCACTCGTTTTTAAATTTCCTGTGTCTATTTCAAAATAGAATTCCATCACTTATGACTGGTTTCGAGTAAAAAATCGAGCGCTCGAAAGTCAAAAATCGGTCCCCAGGTACTTAACGCATTGTACGAACGTCGGGTAGGTCTAATTGTCACTTTTTATATGGAAAATTTACAGTTAAATTGTACCGACGCGCGTTCGGAATGTTACGTGATTACCCTTCTGTATACGCATTGCTCTGTGAGATTTATTCAAACCCTGAAAGAGCCGTGAACATTCTAATTCATCGTCTTCTTTTTCTACTTTTCGAACGTGCTTTCTTGCTATATACTTAAAGGTTCCTACCGTGGATAGGAACTTTAGGGAAGAGCTCCTTCTGCAATCGGGCCTGGGTGATCTTGCTTTTTCTAGATCTTATTACTTATTGTGTTGTGTGGGATGAGATCACCCGCGCCGACTTTTTCAAAATTGCATTGACCTCCTCCCATGTAGTACTAGTCCGCTCACTATTCCGAACGATTGTTTCTACTTGGGACGCAAGATTTTCATAAACTTATTTCTGGAAATTTTAAATCCTCATGCTTACTCATCGGAAATTTATAAAATTTAAATACTTGTAATAATTAATAAAGCAGGGGTTCACCTTTAATGTCTACGTTTTAGATGTGCAAATATATGTTGCTGCATGAATCCAGGCCAGTTTAATGAACGAGGGTCTAATCACAAGAATTTAGTGCCTTTCCTTAGGTTATTGAGGGGCCTAGCACGTCTCGCCGACGTGGGTTCAACTTTTGTAAGTCGGGTAATCCGTGTTTCTCGTCAAAGCGAGACTCGTTCAGATTAGGGTAGCTGTAAGAGTCGAGTTAATTTTAATAACCTATTATATAACTTCAGCAGTGTAAACGAGCTTTAAAACATATCGACTATCTATTTTCACCTTCAAATAATGACACATACATCCTAAATCTGCTGCATTGCAAATTAAGTATGTCCATAAAAATATAGAACTAGCTCGATACCTGTCTGATAAAGGGCTTAACTCTTTCCTGACAAGCCAGCTTTATGTTCTGCGACTACTGTTAGCATCTAAATGTATCATTAACGATAGCTAGAATATTTTATAATCCCGTTATGTTTTATCAATATTGTCAACGATGAATGAACAAGTCAATTTACCCGCATAGGTTCATATCTGACATCAACCCAATTTTGGAGATGTCCCTAGACGCGACGGCGCCTGCCGCTTATCGCATCGATTGCGAGGACGCAGCGTCAAAAATGAGATAAAATCTTCCGCTCTAATTATCGAGATGAGCCTTAATTTGGCTAAGATGCTAATTGTTCTGAGTGCTATTGGTGTAATTACTTACTTTGGTTTGGTAGTGCTTTAGTCGTACCTAATTATGTTTGAAGGACTAACAAATTTCAAATAATCTCGATTATTCAATGGGCCCATTTAATTAATCCAGAGTGGCTGTGTTTTTTTAAATGTAATCTATTATATGGCGTGAAATAAAACAGGATGGACGTTTCGGAATAAATTGATGTAATTCAGGGATGAGTTCCGTTGTAATTGGTAACAACCTCATTAACTTATCTACATTTGTGAATGGTAAACCCTTTAGGGTCTTGTGACCGCTTAAGATATAAGCACAAATATTAATTTAATCAATGTCCGAAACAAGGACCCGACGTTAGGGCAAAAAACACATAGTTTTCAAAATAATGATTATTAAAACTTCTATATTTACCTTTTACAGTACCTAAATACCTTCATTTATACTATTTTTTTTTTACTATGCCGCTGCTAATGGTGCGAAATTCAGGACGATGTATTTTCAATTCCTTTTATTTGGACATGAAAAGCACATGGTCGCTCGGATCTAGAAATATAAAGGATGCTCAGGAAAGCAAACATAAAATCAAGAAACATTAATGCCACTATTATATTCAATCACAGGGATTTATACAGTGTTTTAATTATTATCCAAGCTTAAATCTTTGTACCATTTATTTGTCAACAACAACAATTACACTACTCATTACATACAATTTTAATAATATTTATTTTATTATATAGGTTACATACGACCTATGCCTGAATTAATATAGTTTTATGGAAGACGCTGCGAACGTTATGTTTACATCCGACAAAATGCTAGCAATCATATGACTCTAATGGTTACTGACGTTACTGTATACATACGTAAGCGATTAAATGTTACTGACAATTAATTTAATAACTATGGATTGTATTATCTGAAAATAAATGAATTAATAATAATAATATTGAAATTTAGCATTATGATTTTAATTTTTTTTAACATTGCTAACAATCTGATGTCTTTATATTCTTCAGCGCTGACGTCGGTTGAACGTAGCTATATTAATGAAAATGTATGATGGCATATATACAGTGCAGCGTTGACGGACTGCTACGCGCGTACAGCTACGTCGCGCGTACGGCGGCCATCGGTCGAGCTCGTCGGTCGGCTGACGCGCGCGGTGTTTATATACAAACACAAACGTTCAGTGCGGCGCTGTCCGAACGACCAACCGTTACGCGCGTACGTACGATCATAAACAAAAATGAATATCGATACCGAACGTTTAATAACCTGAAGTACACCTTCGTCCACCATTTTGGACAGTTTTATGAGTAGCTCGTCAAAACGTTTGCTAGACATCCTGAAGTAGTAAAAAAAAGCCTCGTCTTCTCGTTATTTCCAAAACAGCATACAAGCTCTCCTTCAATTAGTCGATCTACTATTACTGGGTGAACATGATATCTTCTCTTTTGTTGTCTTTTTTGCCGTTTTCGTTTGCGTAAATAATATGCACATATTATTGAATTTAAAAATGGATTCATTTGTCTCTTTAACTGTACACGTCTGAAGCACTTTGCCGTCAGTGAAGCACTAAACGCTTAACCGACGATCAGCGCGTACGGTCGGTCGAGCACTGTTTCCAGCCTTAGGAGTGTATAAATAAAATTATGTCAGGCAGGAAGTTGGATATGCTGATAAAAATTTATATGCTTAGAGCCGTCAAAGTACTTATTTTCTACGCATCTTGGTCTTAAATCAAACATAAACGATAATTAATATTTATAACAAAACTGTCCCTCTTGTAATTGAAACTTTGGAACTGATGATGTCGATAAGCTTTTTACTTTGAAATACATCATATAAATGTTGTAATAGTGTTGAAAGAATCATAAAAACTCAAATTACTATTCCAAATTGGCTAGCAGTCAATATGTCACTCCTCACTACGTTGTACAAATCACTGTCGTGTTGGTCCTTAGTTCGCTCTGCTATTTCCGAAATTCGTTCTGTACACAGCTGAAATTCTTTTAGTTTTTCATCTCCTTGCCTTCTAATTTCTTGTAGAGTAACATCTATGGGAACTGATGCTGTCGATGAGCTTTTTAATTTGAAATACATCATGTAAATGTTGTAATAGTGTTGAAAGAATCACAAAAACTCAAATTACTATTCCAAATTGGCTAGCAGTCAATATGTCACTCCTCACTACGTTGTACAAATCACTGTCGTGTTGGTCCTTAGTTCGCTCTGCTATTTCCGAAATTAATTCTGCAGACAGCTGAAATTCTTTTAGTTTTTCATCTCCTTGTCTAATTTCTTGAAGAGTAACATCTACTGGATCACAAGCTTTGGGCCCATAACGCATGTCCGGCTGGGCTGAAGGTTTAGCCGTGAATAAGCGCGTCCGTGTATACGATTTTTGTCGCTTCCTGGTCTTTTCCTTTTGCTGAAGGTACTTTTTGAAATGTTGGCCAATGGTTTTTTGCGAAGCCTTCGTCCATGCGCTTTCGTGCCATTTATGGCCCGTAGTCTGTAATAGTCCTGAATAAGTAAAATAAGTGTATATCCAATCTTGTCAAGATATTTAAATTATACCGGTTAATATTTTTTCCGTTTATTCTTTTATTAGCAACAACGACTCTTCTTTGATATGAACCACCTGTTACAAGACATAATCTCTTCCCGCAGTTAAAGTTTATTACGCACATGAATTTTTTTGCTACATTGGTTGTTTATTTTGACAGCCTGTGATATTTTGCTATTACTTTGGCATTAGCAGCACAAATGAGCGCCCAGATTGCAGGCGAGTTTGTCTTAATAGCACCCGCAAGATCACTGTCTTCTTCGAGTGCCTGTTCCGTTTCTGGTTGCTTCTATTTGCAGTAATAAGCTTTGTAGTTTGTGTGATGTCCGAAAACATGATATGGCACATTGCTCTAATCATTTCTCATCATATTGGTATCTTTGTTGGTATGTATGATGATCTTGCGGGTAACTATGGTCAGCTTAGACAGTCTTGGTTTCAGCATATTTCGGCCTTGAAGAGGCAGCGTCGTATTAACCAAAATCTAAAGAAAGGATGGCTTTATACAATAAATACCCTAAAAGGCTTAGAAAATATATTCCTAACTATTAAGATTTAAGAGACGTGGTTTATATAATATTACCTTGTACGATTTTATTTATTTTCGTCCCGTACAGAACATTAGTCGTCAGCAAAGAAAGATATTGAAGACCGTGCATTTCTTCACATTGTTAAAAACCCTCTATCACAATATCTAATACCATATCTATCGAATATGAAATTAATTAAAATAAGTATAGTATTCAATTATCTATAAACGAATAACAAGTAGGTAACGGTTGGGTCAGTTAATGTATCATCAAGTGACATTTATTGTACTACTACAATGTAAGATACACATACATGATTTTTAAGACATTTTAATTATTCATTATTCTAAGTAGAAATTGAAAGAAAATTAATACGATAAACTCACCGGTTGAAGGTCCACTGAAATTTCTAAAGCATACTTGTTCCATGTTCCTTTGGGTCCAATTATTTTTCGTAGTTTTGACAGTGGTAGCAATAACTAGTTATTTCTGATACCTAGAAACAAGCATTTTTTTGTTTCCTTGCCAATGATGCAAGCCTGTAAAGATGTAATTACATTATTTACTAGAAAAAAGAACGTGATAATAGTGATGTGAAAATAGATACTCAAGGTAGTTAAAAAAAACATTGATAATAAAGATCTGATTTCACGGAATTAAGTTTCAGTTGATGTTGTTACGTCATTCTATAATTATCAGAGGTCCATCGTACACAATTCGATTCAGCCCCATAATAATATTCAATAAAAAATATTAGGGTATAATCATAGAAATAAAAGTTATCTTGCCATTCCAGACGACGAATTGTAGTTATGGCCGTATGAGCGCTTGAGCCATCCTCCGTCAACATATTCTGTTGTATATGCAACACCGTTCTCTTTTATCTGCCCTTTCTGGAGGGCAATTCCTTTTTCCTCCTCTCCGGCTTTAAAAATCTCTTCTGTGAGGTGTTCTTGCCATACATTTCCCAACAGTTGATTTTAGTCCCTATTTTTTATATAAAGATGTTAAGTCTTTAAAATCGGACAATTCCATATCAAAAACATCAACATGTCTTCTTCATCCGCAAGTTCGAATAAACTGGGACCAATCTCTTGGGATGGCTATTTGCGTAGTTTTCAGTTGATTTTTTCTTTCTTTCAATTTGGAAATGTATCTGGTAAATTTCCATGTGGTTCTTTCCATTGATTACCTGTAAATTAGGAAATTGGCGCAACAACCAAACTAGTATAAGCACTCAGTATCATAAAATTTATGTTTTGACCTGCACAGTTATCTGACCAAAAGGTGAGTTCTTCAACAGTTGCAATTTTTGCTTAATTCTCATTTGCCCAACGAAGGAGACAGGAGGCAACTTCGTTTCCTCGTCTTCCGCTTATATTTTCAGACCATAACAAATTCGTTGCAGTATTATCTGTTGCATCAAACATTATTAAAAAGTTCAAAGTTTACGCAGGTAGAATGACTTGATATTTTTTAAATTTGGGGTTGCCAAACATTTATTTAAATCAAACACCAGATTTTTTTCTTCTCGGAACTTGTTATAGCTTCTTCTTTTTCTTTTTTCTTCAATATACATCTTTCTTCGGCTAATTTGCTATGGACTTCATACTTTTCTTCTATTTTTTTCCCGATTTATCTTCGGCGTCCTTGAGTTCTAAAGATAAAGATAAAATAATTTATTTGTCCAACATAGGTCACAGGATGTTACAGAATTATGGTCAGTTTCACTATGAGGTGCCTTGCGGCTTGCAAATTGTTGAGCATGCATGTCAAAGTCCCTATAATTATAAATTCAATTATGGTGTTATAAATTCTATGAGCAAGAACATTTTTAAACTTGTGTAGTTGATCTTATATTAAATATCATTGTAACCATTCCAACATTCCACATTTTTTTTGGAATAACGTTGTTTTGGGTATTATTGGGTTTTTTATTTTACGCCGTAAACGTGTGCTCTTGAAATTTAAGAACGGGTTACTATTATGTTGCATAAAATTGATTGTCATAATTTTATTTTCCATAACAGCCCTTGGCAGAATCATCATTTTGCAGAATTACTTTTCGCATAAATTTCATTGCATACAGTCATTTCGCATAACTTCCTTAGGCAGAATAGTACATTGGCATAATGACGATTGTAATAATAGTCCTATGATCGAATAATCGTATCACCGAAATTTGTATCGCATAATATTTAGCTGGCATACTGTAATTTGGCACAACGTTCTTTGGCAGAATCGTACAATGAAGTCGGTTCTGGCGCTTCGCCGGCCGCTGCCGCGGCACGCTCGCTTCGCTCGCTCGGCTCGCGCACTTAGGGTCGCGGTACACCTAACACTCCTCCTCGCTTCGCTCGTCGTCGTAACCTACACCGACCTGCCTTAATTATGCAAAAATAAAGTCGGTGATATTAGTTGTATGCTTCAAGAAATTCGGCGGAATATACGTTCTGCTACGTAAAATCTGCGAAATTCAATTCGGCCATATTGCTATTCTGTAATTCAAAATTCTGTCAAATAAGTGTTATGCGACATGATAGTTATGCTAAGTATATGATTATGCTAAAGTATCATTCGGCTAAAAATGTTTCTGCGATAACTGTTATGCGGAGTGTATTTCGGACAATCGATATTATGCCAGATAAAGGGAACCCGTTGAATCTAGTATTGGATATATTTCTGTATATATCTATGGGTACTAGACGACGATACCATATTTATATAGATAAATAAATACCTAAATAGGTACATAGAAATCATCATTGACTCAGGAACAAATGTTCGTGCTCATCAGTCTCATTAAACAGATAACATGCTCTTACCGGGATTCGATCTCCGCTTTCGTAGGCTCACTACCAACTAAGTTACAGAGGTCAACAAATCTTTATTACAAAAATGATTTAATGACTTACCTTAAAATAAGATTACCCTCCATAACTCTAATAATTAAAATCCTCAGACATATTGCGACACAACACAGCACCTCAACTTAATCACTTTATACGGAATTATAATATTTCTTAACTAAACCAATTCCAAGAGGTTAGGACCGTCTTATGAGTATCGAAAAAATCAGTGAATGCCGCCATAACATCAGAAGCTCTTGATGTTGTTTTCAAATCTTTGACAAATAGTAGTTCCTCTTTTATGCTGTCTTCATATATGTAACATGCAAATACTAAAAGCTGACATCAATTTGCCACATCAGTGCTTTCGTCACACTGAACTGCAAACCAGGGAGAAGACTTGATCCCTTCTACAACCTGGCCTTGTAAATCTGCCCCCATATATACGCCTTTTAACGGTGTTGCCTAAAAGTGAAATATTTGACCATTTCTTTGTCTCCTGTGGTCCTAGTACTATTTCTGCTGCTTTTAATAAACAAGGCTTCACGAGGGTCTCACCAACAGTGTGAGGAAACGATTTTATCTGTTGAAGGCACAAACGACGCCGCTGTATTGGTCTGAATTCGCTTTAGTTCTCGGTTTTTCATCACAAAATATTCTTCCGGTTTGTCTTTTAATGCGCCATGTTTTGTTTCAAGATGTAGCATGAGCCGCCAAGATTGAAGGTCGCAACGCATCGTTACTTAACACTTCGTAACAAATCACACATTGTGGTTGCTCAGTAGGTACCGTTTTTATTTGTCACAGTGCAACCAAACTTGATGTAATTATCACAATATTTTCTTTTTTTGCTGGCAAAACCCATTTTTGCCTAATTAGGCCAGTCCGTAGAGGTTCAAAGTACCCCGGGGTACGTTGCAAGTGGTGGTGTAGAAGATTTTTTTTAAATATTGTTGACATCGATACAACCGATCAAATATCCAAAAATGGTTACACGAGATATCTTGGGACAACTTTTGGCAGCCACAAATCCTCGAAATCTTGAGACTTTTTTTTGGTTTCCCACTCGTAGCTTCTATACGGTGCATCCTAGCGAAAAGTTACACACTAGGAAATTAAAGAACATGAAATTTGCGTCTAATGAGTACCAATACATATTAATTCGGTTCAGCGACATAGTAGAAAACCATGGTCGAAAATTAGGCTTTCCTCAACTTTGTTAGTTATTTCAGTGGTTTTTAGGCTTCTGCGTTTCAATTTTAAATTTAACTATAGGTTTTAGCTCCTCAATTGTAGGAATTTACAGAATCGACAGTCATTTCAGCATTAGTAT
This sequence comes from Epinotia brunnichana, assembly GCA_963854355.1. Classification (NCBI taxonomy): domain Eukaryota; kingdom Metazoa; phylum Arthropoda; class Insecta; order Lepidoptera; family Tortricidae; genus Epinotia; species Epinotia brunnichana. The sequence goes on from OY977942.1 coordinate 10,384,864, forward strand.
CATCATAACTGGTAATCGAAGAGCTGGCAGTTTTCTCGTGCAACGCATCAGCATTGCAGTTCAACGAAGAAATACTGCCAGCATACACGGTACAATGCCTAGAGGGCCTTTTTAGAGTTCCGTAGCCAAAATGGCAAAAATGAATACCTACTTCTCGGTTGTTGTTCTGCTACAGGTGGACGGAAGGGCTAAACTGATTAGGAGCTTGGCTTTGTTTTTATTAATGATGAAGCTGCAATTATTGAATGCTTGGGAACTTGCGTTCATGAGAACGAAACTCATGTCCGTATCCACGCCTGAAAAAACTGGACAAACATTATTGTACACACAGTGCCTTTTAACATCAATAAGCAGTTTGAATACAGAATTAATGTCGTGACAGGACGTACGTAATTATATCAAATCCGCTTAAAATCCTTTTAAGTTTATGTACCTGTATTTGTATTATCCCTGAATTCTGAAGGTATGCGTTTGCTATCTAATAAATCAGGTTTCTTCACCACACTGCCTGTGGCATCTAAGTTTAGCAAATGGAAAGATAACGCATCTTTTTGGGATTTCAATACTAGAATTTGTTCTATGCTGTAAATTAAATAATACCACGTTCGTCGTTCTTTGGCTTCGGATCGGATTTTGCGTAAAGTGCTATCCGATTTTACGTTTTGTAAATTTTTCGTAACTGTTAAAATGTCTGTATTCAAAATTAAAACTGTGTTTTGACTGTAGTGGGTTTTAAGCCATCGAGCCTTTTTCGTTTCATGGCCCTTTCTGACCATTTTCTGGAAGAACGGTTGCTTTTCCTCCGTGACTCGATTTAATAATTTCTTTGGGACTTTAATTGTCTCCGGAAAAACGTCACATTTTATTCGTATTGAGGATATACCTACGGTTTTTCTGTTAATTATTTGAAGAAAATAAACAGGAGATACAGGGAGCACCGTCAATTGCACAAATTCAACAAACTGAGACATCGAATTAGTAAGTACGCCAAATTTGAAAATCATAAGCCAGTAGATATAATATATTAACAAAACACGTTATGTCCGTATAATGTGAGGACCTAGAAGCGACTAGGGCTGGGTTCTCAATTTATAATGACCCCAAGCAAGTGTGTCAAACGAGTCTTTACAAAGATGTTTTTTTTGTATCAGAATAGGAAAATGATATTCATATTCATATTCATATTCATTTATTGCGATCATGTTCATTGTCCATACAGTAGATCTTAAGATAGGTTATACAGTAGGTACATGATACCCTGTTAGGGCATTGCAATGTTCTTACGTACTAACATGCATGATATTGCGCACACGCGGCAGTCTGTGGTGCGCTTTAGCACGTTCCGCCGCAAATCCAGTCCTCTCTGAATGCCCGCCGACGTGAACTTGGTCGGGTCGAGTTTGCGAAGGTCTTTTGGGACCTTAACAAACTCGTCCGCCCTATAGCTGTTGTTGTTAAGGAAATACGAAGGGAAAACGTCGACCTTATGCACAATGTACCTTGTTATGACGCGCTTGAAGTCGTCGACGTCTACGTAGTCGCTCAAACCGGGCACGCACGCTAATGCGAACTTGACAATTCGCTTGCTTGGTGACGTAATGGCGGCGACCACCTCGGAGACTGTCACCTGCCTCTTTATGGTGCTCTCCTTGCGCGCTGACATGGAGTAATAGCATGTGGGAACAAAATTAGAATTACCATTATACGAGACGACGTGACCGTTCAGCTTGTACTCGCGGTCGGCGGCCAGTATCCGGAACAGGGTGTCCACGAGGTCCGGCTCCGACGCGGCAGCAGCCGGTCGCGATGATGACAAAGACAATAGGTTGAAAGGTCTTACAAAGGTCTTATAGTGTATCTGGGTCAATGAGCTTTTTCTTGTTGTTATTCTGTCCCGGTAAGTCAAGAGACAACAGTGACAGTGTCTTAGAAAAAAACACTATACATTGGACTCCTATCATGCTAAGGAGATGCGCCACTATGGAATGGGTTTACCAATATAACAAAAACACGAGCTTATTGGATTTAAATCCCATAAAATGATAGTTTTAAAGAGTGACCCAGGAGACGTAACCATAGCAACGAGCAAGAATAGTTGATTGACCCATCTCTATGTTTTGCCATAAGGCATACAAATGTTTTAAGTAGAGATAGAGCATGCATAAACAGTTACAATTCTTCATCTGTCAAGTATTCCCTTAGTGAATTGTAGGCTTTTTTAACTAGAAGTGCAAACAAGCTTTTTTTGAACTCTTCCAATCCTTCTAACTTAGTTATATTTCTTATGATGATGATGATGATCTGTTGGAGGGGGAGACCTGCTGGGCGTAAACGAACTCGATCATACCTTCGAATGTCTTGTTAAGCGGCAGCTTCCTAAACGTCTCACCGGAGAGCTCGATGTTCTCGACGATCTCGTTACGCACCACAGTGCGCACTAATGGCGGTGACAACTCACTCAACCGCGGCGGCGATAGGAGTTGTCACACAACCGCTACGTGATAGCGGTCGGGGTTGTCCTCTATCCATTTGTAGAGGAGGTTCTCGTAGAGGTACACCCTGTTGGCGTCCTCGATCGTGAACGGCCTAGCGGATGATCGAAAGATAGACTTCTCGAGGTAACTTACCAGCTTCCCGCCGGTCTTCTTCACGTACTCGTCCCAGTTGGACACGTTGACGATGCAGCCGTTGGAGATCAGCATCGCCAACACATGACCGATGCTACCGTCCGACTTGCACATGACGTCAAAAAAGTCCCCCCCTATATCCTGCATGCTTTTAAAATTGTGCATCACCTCTATCCTCATGTCAGTGGCATCGATCTGCGCATCGACGAACTGCTTCAGTTGGCGGACCAAATTCTGCGTTTGGACCGGCAACTGTTGGTCGATGCCCCTGAAACTGTTACAAATAACGTAAGCGAATCCTGAGCGCGGGTCGTTGTGGTCCGCGATGAGTTGGCTCGTGGTCTCGTACGCCTGCATGTACTCGACGTTCGGGAACGGTGGAGGCTTCTTCACCCCGCTAAAGGTGCCGAGTGCTGTAGTAAAAAAAAATCCTATAGAACCTAACCCCACCACCAAATGTCGTGCTGCCGATAAGGTTGCCACAGCCCTTGCGCGTCTTCGACCGCGCCGGTAAGTCCTTGGCGGCCGGCACGACGACCTGCTCGTGAAATATCTTATCATATTGGGTTACCTAGTTGTAGTAGTGTAAGAGTGTGTACCTGAGTGAGGAGAGTGATGGCTGGATGGATGGGCTATCCACGTAGTATAGTATCAGAGGAAGCGTGATATACGTCCTCTCTCCTCCAATGTATCCTCCACATCGTCCATTAAAATTGTGAAAAGCCGGGTAAACAGCGGAGAGCCTTGTTTGACACCTTTACGTTTCTGAACCGTTTCTGAACTCTTATCTGGCTACACCAGGATATAAACGTTCTCTCCTTCATGCATGCTTCTTCAATCCTGTTATTGAGAGGGGGATTAGTGCGTGATAATATTATGTTTATGTCCCTAAGTTCAAGTCGCTCCAGGGCTACGATGAAAAGTCTAGTTCCTTCCCTCCAATTCGTGTCTATTAATACCCGGTGCAGGGTGTAAATATGATCACCAGTTGATCGGTTTCCTCATGTCGGTGGCATCGATCTGCGCGTCGACGAACTGCTTCAGTTGGCGGACCCAATTCTGCGTTTAGACCGGCAACTGTTTGTCGATGCCCCTGAAACCGTTGCAAATAACGTAAGCGAATACTGACCGAGGGTCGTTGTGGTCCGCGATGAGGTGGCTCGTGGTCTCGTACGCCTGGCTGTACTCGACGTTCGGAAACGGTGGAGGCTTCTTCACCCCGCTAAAGGTGGTGTGCTGTTGTAAAAAAAATCCTATAGAACCTAACCTCACCAACCAAGCCTGTTGAGCACCACCTGGGGGGGAGCTTTAAGACCGTGCTCACAGGAATAGAATCATAAACCTAATACTTCACGATGTTCGCGCGTGAATGTGCAGATGCGGCGCTCAAATGTAATTTGAACTCGGTCCAGTCTGTGGGAGAAATTGAAAATTTACCACCAATTGTCGTGCTGCCGATAAGGTTGCCACAGCCCTTGCGCGTCTTCGACCGCGCCGGTAGGTCCTTGACGGCCGGCACGACGACCTGCTCGTGAAATATCTTATGATATTTAATCCTGCCTGTGGAAGAAAAATCATCCTGGCATTCCTGGCCCTCGTGGTCCAATCGATAATGTTTATGTCCCTAAGCGCGTTCAAGTCGCTCCAGGGCTATGATGAAAAGTCTAGTTCCTTCCCTCCAATTCGTATCTATTATTATCTGGCGCAGGGTGTAAATAAATATGATCACCAGTTGATCAGCTTGCTAAAAAGGGCGCTGGATCTTTACTTAGAGATTCCATTGCCGCGTCTAGTTTTTATAACTAGAAGTTTGCGTATTTATCCATATTACAAATTGATATTTTTCTGAAGTCCCCCGTAGTCTTGGGGGTTGGCACCTGTTTTGTATGTGCCAATTCTGCTGGCACTTTATTGTTGTTACAGGCTTCGTTCAGAATATTTGTTATTTGTGCTGTAAACGCTGGCTGTAACTTGATCCATACCGGATACCGTTCCGTTTCTCATGCCGCTTATTACGCGGGCTGTATCTTCTATTCTGGGGCAATCTGATTCCGGTATACTTTCAGGCGGCAGCTGTATATTGGATTCATAGGTATACCTGGGCCTTCGCAATTTTCTACTTAGGATATCCAATTAGCCATTGGGATTAAGTATTTTTGCTGCGTTTGTGAGTGTTTGACCTGCAGGTCGATCAGGGGACCGATTTTTGACTTTCGAGCGCTCGAAAATTTAATAAAAGTAAATACGATTCTAGTGTCAAAATTGCAGGCACTTACTTTCTACCGATATAATCAAATACGAGTGGTGAACACCACTCGTTTTTAAATTTCCTGTGTCTATTTCAAAATAGAATTCCATCACTTATGACTGTTTTCGAGTAAAAGAGTCGAGCGCTCGAAAGTCAAAAATCGGTCCCCAGGTACTTAACGCATTGTACGAACGTCGGGTAGGTCTAATTGTCACTTTTTATATGGAAAATTTACAGTTAAATTGTACCGACGCGCGTTCGGAATGTTACGTGATTACCCTTCTGTATACATTGCTCTGTGGGATTTATTCAAACCCTGAAAGAGCCGTGAACATTCTAATTCATCGCCTTCTTTTTCTACTTTTCGAACGTGCTTTCTTGCTATATACTTAAAGGTTCCTACCGTGGATAGGAACTTTAGGGAAGAGCTTCTTCTGCAATCGGGCCTGGGTGATCTTGCTTTTTCTAGATCTTATTACTTAATGTGTTGTGTGGGATGAGATCACCCGCGCCGACTTTTTCAAAATTGCATTGACCTCCTCCCATGTAGTACTAGTCCGCTCACTATTCCGAACGATTGTTTCTACTTGGGACGCAAGATTTTCATAAACTTATTTCTGGAAATTTTAAATCCTCATGCTCACTCATCGGAAATTTATAAAATTTAAATACTTGTAATAATTAATAAAGCAGGGGTTCACCTTTAATGTCTACGTTTTAGATGTGCAAATATATGTTGCTGCATGAATCCAGGCCAGTTGAATAAACGAGGGTTTAATCACTAGAATTTAGTGCCTTTCCTTAGGTTATTGAGGGGCCTAGCATGTCTCGCCGACGTGGGTTCAACTTTTATAAGTCGGGTAATCCGTGTTTCTCGTCAAAGCGAGACTCGTTCAGATTAGGGTAGCTGTAAGAGTCGAGTTAATCTTAATAACCTATTATATAACTTCAGCAGTGTAAACGAGCTTTAAAACATATCGACTATTTATTTTCACCTTCAAATAATGACACATACATCCTAAATCTGCTGCATTGCAAATTAAGTATGTCCATAAAAATATAGAACTAGCTCGATACCTGTCTGATAAAGGGCTTAACTCTTTCCTGACAAGCCAGCTTTATGTTCTGCGACTACTGTTAGCATCTAAATGTATCATTAACGATAGCCAGAATATTTTATAATCCCGTTATGTTTTATCAATATTGTCAACGATGAATGAACAAGTCAATTTACCCGCATAGGTTCATATCTGACATCAACCCAATTTTGGAGATGTCCCTTCCCTAGACGCGACTGCGCCTGCCGCTTATCGCATCGATTGCGAGGACGCAGCGTCAAAAATGAGATAAAATCTGCCGCTCTAATTATCGAGATGAGCCTTAATTTGGCTAAGATGCTAATTGTTCTGAGTGCTATTGGTGTAATTACTTACTTTGGTTTGGTAGTGTTTTATTCGTACCTAATTATGTTTGAAGGACTAACAAATTTCAAATAATCTCGATTATTCAATGGGCCCATTTAATTAATCCAGAGTGGCTGTGTTTTTTTAAATGTATTTGTCTATTATATGGCGTGAAATAAAACAGGATGGACGTTTCGGAATAAATTGATGTAATTCAGGGATGAGTTGTAATTGGTAACAACCTCATTAACTTATCTACATTTGTGAATAGTAAACCCTTTAGGGTCTTGTGACCGCTTGAGATATAAGCACAAACATTAATTTAATCAATGTCCTAAACAAGGACCCGACGTTAGGGCAAAAAACACATAGTTTTCAAAATAATGATTATTAAAACTTCTATATTTACCTTTTACAGTACCTAAATACCTTCATTTATACAATTTTTTTTTTACTATGCCGCTGCTAATGGTGCGAAATTCAGGACGATGTATTTTCAATTCCTTTTATTTGGACATGAAAAGCACATGGTCGCTCGGATCTAGAAATATAAAGGATGCTCAGGAAAGCAAACATAAAATCAAGAAACATTAATGCCACTATTATATTCAATCACAGGGATTTATACAGTGTTTTAATTATTATCCAAGCTTAAATCTTTGTACCATTTATTTGTCAACAACAACAACTACACTACTCATTACATACAATTTTAATAATATTTATTTTATTATATAGGTTACATACGACCTATGCCTGAAATAATATAGTTTTATGGAAGACGCTGCGAACGTTATGTTTACATCCGACAAAATGCTAGCAATCTTATGACTCTAATGGTTACTGACGTTACTGTATACATACGTAAGCGATTAAATGTTACTGACAATTAATTTAATAACTATGGATTGTATTATCTGAAAATAAATGAATTAATAATAATAATATTGAAATTTAGCATTATGGTTTTAATTTTTTAACATTGCTAACAATCTGATGTCTTTATATTCTTCAGCGCTGACGTCGGTTGAACGTAGCTATATTAATGAAAATGTATGATGGCATACATACAGTGCAGCGTTGACGGACTGCTACGCGCGTACAGCTACGTCGCGCGTACGGCGGCCATCGGTCGAGCTCGTCGGTCGGCTGACGCGCGCGGTGTTTATATACAAACACAAACGTTCAGTGCGGCGCTGACCGAACGACCAACCGGTACGCGCGTACGTACGATCATAAACAAAAATGAATATCGATACCGAACGTTTAATAACCTGAAGTACACCTTCGTCCACCATTTTGGACAGTTTTATGAGTAGCTCGTCAAAACGTTTGCTAGACATCCTGAAGTAGTAAAAAAAAGCCTCGTCTTCTCGTAATTTCCAAAACAGCATACAAACTCTCCTTCAATTAGTCGATCTACTATTACTGGGTGAACATGATATCTTCTCTTTTGTTGTCTTTTTTGCCGTTTTCGTTTGTGTAAATAATATGCACATATTATTGAATTTAAAAATGGATTCATTTGTCTCTTTAACTGTACACGTCTGAAGCACTTTGCCGTCAGTGTAGCACTAAACGCTTAACCGACGATCAGCGCGTACGGTCGGTCGAGCACTGTTTCCAGCCTTAGGAGTGTATAAATAAAATTATGTCAGGCAGGAAGTTGGATATGCTGATAAAAATTTATATGCTTAGAGCCGTCAAAGTACTTATTTTCTACGCATCTTGGTCTTAAATCAAACATAAACGATAATTAATATTTATAACAAAACTGTCCCTCTTGTAATTGAAACTTTGGAACTGATGATGTCGATAAGCTTTTTACTTTGAAATACATCATATAAATGTTGTAATAGTGTTGAAAGAATCATAAAAACTCAAATTACTATTCCAAATTGGCTAGCAGTCAATATGTCACTCCTCACTACGTTGTACAAATCACTGTCGTGTTGGTCCTTAGTTCGCTCTGCTATTTCCGAAATTCGTTCTGTACACAGCTGAAATTCTTTTAGTTTTTCATCTCCTTGCCTTCTAATTTCTTGTAGAGTAACATCTATGGGAACTGATGCTGTCGATGAGCTTTTTAATTTGAAATACATCATGTAAATGTTGTAATAGTGTTGAAAGAATCACAAAAACTCAAATTACTATTCCAAATTGGCTAGCAGTCAATATGTCACTCCTCACTACGTTGTACAAATCACTGTCGTGTTGGTCCTTAGTTCGCTCTGCTATTTCCGAAATTAATTCTGCAGACAGCTGAAATTCTTTTAGTTTTTCATCTCCTTGTCTAATTTCTTGAAGAGTAACATCTACTGGATCACAAGCTTTGGGCCCATAACGCATGTCCGGCTGGGCTGAAGGTTTAGCCGTGAATAAGCGCGTCCGTGTATACGATTTTTGTCGCTTCCTGGTCTTTTCCTTTTGCTGAAGGTACTTTTTGAAATGTTGGCCAATGGTTTTTTGCGAAGCCTTCGTCCATGCGCTTTCGTGCCATTTATGGCCCGTAGTCTGTAATAGTCCTGAATAAGTAAAATAAGTGTATATCCAATCTTGTCAAGATATTTAAATTATACCGGTTAATATTTTTTCCGTTTATTCTTTTATTAGCAACAACGACTCTTCTTTGATATGAACCACCTGTCAACAAAATATATAATATATAAAGACATAATCTCTTCCCGCAGTTAAAGTTTATTACGCGCATGAATTTTTTTGCTACGTTGGTTGTTTATTTTGACAGCCTGTGATATTTTGCTATTACTTTGGCATTAGCAGCACAAATGAGCGCCCAGATTGCAGGCGAGTTTGTCTTAATAGCACCCGCAAGATCACTGTCTTCTTCGAGTGCCTGTTCCGTTTCTGGTTGCTTCTATTTGCAGTAATAAGCTTTGTAGTTTGTGTGATGTCCGAAAACATGATATGGCACATTGCTCAAATCATTTCTCATCATATTGGTATCTTTGTTGGTATGTATGATGATCTTGCGGGTAACTATGGTCAGCTTAGACAGTCTTGGTTTCAGCATATTTCGGCCTTGAAGAGGCAGCGTCGTATTAACCAAAATCTAAAAAAAGGATGGCTTTATACAATAAATACCCTAAAAGGCTTAGAAAATATATTCCTAACTATTAAGATTTAAGAGACGTGGTTTATATAATATTACCTTGTACGATTTTATTTATTTTCGTCCCGTACAGAACATTAGTCGTCAGCAAAGAAAGATATTGAAGACCGTGCATTTCTTCACATTGTTAAAAACCCTCTATCACAATATCTAATACCATATCTATCGAATATGAAATTAATTAAAATAAGTATTGTATTCAATTATCTATAAACGAATAACAAGTAGGTAACGGTTGGGTCAGTTAATGTATCATCAAGTGACATTTATTGTACTACTACAATGTAAGATACACATACATGATTTTTAAGACATTTTAATTATTCATTATTCTTAGTAGAAATTGAAAGAAAATTAATACGATAAATTCACCGATTGAAGGTCCACTGAAATTTCTAAAGCATACATGTTCCATGTTCCTTTGAGTCCAATTATTTTTCGTAGTTTTGACAGTGGTAGCAATAACTACTTATTTCTGATACCTAGAAACAAGCATTTTTTTGTTTCCTTGCCAATGATGCAAGCCTGTAAAGATGTAATTACATTATTTACTAGAAAAAAGAACGTGATAATAGTGATGTGAAAATAGATACTCAAGGTAGTTAAAAAAAACATTGATAATAAAGATCTGATTTCACGGAATTAAGTTTCAGTTGATGTTGTTACGTCATTCTATAATTATCAGAGGACCATCGTACACAATTCGATTCAGCCCCATAATAATATTCAGTAAAAAATATTAGGGTTTAATCATAGAAATAAAAGTTATTTTGCCATTCCAGACGACGAATTGTAGTTATGGCCGTATGAGCGCTTGAGCCATCCTCCGTCAACATATTCTGTTGTATATGCAACACCGTTCTCTTTTATCTGCCCTTTCTGGAGGGCAATTCCTTTTTCCTCCTCTCCGGCTTTAAAAATCTCTTCTGTGAGGTGTTCTTGCCACACATTTCCCAACAGTTGATTTTAGTCCATATTTTTTATATAAAGATGTTAAGTCTTTAAAATCGGACAATTCCATATCAAAAACATCAACATGTCTTCTTCATCCGCAAGTTCAAATAAACTGGGACCAATCTCTTGGGATGGCTATTTGCATAGTTTTCAGTTGATTTTTTCTTTGTTTTAATTTGGAAATGTATCTGGTAAATTTCCATGTGGTTCTTTCCATTGATTACCTGTAAATTAGGAAATTGGCGCAACAACCAAACTAGTATAAGCACTCAGTATCATAAAATTTATGTTTTGACCTGCACAGTTATCTGACCAAAAGGTGAGTTCTTCAACAGTTGCAATTTTTAATTAATTCTCATTTGCCCAACGAAGGAGACAGGAGGCAACTTCGTTTCCTCGTCTTCCGCTTATATTTTCAGACCATAACAAATTCGTTGCAGTATTATCTGTTGCATCAAACATTATAAAAAAGTTCAAAGTTTACGCAGGTAGAATGACTTGATATTTGTTAAATTTGGGGTTGCCAAACATTTATTTAAATCAAACACCAGATTTTTTTTCTTCTCGGAACTTGTTATAGCTTCTTCTTTGTCTTTTTTATACATTTTTCTTCGGCTAATTTGCTATGGACTTCATACTTTTCTTCTATTTTTTTCCCGATTTATCTTCGGCGTCCTTGAGTTCTAAAGATAAAGATAAAATAATTTATTTGTCCAACATAGGTCACACGATGTTACAGAATTATGGTCAGTTTCACTATGAGGTGCCTTGCGGCTTGCAAATTGTTGAGCATGCATGTCAAAGTCCCTATAATTATAAATTCAATTATGGTGTTATAAATTCTATGAGCAAGAACATTTTTAAACTTGTGTAGTTGATCTATTGAATTTAAACACATTAGTTTATTAAATATCATTGTAACCATTCCAACATTTTTTTTGGAATAACGTTGTTTTGGGTATTATTGGGTTTTTTATTTTACGCCGTAAACGTGTGTTCTTGAAGTGTAAGAACGGGTTACTATTATGTTGCATAAAATTGATTGTCATAATTTTATTTTCCATAACAGCCCTTGGCAGAATCATCATTTTGCAGAATTACTTTTCGCATAAATTTCATTGCATACAGTCATTTCGCATAACTTCCTTAGGCAGAATAGTACATTGGCATAATGACGATTGTAATAATAGTCCTATGATCGAATAATCGTATCACCGAAATTTGTATCGCATAATATTTAGCTGGCATACTGTAATTTGGCACAACGTTCTATGGCAGAATCGTACAATGGCAAAAAAGTCGGTTCTGGCGCTTCGCCGGCCGCTGCCGCGGCACGCTCCACATACGTAGATTTCCCCAATCTAGGCGGCCAAAAACATTTTATCGTATAATCGAGTTTAATATGGGATATTTAATAAAAAACCTTGTATTCTTTTATAATTAAATATTATTTCAATAAATAAGTAAAAAAAAAAGTAATACATTTTTTTATATAAAAAAATTATATCAAAAATTAATTTAAGCTATAAAAATACACTTTTGCATCTTAGTCATTTTCATATACAGTATAAAATAAATAAAAGTATACAAAAAACATAAAATTTACAGAATATGAGAATACTTTTATTATCTATTCGGCTCAGCAGCCATTAATAATTCCATTGCTTCGCTGGAAAACGTCTTGTGTGCCCTTTTGTTTTTGGTCCTCGTACTGCTCAAAAGTGGGTCCAAGGTTAGCAGTAGCCTGTGGCAAATGTCCAGGTTACACGCTTCCCTAGAAAACTTTCTCGCATAGTTTTGCCTGTAACTCCGAAAATGCTTATTCCGGGCTTCTGCCGCTTCCTCAGACAGTTGACCGATTGGCAATATCGCGTTTTCTATAATTTTCGCACCATGTATTACTTTGTGCATAGTTGGCGTCATGGGATGCCAACCATATTCATTAACGTACAGCTTAGCCGTGTCCAAGGCATATGCGTCGTATTTTGTTGCATCAATTTTGTGCCCACTTGAAATTGTCTCCAAAATAACTTCACACCTATGAATTAATTCGTGATTAATCCCTGTAATCTCAGCAGCCAACTGCGTGTTTTCAAAAAATCTTCGACTTGTGTTCCGTCGTTAGTATTTCCAAAGTTTACCTTAGGCATATCTATCAATAGGCCAGCTTCTGCCCGAAATCTCTCCTGAATTTCCGTTTTTCTTTGCTTTTCTAACTCTTTTTCTTCCTGAGTCTTCCTTTCTCTGTACTTTTTTACAGGTAGCCTGTACGCCAAATGTAAAATGCTTTCAAATATACGTATTCTCGCATGTAATACTGAAATGCCAAACTCTATGGCCTCGGCACTTGTAGCTTTACTTTTCGATAGGTCGTTAAAATCGTTTGATGTGGCTCCGCATATGTAACATTAAAATGTTACATATACCATAAATGGTAGACTTCGTGTTTGTGGCCGCGTTGCATACTTTGCCATCAACCATTGTCATTTTTAAAATGTGTCCAAAGACATATTCTTGGCCGTTCAGGTTTACTTTTGTTGGATTAAGGGACTTGGGAGAATTTCGTATGTTCCTTATTTCTTCCTTGGTCACATCAGTAGATCTTACCGTAGTCTCGCGCACTTAGGGTCGCGGTACACCTAACACTCCTCCTCGCTTCGCTCGTCGTCGTAACCTACACCGACCTGCCTTAATTATGCAAAAATAAAGTCGGTGATATTAGTTGTATGCTTCAAGAAATTCGGCGGAATATACGTTCTGCTACGTAAAATTCTGCGAAATTCAATTCGGCCATATTGCTATTCTGTAATTCAAAATTCTGTCAAATAAGTGTTATGCGACATGATAGTTATGCTAAGTATATGATTATGCTAAAGTATCATTCGGCTAAAAATGTTTCTGCGATAACTATTATGCGGAGTGTATTTCGGACAATCGATATTATGCCAGATAAAGGGAAGCCGTTGAATCTAGTATTGAATATATTTCTGTATATATCTATGGGTACCATACCATACGATGGGACGACGATACCATATTTATATAGATAAATAAATACCTAAATAGGTACATAGAAATCATCATTGACTCAGGAACAAATGTTCGTGCTCATCAGTCTCATTAAACAAATAACATGCTCTTACCGGGATTCGAACCCGGGTTCTCCGCTTTCGTAGGCTCACTACCAACTAAGTTACAGAGGTCAACAAATCTTTATTACAAAAATGATTTAATGACTTACCTTAAGACGAGGCACCCGAAAATAATTCTCACGCTAGCTCCGCCCATCTCACCCCGCCACCCCCTAGCGAAACTGTGAAGCCGTGCTCGTGCGCCGCTTGTATTTATCATACCTAGGCATGCAACGCTGCAGTGAGAACATAGAATGAATAGAATAGAGAAAATATTTTTTAATTTTATTCTGCAAACTGCTATATTTAAAAGATCGATCCATTAGATTACTTAGTGAATAGTGGTAAATAAAAATTTTTGTATTTGAAGAAAATAATTGTAAGGTTGTATTTTATAGTAGGTACAATACGTTATCAATTTACAGTATAATATATTTTAAAAAACGTTTTAAAATTGGCTAAAATCAATTATTTTGTGTATGTGAGTTCTGTCAAAATTCTTCTCTTCGGATTGTATGGTCTCCGTCTCCGTTACTTCTGAATTCGAAGTAGGCAGTTGGTGGCTTGTAGTTTGGTCGTAATTATCTCGTATCAATTTATTTCTTGGATGCCTTGGATCTACCAATTCTAGGAGAAGGTAATCCATGTAAAATGACACAAGTTTTGGCTCCATTTCAGTTCGCCAAAAGTCTTCTTTGATCTTTTTCTAATATTTCGATTTTAAATTTGTTGTCTCCATACCACACCGCAAACAAACATTTCGATTTTTTTGCAATATGCATCTGACCCTGTGCTTGGTAGAACCAGTCGGATTTTTTGTTTATTAAGACCTGTAATGTAAATGATAGAATAAAATTAGCACAAATAAATTAGTAAGTACGTGCTTCACTCAAGTTGTAGTCGCCATCAGATATATCGGAGCGGCCAAAGTGCTTACAAATGTCTGAACTCGTCTCTATTGTCGAGGTATTAGAGACATGTTCCGATATTTGTGAGCACTTTGGCCGCTCCGATATATCTGATGGCGACTGTACATAGAAATTATTAGGAGATTTAATTGATAAGACATTTGTTTAGTATTGCGTTTTCTCAGCTAGATAAAAGAAAAGAAAATTTGAAACGTGAGGATAAACTTACTTCACCATTTTTACATTTCTTCCAAAAATGCATCTTTTTTTGATCGATTGCAGCTTCAATGTCACCCATTTTATAAGGAGCGATTGGACATTTTATTTCTACTACCATATCGCCAGCAATGCCATCGGGTGTAGCTCCAAGAAAACTATGTTTTTCGTCAAGAAATAAACCACATTTATCTATTGTTATGCCCTTGAGCTCGCGGAGCTGCTCCAGAGCCACTGCTTCGTGTTGTCTTCCGTGTTGAATGGAGCTCACTTTGTCTAACGATTTTGAGTACAACATGTTTTTTATCATATTTCGGCGGCTGTGGTTCTTTCGTCTCTTTATGACTTTCCCAAAATTTGATGCTGTCAACAGGTTTCTTCGAAGCTCGAGCCATTGCCCACATTTGCTTTGCATAATTGTTTGTTTTTGAATGCGGTTACGCTCTTCTTCTGACTTTTCTAAATTCTTTAGAAAAGCTTCTCTGTCCATGTTAAAAGTCACCGGATCTTTGTCTGGCTGCTCCACGTTTTCACCATAGTTCAAATCTATTGATTTTTGCGTGTTAAAATTGCGTTTTTTCTTCCTTGTCATTTGTCTATTTCTTTCCCTTTTAAGGCAAACTTTTTTATAAATTTTTTTCATTCTTGTACTGGGTGACTTCTGATGCGTATTTCGGAGGACTGTCGAAAGAAGCTTACCTGTGTTAAAGGATATGACAGCACCTGAGCACCTTGATTGGTAGCCACGCCTTTGTGTGTAATTTATTCGTTTGCCACCAACTAATTTAGCAATTATTCCGTTAAATTGTTCTACAACATTGACATGAAAAATGAAATTTAAAACAAAGTATGAAATAAATAAAATTTATTTTTGTTTCATTAACATTCATGATCAATAAAAGACGGTGAGTTACCTTTTTGTTTCTTCCCTTATTTAAAACACTTTCACCAGATGCGTTTTCCTTGTCATGGTCACTCTTTCTTTTTTCATTCGTATTGTCCTGAAATAATTTATTTACTATTTTAGTAAATTATGGTCTTAGATAAATTCTGGATTCGATTAGTTTACAGTGGGTACTTACGTAAAGTAGGTACCTACATACCTTCAATGTAGATTGGTTTTCTCCTAGTTCTTTCTTTGGTCTAGACAGTTTCTGCTTTGACCCAATGACATCAGTAGAAGCGGCTGACGAGGCCGAAGGCTGATAGTTATGCTCAGGTAAAGAAATATTTTCTTCGGAACTATCAGATCTAAAGTAATAAAAATATATTTTATTTTAAAAGGCATATTAAAAATCTTTAAAAATACCATACGAAATGGCTACTATACGGACAGTATGGTCGTCCAAATTTAAAACTGTCAATGGCGACTCCACTAGGTTTTGTACTGAGGTGCTCGGTGCGCTTTCATTTAAAAAAATATTTTCTGTTGTATGTTTGTCTCTTTCATTGTTATGATTCAAACTTATCCCTGAAACATAAAGAAAGATAATAAAATACGTAGGTACCTCGGTAGATAACTTGCCAGAAATCAACCAAATCCTAGGCGCGGCAATAGGTAGGTAGGTAGCTAGTAAACTCACAATGGAAAAACAATGTTTAAAGTTTATCCTTAGTTTGTTTTTTGTTTGCGTTTTACAATACGTAAATTCATAAATTATTAAAAACAATTGATTAGGTACTTACTATTTTTGCCTCTCATGTTACTTTTTCTTCTCTGAGATTCTATAAATTTTCTTTTACTTCTTTTCTTTGATTTCGCCCCCATTATGTAGGAACTAACGTGCAAAAAAACCTAAACGAAACACTCACAACACTAAAATAATCTATACGTAATTAGTTTGTAAGTACGGCATAAAAAAAGTCCGAGTATTTCACTTGAAGTAGCTTTTTTTAATGACGTTAGCGGGATGTCAACGCAAGCGCAATTTTGGCAAACATCCGTCGTCGGCAAAGTATCACAGGCGACTGGAGGCGGAGTTTCAAATAGTCTCAATGAGATAGCATCAATTACTTCCACGCGCAAAAAAAAGAGAAGAAAGCCGTGGCGCCGCTAATGAACACAAAGGCGTATGCGGTACAAGTTCCAAAAGTATGAAATAAATCATATAAAATATACTACGTGAGTAAATAAAATGATATTTCCCAGTTCGGTAGATAGATAGCATTACTGTCATTTCTGAAAATTTCGAGGTATGATTGCTTATACTTCCGGAAAAATTAGCAAAAATAAATAAATATGGACACTTCTTTGGAATGAAAATCTATCGAGAAAATTTTCACTAATCGTGTTTTCCTATCCCAGTTCGGTAGAATATATGATGAAAAATAACATACTAAAATTTCATTTACGTAGCTCACCTACTTTGCTTACAATATCGAGAGGTACACTGACAAAAAAATGAATGCCTCGTCTTAAAATAAGATTATCCTCCATAACTCTAATAATTAAAATCCTCAGACATATTGCGACACAACACAGCACCTCAACTTAATCACTTTATACGGAATTATAATATTTCTTAACTAAGTTTCCCGCGTATTAGATTTTATTTTTATGTCATGGAAGGTATTTCAAATTACTGGTCGGCCGCCGGCTGGTCCACCTACACACTACTACAGCGCACTATTACTATCCCACTTTGGCATCACAATACACATGAAAGGTGTGCACGATAATTAATACATGGGTTTCAGACGAGGGGGAGGAGTTACGCTCTCGCTCTGCGCTAGGCTTTCATCGTACTTATGCGCTTATTGCGTTGACGTGTGTGATGCAATAAATCCCGTCATCTATGGTATAGCTTCGATTCCCACACAGTCCCGTCAGCCAAAAGCTTCCTTCCGATGGAACAATGCCGAGTCCAGCGGCATTTAGTGTTCCGTTTCTGGAACCGTTATGTAACAGTATCTCTGGGTACCTGGACACACCCAGCCCGGTATTTTAAATGTTGATATGCTACATGGGGATAGTGACAAAGCGAGCCAAAAAACTCTCTAGAACCGCCCGCACGATGATTTTAAAAGACGAGGCTATCCGGAAATATCCGAACTAAGATAAGTACCGACCAAGGTTCGACCTAAGAATTGCAAATAAGTTGAAGGCAGAAAGTTTGTTGTTCGACATCAATCACAAATGGATTTCTTTTTAATTTATGGATTTGATCATCAGAAATGTTTTCGGGAAAATATCTACAAAATTCAGCAGCCAGACCTTCCAAATGACTCATAATGTGTATATAGACAAATTTCCAATTTCTTGAGTATCATCCAGCATTGAGGATAACTTGGGAAACGCGGAGTAATTTTGAGGTTGCACTCGACGTTTCCACAGTTACAGTTTCTCAACAAAAGCTTTGATGACATCGTGATGACTTGATGAGCCATGATATTTGATTTCATGTTTCCTTGTAGCTTCAAATTTAAGCTATTCAACGACTCAAAAAAATCCGCAAGATAAGCAAGAGATTTTTTATTTTTATTTATTTAGAACACAAACAGTCGCATAAACAAAAATATAAAAGGTACACAAAGAGTACCAATAGACATAAATCTAAAGACCTGGAGGTTCATTAATACATGAAAACTATGTTAACATAACATAATAATCATAAAAAACAAAGCTGAAAAGATTTATAAATTATAAACTTAACAAATTCTTTAATATAATACAATACCGGTCGTCGACGCAGTATGCATGCACAAGTTAAAGGTAGGTAATAAGTAGGTATATGAGATTATTGAAGACATTTTGGATTTAGACTTTCTGGTGATATGAATAGTAAAATTTATCTTAGGTAAATATTGTTCTCATGGATGAGCTAAAAATAACTTACATTTTACTAACAATTTAACACTTAACAATGATTTGTGGAAAGGATCAATATCGCTCAAATACTTGTTATAAAAACTAGGGACTCGTCTGAAAAAAGTATGCCGAGAGTAATTTTTGCGGGCAAAGCTGATATGAAATAATGGCCTAGAACGTAAGGGACGATGCGGGCAACTAAAAGTAACCAATTCCAAGAGGTTAGGACAGTGTATCACACCTTTAATAATTTTAAACAAGAACATAACGTCTAAAAACTGTCTCGGGTTATGAAGGGAAGGAATACAAAAATGCTTTGCAGCTGACGCGGAACGCTCGAAATAATTACCTGTTCTAAAACACAGTGACTTAATGAAAATATTTTGGATCCTCTCCAAACGGTCAAAATGGACTTGGTATTGAGGTGTCCAAACAACACAGCCAAACTCCAGGATACTCCTAACAAAAGAATAAAATAATAATTTATAAGTACCTATTTGGGCGCCTGAAAGGCTGTCCGATCCGAAGGAGCATCCCTAAATTTTTATAAGATAATTGAAATGTATCATTTGAGAAATAATTATGTAGGTCCGTTTTACCTTGTTGTTTCAGAAAAAGTAAAACCTCATCATTGAGCTCGAATAATCGTTCGAGCATATTTCCCCTTGACAACCATTTCACCTCTGTATGGAATAATAGCGTCTTATGAGCTGAGGACAAATCATCACAAAGAGCAGCAAATAATCTCGTATTAACAGCACTGTGTTTAATGTAGTTCACGACTTTAATAGCCAATTTAAGAACCTTGTTCATCTCTTCGGGAAGTGTTTTAGCAGCTAATGCTTGTCTGTGTATCAAACAGTGTATTGATAGCATTGACGGATTTTTCTCTTTGAGTAATGTCACAAATCCTGAGCGACAGCCAATCATGCTAGGAGCGCCATCTGTACAAACTCCGATAAGTTTTTCTCATAAAATCTTATGAGTATCGAAAAAATCAGTGAATGTCGCCATAACATCAGAAGCTCTTGATGTTGTTTTCAAATCTTTGACAAATAGTAGTTCCTCTTTTATGCTGTCTTCATATATGTAACGTGCAAATACTAAAAGCTGACAGCAATTTGCCACACCAGTGCTTTCGTCACACTGAACTGCAAACCAGGGAGAAGACTTGATCCCTTCTACAACCTGGCCTCGGTCATCGATACGCCTTTTAACGGTGTTGCCTAAAAGTGAAATATTTGACAATTTCTTTGTCTCCTGTGGTCCTAGTACTATTTCTGCTGCTTTTAATAAACAAGGCTTCACGAGGGTCTCACCAACAGTGTGAGGTTTTTGGTTTTTAGCTATAAGCAGTGAAATTTAATATGATGCTTCAACGATTTTATCTGTTGAAGGCACAAACGACGCCGCTGTATTGGTCTGAATTCGCTTTAGTTCTCGGCTTTTCATCACAAAATATTCTTCCGGTTTGTCTTTTAATGCGCCATGTTTTGTTTCAAGATGTAGCATGAGCCGCCAAGATTGTAGGTCGCAACGACTCGTTACTTAACACTTCGTAACAGATCACACATTGTGGTTGCTCAGTAGGTACCGTTTTTATTTGTCACAGTGCAACCAAACTTGATGTAATTATCACAATATTTTCTTTTTTTGCTGGCATAACTCATTTTTGCCTAAATATCAAAAATGGTTACACGAGATATCTTGGGACAACTTTTGGCAGCACAGACAACATATCCTCGAAATCTTGAGACTTTTTTTGGTTTCCCACTCGTAGCTTCTATACGGTGCATCCTAGTGAAAAGTTACACACTAGGAAATTAAAGAACATGAAATTTGCGTCTAATGAGTACCAATACATATTAATTCGGTTCAGCGACATAGTAGAAAACCATGGTCGAAAATTAGGCTTTCCTCAAATTTGTTAGTTATTTCAAGATAGTGGTTTTTAGGCTTCTGCGTTTCAATTTAAAATTTAACTATAGGTTTTAGCTCCTCAATTATAGGAATTTACAGAATCGACAGTCATTTCAGCATTAGTATCATCATAACTGGTAATCGAAGAGCTGGCAGTTTTCTCGTGCAACGCATCAGCATTGCAGTTCAACGAAGAAATACTGCCAGCATACTCGGTACAATGCCTAGAGGGCCTTTTTAGGGTTCCGTAGCCAAAATGGCAAAAACGAATACCTACTTCTCGGTTGTTGTTCTGCTACAGGTGGACGGAAGGGCTAAACTGATTAGGAGCTTGGCTTTGTTTTTATTAATGATGAAGTCCATCGTGTTTAGTGGCGTTTTTAGAAAGTCGTCTATAAGGATTGTGAAAAGTCTAGGCGATAGAAGACATCTTTGTTTGACTCCTTAACCTTTGCTGATAGATTCTGAGCTTTGTCCAAACCAGGAGGTAAACATTCGTTCTCTCCGCCACGATTCAGTTTATGAGCGGAATGCTTATCCTACTAAGAAGGAGGACGATGATATCTACGATTTCAAAGGCTACCACGAAAAGCCTCCTTCCTTCTCTCCGGTTAATATCCAGCACTCGGCGCAGGGTGAATACATAGGTGGTAATTTGTGGATCTGTCGTTCAGAAAGGCTGCCTGATAGAATAATTTGTAAAACCTATATCTCCTGATCAAGTTTTTCAAGCAGGAAGTTCGCGTATATGCAATAACCAAGATTACAAATTGGTATTATGTTAAATTCCTTGACTTTGCCGGGAAGTCTTTTTTGGAATTGTTACCTACTTGGATCTGAGCCATTACTCTGGCACTATTTAATCCGTCCAAGCTACTTGCATAATATTTGCCAGCTGGGCGATAAACTCTTGTGGTGCCGCCTTTTATAGCTCTGGGACATTCTCATTTTTCTTAGTTTTTTTTTATTAAATGTGCTGTGCATAGTTATATGGGTGTGACTTATGTGTGTTTGCCGATGTTTGTTGAATTATTGAATACTTTTATTAAGTAGTTCAATAGACTGCAATTATTGAATGCTTGGTAACTTGCGTTCATGAGAACGAAACTCATGTCCGTATCCACGCCTGAAAAAACTGGACAAACATTATTGTACACACAGTGCCTTTTAACATCAATAAGCAGTTTGAATACAGAATTAATGCCGTGACAGGACGTACGTAATTATATCAAATCCGCTTAAAATCCTTTTAAGTTTATGTACCTGTATTTGTATTATCCCTGAATAAAGGAATGCGTTTGCTATCTAATAAATCAGGTTTCTTCACCACACTGCCTGTGGCATCTAAGTTTAGCAAATGGAAAGATAACGCATCTTTTTGGGATTTCAATACTAGAATTTGTTCTATGCTGCAAATGAAATAATACCACGTTCTTTGGCTTC
The DNA here is from genome assembly GCA_963854355.1 of Epinotia brunnichana. Taxonomy (NCBI): domain Eukaryota; kingdom Metazoa; phylum Arthropoda; class Insecta; order Lepidoptera; family Tortricidae; genus Epinotia; species Epinotia brunnichana. The sequence goes on from OY977942.1 coordinate 10,406,652, forward strand.
GGATCGGATTTTGCGTAAAGTGCTATCCGATTTTACGTTTTGTAAATTTTTCGTAACTGTTAAAATGTCTGTATCCAAACTTAAACTGTGTTTTGACTGTAGAGGGTTTTAAGCCATCCAGCCTTTTTCGTTTCATGGCCCTTTCTGACCATTTTCTGGAAGAACGGTTGCTTTGCCTCCGTGACTCGATTTAATCATTTCTTTGGGACTTTAATTGTCTCTGGAGAAACGTCACATTTTATTCGTATTGAGGATATACCTACGGTTTTTCTGTTATTTGAAGAAAATGAACAGGAGATACAGGGAGCACCGTCAATTGCACAAATTCAACAAACTGAGACATCGAATTAGTAAGTACGCCAAATTTGAAAATCATAAGCCAGTAGATATAATATATTAACAAAACACGTTATGTCCGTCTAATGTGAGGACCTAGAAGCGACTAGGGCTGGGGTCCCAATTTATAATGACCCCAAGCAAGTGTGTCAAACGAGTCTTTACAAAGATGTTCTTTTGTATCAGAATAGGAAAATGATATTTCGTTTATTTTTTGGGTAAAAATTACGTATTTAATGGAACGAAATCGGTACATTTCCAACAAAACATTTTTTTTCTCGTTAAGACAATTTTTATAGTCCTGAATCTGAAACTTTTTAGAAACACATTTATTAACACCTTTGGCCTTAGTCGCTATACTATCCTCAAGATTTAAGGCGTACATTTTAGAATTTTATTTTTAACCTACAAATTCTTTAAAAAAATCCTTTATTTTCATCTTTAAAGTACCGTAATTTTGTTTTAATTACTCATGGAAACCCATCAATATTATTGGACGCATAGTCAGATGTGTCGAAATGTTTTTTTATGTCTTGTTTTATATCATCGTAGAAATCCTCCGTAAAAATTTAGTAAATAAAACTATCAGTGTTGGTATATAGCAAATTAAACGTTTTTTTGTCGGTTGCATGTATCCATAATGGAAGTTGTACGTTTAAGCTTTGAACAAGTCTAATATACAGCCTTAGAAGCCTTAGTAGATGGGTTGGTTGTAAACTAATTTTGTATTTTTTTTTATTGGACCGCTGCCAAGCTTTCTGACAAAGATGATACGTAGGTACGCTATGGAATTCGGTACAGCTCTATTACTTTCAATTCGTTTAATATGGCCATGAATCGATTCGACCAGTGCGTCAGTAATTTAACATTAACCCTTTTTCAATATTTTCCATGGTTTTCCCAAAACCTGCATTATTCATTAATTTATTAGTCTTTTTCAAAATCTGTTTTTAAGGCTAAAGTTAATGTAGTGTTTTAATCGATATATTTTAAGCCAGTTGGTTTGCTGAAACTTTAAGATGTTTTTTTTTATTTTACCGATTTTTTAAACATTGTATGAGACTTCTATTGTATTTTATTTTTCAAATTCAGAATCATTTTTGTTTTGCCTTCTTTCATCAGTTATGTGCTCAGCACAAAATTGCAGATCTGAATGGGTATTATGTAGTGAATCGGGATACTCTAGGTCTACTTCTAAAATATATCCAATATCAGCATCGTTTGAAATGTTAAAATCCGTAGTAAGGTCAACCCATTCAAATTCACCAACGGGAAGATGCTGCGACATAAACGAACCCCAGTCATTTTTAACATAGCATCCCAACTGAGACCAGGAGCCGTAAAATAATGAGCTGGATCCAGGTTATATGTTTCAAGGCACACAGAGCGAATTTCGAAGATATCCGTTAATAGAAGTACATCTGTTTTTAAATACAAGTCAGAATAATGCAACATTGTTTTACAATTGAAATGGGTCCAAACGTTTTGGGCATGTTGTGATAGTCCACATTTGTTATACAGGTCTCTTAAAATCACGTACAATAGGCAGCAATGTAGCTTCAAGAGATTTAGTCGATTTCATGAACTCATAAGGAAATATTCCGTTTTGTTTCAGTAGTTTAAAATCCACTTGTCGACGGTATTGCATTCTTAATTCATGAAATTGATCTTGAAGGTTTTTGGCTTAACTATCTAAGCTACTCGACATGAACCTAAAGGAATCAACAAATCTGAATGAAAGATATCTCATATAAAATTTTAGTTGTTTGCTATACGATATATACTTTTCTTTATTTTGAGGGATAATATCGATAGGTCTTTCACGGAAATTCAGAGTCTGTACAATAAAAAGCGCATCGTAATTACTTTGTGGATAAATACTGGTAGGTACGTATGAAGAAGGTGCGAATTTATGATCACATGATTTATGTGCCACAGCTTGGAATTTTCCTGTGGTCTAATCAAAGCTGAAGACGTTTAACTCGTTATCACATATAAAACACTTATCATTAGCTTCAATTCTATTTATGTCACTCTAAGTGAATGAATTTATTTAGTTGCGCTAAAGGCCCATTTAGATGGTACGAGTTTCTCTCTTCGAGTGTACGATTATCGTAGCACGAGAAAAAATATGTCATCATATAAACTACACGTACGATATCGTATAGCAAGGGGCGAAAATCGCCTCGCCTTACATGGTTGCAGTCTTCGTGTAAACATAAATGCAATGCGAGAATCGTATTTCGAGTTCATGTGATATTCAGTCGTCATTATGAGTGCATTTTCTTCCGTTCTTGTAAATATTGGCTGCGTATATTTTTGATTTTTAATGTTATTTCTTTTGGGCCAAACTCTTCAATTGCCAACTCATTTGTAAATGAATGAAGTGCAGCATCTCTTGCATCTCTGTTTTTATAATTGATGGCTTCCGTGTTCCACAAGCATTCGTAGCTTCTGTATAACTCAACAAACTTCATATTCGTTGAATTATCAAATTTAATTGTCTTTCTGGACATTTTTAAATTGTTGCTATCGCCAAACCGCACAAAACAGTTTTTTTATAATTTTTATTTACTGTGGTTTCCCGCCAATTTTTTTTTATAAGGCAACGTCACGTGTCATTCAGCCAGGAGCAATTAATTAGCAAGTTATATTATCTTGAAAAATATGGCAATCAACAAATATAATTAGATAATTCTATTTTACGAATATTGTGTAACAAGTGTCGATTAAATTAGCAGCGAATCACGTAAATTGACGAGTAAAACTCGTATGAAAATCGGTTCTGACCGATTCGTGCGATACTCGCATGTACGAGAAAAAATGTCATACGAGAACGAGTTTAGATGAGTCGAGACATCGTCAGCAAAATATCTCCGTAGAATGCAGCTCTTCGTGTAAACTATTTCGCTGGCGATAATTTCCGTACGAGTATCGTATGACATAATCGTACACGAGTTTTTATTTCTCGCATTAATGTAACCATTTTTATACGATTCTCGCCCGGCGATTATTGCGTACGATAATGTCATACGATTTCTCGCCCCAAAATGGGCGAGAAACTCGTACCATCTAAATGGGCCTTAATCATTATAAAGGGTATCCATAAACACTTGCACAATCTGGGCCCGTGTATGAATAATAGCGTGAAAGACTATCATCAAATGAACACTTGATAAAATAACCAAAACTATACATTTCATGTTGCTGAACGTTTTTCGTGTAAGATTTTAAGGCGTCTGGATCATAAGATGATATTGGGTTTAAAATGCCTCGAATTCTGCATACACAACAAAACGTAGCTTAAGTTTTCGCTGTTATTTATCAAAAATAATCTTATGACCTGAAATTTCATCACCAAGCGTAATTTAGTACCTACTTTGTAACGGATACCAAGGAATTTCAATAAAGTATGTATCCTGGGATTGAATCAAATGGTTTTCCAGCAAATATAATCCCTGTTTTTATGGATCTTCCGGTTTATATCATAAGAAATTTAGACCCTGACTCAAAACCCGGCTCTCAATTGGTAGCAAGTCATATTGATATTAATGGTAATGGCGAATATTTCGATTAATTTGGTAGAAACCCTCTGGTTATCATAAGTTATTTTTAATGAGAAATGCAAAAAATGGTTTTAAGACCATAAGACAATTCAAAACCTATTTTACAATCCGTTTGTGGTGAATATTGTTCAGTTTATATTTATATATATTATAAGTTTAAAGGTAGAAAGATGTTTGATTTCCTAAGCGTGTTTTTACCATGTTTAATGATTTGATTATAAAAATATGCATTTATATTTTTTTTACGACATAAATATTTTTATTTTAAACTATGTCTTTACTTTCTTTACTTACTTCAAATGATAAAACATCAGTTATACCTAATGCAAGAGGTTATTGACATGATTTGTGAAATATTAGTAAATAATTAATTAAATACATGTTGTACAAGTATTTCCTAAAAAAAACAAAAGTTTCATATGTCAAAAAATATTATAAAGAGAGTATTTATTTTAAAACATCTATACACTTGTATTACACAATTTTGTGTCATCCCATTCGTAACATTCTCTTGAACACTCATCACTGTTTAACACATGTAACAAACATGAATCACGCGGGTATTGGTGCAGATGCAGATGCATATTCACTGAGGCTAAGAAAACCGCTCTCCAGAGAAGCCGTCTCGATGTCGTCCATTTCGGTATCTTAATCTTCTTCCCACTCAATCAAAAGATGGTTTCCGATTAAGGCCAAATAAGGTGGCGAAGCTGGCGTATAACCAATGCACTTCTCATTCATTGAAACAGATTCAACTTCTTCACACAGTTTGATAAATCTTCATCGCAGAATGAGCTTTGTAAGACAATTTTTCAGTTTCTGATTCAATGTCTCAACTTCTTTTTATTTTCAATTAAACAAATCTTCATCGAAAAGTAAGTTTTGTAAATCTATTTCGCAGTTTGACTTTTACGGATGTTGATAGATATATGGTATGATTTCTTTTGCGTTATCTAGCTATAGGTATATAGCGCCAAAAATAATTTTCGTTGGTGGTGGTTTTGATCGGAGTAAGATTATTTTGTGTTAGAATCGAAGTCTTCTTGCACTCTAACTCTAGTATAAACGCGATTTTTCTTCGAACAACTTGTCGTTTCGACATTAAATAATTTTACAAATATGTAAATCCGTAGTACGACTCGGCACGTCTTATCAACAGAATAGTAACAACTGAACTGAACTGACTGACTGAATGATTCTGCCTTGAAGATAATAGTAATACTGCACGTGTTTGTTTTTGATAGTTACAGTAAACCAAATTTCGACCTACTTTTGTTTACCTACTTTTCGTGATCCTAAAAGCCATTGTCCATTGTACCGTGCCATTTGTGGTTAATATAATGTTCCTTATTCAGGTAAGGCGTAGCGTACTTACCGGGACCTATGATTTTAGTCAATATGTATAACCAATATTTGTACCAAAAAGCATTTTGTTTACGGATGCCGTGGCCTTTATTCCTGTGTAATACAGAGAAATGTAAGTGGCGATATCTCTATGATATTTCAGGGACGTCATATTTTATCAACTCGAATAGGGCCTCAGATAAATCTAAATTCATCGAATTGGTCCGAGTTTCAACGGTCAGCTTTATCAGTGCGCTCCTCTGAATTTCCGTACAGTTTACGTAAAACTGTCGTAATTTCATGTCATTCCCAAGAGATCTAGAAAACCGTTTGAATAATATGTTATTGGATGTACTAAATATTTTATAAACATAATTTACTTTAAAAACAAAGTTTTAACCGACGAAAAATCAACAGAAGTCGCATTCTTCGTATAAAACTGGGCAAGCGAGGCCAGATCTTAAGGTGATCAACCTTTTCATTCCCCGACGGTACAAGCGTGAGGTTGACGGTTAAGGGTTAGTGCCGGATTCAAGGAGGATGCGTTGGTTATTTTAGAAGTTAGGAAAGAAAAGGAGATAGGGCTGATAAATAAAGTATAATTAAAAATCATCTTAAAAAATAAAAAAATGGGTATTGGGCCTTGGGGCTAATTCGTCGGGCCGGGCGCCGGAGTGGTCGCATCAGGCGACCATTTCAAAATCTGTAACATGAACTGAGAGTTAATTAAAAGCTCAAATAAGAGATTATACTAGGGTAATTTCTATTTTAATTGAGGTGCGATTCTATTGTGATTGAGGGTATAATTTTGGTCACGTAGTTCGCTGTTACGGGAATTTAGGAAACAACAATTTATTGTAGTCGTTATAAAGAACAGAGGGCCAGTACCAATAGTAACAAGAATTAAGTTAGGAACCATTATTATTATCTATTATTACGCAAGAAAGAAAGTCTAAGAAAAGAGGGGGAGGGGGTTGAAAATTTACGTTTCAGAATGTTAGGAAAGTTGTTGCGTTATGTTGTGGGTAACTTATTAAGTTGGGCCTTGCATAATGTTGGCCGTGCATTAACGATTGGGGTACCGAACGAGTCTAGGATCTACACACTGTGTTGTGGTAGAATGGGAAATCACAAGAGAAATAGTGAGTTGTTTTTGTTTTATCCAATAGGTTTACGTGATTAGGGTTATGTGTTGTGTGCGCTAGCGCTGGGACGATCGCGGTTTTGTGTACAATTTTCTTGAATGGCAGATATCCGGTAGGCAGGTAGAATAACGGAGTGTATAGGCTATTGTGTGAGTAGTTAAGTAACGTGATGGTTCAAATCGGTGTTTCGTGAGTTGGTAGAACGTTCAAGTAGTGATAAAGGTTAAACGGGGAGAGAGGAGGGCTGTGATCGAGAGTTACTTACCAACGGTAGCCGTAGGCTACGTATGCTGACTCAGGGGGTCCATGGCAGCAGAATTATTGGGTCCTCGTCAGTCTCTGGGTCGGATGAAATGACTATAACAGGTGCTGGTCGTTCAGGCGTAGTAGGTCCATCATCGTCGGAAATTACGATAGGAGATACGAAGGAGGGAGGGGGGGAAGCATCGCGAAAGGCGTTCATGGGAGGACTTGGGGGGTTTATTACGGAAGCCGCATCTAATGGGGGGACTGCTAGGGGTTCCAAGGGAGGTGTGTTAGGCTGAACTACGGCCGTGGGGAGGGGTCTGGAGGTGGAAAATCGAAATGGTCAGGAGTCCGTCTGGGTGCCGATGGACCGAGTGGGCGGTGAGTTGGCAATTGCCTCTCCGGGAGTCTGAGGAAATTAAGTTATGCTTTTATCTAATTTTAGGGTCAATAAGGAAGTATTAGGTGTACAAGATTGTGTTGTTATACAGTATTAATAATGCAGTTTTGTTTGGATTATTTAAATTATAAGGTAAGGGTGAACATCAAAATGGGAACTGAAATATCATCATCATCATCATCAACTATGTTCTCTTTCGACCTTTAAAAAAGGGGGACACCGCGGTGAGAGATGCGGATATACAACTAGGGGTCCCAGGTTATTACGTTTAGCAAAGAGTTAAAACGCGTCGCAGGAAAAATATTGGATGTTAAATCGTTAAAAGGTGACCAAAAAGGTGAAAAAATACAGAGCGTCCAGGACAAAATGGAGGGGGAAATTTTGAATTTGGAAGGCGTCGTTGTGGGGCTCCAAATTAGTGAAAAAAAAAAGAAATGGTTGTTACAGTTTAGGAAAAAATTAGGAGTTGTGAATATATAAAGCCTGAGCCTACTTAAAGGTGGTAATTTAATTCTAATGGGGTTTCGTCATGCGGAATACGGTGGCGGAATGAAGAGGTTAATTCAGTTTCGAGTCAAATCATTTACGCGTTACAAGAACATTTATAAACTGTGTATCAGGCAAGTGAGGTATTGGAAATTATGTTCAACTGTTTGATAAAAAAGTTCATATTTACTTAGACGCATTTCCCTTACCTATTAATATTAAACTAGGACCTTTTATTAGGATGAGCTTGCCAGTACGTTGTGTCTAGTTGATAAATCTAATGATTAATTTCCCTGCGCTTAAAGTTATTAAACTATAAATGTGATTAACCGGTCCTACCAATGTCATCACTGATAATTCTTGTATAAGTTTTCCCCCTTTTATTCGATTTCCGAAAGTTAAAGAGGAGTAATGGAATGGCATTCATTATGGCGGAATGTGCCTGGCATCTGATTAATAACTACTACTGAAAACTGATACTGGGCAAGCGAGGCCAGATCTTAAGGTGATCAACCTTTTCATTCCCCGACGGTACAAGCGTGAGGTTGACGGTTAAGGGTTAGTGCCGGATTCAAGGAGGATGCGTTGGTTATTTTAGAGGTTAGGAAAGAAAAGGAGATAGGGCTGATAAATAAAGTTTAATTAAAAATCATCTAAAAAAATAAATAAATGGGTATTGGGACTTGGGGCTAATTCGTCGGGCCGGGCGCCGGATTGGTCGCATCAGGCGACCATTTCAAAATCTGTAACATGAACTGGGAGTTAATTAAAAGCTCAAATAAGAGATTATACTAGGGTAATTTCTATTTTAATTATAGTTTCTAGCTGACTCCTAATCATTGTGATTGAGGGTATAATTTTGGTCACGTAGTTCGCTGTTACGGGAATTTAGGAAACAACAATTTATTGTAGTCGTTATAAAGAACAGAGGGCCAGTAACTACCAATGGTAACAAGAATTAAGTTAGGAACCATTATTATTATCTATTATTACGCAAGAAAGAAAGTCTAAGAAAAGTGGGGGAGGGGGTTGAAAATTTACGTTTCAGAATGTTAGGAAAGTTGTTGCGTTATGTTGTGGGTAACTTATTAAGTTGGGCCTTGCATAATGTTGGCCGTGCATTAACGATTGGGGTACCGAACGAGTCTAGGGTCTACACACTGTGTTGTGGTAGAATGGGAAATCACAAGAGAAATAGTGAGTTGTTTTTGTTTTATCCAATAGGTTTACGTGTTTAGGGTTATGTGTTGTGTGCGCTAGCGCTGCGACGATCGCGGTTTTGTGTACAATTTTCTTGAATGGCAGATATTCGGTAGGCAGGTAGAATAATAATAGAAACGGAGTGTATAGGCTATTGTGTGAGTAGTTAAGTAACGTGATGGTTCAAATCGGTGTTTCGTGAGTTGGTAGAACGTTCAAGTAGTGATAAGGGTTAAACGGGGGGAGAGGAGGGCTGTGATCGAGAGTTACTTACCAACGGTAGCCGTGGGCTACGTATGCTGACTCAGGGGGTCCATGGCAGCAGAATTATTGGGTCTTCGTCAGTCTCTGGGTCGGATGAAATGACTATAACAGGTGCTGGTCGTTCAGACGTAGTAGGTCCGTCATCGTCGGAAATTACGATAGGAGATACGAAGGAGGGAGGGGGGGAAGCATCGCGGAAGGCGTTCATGGGAGGACTTGGGGTGTTTATTACGGGCACCACATCTAATGGGGGGACTGCTAGGGGTTCCAAGGGAGGTGTGTTAGGCTGAACTACGGCCGTGGGGAGGGGTCTGGAGGTGGAAAATCTAAATGGTCAGGAGTCCGTCTGGGTGCCGATGGACCGAGTGGGCGGTGAGTCGGCAATTGCCTCTCCGGGAGTCTGAGGAAATTAAGTTATGCTTTTATCTAATTTTAGGGTCAATACGGAAGTATTAGGTGTACAAGATTGTGTTGTTATACAGTATTAATGATGCAATTTTGTTTGGATCATTTAAATTATAAGGTTAGGGTGAACATCAAAATGGGAACTGAAATATCATCATCATCATCATCAACTATGTTCTCTTTCGACGTTACAGCGTTATGACTTCTGTACAGAATCCAGGCATTGTTGATGCACATGTCTGATAATTGAAAAAATATTCCCATATGCCATCTACGGGTTTTAAAAGGTGTCCGATATAAGGCATATCTGCCAAATCTACCCCACCCATGTGCTTGTTGTACAGTTTGACAACCTGGGGACTAGAACATCTACTTTGATTTTACTCTGTTTAGAGTATACCGAATTGTTTCCATTGGATGAGAGTCCATGACAGAACTAATCAAAGAGACCACTTTGTTGTCGTGCCATTTGAAGACAGCCAGTTTGTGCTCATTGCTAACTGCCTGAGCACTAAATCCCCTTGCCTTCTTTTTCATCTCTTTGTCTGATGGCAACATCTCCTGGCCACCCCTAAGCCGATTCAGTCTGATAGTTCTCAAGCTAAATAATCCATACTCCTGTCTCAAAATATACATCAGCTCAGTAGAGGTGAAAAAGTTATCAGCATATTTAATTGCTGGTTTCTGCTTTATAGATTTGCACAAAGTGATCAAAACCTTTGCTTATAAACCGACAGAGTTTTCAGCCTCATTAAAATTATATCCACAAAAAGTTTTATCTCCTCCGTACAAAATGAAGTCATAGATATAACCATTTACTCCTACTCTAATGAAATCTTTAAAACCGCATTTATTTGGTTTGTTTTGGACGTATTGCCTTCGACTTCCTGCTTTGAAACCTTTGTAGGGATCATCATTTCGTCTCTAGTGAAGAACTGATAGACGGTGGATTAGAACATTCTTCATCTGACAGAGCACGTGATTAAACTATGTTAGTTAGCTCATCTTCTAGATGTGACCCATTATCTGAACTTGCATAAGGCACATGAACAAAAACCAAGATTTTGTGCGACCAAGTAAGTTTTATTTTAAGCACTGTCAACAAAGAAAACAAAACATGCCATAAAACATTCAAAAATAAAACAAAACCAACAAAAATAATAATTTAAGAAACAAAAGACACATATATTAATATTTCTGAAAAGATAGCAACGGGACTCGTGGTACCCGCAGTCTTTGACTTGTAATATTCTACGTTCTTGGCAATGGGACTCCTGTGGTACATGTGAAAGTTTAATTCTGTTATTTTTTAAATAAGGAATAAAACAACTGAATTTGTTATTAATAACATAGATTAACGTTTCTTAATGACGTTTTGCATATGGTAAGCAAAGTCAGAATACCAAAAACATAAAAAAAATTCAATAACTTACCGAAGGTGCCGACAAGTGTTTCCTTCGCGAACTCATTTAAACACTGACAGTTGTAGGTAAGTGTTGCTAGCGTTTCAGATTTTTTCTACTATTGACTATATTACAATTGATGAATTACCAGTAAAAAGTAAATAAAATATCAAAAAAATAAGCTTCAAATTTTTTTTCAAAGTTATTGTACCGCCTGAGTCACGTTGCCAATTTAAGGGTTAAAGTTGATTATTTCACTTTAAAGTAATATTATTTGTAGAACTATTATTGTACGATCAGATGAGAAGGCGCGATCGAGCATAACACGGAAGAAATGGTTAGGCGTTTCGCGTTCTCCAAGGTAATATTAGATGTCCTAGTCCTAGGATTGTGTCAATTGTCTGCGACACATTTAGGTTAGCGGACTGTTGTCCTTAAGGAAATCATTAAAAGATAATATTTAGAACATAAAGTTGTACTTACCTGGTTTTCTGTCTGCGATTACATCGTTTTAAATTGTGGTCACGCTTGCAAAAGAGGATTCCAGAATGACTACAGAGCATCCAGGACCAAATGGAGGGGGAAATTTTGAATTTGGAAGGCGTCGTTGTGGGGCTCCAAATTAGTTAAAAAAAAAGCAATGGTTGTTACAGTTTAGGAAAAAATTAGGAGTTATGAATATATAAAGCCTGAGCCTACTTAGAGGTGGTAATTTAATTCTAATGGGGTTTCGTCATGCGGAATACGGTGGCGGAATGAAGAGGTTAATTCAGTTTCGAGTCAAATCATTTACGCGTTACAAGAACATTTATAAACTGGCATCTGATTGATAACGCGTATACTGAAAACTGATACTGAGCAAGCGAGGCCAGATCTTAAGGTGATCAATCTTTTCATTCCCCGACGGTACAAGCGTGAGGTTGACGGTTAAGGGTTAGTGCCGGATTCAAGGAGGATGCGTTGGTTATTTTAGAGGTTAGGAAAGAAAAGGAGATAGGGCTGATAAATAAAGTTTAATTAAAAATCATCTAAAAAAATAAAAAAATGGGTATTGGGACTTGGGGCTAATTCGTCGGACCGGGCGCCGGATTGGTCGCATCAGGCGACCATTTCAAAATCTGTAACATGAACTGGGAGTTAATTAAAAGCTCAAATAAGAGATTATACTAGGGTAATTTCTATTTTAATTATAGTTTCTAGCTGACTCCTAATCATTGTTATTGAGGGTATAATTTTGGTCACGTAGTTCGCTGTTACGGGAATTTAGGAAACAACAATTTATTGTAGTCGTTATAAAGAACAGAGGGCCAGTTACTACCAATAGTAACAAGAATTAAGTTAGGAACCATTATTATTATCTATTATTACGCAAGAAAGAAAGTCTAAGAAAAGTGGGGGAGGGGGTTGAAAATTTACGTTTCAGAATGTTAGGAAAGTTGTTGCGTTATGTTGTGGGTAACTTATTAAGTTGGGCCTTGCATAATGTTGGCCGTGCATTAACGATTGGGGTATCGAACGAGTCTAGTGTCTACACACTGTGTTGTGGTAGAATGGGAAATCACAAGAGAAATAGTGAGTTGTTTTTGTTTTATCTAATAGGTTTACGTGATAAGGGTTATGTGTTGTGTGCGCTAGCGCTGCGACGATCGTTGTTTTGTGTACAATTTTCTTAAATGGCAGATATCCGGTAGGCAGGTAGAATAACGGAGTGTATAGGCTATTGTGTGAGTAGTTAAGTAACGTGATGGTTCAAATCGGTGTTTCGTGAGTTGGTAGAACGTTCAAGTAGTGATAAGGGTTAAACGGGGGGAGAGGAGGGCTGTGATCGAGAGTTACTTACCAACGGTAGCCGTAGGCTACGAATGCTGACTCAGGGGGTCCATGGCAGCAGAATTATTGGGTCCTCGTCAGTCTCAGGGTCGGATAAAATGACTATAACAGGTGCTGGTCGTTCAGGCGTAGTAGGTCCGTCATCGTCGGAAATTACGATAGGAGATACGAAGGAGGGAGGGGGGGAAGCATCGCGGAAGGCGTTCATGGGAGGACTTGGGGGTTTATTACGGACACCACATCTAATGGGGGGACTGCTAGGGGTTCCAAGGGAGGTGTGTTAGGCTGAACTACGGCCGTGGGGAGGGGTCTGGAGGTGGAAAATCTAAATGGTCAGGAGTCCGTCTGGGTGCCGATGGACCGAGTGGGCGGTGAGTCGGCAATTGCCTCTCCGGGAGTCTGAGGAAATTAAGTGATGCTTTTATATAATTTTAGGGTCAAAAAGGAAGTATTAGGTGAACAAGATTGTGTTGTTAAACAGTATTAATGATGCAGTTTTGTTTGGATTATTTAAATTATAAGGCTAGGGTGAACATCAAAATGGGAACTGAAATATCATCATCATCATCATCAACTATGTTCTCTTTCGACCTTTAAAAAAGGGGGACACCGCGGTGAGAGATGCGGATATACAACTAGGGGTCCCAGGTTATTACGTTTAGCAAAGAGTTAAAACGCGTCGCAGGAAAGATATTGGATGTTAAATCGTTAAAAGGTGACCAAATTGGTTAAAGTTGATTATTTCACTTTTAAGTAATATTATTTGTAGAACTATTATTGTACGATCAGATGGGAAGGCGCGATCGAGCATAACACGGAAGAAATGGTTAGGCGTTTCGCGTTCTCCAAGGTAATATTAGATGTCCTAGTCCTAGGATTGTGTCAATTGTCTGCGACACATTTAGGTTGGCGGACTGTTGTCCCTAAGGAAATCATTAAAAGATAATATTTAGAACATTAAGTTGTACTTACCTGGTTTTCTGTCTGCGATTACATCGTTTTAAATTGTGGTCACGCTTGCAAAAAGAGGATTCCAGAATGACTACAGAGCGTCCAGGACAAAATGGAGGGGGAAATTTTGAATTTGGAAGGCGTCGTTGTGGGGCTCCAAATTAGTGAAAAAAAAAAGAAATGGTTGTTACAGTTTAGGAAAAAATTAGGAGTTGTGAATATATAAAGCCTGAGCCTACTTAGAGGTGGTAATTTAATTCTAATGGGGTTTCGTCATGCGGAATACGGTGGCGGAATGAAGAGGTTAATTCAGTTTCGAGTCAAATCATTTACGCGTTACAAGAACATTTATAAACTGTGTATCAGGCAAGTGAGGTATTGGAAATTATGTTCAACTGTTTGATAAAAGAGTTCATATTTACTTAGACGCATTTCCCTTACCTATTAATATTAAACTAGGACCTTTTATTAGGATGAGCTTGCCAGTACGTTGTGTCTAGTTGATAAATCTAATGATTAATTTCCCTGCGCTTAAAGTTATTAAACTATAAATGTGATTAACCGGTCCTACCAATGTCATCACTGATAATTCTTGTATAAGTTTTCCCCCTTTTATTCGATTTCCGAAAGTTAAAGAGGAGTAATGGAATGGCATTCATTATGGCGGAATGTGCCTGGCATCTGATTAATAACTACTACTGAAAACTGATACTGGGCAAGCGAGGCCAGATCTTAAGGTGATCAACCTTTTCATTCCCCGACGGTACAAGCGTGAGGTTGACGGTTAAGGGTTAGTGCCGGATTCAAGGAGGATGCGTTGGTTATTTTAGAGGTTAGGAAAGAAAAGGAGATAGGGCTGATAAATAAAGTTTAATTAAAAATCATCTAAAAAAATAAATAAATGGGTATTGGGACTTGGGGCTAATTCGTCGGGCCGGGCGCCGGATTGGTCGCATCAGGCGACCATTTCAAAATCTGTAACATGAACTGGGAGTTAATTAAAAGCTCAAATAAGAGATTATACTAGGGTAATTTCTATTTTAATTATAGTTTCTAGCTGACTCCTAATCATTGTGATTGAGGGTATAATTTTGGTCACGTAGTTCGCTGTTACGGGAATTTAGGAAACAACAATTTATTGTAGTCGTTATAAAGAACAGAGGGCCAGTAACTACCAATGGTAACAAGAATTAAGTTAGGAACCATTATTATTATCTATTATTACGCAAGAAAGAAAGTCTAAGAAAAGTGGGGGAGGGGGTTGAAAATTTACGTTTCAGAATGTTAGGAAAGTTGTTGCGTTATGTTGTGGGTAACTTATTAAGTTGGGCCTTGCATAATGTTGGCCGTGCATTAACGATTGGGGTACCGAACGAGTCTAGGGTCTACACACTGTGTTGTGGTAGAATGGGAAATCACAAGAGAAATAGTGAGTTGTTTTTGTTTTATCCAATAGGTTTACGTGTTTAGGGTTATGTGTTGTGTGCGCTAGCGCTGCGACGATCGCGGTTTTGTGTACAATTTTCTTGAATGGCAGATATCCGGTAGGCAGGTAGAATAATAATAGAAACGGAGTGTATAGGCTATTGTGTGAGTAGTTAAGTAACGTGATGGTTCAAATCGGTGTTTCGTGAGTTGGTAGAACGTTCAAGTAGTGATAAGGGTTAAACGGGGGGAGAGGAGGGCTGTGATCGAGAGTTACTTACCAACGGTAGCCGTGGGCTACGTATTCTGACTCAGGGGGTCCATGGCAGCAGAATTATTGGGTCTTCGTCAGTCTCTGGGTCGGATGAAATGACTATAACAGGTGCTGGTCGTTCAGACGTAGTAGGTCCGTCATCGTCGGAAATTACGATAGGAGATACGAAGGAGGGAGGGGGGGAAGCATCGCGGAAGGCGTTCATGGGAGGACTTGGGGTGTTTATTACGGGCACCACATCTAATGGGGGGACTGCTAGGGGTTCCAAGGGAGGTGTGTTAGGCTGAACTACGGCCGTGGGGAGGGGTCTGGAGGTGGAAAATCTAAATGGTCAGGAGTCCGTCTGGGTGCCGATGGACCGAGTGGGCGGTGAGTCGGCAATTGCCTCTCCGGGAGTCTGAGGAAATTAAGTTATGCTTTTATCTAATTTTTGGGTCAATACGGAAGTATTAGGTGTACAAGATTGTGTTGTTATACAGTATTAATGATGCAATTTTGTTTGGATCATTTAAATTATAAGGTTAGGGTGAACATCAAAATGGGAACTGAAATATCATCATCATCATCATCAACTATGTTCTCTTTCGACGTTACAGCGTTATGACTTCTGTACAGAATCCAGGCATTGTTGATGCACATGTCTGATAATTGAAAAAATATTCCCATATGCCATCTACGGGTTTTAAAAGGTGTCCGATATAAGGCATATCTGCCAAATCTACCCCACCCATGTGCTTGTTGTACAGTTTGACAACCTGGGGACTAGAACATCTACTTTGATTTTACTCTGTTTAGAGTATACCGAATTGTTTTCATTGGATGAGAGTCCATGACAGAACTAATCAAAGAGACCACTTTGTTGTCGTGCCATTTGAAGACAGCCAGTTTGTGCTCATTGCTAACTGCCTGAGCACTAAATCCCCTTGCCTTCTTTTTCATCTCTTTGTCTGATGGCAACATCTCCTGGCCACCCCTAAGCCGATTCAGTCTGATAGTTCTCAAGCTAAATAATCCATACTCCTGTCTCAAAATATACATCAGCTCAGTAGAGGTGAAAAAGTTATCAGCATATATAATTGCTGGTTTCTGCTTTATAGATTTGCACAAAGTGATCAAAACCTTTGCTTATAAACCGACAGAGTTTTCAGCCTCATTAAAATTATATCCACAAAAAGTTTTATCTCCTCCGTACAAAATGAAGTCATAGATATAACCATTTACTCCTACTCTAATGAAATCTTTAAAACCGCATTTATTTGGTTTGTTTTGGACGTATTGCCTTCGACTTCCTCCTTTGAAACCTTTGTAGGGATCATCATTTCGTCTCTAGTGAAGAACTGATAGACGGTGGATTAGAACATTCTTCATCTGACAGAGCACGTGATTGAACTATGTTAGTTAGCTCATCTTCTAGATGTGACCCATTATCTGAACTTGCATAAGGGACATGAACAAAAACCAAGATTTTGTGCGACCAAGTAAGTTTTATTTTAAGCACTGTCAACAAAGAAAACAAAACATGCCATAAAACATTCAAAAATAAAACAAAACCAACAAAAATAATAATTTAAGAAACAAAAGACAAATATATTAATATTTCTGAAAAGATAGCAACGGGACTCGTGGTACCCGCAGTCTTTGACTTGTAATATTCTACGTTCTTGGCAATGGGACTCCTGTGGTACATGTGAAAGTTTAATTCTGTTATTTTTTAAATAAGGAATAAAACAACTGAATTTGTTATTAATAACATAGATTAACGTTTCTTAATGACGTTTTGCATATGGTAAGCAAAGTCAGAATACCAAAAACATAAAAAAAATTCAATAACTTACCGAAGGTGCCGACAAGTGTTTCCTTCGCGAACTCATTTAAACACTGACAGTTGTAGGTAAGTGTTGCTAGCGTTTCAGATTTTTTCTACTATTGACTATATTACAATTGATGAATTACCAGTAAAAAGTAAATAAAATATCAAAAAAATAAGCTTCAAATTTTTTTTCAAAGTTATTGTACCGCCTGAGTCACGTTGCCAATTTAAGGGTTAAAGTTGATTATTTCACTTTAAAGTAATATTATTTGTAGAACTATTATTGTACGATCAGATGAGAAGGCGCGATCGAGCATAACACGGAAGAAATGGTTAGGCGTTTCGCGTTCTCCAAGGTAATATTAGATGTCCTAGTCCTAGGATTGTGTCAATTGTCTGCGACACATTTAGGTTAGCGGACTGTTGTCCTTAAGGAAATCATTAAAAGATAATATTTAGAACATAAAGTTGTACTTACCTGGTTTTCTGTCTGCGATTACATGGTTTTAAATTGTGGTAACGCTTGCAAAAGAGGATTCCAGAATGACTACAGAGCATCCAGGACCAAATGGAGGGGGAAATTTTGAATTTGGAAGGCGTCGTTGTGGGGCTCCAAATTAGTTAAAAAAAAAGCAATGGTTGTTACAGTTTAGGAAAAAATTAGGAGTTATGAATATATAAAGCCTGAGCCTACTTAGAGGTGGTAATTTAATTCTAATGGGGTTTCGTCATGCGGAATACGGTGGCGGAATGAAGAGGTTAATTCAGTTTCGAGTCAAATCATTTACGCGTTACAAGAACATTTATAAACTGGCATCTGATTGATAACGCGTATACTGAAAACTGATACTGAGCAAGCGAGGCCAGATCTTAAGGTGATCAATCTTTTCATTCCCCGACGGTACAAGCGTGAGGTTGACGGTTAAGGGTTAGTGCCGGATTCAAGGAGGATGCGTTGGTTATTTTAGAGGTTAGGAAAGAAAAGGAGATAGGGCTGATAAATAAAGTTTAATTAAAAATCATCTAAAAAAATAAAAAAATGGGTATTGGGACTTGAGGCTAATTCGTCGGGCCGGGCGCCGGATTGGTCGCATCAGGCGACCATTTCAAAATCTGTAACATGAACTGGGAGTTAATTAAAAGCTCAAATAAGAGATTATACTAGGGTAATTTCTATTTTAATTATAGTTTCTAGCTGACTCCTAATCATTGTGATGAGGGTATAATTTTGGTCACGTAGTTCGCTGTTACGGGAATTTAGGAAACAACAATTTATTGTAGTCGTTATAAAGAACAGAGGGCCAGTTACTACCAATAGTAACAAGAATTAAGTTAGGAACCATTATTATTATCTATTATTACGCAAGAAAGAAAGTCTAAGAAAAGTGGGGGAGGGGGTTGAAAATTTACGTTTCAGAATGTTAGGAAAGTTGTTGCGTTATGTTGTGGGTAACTTATTAAGTTGGGCCTTGCATAATGTTGGCCGTGCATTAACGATTGGGGTATCGAACGAGTCTAGTGTCTACACACTGTGTTGTGGTAGAATGGGAAATCACAAGAGAAATAGTGAGTTGTTTTTGTTTTATCTAATAGGTTTACGTGATTAGCGTTATGTGTTGTGTGCGCTAGCGCTGCGACGATCGTTGTTTTGTGTACAATTTTCTTAAATGGCAGATATCCGGTAGGCAGGTAGAATAACGGAGTGTATAGGCTATTGTGTGAGTAGTTAAGTAACGTGATGGTTCAAATCGGTGTTTCGTGAGTTGGTAGAACGTTCAAGTAGTGATAAGGGTTAAACGGGGGGAGAGGAGGGCTGTGATCGAGAGTTACTTACCAACGGTAGCCGTAGGCTACGTATGCTGACTCAGGGGGTCCATGGCAGCAGAATTATTGGGTCCTCGTCAGTCTCAGGGTCGGATAAAATGACTATAACAGGTGCTGGTCGTTCAGGCGTAGTAGGTCCGTCATCGTCGGAAATTACGATAGGAGATACGAAGGAGGGAGGGGGGGAAGCATCGCGGAAGGCGTTCATGGGAGGACTTGGGGGTTTATTACGGACACCACATCTAATGGGGGGACTGCTAGGGGTTCCAAGGGAGGTGTGTTAGGCTGAACTACGGCCGTGGGGAGGGGTCTGGAGGTGGAAAATCTAAATGGTCAGGAGTCCGTCTGGGTGCCGATGGACCGAGTGGGCGGTGAGTCGGCAATTGCCTCTCCGGGAGTCTGAGGAAATTAAGTGATGCTTTTATATAATTTTAGGGTCAATAAGGAAGTATTAGGTGAACAAGATTGTGTTGTTAAACAGTATTAATGATGCAGTTTTGTTTGGATTATTTAAATTATAAGGCTAGGGTGAACATCAAAATGGGAACTGAAATATCATCATCATCATCATCAACTATGTTCTCTTTCGACCTTTAAAAAAGGGGGACACCGCGGTGAGAGATGCGGATATACAACTAGGGGTCCCAGGTTATTACGTTTAGCAAAGAGTTAAAACGCGTCGCAGGAAAGATATTGGATGTTAAATCGTTAAAAGGTGACCAAATTGGTTAAAGTTGATTATTTCACTTTAAAGTAATATTATTTGTAGAACTATTATTGTACGATCAGATGGGAAGGCGCGATCGAGCATAACACGGAAGAAATGGTTAGGCGTTTCGCGTTCTCCAAGGTAATATTAGATGTCCTAGTCCTAGGATTGTGTCAATTGTCTGCGACACATTTAGGTTGGCGGACTGTTGTCCCTAAGAAAATCATTAAAAGATAATATTTAGAACATTAAGTTGTACTTACCTGGTTTTCTGTCTGCGATTACATCGTTTTAAATTGTGGTCACGCTTGCAAAAAGAGGATTCCAGAATGACTACAGAGCGTCCAGGACAAAATGGAGGGGGAAATTTTGAATTTGGAAGGCGTCGTTGTGGGGCTCCAAATTAGTGAAAAAAAAAAGAAATGGTTGTTACAGTTTAGGAAAAAATTAGGAGTTGTGAATATATAAAGCCTGAGCCTACTTAGAGGTGGTAATTTAATTCTAATGGGGTTTCGTCATGCGGAATACGGTGGCGGAATGAAGAGGTTAATTCAGTTTCGAGTCAAATCATTTACGCGTTACAAGAACATTTATAAACTGTGTATCAGGCAAGTGAGGTATTGGAAATTATGTTCAACTGTTTGATAAAAGAGTTCATATTTACTTAGACGCATTTCCCTTACCTATTAATATTAAACTAGGACCTTTTATTAGGATGAGCTTGCCAGTACGTTGTGTCTAGTTGATAAATCTAATGATTAATTTCCCTGCGCTTAAAGTTATTAAACTATAAATATGATTAACCGGTCCTACCAATGTCATCACTGATAATTCTTGTATAAGTTTTCCCCCTTTTATTCGATTTCCGAAAGTTAAAGAGGAGTAATGGAATGGCATTCATTATGGCGGAATGTGCCTGGCATCTGATTAATAACTACTACTGAAAACTGATACTGGGCAAGCGAGGCCAGATCTTAAGGTGATCAACCTTTTCATTCCCCGACGGTACAAGCGTGAGGTTGACGGTTAAGGGTTAGTGCCGGATTCAAGGAGGATGCGTTGGTTATTTTAGAGGTTAGGAAATAAAAGGAGATAGGGCTGATAAATAAAGTATAATTAAAGATCATCTAAAAAAATAAAAAAATGGGTATTGGGACTTGGGGCTAATTCGTCGGGCCGGGCGCCGGATTGGTCGCATCAGGCGACCATTTCAAAATCTGTAACATGAACTGGGAGTTAATTAAAAGCTCAAATAAGAGATTATACTAGGGTAATTTCTATTTTAATTATAGTTTCTAGCTGACTCCTAATCATTGTGATTGAGGGTATAATTTTGGTCACGTAGTTCGCTGTTACGGGAATTTAGGAAACAACAATTTATTGTAGTCGTTATAAAGAACAGAGGGCCAGTAACTACCAATGGTAACAAGAATTAAGTTAGGAACCATTATTATTATCTATTATTACGCAAGAAAGAAAGTCTAAGAAAAGTGGGGGAGGGGGTTGAAAATTTACGTTTCAGAATGTTAGGAAAGTTGTTGCGTTATGTTGTGGGTAACTTATTAAGTTGGGCCTTGCATAATGTTGGCCGTGCATTAACGATTGGGGTACCGAACGAGTCTAGGGTCTACACACTGTGTTGTGGTAGAATGGGAAATCACAAGAGAAATAGTGAGTTGTTTTTGTTTTATCTAATAGGTTTACGTGATTAGGGTTATGTGTTGTGTGCGCTAGCGCTGCGACGATCGTGGTTTTGTGTACAATTTTCTTGAATGGCAGATATCCGGTAGGCAGGTAGAATAACGGAGTGTATAGGCTATTGTGTGAGTAGTTAAGTAACGTGATGGTTCAAATCGGTGTTTCGTGAGTTGGTAGAACGTTCAACTAGTGATAAGGGTTAAACGGGGAGAGAGGAGGGCTGTGAACGAGAGTTACTTACCAACGGTAGCCGTAGGCTACGTATGCTGACTCAGGGGGTCCATGGCAGCAGAATTATATGGGTCCTCGTCAGTCTCTGGGTCGGATGAAATGACTATAACAGGTGCTGGTCGTTCAGGCGTAGTAGGTCCGTCATCGTCGGAAATTACGATAGGAGATACGAAAGAGGGAGGGGGGGAAGCATCGCGGAAGGCGTTCATGGGAGGACTTGGGGGGTTTATTACGGACACCACATCTAATGGGGGGACTGCTAGGGGTTCCAAGGGAGGTGTGTTAGG
This sequence comes from Epinotia brunnichana, assembly GCA_963854355.1. NCBI lineage: Eukaryota > Metazoa > Arthropoda > Insecta > Lepidoptera > Tortricidae > Epinotia > Epinotia brunnichana. The sequence continues at coordinate 10,428,486 of OY977942.1, forward strand.
CTGAACTACGGCCGTGGGGAGGGGTCTGGAGGTGGAAAATCTAAATGGTCAGGAGTCCGTCTGGGTGCCGATGGACCGAGTGGGCGGTGAGTCGGCAATTGCCTCTCCGGGAGTCTTAGGAAATTAAGTTATGCTTTTATATAATTTTAGGGTCAATAAGGAAGTATTAGGTGAACAAGATTGTGTTGTTATACAGTATTAATGATGCAGTTTTGTTTGGATTATTTAAATTATAAGGCTAGGGTGAACATCAAAATGGGAACTGAAATATCATCATCATCATTGATACCGGGTAAAAATCTGCGACTCTATTCCTTATCATAGTGGTTCGTATAGTGACTACTTGGAGAGGTAGAGGTCGCATAACCAGAAGGCGATTTTTCAAGGCATTCTTCTGTTGTCCTACTCGTTGAAGGTACCTGAAAATGTAGAAAATATTAATAGATCTCAAATCTCAATGTAATGGGGTGTGAACCGATAAAAGCCATATTTGAAATAGAAATCAAATAAAAATTATTTGATTATTAATTATTAGCTTCTGCCCGCGACTTCGTCCGCGTAGAACTCGTGTATATCGTAGCTCGATACAAACTTTCCCCCTTCATTTCCCCTTTAGGGATTGATTTCCGGGATAAAAAACTATCCTATGTAAGCACATAAAATTGTCTCAACTAGACACAACTGTCAGACAATTTTATCTAAACGGGTGCAGCGGTTGTATTGTAGCTCCATACAAATGTTCACTTCCTATTTCACCCCCTTAAGTAGGGTTTGCAATCCGGATCCGACTTGTATGAAAAGATCCGGATCCGCGGATCTGGATTATTAGGGGGATTTACTTGGACGTTTCCAGAAGTTTGTAGTTCATGGTTCAAGTCTTCAGTTGTTTTCTCTACATCGCTTGAGTCACTTGAGGGTTGAATTATGTCAAATGTTGCATAGAGATTGCTATCATCACCATCAGTATCAACACACTCGTAGTTAGTACTCGAAGAGATAAGAGTCAGACATTGTTGGAAGACGTCGCTTGTAGTATAACCTTCGGAAGCCTCAGTAGATTGCAGATTTTTTTGATTTGGATCCATGTCATCAGCAAGACCGGTTGACGAACAGAATTTCTCGATGTCTTGATGTGAGTTGTTACTTGTATTACGTAGAAAATCATCACCAGAAGGCGATTTTTCAAGGCATTCTTCTGTTGTCCCTTTCGTTGCGGGTACCTGAAAATGTCGAAACTATTAAAAGATCTCAATGTTATTGGGTGTGAACAGTTCAAAGCCATGTTTGGGAGCGCATTGCCATTCCAGTTACAAAGAGAAACAATACAATAACATGTAGGTAGAGGTAGACAACAATTGGATAGCCTAGGTACTAAGAACTATACAGTTCACAAGCAGACATAATTACATCTGATAAATACTAGTAATGCGTATAAGTTTACTTGGACGTCTTCTAAAGTTTGTAGTTCTTGGTTCAAGTCTTCAGTTGATTCTTCTCCATCGCTTCGCTTGAGCCACTGGTAAGCATTGATACCGGGTAAAAGTCTGCATCTCTATTCCTATCATAGTGGTTCGTATAGTGACTACTTAGAGAGGTAGAGGTCGCATAACCAGAAGGCGATTTTTCAAGGCATTCTTCTGTTGTCCTACTCGTTGAAGGTACCTGAAAATGTAGAAAATATTAATAGATCTCAATGTAATGGGGTGTGAACCGATAAAAGCCATATTTGAAAGAGAAATCAAATAAAAATTATTTGATTATTAATTATTAGCTTCTGCCCGCGACTTCGTCCGCGTAGAACTCGTTTATATCGTAGCTCGATACAAACTTTCACCCTCCATTTCCCCTTTAGGGATTGATTTCCGGAATAAAAAACTATCCTATGTGCTTCCCCGAGACAATTTTATCTAAACGGGTGCAGCGGTTGTATAGTAGCTCCATACAAATGGTCACCTCCTATTTCACCCCCTTAAGTAGGGTTTGCAATCCGGATCCGACTTGTATGAAAAGATCCAGATCCGCGGATCTGGATTATTAGGGGGATTTACTTGGACGTTTCCAGAAACTTGTAGTTCATGGTTCAAGTCTTCAGTTGTTTTCTCTACATCGCTTGAGTCACTTGAGGGTTGAATTATGTCAAATGTTGCATAGAGATTGCTATCATCACCATCAGTATCAACACACTCGTAGTTAGTACTCGAAGAGATAAGAGTCAGACATTGTTGGAAGACGTCGCTTGTAGTATAACCTTCGGAAGCCTCAGTAGATTGCAGATTTTTTTGATTTGGATCCATGTCATCAGCAAGACCGGTTGATGGATAGAATTTCTCGATGTCTTGATGTGAGTTGTTACTTGTATTACGTAGAAAATCATCACCAGAAGGCGATTTTTCAAGGCATTCTTCTGTTGTCCCTTTCTTTGCGGGTACCTGAAAATGTCGAAACTATTAAAAGATCTCAATGTTATTGGGTGTGAACAGTTCAAAGCCATATTTGGGAGCGCATTGCCATTCCAGTTACAAAGAGAAACAATACAATAACATGTAGGTAGAGGTAGACAACAATTGGATAGCCTAGGTACTAAGAACTATACAGTTTACAAGCAGACATAATTACATCTGATAAATACTAGTAATGCGTATAAGTTTACTTGGACGTCTTCTAAAGTTTGTAGTTCTTTGTTCAAGTCTTCAGTTGATTCTTCTCCATCGCTTCGCTTGAGCCACTGGTAAGCATTGATACCGGTTAAAAATCTGCATCTCTATTCATATCATAGTGGTTCGTATAGTGACTACTTGGAGAGGTAGAGGTCGCATAACCAGAAGGCGATTTTTCAAGGCATTCTTCTGTTGTCCTACTCGTTGAAGGTACCTGAAAATGTAGAAAATATTAATAGATCTCAATGTTATGGGGGGGTGTGAAACGATAAAAACCATATTTGAAATAGCAATCAAATAAAAATTATTTGATTATTAATTATTAGCTTCTGCCCGCGACTTCGTCCGCGTAGTACTCGTTTATATCGTAGCTCGATACAAACTTTCACCCTCCATTTCCCCTTTAGGGATTGATTTCCGGAATAAAAAACTATCCTATGTGCTTCCCCGAGACAATTTTATCTAAACGGGTGCAGCGGTTGTATAGTAGCTCCATACAAATGGTCACCTCCTATTTCACCCCCTTAAGTAGGGTTTGCAATCCGGATCCGACTTGTATGAAAAGATCCAGATCCGCGGATCTGGATTATTAGGGGGATTTACTTGGACGTTTCCAGAAACTTGTAGTTCATGGTTCAAGTCTTCAGTTGTTTCTTCTACATCGCTTGAGTCACTTGAGGGTTGAATTATGTCAAATGTTGCATAGAGATTGCTATCATCACCATCAGTATCAACACACTCGTAGTTAGTACTCGAAGAGATAAGAGTCAGACATTGTTGGAAGATGTCGCTTGTAGTATAACCTTCGGAAGCCTCAGTAGATTGCAGATTTTTTTGATTTGGATCCATGTCATCAGCAAGACCGGTTGACGGACAGAATTTCTCGATGTCTTGATGTGAGTTCTTACTTGTATTACGTAGAAAATCATCACCAGAAGGCGATTTTTCAAGGCATTCTTCTGTTGTCCCTTTCGTTGCGGGTACCTTTTTTTTGTTTTTTTTTTTGGAGAGGAAAATGCTTTACGCATTCCTCCCGGGTGTGGGGACGGACCCGGGTGGATATGTGGGACTCCTCGTTGTGGGCTAATGAGGCCCCGAGTCTACCCACTAAAAACCTCTCCGTCTGCCGTCTTTATGCCTTAGCGGTGGGCTGAAGGAACGCTTGCGCTTTACTTCTTCAGCACCACCAGCGCCGCTCCGATTTTCGGAACACCGCCTCCGGAGGTCCTTGTTGACCTCGTTCGTTTTGTGCCACTACAGGCACCCACTCAGTGACCTGGTGCGTGAGGGATGGCAGGCGTCCCCATGCCTGTCACCCCCTGGTCACTCTACGGAGGCAGGCGGCGATCCTGTGCTGCTTGCCTTCGTCTAGCACGCCTGCGGCGCCGTGGGTCGGCCAATGGGTCGTCCTCCCTGGCCCGTTCCGCCATTTCCTTCTGCTGAACTATACTTTCGCAGAAGGCCTTAACTGCTTGCCAAGACCTGTCACTGTCAACCATGGACCTGATCACGGCTGGGAGCGACAGGTCCGGCCCCACTATGGCCATCAGGTCGCTGCGCTCTGGCCCCCACACTGAACACTCCTCCAGCGTGTGCTGCGATGTGTCGATCGCCGCGCCGCAATCGTGACACTCCTCCGTCGGCTCTCTGCCGGCAACTTTGTGCAGGTATCTCCCGAAACACCCGTGTCCCGAGAGGACCTGCACGAGCCGGAAGGTTAGAGCTCCATGTGTCCGCTCCAGCCACTGCCACAAGACTGGCCGGATCGCCTCGATTGTCCGGGCGCCCGCACTCGGCCGCTCCAGCACTCGGCAACTGCCTCGCGGGAGAGCTCCTCTCGCTTGGCCTCAATCTCTCGCAGTGCTGGCCAAAAATCCCTAGCTCGCGCCTCCTCGCGCCAGAAGAAGACTGACGCAAGAGTCCTCGCGTCCAAGTCCCATGGCAGGGATCCGGCCAGCACGCATGCCGCCTCTCCGGAGATTGTCCGATAGCCCCGTACTGACCTTATCGCCATCACCCGTTGCGCTTGACGCAGTTGGGTGACGTTCTTGGCGCTAAGATCATTGGCCCACACTGGGGCTCCGTACAAGGCTATGGAGCGTATGACGCCCGAGTATAGGCGTCGGCACGACGCTTTCGGCCCCCCAAGGTTCGGGAGCAGCCGCCCGAGCGCAGCAGCCGCGCCCAACAACTTTGGGGTCACCCGCTCGAAGTGAGCCTCAAATGACCACCGACTGTCCAGGATGATGCCCAGATACCGCATCGTACGTTGTACGGCGATCTGGACACCACCCACGATTATGTGCGCTCCAGCCTGGGGCGCTCTTCGGGGTCCGTGGAAACAAATCGCCTCCGATTTGTTTAACGCGACCTCCAGGCCTAGCCGCCGTATTTTGCTCACAACATGGGCTACAGCCGCTGTGGCAAGGATAGCGGCCTCTCTAAACGAGGCCCCCCGCGCTGTTACGAGGGTGTCATCCGCGTAGCACACCAGGTCGACTCCACGCAGACGACCTCCCCTCAACACCCAATCGTATCCGATGTTCCACAGGAGTGGCCCTAGCACCGACCCCTGTGGAACACCGCACACCATTTCCCGCCGCCCCCACTCATGTTGCCTGGGGAAGGCCACAAACCTCCGCAGCAGGTAGGCCTTCACTATTCGGCTAAGATAGTAGGGCACTCGGTGGTACAGGAGCGCCTCATTTATACAGTCCCAGGGGAGGGTATTGAAGGCGTTGGCAATATCGAGCGACACTGCCAAGACAACCTCACCCCTAGACACTGCTTCCTCCGCTGTCCACTTCACCTGCAGTATCGCGTGGATTGTAGAGCGACCATTGCGGAATCCGTACTGGCAATCGGCCAGGTCCGGCCCCTCTGTCGCTAGGTGCTTGTTGAGGCGGTTCGCGATGATCCGCTCAAAGAGCTTGCCCACCTCATCAAGCAGCACGATGGGCCGATAAGCCGACGGTGACTCCGCAGGGCGACCCTCCTTTCTTAGCAAAACCAGCCGACCAATCTTCCATGCGTCAGGGAAGCGGCCTTGCTCCAGACACAAACTGAACAGCTGTCGTAGCCTCGGCTCGAAAGCACTCATGGCTAGGACCCAGGCTTGACCCGGGATTCCGTCTAGCCCGGGTGCCGTGTTTTTGGCCCTCAGCCTCAAAACCGCTGCTCCTAGCTCACTTTCGGTAACGCTTGGCGTCTCCGCCTCCGCTTCCCGCTGCCTCTCAGCACTCCCAGTTTCAGCCATGGGCGGCGGGCGTTGTTGGGGTCTATGCGGAAATAGAGCCGAAACTACGTCGTCCAGTAGCTGGGGCTGGAGACTCTGCGTTAGCGGGGGGGCCCACGGACGAAGCTTTTGTCTCACAAGCTTGTATGGCCTCCCCCATGGATCGCTATTCAGAGTCTCCAGAAACTCGCCTCTAGACCGGTCGATGGCTTGCCCGATGGCGGCTTTTAAAGCCACTTTTCCCTCCTTATATTTGGTATACAGGGCCGCTTCTATCGCTTCGTTTCGCTGCTGTCGACTTCGGTATCTCGTATACTGGCGTCTCGTAAGCACGCACTCCTCGCGCAGCTGTGCAAGATCCGGAGACCACCAGTAAACAGCACGTCGGGGAGAGAAGGCCTTGGCTCGGGGCATGGCCGCATCGCAGACATCGGTCATGCTATTGCGGAACCATTCGGCTTCGGCCTCGACGTCAGCCACCTCCTCCGTTGCCGTTGTCCAGGTCCGCACCATGGCCGCCAACTCTAGGGCCTCCCGGTCAAGTTTTTTGACGACCCAACGCGGGCCGTTCTCAACCGGGTCATTTCGTCTTGGGAGAGTGGGCACGGGGAGCGCCGAGACTCCAAACCGAATATACCGGTGATCCGACAGAGATTCGACGTCAACCAGGACCTCCCATCCCTGAACACGGCATGCCAGGGCGGCGTTCGCAAACGTGATGTCTACAATAGAGCCACCCTGTTGTCGCACGCACGTGTTTGCCGTTCCTCTGTTCACGACAGCCAGATTTGAGGTAATTGCCCACTCCAGTAGGGTATGCCCTCGCGGATTTGTAACTGGGCATCCCCACACCGCATTCTTTGCATTAAAATCGCCGGCTACTATGACCGGAATGGGATGCAGTCGACCAACAAGGGCACCGACTTCCACCAAGAACATCTCGAACTCGGCCAGGCCCCTGTTTGGGGAAAAGTATACCCCAATCACCGCCAAATCCCCGCAGACCACAGCAACGCAGCCGTGGCCCCTGATTACGCGTTTAAATGGATTGGAGCCGGCGGCGCTCCGCGTAACAATGGCCACAGTTCCGTCCAGGTCCCCGGCCCAGTCGTCTCTGACAGGTACTCTGTAAGGCTCCGACAGTATGGCGATGTGAATCGACCACTGGGCCACGCTCTGGCAGAAGAGGTCCTGGGCCCTGGCACAGTGATTGAGGTTCACCTGTAGGAATTCGATGGTCGCCATTTAACCCACGACCATTTTTAAATCCTCCTCTGTCGCGGCCTCTACCGTGGCGAGCGACTGAACTGGCTGCGAGGGGGCCCGGGGGCCATCGGCAGCCTCGCGCTTACGTGCCGATTACGGAAGCATCGAAAGCACCGCAGGGGCCTCTGCTCCAGCAGCCTAACTTGGGCAGAGACCCAGCCTACCAGTAGGCGGCCCCTGGCTACGACCTTTTTTGCAGCCAAGACCGGGCAACGAACCAACACCGTGCCTAGCCCTGAAAAACCTTGGCGTATTTCACCTGCCTTCACCGTGTCCACGGCACATTCCCCCGTACTTGCCACTGCAGCGACCACCTCTTCCGGAGAAACGGATTCGTCTAAGCCGGTGATATGAATATCTACGCTTTTTGAGGGCCTAGCTACTCGAACTGTCTCCATGCCGACCTGTTCCTGAATTGCTTTGGCTAGTTTGTCGGCTTTATCCCCGCTGGATGCCCCAGGAACCTCGAGGATACACGCTCCGGTAGCTGCTCGCCGGAAGCGCAGACCGCCAGGGATGTCCATTTCCGTCAGCTTGACCTTGCTCCTAGCCTCAGCGATCACGTCTCTGTATGTGACGCCCCTCTCTACTGCTTCCGGTTGTAGAGTAATCACCACAGCTGCTGATCTTGGGGCTCTCAGCTTTCCAGCTTTCGCCTTTCCTAAAGGTTGCGGCGGAGCACCACCCTGCGCTGCCCCCCGTTTGCTCCCCTTACTCGTCACATCGGTCCAGCTCTTTTCCATAGAGGTGGGTGCAGGTGGCAGGACGCGGGGCATGGGCGACTCCTTTATTTCGTGGGTCGCATTCCCATCTTTCTTTTTATTGGCCTTCTTCGCGGCCCTTTTTTTGGCTCCAAAAACTGGATTGGACTGTGGCTTTTTAGTGGCATCTATCACCACTACTTTTCCACTCGAACCAGCTGTCGTACCCACCGCGGAAGAAGCCGCAGGTGCCGCTTCCTGCTTTTTGTTGCCCAGTGGCGGTCGCAGTTGTTTCGCCGGAAGCAGACGACCCTCGGCTTCCAGCCCGTCCAGGCGTGCGCTAACTATTGCTCCAACTTGGAAAGCCACTGCACGCATAAATTCATCGTCCCTAGTAGCGGACAAGCGATTGGTCGCCGGTTGATTCGCACGTGGTGACGGCACTTCTTCCGGGGCAGGATGCGTATCCATTGAGATGTCTGGCATTTCTGCATCTTCGCCAGTTTCGGAGGGCGGGAGCTTTCTCTCGGCCTCGTTCGTCCCACCTCTGCCTTCAGCTGAGCCAACTCCTCGCGAAGGCTGGCCATCTCCGCTTGTAGATGTTCATTCACCGCCTGCAATTTGCGAGTCTCTTCTGAGATCGTGCGCTTGCACAGGATTTGGAAATCCTCAGCGATGCCATCCGCTGACTCTTTGAGGGCACGCACGAAGGTCCCTTTCAGGTTCTTTGATTTTACTGCCACTTCCTTGATAACTGCCGTACGGGCTGTCACCCTCTTGGCAATGTCTACAGCAGTTTCGTCCGGGTCTCCACTGACTGAGGGTGACTTGGCGGTACATGTGTCCCGCAGCTGTGTCATCGCTTTTGCTTGGCCTGCAACGGCCTGCTCCGCCTCTAACTCGAGAGCCTCACGTTTCGCCTTGTTGAGGGCTCTCTTCGCGGCTGCTAGGCCTACATACTGGCCTGTCGTCGGCGGGCGGCCTCTGCCTCTCGGGCGTTCAACCTCGCTTGGTTCGTCCATCTCCGATTCCTCCAAGTGCCAGGATCCCTCCCTACTGGCACTTCTGGAGTGATCCTTAGCCCAAAAACGCCTAGAGTATGCCGAGTCGACCTCGATCTGACAGTTATGAGAGTGCAGTCTGAATCTACATCTTCAGCCGCTGCGAACATATCTGCCACGCTTTCCGCCATTTTTTCCGCGCCTTCGCTGCTTTTTCTGTGGCTGCGCTTCTCCACCTTGGAACCCTTGTGCTTGGGTTTCCCTACTACTTTCTTCGGCTTCGTTGTTTTTGTTTTTGTTTTGAAATTCATTTTATTCCCACGAGTATGAGGGATAATGGTCCATCCAGGCGGTGCCCTCTGCACCTGGATAAGCCTAGCGTCTCCCGTCAGAGTGTCGGCCGTTACACTGACGGGGGAAAGCACTAGCGACTGACTCTTCCTCAGCCATGCATCCTCTCGCGGTGCTCCGCCGCTTAGGATTGGGAGTGATTTTTTATTGAGGTTTTCTTCCTCGCAGCCCAGCCAATTAAGGCAAGGCCCCCGGTGCTCGTCAAAAGACGCATAACATGACTACGACCTCACGACAAGCAACGGTTGGTCCGGCGTCAATTTTATTTCGAGTGCACCTGGCACATTGTCGCACCCGCCGCAACCATTTCTGGTTCGGCCCCAACAAAACGGTGCAAAGCAAAGCATCTCCACCACTGCCCAGCGGTTGCAAAGCAACCGGAACAGGCTGCATCCCTTGCTACCTCAGATGAGCTGAGGTGGCCGGGAGCAGCGCACTTCAAAACACGGCATTGAAGCCTACGCAGGAGAAACTCACTGCAACTGCCACCTATGACTGATAGTTAGCAGAGGGAATATAGCGAACGCGCTACTGAGCGGCTATCTTCCCCCTCCCAGGGTGTACCACGAGGAGGTCTACCAGTCCCACACCCCTTCGTTGCGGGTACCTGAAAATGTCGAAACTATTAAAAGATCTCAATGTTATTGGGTGTGAACAGTTCAAAGCCATGTTTGGGAGCGCATTGCCATTCCAGTTACAAAGAGAAACAATACAATAACATGTAGGTAGATGTAGACAACAATTAGATAGCCTAGGTACTAAGAACTATACAGTTCACAAGCAGACATAATTACATCTGATAAATACTAGTAATGCGTATAAGTTTACTTGGACGTCTTCTAAAGTTTGTAGTTCTTGGTTCAAGTCTTCAGTTGATTCTTCTCCATCGCTTCGCTTGAGCCACTGGTAAGCATTGATACCGGGTAAAAATCTGCATCTCTTTTCCTATAACAGTGGTTCGTATAGTGACTACTTGGAGAGGCAGAGGTCGCATAACCAGAAGGCGATTTTTCAAGGCATTTTTCTGTTGTCCTACTCGTTGAAGGTACCTGAAAATGTAGAAAATATTAATAGATCTCAATGTAATGGGGTGTGAACCGATAAAAGCCATATTTGAAATAGAAATCAAATAAAAATTCTTTGATTATTAATTATTAGCTTCTGCCCGCGACTTCGTCCGCGTAGAACTCGTTTATATCGTAGCTCGATACAAACGTTCACCCTCCATTTCCCCTTTAGGGATTGATTTCCGGGATAAAAAACTATCCTTTGTGCTTCCCCGAGACAATTTTATCTAAACGGGTGCAGCGGTTGTATAGTAGCTCCACTAGTTTTTTGCCTGCGGCGCGGCGCGCGAGCGCGCCGCGGTACCTATTTGAACCTTTGACTTGTTTATTCAAAATCTGCCTGTATTTTTTTGGTTTTTGTATATCCAAGGAAAAGGAAAGTGAAATTCCGCTATGGGAAGGGAAAAGCGGTGGGTATTTTTGTAAGTAGGAATTTGCACTCTATTCTTGCTTGTGACGGGAAGGTGCGGGGGGTGTGTGTCCGCGTGGGCTCGCCCTTCGGGCCTCCGGCCCTCGGGCTCGCGTAGAGAGCGAGCTCTGAAGGGACGCTTCGGGCCTTCGGCCCTATGCGGAGCTCGGCCTTCGGCCTTCGCGTACCTGGAAGCTCACCTTCGGGCCTTCGGCCCTCAGGTTCGCTTAAAGACACTTGGGGGGCGAAGGGTTTCCGCAAGCGCACTCTGAAGGGACGCTTCGGGCCTTCGGCCCTACGCGGAGCTCGGCCTTCGGCCTTCGCCTGCCACGAAGCTCACCTTCGGGCCTTCGGCCCTCAGGTTCGCTTTTAACACACTCGGGGGCTAGTGAGTGGTAGCACAACCTTAAACTCCCGCAGCTCGGCCTACGGCCTCGCAGGACGCTTCGGGCCTTCGGCCCTACGCGGAGCTCGGCCTTTGGCCTTCGCGTCGCTCGGCCTTCGGCCTTCGCCTACCCCGAAGCTCACCTTCGGGCCTTCGGCCCTCAGGTTCGCTTTTAAGACACTCGGGGGCTAGTGAGTGGTATCACAACCTTAAACTCCCGCAGCTCGGCCTACGGCCTTCGCGTCGCTCGGCCTTCGGCCTTCGCCTACCCCGAAGCTCACCTTCGGGCCTTCGGCCCTCAGGTTCGCTTTTAAGACACTCGGGGGTAGTAAGTGTCCGCGTAGGCTCGCCCTTCGGGCCTTCGGCCCTCGGGCTCGCGTAATAAGCGCACTCTGAAGGGACGCTTCGGGCCTTCGGCCCTACGCGGAGCTCGGCCTTCGGCCTTCGCGTACCTGGAAGCTCACCTTCGGGCCTTCGGCCCTCAGGTTCGCTTAAAGACACATGGGGGGCGTAGGGTTTCCGCAAGCGCGCTCTGAAGGGACGCTTCGGGCCTTCGGCCCTACGCGGAGCTCGGCCTTCGGCCTTCGCCTACCACGAAGCTCACCTTCGGGCCTGCGGCCCTCAGGTTCGCTTTTAAGACACTCGGGGGGTAGTGAGTGGTAGCACAACCTTAAACTCCCGCAGCTCGGCCTACGGCCTCGCAGGACGCTTCGGGCCTTCGGCCCTACGCGGAGCTCGGCCTTTGGCCTTCGCGTCGCTCGGCCTTCGGCCTTCGCCTACCCCGAAGCTCACCTTCGGGCCTTCGGCCCTCAGGTTCGCTTTTAAGACACTCGGGGGTAGTAAGTGTCCGCGTAGGCTCGCCCTTCGGGCCTTCGGCCCTCGGGCTCGCGTAATAAGCGCACTCTGAAGTGACGCTTCGGGCCTTCGGCCCTACGCGGAGCTCGGCCTTCGGATTTCGCGTACCTGGAAGCTCACCTTCGGGCCTTCGGCCCTCAGGTTCGCTTAAAGACACTTGGGGGGCGTAGGGTTTCCGCAAGCGCGCTCTGAAGGGACGCTTCGGGCCTACGGCCCTACGCGGAGCTCGGCCTTCGGCCTTCGCCTACCACGAAGCTCACCTTCGGGCCTGCGGCCCTCAGGTTCGCTTTCAAGACACTCGGGGGGTAGTAAGTGTCCGCGTAGGCTCGCCCTTCGGGCCTTCGGCCCTCGGGCTCGCGTAATAAGCGCACTCTGAAGGGACGCTTCGGGCCTTCGGCCCTACGCGGAGCTCGGCCTTCGGCCTTCGCCTACCACGAAGCTCACCTTCGGGCCTTCGGCCCTCAGGTTTGCTTTTAACACACTCGTGTTAGTGAGTGGTAGCACAACCTTAAACTCCCGCAGCTCGGCCTACGGCCTCGCAGGACGCTTCGGGCCTTCGGCCCTACGCGGAGCTCGGCCTTCGGCCTTCGCCTACTTCGTGAAAGACACTCGGGGGCCTATACGCACAGTCCTATACTCCCGCAGCTCGGCCTACGGCCTCGCTGGACGCTTCGGGCCTTCGGCCCTACGCGGAGCTCGGCCTTCGGCCTTCGCGTACCTCGAAGCTCACCTTCGGGCCTTCGGCCCTCAGGTTCGCTTGTAAGACACTCGGAGCTAGGAATAGTAGCCCAACTTTAAACTCCCGCAGCTCGGCCTACGGCCTCGCAAATTTGTTTTGCCCATACCGTCCGCCATTTTGGATTTTTTCCAAAATTTTTTTCTTTTTACAACTCTTTGGCCCCTCAAGTCCCCGCATGCTAAATCTCGCCGCGCTGCGACCAACTTGAAATTTCAAAAAAAAAAAAGTTTTTTTTTCAGCCAAAAAAAAATGCAGTTGTACTCCGCTTGGGAACCTTTATGACATTTGGTCGAGACCGCTATTCAAAAGTCGAGCGGTTTGGTCGGAAAAAAAAATCGAAAAAAATCCCCATACAAAATTTTTTTTAGAGCTAAAAAAAAAAAAAAAATATTTTCAGAATTTAGAGCCATATAGGATTCCGCTAGCCAAATTTCAGCGCTCTACAAGCATTTTGAAAAAAAATTAAAAAAAAACTTCGTTTTTTTTTAATTTTTTTTCCGTCATCAAAAACTGCACGCAGTTCCCTATAACATTTGGCCGAGCACCCCTAACCTAGCTGTTACCGTTTAGCCAGGCTGAAGTGCAACTTTTTTCCTGGAGCCAAATCTCCAAATGTCAGATTTTTCTGGGGGTCACATTGATGACAGTTACACTTTTGCCATACAAGTCAAAGCTCCATTTACACTCCTTCATGGAGAACAACCATATGAATGAGAAATGAGTCGTGCTGGAGCTTTATAGTATATTAATACAAATGTTCACCTCCTATTTCACCCCCTTAAGTAGGGTTTGCAATCCGGATCCGACTTGTATGAAAAGATCCGGATTTGCGGATCTGGATTATTAGGGGGATTTACTTGGACGTTTCCAGAAGTTTGTAGTTCATGGTTCAAGTCTTCAGTTGTTTCTTCTACATCGCTTGAGTCACTTGAGGGTTGAATTATGTAAAATGTCGCATAGAGATTGCTATCATCACCATCAGTATCAACACACTCGTAGTTAGTACTCGAAGAGATAAGAATCTGACATTGTTGGAAGACGTCGCTTGTAGTATAACCGTCGGAAGCCTCAGTAGATTGCAGATTTTTTTGATCTGGATCCATGTCATCAGCAAGACCGGTTGATGGACAGAATTTTTCGATGTCTTGATGTGAGTTTTTACTTGTATTACGTAGAAAATCATCACCAGAAGGCGATTTTTCAAGGCATTCTTCTGTTGTCCTTTTCGTTGCGGGTACCTGAAAATGTCGATACTATTAAGAGATCTCCATGTTATTGGGTGTGAACAGTTCAAAGCCATGTTTGGGAGTGCATTGCCATTCCAGTTACAAAGAGAAACAATACAATAACATGAAGGTAGATGTAGACAACAATTGGATAGCCTAGGTACTAAGAACTATACAGTTCACAAGCAGACATAATTACATCTGATAAATACTAGTAATGCGTATAAGTTTACTTGGACGTCTTCTAAAGTTTGTAGTTCTTGGTTCAAGTCTTCAGTTGATTCTTCTTCATCGCTTCGCTTGAGCCACTGGTAAGCATTGATACCGGGTAAAAATCTACATCTCTATTCCTATCATAGTGGTTCGTATAGTGACTACTTGGAGAGGTAGAGGTCGCATAACCAGAAGGCGATTTTTCAAGGCATTCTTCTGTTGTCCTTCTCGTTGAAGGTACCTGAAAATGTAGAAAATATTAATAGATTTCAATGTAATGGGATGTGAACCGATAACAGCCATGTTTGAAATAGCAATCAAATAAAAATTATTTAATTATTAATTATTAGCTTCTGCCCGCGACTTCGGCCGCGTAGAACTCGTTTATATCGTAGCTCGATACAAACTTTCACCCTCCATTTTCCCTTTAGGGATTGATTTCCGGGATAAAAAACTATCCTATGTGCTTCCCCGAGACAATTTTATCTAAACGGGTGCAGCGGTTGTATAGTAGCTCCATACAAATGGTCACCTCCTATTTCACCCCCTTAAGTAGGGTTTGCAATCCGGATCCGACTTGTATGAAAAGATCCGGATCCGCGGATCTGGATTATTAGGGGGATTTACTTGGACGTTTCCAGAAACTTGTAGTTCATGGTTCAAGTCTTCAGTTGTTTCTTCTACATCGCTTGAGTCACTTGAGGGTTGAATTATGTCAAATGTTGCATAGAGATTGTTATCATCACCATCAGTATCAACACACTCGTAGTTAGTACTCGAAGAGATAAGAGTCAGACATTGTTGGAAGACGTCGCTTGTAGTATAACCTTCGGAAGCCTCAGTAGATTGCAGATTTTTTTTGATTTGGATCCATGTCATCAGCAAGACCGGTTGACGGACAGAATTTCTCGATGTCTTGATGTGAGTTGTTACTTGTATTACGTAGAAAATCATCACCAGAAGGCGATTTTTCAAGGCATTCTTCTGTTGTCCCTTTCGTTGCGGGTACCTGAAAATGTCGAAACTATTAAAAGATCTCAATGTTATTGGGTGTGAACAGTTCAAAGCCATGTTTGGGAGCGCATTGCCATTCCAGTTATAAAGAGAAACAATACAATAACATGTAGGTAGAGGTAGACAACAATTGGATAGCCTAGGTACTAAGAACTATACAGTTTACAAGCAGACATAATTACATCTGATAAATACTAGTAATGCGTATAAGTTTACTTGGACGTCTTCTAAAGTTTGTAGTTCTTGGTTCAAGTCTTCAGTTGATTCTTCTCAATCGCTTCGCTTGAGCCACTGGTAAGCATTGATACCGGGTAAAAATCTGCATCTCTATTCCTATCATAGTGGTTCGTATAGTGACTACTTGGAGAGGTAGAGGTCGCATAACCAGAAGGCGATTTTTCAAGGCATTCTTCTGTTGTCCTACTCGTTGAAGGTGCCTGAAAATGTAGAAAATATTAATAGATCTCAATGTTATGGGGGGGTGTGAAACGATAAAAACCATATTTGAAATAGCAATCAAATAAAAATTATTTGATTATTAATAATTAGCTTCTGCCCGCGACTTCGTCCGCGTAGAACTCGTTTATATCGTAGCTCGATACAAACTTACACCCTCCGTTTCCCCTTTAGGGATTGAATTCCGGGGTAAAAAACTATTACTAGCTAATAATTAATAATCAAATAATTTTAATTTGATTGCTATTTCAAATATGGCTTTTATCGGTTCACACCCTATAACATTGAGATCTATTAATATTTTCTACATTTTCAGGTACCTTCAACGAGTAGGACAACAGAAGAATGCCTTGAAAAATCGCCTTCTGGTTATGCGACCTCTACCTCTCCAAGTAGTCACTATACGAAACACTATTATAGAAGAAGAGATGCAGATTTTTACCCGGTATCAATGCTTACCAGTGGCTCAAGCAAAGCGATGGAGAAGAATCAACTGAAGACATGAACCAAGAACTACAAACTTTAGAAGACGTCCAAGTAAACTTATACGCATTAATAGTATTTATCAGATGTAATTATGTCTGCTTGTGAACTGTATAGTTCTTAGTACCTCGGCTATCCAATTGTTGTCTACCTCTACCTACATGTTATTGTATTGTTTCTCTTTGT
This sequence comes from Epinotia brunnichana, assembly GCA_963854355.1. Lineage (NCBI taxonomy): Eukaryota > Metazoa > Arthropoda > Insecta > Lepidoptera > Tortricidae > Epinotia > Epinotia brunnichana. Next base: position 10,444,730 of record OY977942.1, read on the forward strand.
AACTGGAATGGCAATGCGCTCCCAAACATGGCTTTGAACTGTTCACACCCAATAATATTGAGATCTTTTAATAGTTTCGACATTTTCAGGTACCCGCAACGAAAAGGACAACAGAAGAATGCCTTGAAAAATTGCCTTCTGGTGATGATTTTCAACGTAATTCAAGTAACAACTCACATCAAGACATCGAGAAATTCTGTCCGTCAACCGGTCTTGCTGATGACATGGATCCAGATCAAAAAAAGTCTGCAATCTACTGAGGCTTCCGACGGTTATACTACAAGCGACGTCTTCCAACAATGTCCGACTCTTATCTCATCGAGTACTAACTACGAGTGTGTTGATACTGTGTGATGATAGCAATCTCTATGCAACATTTTACATAATTCAACCCTCAAGTGACTCAAGCGATGTAGTAGAAACAACTGAAGACTTGAACCATGAACTACAAACTTCTGGAAACGTCCAAGTAAATCCCCCTAATAATCCAGATCCGCGGATCCGGATCTTTTCATACAAGTCGGATCCGAATTGCAAACCCTACTTAAGGGGGTGAAATAGGAGGTGAACATTTGTATGGAGCTACTATACAACCGCTGCACCCGTTTAGATAAAATTGTCTCGGGGAAGCACATAGGATAGTTTTTTATCCCGGAAATCAATCCCTTAAGGGGAAATGAAGGGTGAAAGCTTGTATCGAGCTACCATATAAACGAGTTCTACGCGGACGAAGTCGCGGGCAGAAGCTAATAATTAATAATCAAATAATATTTATTTAATTGCTATTTCAAATATGGCTTTTATCGGTTCACACCCCATTACATTGAGATCTATTAATATTTTCTACATTTTCAGGTACCTTCAACGAGTAGGACAACAGAAAAATGCCTTGAAAAATCGCCTTCTGGTTATGCGACCTCTGCCTCTCCAAGTAGTCACTATACGAACCACTGTTATAGGAATAGAGATGCAGATTTTTACCCGGTATCAATGCTTGCCAGTGGCTCAAGCGAAGCGATGGAGAAGAATCAACTGAAGACTTGAACCAAGAACTACAAACTTTAGAAGACGTCCAAGTAAACTTATACGCATTACTAGTATTTATCAGATGTAATTATGTCTGCTTGTGAACTGTATAGTTCTTAGTACCTAGGCTATCCAATTGTTGTCTACCTCTACCTACATGTTATTGTATTGTTTCTCTTTGTGACTGGAATGGCAATGCGCTCCCAAACATGGCTTTGAACTGTTCACACCCAATAACATTGAGATCTTTTATTAGTTTCGACATTTTCAGGTACCCGCAACGAAAAGGACAACAGAAGAATGCCTTGAAAAATCGCCTTCTGGTGATGATTTTCTACGTAATACAAGTAACAACTCACATCAAGACATCGAGAAATTCTGTTCGTCAACCGGTCTTGCTGAAAACATGGATCCAGATCAAAAAAATCTGCAATCTACTGAGGCTTCCGACGGTTATACTACAAGCGACGTCTTCCAACAATGTCCGACTCTTATCTCTTCGAGTACTAACTACGAGTGTGTTGATACTGATGGTGATGAAAGCAATCTCTATGCAACATTTTGTCGAAATATGTGGTGTAACGGAAGAAACGGGCGAAAACATAACGCAAATTGTATCGACAATATGTACATTACTCAGACAGAATAATGAAGACGTCTTAAAAGCATACAGGAAAAAAGTACCAATTCGAGCGGGAGCGGCTCAGGCAGTGCGCATTACCAACGACGCACCGATTAACGTGACCCTGAAGGACGGATGTAGTGAACAGTGGCTGGGTGCAGCAAAAAGCATAAACATCATGTCTGGCGACGTAAAAAGAGCAAGTGGAACCCAGGCGGGAACTGCTCAAGGATCGCAAACGGGACACGGTGTCCCCAACGAACCCGGCGCGAATAAGAAAGTGTACGTACGAGCCGCACTAACACCCAATATAGCGTATCTTTTATGGAAGGCAAAAAATGACCTAAAACCACTCTGCAAACATGTATGGTGTAGAAATGGGCGAATAATGGTACGCAAAGAAGATAACGCAAAAAAAATGTTTTTCGTCAACTCAACAAAAGATATTGACGCGATCAAGACGGCGCTTCAGAGTCCGGCCGAGGGCTGAAAGGATATAAAAGAGAAGGAGGGACAGATGTCACACATAAATACTCAATGACCAGCAACACAATGGAAAGTAGTATATACGAATCTAGCTACAAAAATTGGAGTGAATTTGCCAGCGATATATCGTCAAACAATAACAAATTACTCCTGCTTCACGTCAACATCAGATCGCTAACAAAAAACCACGCCCTTCTAGAATACAACATCAAAATGTGTCCTGCCGTCGTTCACCTGATTGTCGTAACAGAAGCGAACGTGAACGACCAGACAAAGAACCTGTTCCACATTGACAACTATAACATGTACTCCAAATTGCGAGAAGAGAAAAGAGGCGGTGGCATAATAGTGTATTCCCATAAAAGTGTTACGTTCCTAGAAAATAAAAACACCACATACTCACTTGAGTGTCTGTGTGGCGAACTGTCCTTACCGTGTGGTTATAAAACAGATGTGTGTGCCATATACCGTCCCCCCAATTTAAACGTAGGTGCATTTGTTGGTGAGTTATCCTGTTTATTAACAAAATACCCAATAAATCACAACCTCATTTTATGTGGGGATATGAACTTAGATATTAGCGTTTTCAGCCAAGTGGCGAGTTCCTACCAGGATATATTAGCAGGAATGGGCCTACAATGTTGCATCACGCAGCACACTAGGGTTGTGACCACCACAAAGGGTACATCCAAATCGTGCATCGACCACATTTACTTCAGAGATGTAAACTCAACTATAAACAATAGCCGAGTTCCCTCGCAGCCACATTATGTCAGCACCGCTGTGGTGCGTGATGCAATTGCGGACCACTTTATCACTGGTATTTCACTGGTGGGCCAAACGGCGAAACTAAAAACAACATACAATAAAGTAGATAATGTTATGGTCCAACAGGAGCTCGCTAAGATTGACTGGGAACCGGCACTGCAACTAAGTGACCCAAATACCATATATAACTTCATACATAATAAATTTGAAAATACTTATGACAAATGCACTGCGCAGGCAACAACTGTCGATAGCATAAAGAAAAAAAAATGTACCTGGATAACTAATAAACTTGTAGAAATGTCACATGTAAAAAATAATTTGCTACAAATACACCTTAATGAACCAAATGATAAGAATAATGAGCTATTGTATAAAAAATATAGGAACAAGACAAACAACATTATGAACAAAGTTAGGAATAATTTTACCAAAAGAGAGATATGTCAAAATTTTAAAAATCCAAAGAAACTATGGCAAATTGTCAATAATTTAACTGGTAGAATAATAAAAGCGGTCGATGATGTCCTGCTGAAGTCATTCAAAATGCAAGTAAGTGCCCTGTGCAATAAGTTTTCCAAAGACTTCGAAAATAATGTGCTAAAAATACTGAACTCATGTAGAGTACCGTTGCTTGACGAAAGCACCTATCAAAACACCCCGACACTTACTCTAAAAATAAATAAAATAAATAGTGAGACAATGTCTAGAATAATTAGCAACCTAAATGAAAAAAAGAGTGCAGGTTATGACAGAATAAGAGCTAGAGATATAAAACTTATGAATAAAAATATATCACCTGTACTTACACACCTTATAAACCAGTGTATTGAGCATTCCATATATCCAGACAAACTAAAAATAGGACTAATCAGACCAATACATAAAAAAGGTAGTCTAATTGACACGAACAACTATAGGCCAATCACAATACTTCCCGTGATAGATAAATTAATTGAAAAATTTCTAGGTAAATCAATCAATGACTTTCTGTCGGGAAACGGTATAATACATGGGAAGCAGTATGGATTCCAAAAAGGAAAAAATACCACCCAACTCCTAGCTCAATTCACAGATGAAGTAAACAAACACATAAATGACAGGAAACACGTATTGACAGTTATGATTGACTTCAGCAAGGCATTTGACACCCTTGATCATGAAAAGTTGTATAATAAATTACAGCAAAATGGTATACAGGGGCCCACCCTGAATTTGATAAAAAGCTATCACAAAAATAGATACAGCTCGGTTAGCATCGCCGGAGAGCAAAGTGAGCGACACAAGTCTCTACATGGCACAGCACAAGCCTCTATAATCGGCCCAACCGAATACCTAATCTATGCCAATGATATGTGCAACATATTTAGTGAGGCATCTGTGTACCAGTTCGCTGATGATACATGTTTAATAACAGCTGATTCTAATATTAATGAGGCTGAAAGTAGTATGCAGCGCGAGTTCGATGCATTATGCAGATGGTCGCACGATGCCGGGCTATCCATAAACTACCAAAAAACTAAGATAATTCATATCCACTCACCTTATCTCAAAACAAGTACAGTTCCCAAAATTATAGCACACGAACACTCATGCCTACATGACTTGAACTCGCGTTGCAACTGCAACTGTAAACCTCTGGACGTAGTAAATCACCATACCTACCTTGGTCTGGTAATTGATAGCAAGTTTAACTGGGGCCCTCATATAGATAACGTATGCAAGAGACTAAGAGCCATTCTAAGCAACTTAAGCATACTTAAACATAAAATGCCTTACAATACACTACGACTATTGTATATGGCCATGGCTGACTCGATAATAAATTATGGAATATCTTGTTATGGAAGAACCTATAAAACTTACCTACAGCGAATATACAATATACAAATAAGAATGTTGAAAACCATTGTACCGCTCAAAATTAAATACCAGTTTAAAAGTAATTATGATAAATTATTCCAGCACTGTAAAGTATTAAATGTATTTGATAAAGCCAAAATGGCCGTTATAATAGAATATAGCCACAACCTGGATAAACTAATTAGGTATAAAAGACCCGCTCCATTTCGTGTACTAGATAAAAGTAAGAACTTCACTGTACCAAAAAGTACTAACATATATGGACAAAGAGTATGGTCCAGTCACTTACCGCATATCCTAAATAGTTTACCCAATGAGGTTATAGATATTATAGAGAATAAACCACAGAAGATCAAATGTACCCTGAAGAAGATCATGTGTGATAAGTAAAATAATAGAAAATAAATAGATAAATACTGTTATGCGAACACTTATATTATATAAATAAATGTGATAGATATTAGCTAAGCTTAGCAAATAATCTCAAAAAATTGAGATTGCGCTAAGCAATTAGTAGTCATACCTGTAACAATTAAATTAATGCAATAAACAGTTTAAATTTTAATTTTTTTTTTTTTTTTTTACATAATTCAACCCTCAAGTGACTCAAGCGATGTAGAAGAAACAACTGAAGACTTGAACCATGAACTACAAACTTCTGGAAACGTCCAAGTAAATCCCCCTAATAATCCAGATCCGCGGATCCGGATCTTTTCATACAAGTCGGATCCGGATTGCAAACCCTACTTTAGGGGGTGAAATAGGAGGTGAACATTTGTATGGAGCTACTATACAACCGCTGCACCCGTTTAGATAAAATTGTCTCGGGGAAGCACATAGGATAGTTTTTTATCCCGGAAATCAATCCCTAAAGGGGAAATGGAGTGTGAAAGTTTGTATCGAGCTACGATATAAACGAGTTCTACGCGGACGAAGTCGCGGGCAGAAGCTTATAATTAATAATCAAATAATATTTATTTGATTGCTATTTCAAATGTGGCTTTTATCGGTTCACACCCCATTACATTGAGATCTATTAATATTTTCTACATTTTCAGGTACCTTCAACGAGTAGGACAACAGAAGAATGCCTTGAAAATCGCCTTCTGGTTATGCGACCTCTACCTCTCCAAGTAGTCACTATACGAACCACTATGATAGGAATAGAGATGCAGATTTTTATCCGGTATCAATGCTTACCAGTGGCTCAAGCAAAGCGATGGAGAAGAATCAACTGAAGACTTGAACCAAGAACTACAAACTTTAAAAGACGTCCAAGTAAACTTATACGCATTACTAGTATTTATCAGATGTAATTATGTCTGCTTTATGCTAGTATTTATCAGATGTATTATGGACGTCTTCTAAAGTTTGTAGTTCATGGTTCAAGTCTTCAGTTGTTTCTTCTACATCGCTTGAGTCACTTGAGGGTTGAATTATGTAAAATGTTGCATAGAGATTGCTATCATCACCATCAGTATCAACACACTCGTAGTTAGTACTCGAAGAGATAAGAGTCGGACATTGTTGGAAGACGTCGCTTGTAGTATAACCGTCGGAAGCCTCAGTAGATTGCAGATTTTTTTGATCTGGATCCATGTTATCAGCAAGACCGGTTGACGAACAGAATTTCTCGATGTCTTGATGTGAGTTGTTACTTGTATTACGTAGAAAATCATCACCAGAAGGCGATTATTCAAGGCATTCTTCTGTTGTCCTTTTCGTTGCGGGAAAATGTTGAAACTATTAAAAGATCGCATAAGTCGAGAGAATCTACCCACCTCTGTCTAATTTGCACAATACGAGTGAGACAGGAGTCGCTGAGTCGCGCGCGACACGACTTAGCAGCAAGTTGTGCTAGACGTACTGGTCTGGCACTAGCCACAGGCCTATTGTCTGAGAGACTTTGTTTAATTTTATGGCGTTAGGAAAGGTCGAGAAGGGCTATCGGGCTACGTCCGCTCTGTTCGGCTATCCAAACGGAACTCCAAGTAGTTGAGCAAAGGTTTGTCGGAAATAATTTATAATAAAATAAAAAGATATTGCCGATAAAATCCTTATTCTTATATTTAGTTTGCGGATCAACTAGTATAAAACAACGTCTTATATAAAATATTATTCGCTAAATGTAAGGCCGGGGTCGTTTTCACCCGCCGCCCGCGGCCGAAAGCGGCCCGCCGCCCGCGGCGTCTGAATCTAGACGCCGCCGACAGCGGGTGTTTGGTCGTTTTGAGAACGTTGCCGCGGCGGCCATTCGCGGCAGTTTCCGAGGGTTTTTGCTTGCTCGGACGTGTGTGTGTAGGTTTGTGAAATGGAAAAAACTCTAGCATATTTATTTCTTCAGGAGGAAGAGGATGAGGATTTCTTAATAATATTGAGGAAGCAAAATAAAAAGAAGAATAAGATATTTAAAGCTAGACAAACGGAGGGTTTCTACAATATTTTGGTTGAAAGTGTTTTCGGCATTCTGTCTAATGTATTTAGGATTTTTTACACAGTGCATACACTGAAGCCACAAGCACACCACCTACAGTGAATTTGATTCCATTCAGACGAGCTGGAGGAACAGCAGTCGTTGCAGCGAGTAATTTGAGAGATGAATTGAAAGAATACAGTCAAAACCTGCTATAACAACATCGAAGGGACTACTCATATTAGGCCGTAAAAACCGATAGTTGTAACAACCGGTAATGTTTTCGAGGTATATTTTTTTTTAATTAGGTATGTATGTAGTACCTACCTATTATTGAATGTGTGATTAATGTATGCATGTATAAAATAAAAGTAGGTACATTTTGTTTATTTCACAAAAAAAGTATAAAAGAACATTCCATACATAGGTATGTACATACATACATATTATGTATCACTATTCTACTTTAAAAAATCTGTAATTTTTGTCTGTTTGGAACACTTTTGTCGCGCGTACGCACTTTGCAGTTCACGTTGAATTTTAATTAATGTATCATCATAATGTCCCTGCATGTGGAACTGTTCATTAAAAAGATCAATTTTTCGTAATACACTGACAGCATTGAGACCATCATTCAAAGTCGGCACTGTGAATTGTTCTTCATTCTCTTCCTGTTCGTCATTTTCCTCTTGAACTTCTTGTACAATATCATCTTCCGTAGCTGGTGCACAAATGGCAATAGAGTTATCTACATCAATAAACTATTCTGCTTCAGTAGTAGATAAAGCAGGTCGTAAATTTTGGGCAAATTGAGCCAAAGAAATATTATCCTCTTCATCATCATCTGAGGATGTTGTAGAGAGGTGTTTAAAACCTGCATGTCTAAAGCAGTTCGCAATAGTGTTTTGTGACACTTTTTCCCATGCTTCTGATATCATGAAGATGGCATTAAGAACGGTAAAGCTTTTCTGATCATTACTGTCAAGGTTTTGTATTAATTTTAACACTTGCACTCTTCTATAATGAGATTTTAAACATCTTATTACACCTTGGTCCATTGGTTGCAGTACAGATGTAACATTTGGTGGTAAAAACACAAGTTTAATGCACTTCAGATTAGTAACAGCCGGATGAGCAGGACAATTATCAACCAAAAGTAGAATTTTCTTATTGTGTGCTTTTAATTCAGCGTCCCAGTTTCGTAACCATCTTTGAAAAATTTCCGATGTCATCCATGACTTCACATTGTTTTCATACGTTACCGGCAGTGAGCGTATGTTTTTAAAGCACCTTGGTTTCTTAGACTTGCCAATAACTAAAAGCTTCCTTTTACAGGATCCTGTCATATTTGCTGCAACCATGATCGTCAGTCTCGTCTTGGACAATTTTCCACCAGAACAATTCTCTCCTTTGAACTTTAAAGTTCTGTCTGGTGTCATATTATAAAAAAGTCCGGTTTCGTCTGCGTTAAAAACGTCATCCGGTCCGTAGTCTTCGTATAACTTAGGCCACTTTTGCGACATCCATTCTTCTACTACACCTCTATCAACACTGGCAGCTTCACCACTCATTTTCCCGCCGACGATACCGTGCCGAGCCCGGAAACGTTGAATCCAACTAGACGAGCAAACGAAATCTTCACCCAAACGCTGAGCAAAATCGTTTGCTTTTTGCTGAAGAATTGGTCCATTTATGGGCACATTATTTGTCCTCTGATATTTAAACCATTTTAACAAAGCTTCCTCAATCTTCGTATGCTTCGTTGTTCTTGCACGTTTCATTTTCAAAAAATTGTTCTCAAAAAGTATTTGAATTTTTTCTCTCTCTTTCCAAATGGTTGAAATTGTTGAGTGTGATACACCATATTCCTCTGCCAAGACTTTATTTGGAGTTCCATTCTCAAGCTTTGATATAATGCGCGACTTTTCTTCGATATTAATTTGTTTTTGTTTTCTTTGCGACATGTTAAAAGTTTCACAACTAACTCAACAATATGTGTCTTGGTGCGTCTTGTGTCCAGATAAGTAACAAACTGACTGATGAGTTATGAGAAAGCGGGCTTTGGGCTTTCATTATACCGCATGCACGTGTATTTTGTTTCTGAGAATAACAAAATACCCTAAACTCGTCACGTTTTTGTTTACTTTTGCGATCTTAATGGCCATTGACCATTATACTGCGCCAGATGTGGATACTGTTACCTATTCAAATGTTTACAAAACAGCTGGTCGTTCTAACAAATATAATTCTCCGAAAATATCAGTTAAATGTAGTCGCACAAAGAGATATGTCGTACTATGCAATGTCGTAAAAAGCAGTATTTTTTATAAGGCGGGCTAATAGAATTCAGCCGGGACCTATGATTTTGGTCGATATAACCGATATGTGGTTCTAAGCGATGTTGTCGTAAACGGTTTTGACTGTATGTGTGTAGTCCTCAAGGAAGTTTGTCATGGCAATAATAATTCATAATTTGAATAATAATTGTATTCAGAAAATATACTTACTTGAAATATTTAGAGTTTCACTGATACTTTCCCACACTTTATGTTTCAAATTGTTGTTTTTAAAGTTTTTGTCCTGTGCATCGTACAAGATACTATTACATTTGACTAACTCGATCAAAAGTTCGTCCTTTTCTTTGGTGAATTTCTCCATATTGAGCCAGCGTCCACCCGCCGCAATGCTTCAAAATAACTAATGACGCGGCGGCCAGCGGGCGGTTCATTCATTGTAGGTATGATGAGTAAAATTTTGTTCTTGGTTTCATTTTACGATTGATTTGACTTTGTAGTAAAAATTGTAATATAAGTATTAATATTCTATTTTATTCTTTGTTTCATTATACGATTGATTTGATCTTGTAGTAAAAATTGTAATACAAGTAATATTCTTGATTAGCCACATAATATGTGTTCTGCTATCAAACTTCACATATAATTGCCTTGTAAGTGAGTGAAGCGAAAGTGGTTTGTCAGGATCGTAGCAAATGGAGATCCGTGATCTCTGCCTACCCCTCTGCAACTACTACCTATAGGTACATATACTATTCATTGCTACTGTAGGTGACAGACTGAAGGACATAGCACTACCTTGATAGTAAATATTGGCTCGCAATTAACAATGTGTACGGAGCAGTATGAAACTACAATACATGATCGTCAAAGATATGTTTGCGCTTAGCACCTTATTTTAATTCTATTGTAATTCTGTTCTAATTGTAATTAGAATGTTCTAATTGTAATTAGAATGTTCTAATTGTAATTAGAATGTTCTAACTGTAATTAGAATGTTCTAATTGTAATTAGAATGTTCTAATTGTAATAAGAATGTTCTAATTGTAATTAGAATGTTCTAATTGTAATTAGAATGTTCTAATTGTAATTAGAATGTTCTAATTGTAATTAGAATGTTCTAATTGTAATTAGAATGAGGCTTAAGGTCACCAGGCTCCCAAGCATGCGTTGTGTTGAGGGTGAGGGACCTAGCCCAGAGAATTTCTCTCTAGCTAAGGCTAGCTGACTCTTCTAGTCAATAACCAAACTACAACTTAAAAAAGTTGAAACACCCCCGACATTTTCATGTCAAACTTCAATATCTCAAAAACGGCTGAACCGATTTTGTTGAAATGTAGCCAAGAACCATCTCGATCACGTCAGCTTTCGGATTAAAAAACCGCATTCCCAATCTACGTCTTCGATGTATTTGTTAATGTATTTTGTCTTGTGTTACTTATGTTGTGTTACCTGAATAAATATCATTCATTCATTCATTCAAATCGGTCCATCCGTTTAGGAGCTACGATGCCACAGACACACACACACACACAGACACATGTTTACAACCGTCATGGTATAAAAAACCGGCCAAGTGCGAGTTGGACTCGCGCACGAAGGGTTCCGTACCATTATCTATAAAAACGGCAAAAAAATCACGTTCGTTGTATCGGAGCCCCCCTTAAAAAAATATTTTTTTTTGTATTTATTGTTATAGCGGCAACAGAAATACATAATCTGTGAAAATTTCAACTATCTGGCTATCACGGTTCTTGAGATACAGCCTGGTGACAGACAGACGGACGGACGGACGGCCGGACAGCGAAGTCTTAGTAATAGCGTCCCGTTTTAGTCTTTGAGTACGGAACCCTAAAAAAGGCGAAAAATGTTTACATACATTTGACGCCAACTGTACGAGTAGGTAATTATGTGAAACGTAAATATTAATACGTAAGACAAAGCTATAGAGCATTGAAATCTACAAAAATGAAGAAGGGGTAATATGGTTTATCTCTGTCAATTGACTCAATTTTTTAAACATCGTCTACATTGCCCTGTCTTATTTCAATCTGTTTCGCGCGCACGCGCGCCCGCTTTGCTACTTAGTGCCCGAAACATAGGTATTAAAACTGAAACACATTATTTAAACACCACGCGACCCGATAAACGCGACGCGAGTCGAATCAAATTGTATTGTTTTCTATGACAATCACACTATGAACATCCGACGCGACGTAGAAAACAATAGTCTCTGTTCATCGTTTTAATAATATGCCTTTAATTGTGATGGAAGACTAGTTGTTGAAAAGAATAACCTTGGGTTTAGTATGAGCGGAATCTTACAAAAGGACCACCCTGAGGTAAGTGAGGTACATTATTGGATGCAATAAAGTGATTTAGGTATTGTTTCCTTAGGAAAGGCCATGCCAAGGGTGTTTTTTAGAGGAGTATCCTACTACTATAGGTTCCTACAAACTATCTTTATGAATAGCATTTCGGCTATTAGCCGAAATACCACGTCATGCTGTTAAGAACCCGTATATTCGTTACAAATGTTACAATAGCATTTTAGGAACAAGGACAAAGCAATAAAAAAAGGATACCTACCCTGGATACGTAGAAGGATTACACCACACTCATTTTAAATCTATACCTGAGCTGCGCGTAGGTACTGGTAGGTACCGCTTTCATTCACCCACATCCAGCGCTTTGTCTGAATTATCTAGATTATAAAGCTATTGTTTCATGCATAATATATGAGGTGAAACGCGTGGCGATTACACGGTTTATTATAAAGACCATACCGGGCGGGGTTGCCAAGTTGAAAATGAGAAAGGTTTAGTCGAGGAAATATTGTTTAATGCCCTTCATATCACATGTAGTTTTTGTGGACGACCGTGACCGTAGATTTATGGGGTTTTATTTGTTTATACGTAGGTATATTGCTTTACTAAAAGGCTTAAGCGAACTACATATTCATACGTAGGTACTTGCGTCAGTTTACGGCACATAGGTGGAAAAGTAATACATAACCTTAGAATAACGGCAATGACCTTATTAGTGCTCGGCACGTCTCTTTATAGGTCGATATACCGATGAATCACGCACGAAATGATTTCGGAATGAAGGTAGAATGAAAACGTAACTTTGAAGGTCTGTTTTGGTCGATGAAGATAACGATGTAATAATGATTGGGTTTTGTCGTGATTCGCAGTGTTTTAAAATACTACACTGTTTAACAAGTGGCGTATGAGGAATACTGCAAACGAGAGTCTGTCAGGAGCCCGACGCCGTAAGGCGGAGGGCTTTTGATGACTCGAGTTTGCAATATTCTTACGCCCGTATAAATAACCACAAAAGACAGAAAAATCTATGTTTTATACAAGCGCATCAATCAAATATTAACGAAATTTACAACTTCATTTCTAGATCTGTGCGAGTGGAGGGCGGTGCTTCAATATTTCAACCAATCACAGAGCATGGAGCATGTGGTTCTTGCAGCATGCCCTGCAAGAACCACATGCTCGATTTTATTTTCCAACCAATCACAGAGCAGAATTCTTGCCGTCCAGATTTGCTTAACCAATCAGATCACACACAAGCTCATTACTCCCTTGGGGCCATTATTTCCCATTATTTTAGTTTAAATTTAGGCCATTGTCCTTCTGTATACAGGCAAGGAATAACACCATTTATGAGCAAGTGTGATGAAAACCATGTTTTTGTCTCACGTCGTTTTTAAATTTTTGGACAAAGTTTAGTTATTTTTGGACTTGTAATAGATGTATGTAATTAATGGACTTTTAATACGGCGGAATTGTGGAAAAAAAAAATAAAAGCAGAAAAGTCAAAAACCAGAATTAGGTATATTTATGCAGATTCACTTGGTATAATTAACATTTTTGTACGTAGAACTGTAGGTCGATCACGTAACGCATTGTACGAACGTCGGGAAGGTCTAAATGTCACTTTTTATATGGAAAATTGACAGTTACATTGTACCAACGCGCGTTCGGAACGTTACGTGATTACCCCCCCGTTCTTAAGTATTAAATTAAAATGTGAATGTCATGACCCGTATACAGGGTGGAAAGTTAAAACGGGGCAGTAAGGGCAGCTACTAGATCCCTTGCCGCCACGCAAAAATGGCATCAGGATTTCATTCCTAACTTTTTAAGTGATGACAATCTACATTCACAGATTTTTGAAAAAAAGTACAGTCAGCGAGAAAATCATCACTTTTGACGATTTTTTTTAATGTCATTCGATCCTATTCCTATTAAGGATCAAAATACTCTTTGGGACCGACTAAGGTTTGACAACCAGAACGCCCAGAAATCAAAGAAAACTTTTTCCATACAGTTAGTATGGGAATCCCAAAGTGCAATTTTTTTAATAGATTCGTCATGTCCGTCCGTCTGTCTGTCTGTCCGTCCGTATGTCACAGCCACTTTTTTCCGAAACTATAAGAGCTATACTGTTGAAACTTGGTAAGTAGATGTATTCTGTAAACCGCATTAAGATTTTCACACAAAAATCGAAAAAAAAACATTAAATTTTAGGGGTCCCCATACTCAGAACTGAAACTCAAAAAAATTTTTTTCATCAAACCCATACGTGTGGGGTATCTATGGATAGGTCTTCAAAAATAATATTGAGGTTTCTAACATATTTTTTTTCTAAACTGAATAGTTTGCGCGAGAGACACTTCCAAAGTGGTAAAATGTGTCCCCCCCCCCCTGTAACTTCTAAAATAAGAGAATGATAAAACTAAAAAAAATATATGATGTACATTACGATGTAAACTTCCACCGAAAATTGGTTTGAACGAGATCTAATAAGTATTTTTTTTTAATACGTCAAAAATCGTAAACCGCAATTTATTTCACGGAACCCTTCATGTGCGAGTCTGACTCGCACTTGGCCGCTTTTTTTAGTGCTGTCGAGTCCTAACGTGTAAAGATCAGATCATTCAACCAAGTCCTAAAGTGTATAGATCAGATCATTCAACCAAGTCCTAAAGTGTATAAATCAGATCATTCAACCAAGTCCTAAAGTGTATAGAACCACGAAAACTCATTGCTTCTGCCTACTCCGTGGACAAAACTCAAATGAATACGGTACCCGAAGGAATATGGTTCATTCTTATACGGTGGGTGGTTTCTTGAACTGCCTAAGTACTTAATAATTGAATTAAATCATAAGTCGGTCGTACGAGTAATTTCTTAATGTACAGTATTATTTAGTTACTACTAAGTATCTATTTTATATATTATATACAGCAATGAGTCGTATAAATACATGTTATGTTATCGGCGTTATCGCGAATAAAAATGCTATCGCCACTCGTAGACCCGCTACGAAATGCCACGATTCGGCCAACTGCTACGAGTTATACTATACTGCTAAGTGCTAACTAAGGGCCGATTTTTCAATCCCCGGTTAAACAACCAGATAGGTTTTATTCTATAGATAGCGGGATTTTCAATTTATCAACAGTCAGATAGCAGTTAACCGACGAATAAAGCCGTTAACTGAGGTATATAGTTGTCTGTCAGTTCAAGAGCTAGTTAGGACCTATCGCTCCGTTAAGTTTGACGTTTTTAGGTTATGTTATGGTAAATGTGGCACTATTTGTGTTTTGTAGTTAATTATTTACTATATAGTGTACCAATTTTGTTCACCTGTTAATTAATTTATGGCAGTGCCTGAACATGCATAACAAATACAGGGACATACATACACAAGGGACACTTTACTTGTATATTTTGAATTTCTTTCAAGTTAAAATATTTTTATTAGGTCACTTTGGAACTCTTTGGGGGAGGCCTATGTCCAGCAGTGGACGTCTTTCGGCTGATATGACGATGATGATGATGAGGTTACTTACAAGAATTTAAAGTTGAGAATGTCAAAAGAACATTATAAACAACAATTACATTAGTAAGGTACTGTGTAGTTATAAGTAGGGTCGTTTCGCCGGTAACGCGACCACCTTCGGTTGGCGACCACTTGACGGACTAGGCTGCTTCAATTAAAGATATTAACATTTCTACAAACCCAACAGAAAAATAATTAGTTATTAACTATTCTTGAATAGTGTCAGAATAAGAATAAATACACTTTAAAACCCAAAGCTTAATCCAAAGCAAGAAAAAATAACCTCAATTCACACATTTCACACATTGCTTCCGAAAAGTGTTGACGTGCAGTGAATCTGTAAAAAAAATAACGCGACAGTTGGCGCGAAAACTTTAGTTACGTCACTTAATTTTATTATTATGCTGAAATTATTTACTTGATTGCATAAATGATTTAGCTATTGTAATAATTTCGTTGAAATTCGGCATATTATAAAAATAGATTTAAATAAAATGGGGTGGTCGCGTACCCAAAAAAAATATTACCAAAGATGTCGGATAGCGACCACATCGTTTTTCTTTTTCTTTCCTTATGGATTCTTGCGGCACCCGCGATATTTAGCTTGGCAAGCCAATTGTGTCGGTAGGTATTTAAGCCGCGCCAATCCATGCTATGTATGCTATAGTGGTTTATGTAATATAATAATAATATATAATTATAAAATGAATAATTCATATGATTATATGATATGGTTATATTACAAATGCGAAAGTGTGTCTGTCTGTCTGTTACCTCTTCACGCTTAAACCGATGGACCGATTTTGATGAAATTTGGTATGGAGATAGTTTGAGTCCCGGGAAAAGACGTAGGATAGTTTTTATCCCCGAAATAATCCCCTAAGAGGCTGAAATAGGGGTTGAAATTTTGTATGGAGTTACGATATAAACGAGACACACGGACGGAGTCGTGGGCAGAAGCTAGTGTAGGTAAGTAGAATTTAATCTAAAAGTTACATAAAAGCTTGTAAAATGGTGGCATTTAGATACCTACTATGAACGACATGTGTGAATGTAATAGCAATATATATAATAGCACTATGGTGTGAGCGAGATGGCGCGCCGTTTTCGATTCTATTTTGCATTGACAAGCAATGTAAAGTAGATTTAGAAGAGTAACAATTTGTAGTAGTATAAGGGGTATAAGGGCAGTCAGGTCAGGTAGGTCCAACTTTGAGAAAGAGGTCAATCGTCGAATCCGACTCGGCTGGGCAGCGTTCGGGAAGCTACGCTATGGCACATCTTTTCGTCTAATATTCCGCAGTGTCTGAAGACGAGTCTTTGACCAGTGCGTGTTGCCAGTGATGACGTGTGGCACCGAAACGTGGTCGCTTCAGAAATCATAAGAAGCATCATAAGAAGGCTCAAAGTCACCCAAAGGGCAATGGAGAGAGGGCTATGCTCGGAGTTTCTCTGCGTGATCGCATCAGAAATGAGGCTATCCGCAGCATAACCAAGTTAATCGATATAGCCCTAAGCCGCTAAAGTTAATTGGCAGTGGGCGGGGCACATTGCACGTAGAACCGATGGCCGTTGAGGCGGAAAGGTTCTCGAGTGGCGACCACGTACCGGAAGGCGCGGCGTGGGTAGGCCCCCCACAAGTTGACTGATGGCCTGGTAACGATCGCAGGAATCCGATGGATGCGGGTGGCGCAGAACCGATCATTATGGCACTCTTTGGGGGAGGCCTATGTCCAGCAATGGACGTCTTTCGACTGATATGATGATGATGATGATGCATCGTTTTATTAACTACTTAAACACAATTTGCTAGAGTGGTCGCCAACTGGCTAACAGATGGTCGCAAACCGACTAAAGCGGTCGCTATCCAGCGAATTCGCTATTTTGAAACCTTTTCCATATTTTTTCCTAATCTATGGATGAAAGTGCTATATTTTATTGTAGGTTTCAAAACTTGACTATACTCAGAACCTATACGAATACCATCTATTATGTGTGTACATTGAATAGGTATACATTTACTAATCTAAAGTGAGCAACTCGGCTAAGTGGTCGCTAACCGGCGAAATGACCCTATGTGCTTAGTACGATATGTGTAAGTTTAGTGTATTATTTTTAATTTGTGTTGTGTAATTAATTCCTATACCTATAGCAAACTATCTTCTTGATGTCTTCTTGAGTCTGGTTTTAAATGGCTCTAGCATAAAAATAAATAAATAGGTACATTTTAAAATATAAAACAATTCTTGTTTCAATTAAAAACTAGTTTTATTGCAATAAGCTAAAGTAGACAAGAACTATACAAGAATTATACTCATTATATCTACGCGGCATTGTAAATAACATTAGTTCATGCAAATCTTGCTTCCTAGACTCCTCGTTTCTAAGATTGGTCATTTTTAGCATGTGTTCTTCTTTTACAAAATGTGTATTTAATTCATGTTCCTTATTTGCAATATCCTTTTCACAACACAAGTCTGTTTTAAATAGGTAATAATTAAATAACACGGCACAAACAGTGGTTCCATTACGCGGGTAATAATTATAGGTTATGTTTTGTTTGGTAACAGACGTCAAATAAACGTTTTGTTCCTATTTCGCTCTAACATGTTGAATTCTGTATCGTTGCATCTGGCTCGCACTTGGTCGCCACGAAGTTCGCTGGGTAAGACTACAGATAACTATACTGTGGCTAAAAGGTGATTGAAAAATTTAAAATCATCTCTAACCGACAAATAAACAACCAGTTAATTTAATAGGTTGGATAACTATCTGGTGACTTATCTGGGGATGGAAAAATCGGCCCTAAATAAGAAAATTTGACGTCATCGATTGCGTAGTTACTTTTGATGCTGACTGTACGTGTGCAGGTCTTTCGTATTTCAACATAATTCGCGCTGATCCTGTTCCGTTAGCTCGACGGACATGAAATGACTACTTAAAACATTTGTTGAACTGAAAAGTAAAGGTACCAACAGAAATTCATGATTAAATTAATTTATATTAATTATTTTTTTGTATCTTGTTCCAGTTGCTCAACGGCAATGCTATGCGCGTCCATCATGACAGACCACTGGGAGCATGTGGTCTGGGAGCGCGCCGCGCTCGCCGCACTTGCCAACGCGTCCAGCACGACGCTGCAGTGGCTGCTGGACGAGAAGGTCGCTAAAGTGAGTCCCGTATGCTAGACACGACATACCACTGGGAGCATGTGGTCTGGGAGCGCGCCGCGCTCGCCGCACTTGCCAACGCGTCCAGCACGACGCTGCAGTGGCTGCTGGACGAGAAGGTCGCTAAAGTGAGTCCCGTATGCTAGACACGACATACCACTGGGAGCATGTGGTCTGGGAGCGCGCCGCGCTCGCCGCACTTGCCAACGCGTCCAGCACGACGCTGCAGTGGCTGCTGGACGAGAAGGTCGCTAAAGTGAGTCCCGTATGCTAGACACGATAGACCATTGGGAGCATGTGGTCTGGGAGCGCGCCGCGCTCGCCGCACTTGCCAACGCGTCCAGCACGACGCTGCAGTGGCTGCTGGACGAGAAGGTCGCTAAAGTGAGTCCCGTATGCTAGACACGACAGACCACTGGGAGCATGTGGTCTGGGAGCGCGCCGCGCTCGCCGCACTTGCCAACGCGTCCAGCACGACGCTGCAGTGGCTGCTGGACGATAAGGTCGCTAAAGTGAGTCCCGTATGCTAGACACGATAGACCATTGGGAGCATGTGGTCTGGGAGCGCGCCGCGCTCGCCGCACTCGCCAAGGCGTAACGTTCCAAACGCGCGTTAGGACAATCCAGCTGTCATTTTTCCATATAACATTGCAGTTATAGCGCCGAGTGCCGACGCAGACGGTGAAGGGGTACGGACATAATTACAAATTTTAAAGGAGCTGCCTTAACATAAAGGTTAGGAAGAAGGGACAATAATGCGACGTGCACTTTTGGAGGTACTACGGCCCTTTTCCGAGAGATTGCCACATTAGATAGAAGACATCGTTGCAGCGCGCAGCGAGTGTTGCGCTCAATTTCAGACAACTATCGTAGGTAGGTAGCTAACATATCCTATGATTCGAGTGTTGCGCTCAATTTCAGACAACTATCGTAGGTAGGTAGCTAACATATCCTATGATTCGACTCATGCCGCGAACACATGTTTCTGCATAATTTTATTCCGTTCTGTCTTTCTCATATATTCATGTAGGTATATATTTAGAAGTAAATATGTATGTACAGTACATCAGAGTAATCTAATCAGTCCTAATCACCACGTAGTTAGTTAAGAAAAATAAACATGTATGTCCTTCGTTATCAATGCATAATGTTACTACTACCTACCACAAATAGTGTAACAGTTGTTCCCATTCTTTCTTATTTAAATTGCATGCAACGGCCTGCACTTTGAAGTGTAATTTTGCAATTGCTACGTTGTAATCGAAACAAAGGGAACTCGAAACAGACGACCGATTATGTAACTATAAGCCAGCAAAGTACTGTACATATACAATCCATCATAATACCCACCCACAAAAGTTGGAAAACTTTCCCGCCTACTTACTATGTAGGTACTTGTTCTGTCGATCCGTTTGTATCGTAGCCAAGAAACTTAAAGGCGGAGTTTGTCGGATCGGATGATTTTATCATTCATTTTTAGCTGGCAACTTTCTTCACTGCCAGTATTTTTTAAACGGATACATTTGAATCTGCTATTCCATTCCAGCCAGACATAAATGTATTATTTATGCAAGGGATTTAAAGAAGTAGTGGCGACCACAAACAGTTCGTGCTCAAAAGAGCATCGAAAGTCATGAGCTGAAAGAAAATAAAACGTTTTAATTAAATCCAGTTTGTTTAACTTATGATATTATGGTAATGAGTAATACTTATTATCGTAATGGGAATACTCGTATTCTGCGTATAATGAAGTTTGTTTTGGGTCACCTTGGATGTTTTGCACGCGATTGTGGTTTTTGCGTAGCATGGTAATAATTTGACTCGGGGTATTTACTATTTAGACGACCTCCAAATATTTGGTTCTATAATGTTCTTTTGTCCTATGGTTATAATACATCTTTATTTTCTATAGTAAATACATGATAATAAACAAGCTAAATTAAATTAAAACTAGGCCCTCCAAATGACATTGAGGACACACTCATATCACTTAGGCTGTACATACTCGTACTTTATCCAGTGGTAAAATAAATCCTAGCCTTATACAACGTGTTCATGACAATTTCCGTTAATTGCAAGGGGGCATAGTTTAGATCAAATAAAGTTAATTTCTCCAAGAAAGTAGTATCTTACTCTTAATGTTATCAAGATATTGAATGTTTAATTTTATCGGTTTTGCAGATTTAACCGGTGTAAATGGCTCTTAACTGTGACTTCATAACAGCTTTTTACATTTTGTAAGGTTCATATACACTACAAGAAGGTTTACAAAGTGAGTTCGTCCGATATTACATATTTTTACATACATATTGTTTCAAGACTTATACAATAAGACAATAACCTCAGAGCATAGAATACTAGAGAGAGGACAAGCCGCCGGCGGCCGCGTTGCAGTTGTTAGCTCAATGGGCATACTAGCGTTGTTCTTGACACGGTAATTGCCGTGTACACGGCAATTCAGGTGTCCTCAGACCTAAACACGGCAACGGCAGCCGATCATTGCCGTAACATTTGTATGGCATATTTTTTGACACGGCAATTATTTGAGGCCTTTCTCATACAAACACGGCAATTTTAGACTCGTTACACGGCAACCCAAAATTTGACAGGAACAACACTGGGCATACTCTGCCGCTAGTTCACCGTCCGTTGTTACCGAGTGTGCATGCGTGCTGATCGCAGAGAATATAAAGTATCTTCCCAAAATGCCTGATATGATGCGCGTGTACGAGTATTGTCCAATAAGAGCGTAGGTATACAAGTGTGTGTGCTGTAGATGTGTGCCTGCTTTGTCTTGTCAATTACTTGTGCTTTGTGTGGGTTAATGAACTTGCGACAGGCATACTCAATACAAATCGGCTGGCATCTCCGATTTCCTTATTTACATTTGTGACAATAACCGTTAATGCTACATTAAATGAATTTGTACAAAAATCGGATAAAAAAAGTTTTTTTTTTCTCAAGAAATAATTATGCTAATTTATTTATGTGAATGTACTCTGCAATATGCCGAATAACGGAAACACCCTGTATATTTCTTCATCAGAAAAAACAAACAATTAAACTGTTATCCAAGCAAATTACTTAATCTAGATTTTGGTGCTCGAAATATCTCCCACTGTTTACCTACTCACTAAGGACAATTTGAGTCCTTGTGGAGTTAGGGGATAAAATTTGCTCGTGCGGAGATTTAGGCCATTGTTACTCGCTCTGTAAAAATTAAGGTTTTTAGGTTATGTAGTTACCTATAGGATTTTTTTCCAGCTTGATTAGTATGATAGATGTCACCTCATAATCATAATATAATGTCACTTTGTATTGGTAAGCGAAATTCATATTTTTTCCAAGGGACAAATATTGGTTGTAAAAATTAAATCGCTTACAATATGCGGATTTTATAATATACAGGATGTTTGGTCCATCGTTTGCCAAAAAAAATGGTGGATTGCTGGGGTCGTTTTCTATCACCTTACGCCCTCTAAAAAATTCTTGGGCCCTCTTTAATTTTTTAGAGGGCGTTGGGTGATAGAAAATGACGCCAGCAATCCGCCATTTTTTTTTGGCAAACGATGGACTTTCTTTCCTGTAGAAGTCCAAATCCTGTAGATTTGATCTCAAATCACTTAACGTGAGTTTGGCATCTGTCATTCTAATCAAGCTAGAAAAAAAACCTATTTATTAGTTATAGTTAAGTTGCAATCTTATTTGCAGACCCTGAAAACAATTTATTCCATTTTTTTACCGTGCTCACTCATTAAGAGGATTGTGAACCTGTAAATTTTCATACAAAAAGCGATAACGTTTTTCACCCCGTAAACCTCGTTCGATTTTTATAATTTTTGGACATTTTGTAGATATAATGAAATACTAGGTCTGTACGTTTTGATTTTTAAGAAATATTGCTTACGTTAAAAGTTATTAGCATCTAAAAATCTATATTTTTGACTTAAAAACATTGTCTATCTTTTTATTTTTTTTAAATTAATCTAAACTGATTTACTAAAAAAGGAAAACGTACAGACATAGATTAAAGTGTACTTAATTCAATTATACCAAAATTATTTAATTTCATTAAGGTTTAGGGGGGTAAAAACGTTATCACCCGAAACCATATTTCAACAAGAAAATGTAGGCAATTACCTCCAGGACTTGCAATTCTCTCTATCGCACGATACGGGCCGGGAGGCAGAGCGGTGTGAGACAGGTAGATTTTTTAAAATACCTACTCGCGCCGCGTATCGACACTTCACAATCCTCTTAATTGGTGCGAAGAACCAGGGGCGATTTTTGACTTTCGAGCGCTCGAAAACTATATAAAAGTAAATACTATTGTAGTGTCAAAATTGCAGGCACTTACTTTCTATTTCTACCGATAGAATTGAATACGAGTGGTCAACACCACTCGTTTTTAAATCTGTCTGTCACCGCTGTATCTCACTGATACCGTGATATATAGTTACAGTTGAAATTTTCACAGATGATGTATTTCTGTTGCCGCTATAACGACAATTATACTAAAAACAGAATAAAATAAATTTTTTTTATAGATAATGGTGCGGAACCCTTCGTGCGCGAGTCCGACTCGCACTTGGCCGGTTTTTTACAGTTTTCGAGTGAAAGAGTCGAGTACTCGAAAGTCAAAAATCGGTCCCCTGGTAACTTTTTTCGTTAGACAGTTTTTACTACACATGGGAAAAACGCTACGCTACGAATTTATTGGCATAGAATAGTAATTAGGTATGCGTGCCATTTTTAATGATAACATTATACTTATTTATTTGAATCTGGCAGTCGTCACCTTACAAAATTCTAATATTCTAATTTGATACAGACGGGATAATCAAATGGGACATTTTCCCTTTGAGGAGGTCATGCATGACCTACATAGTTAACTAGTGTTATATATAACTTTCATCAAATTGGTAACCAACTCCTAGTGTGAGATAGAAACCGTTGTTGAACAATAAACTAGTTACCCACGGATCAAACTTACTCGTAGTTCCATGTAATTTAAACAACGATTTAATTTAAATTCAAGCCCGCCATCCTTGACCTTTGTAATTCGTTTACTGATTTAGTAAGGCCTACATTATGTAACAAACTGTCCAACTCGGGGAATACTTGGTGAAAATTGTGAAATTAGTCTTCCATTATGGAACAATAATAATATAAGGCTAGCTTAGTTGGAAACGGGGTGATCATAATTATTCTTGCAGTTTTTGGAATGTTCTCTGTGTATTTAATATGAATTATTCGTCACAATACCTATAGCTTTGCGTAGTTTACGACGCGGTCGATTAGTGTAACTTTCCCCCAATAAATATTATCATGGAAAATATTGAGCAACATTTTTTCTGTTAAATTTTTTATAGGTAAATTTCATCGGAATGCCATAGCATAATACCCGTAAAATATTAATGTTTATTCTAAATCCCTAAAGGTTTTCTGGAATGACGCACTTCTGACGACTCTCGACTCTGGACGTAGACTACTGCATGTTCCCTTGTGATTCCCGAATCATTTATCAGGGACTTTTACCTTAGGGCATACGTGATTTATGGACAAAAATCAAAGGCTTTGGGGTAAATACCCGTATTTTGGCACTTTAGTTGCCGGGTAATTGGTATTTGATTGCAGGCATAAAATATTCAGGCGAGGGACCGGGTCGGGTTAATGTGTGCTTAACCTTTTTATGTGCTCGTTTAGAGGCGAAGACGTTCTAGAGCTTTCAGGAAATTGTGTTCGTTTTTTTTATTTGTATTGCTAACTAAGGAGATTGAATGCTTTCAAGTATTTCTGTGTTTCAAGTCTATCTGTCAACATTGATTTGATGTCAAATTAAAATTGTATTTTTTTAGGTAGATTGGAATGAAATTGAAATGTTATTGTTACTTTGCTATGTAGCAAGAGCACTGTAGGTATTACAACTACCTTTTCACCTCACTTGCTCGGAAGCCCTCTTTTATTTTGCATTTTTCCCCTTTTTCTAAAAATGTATTTTCTCTTTTTTTATGTTTTGTTTCTTTTTTAATGTTTTTTTATTTATTTATCTTTTTAAATGTATTATTTTGGTTTTAATGTAATTTTTTCTCTTTATTTACGTTTTTTTCTCTTTTTTGTTTTTAAAAAATATGATTGTTTTTTTTTTCATATTTTTTTTTTTTCTTCAATGTTTTTTTTCTAATGTTGTATTTTCCTCGCTTAAGTGAGGTGGGGTATAAGTTCTTTAATTTGAGATAAATTTCGATCGGATCTACGGTAACTCTTGACGGAATAATACGATATCACGGGCCATTTTGCAAGTGAAATAGTAAACTACAGTCGCGACGGTATTCTTCGATGCGAAATGTCTCACACTACCGATGCTAGTGGGTATATAAAGGGAAAGCCTGGTAACACCCATTGTCGAAGAAGTTACAAGTCAATCGCTTAGCGTGGTACGGGCATGTAAAGAGACGACTTAGGCCGAGAAAAATTAGATGTACAATACATCTCATTTTTCTCGGCCTAAGTCGGTTCCGTTTTTTGCCATTTGGCTACGGAACCCTAACAAAAGGATTTGGCAAAAAAAGCACGTTGAAAACTTCGCGCTTCGCTGTTAGGACCCTCCTAATGGCCGTTCACGAAGAGTAATGGTCGAAACAGCGGAATTTGCGCGCTTGGTGAAGAAGTTTGCTTGAAAATTATAAAATACATCTGGAAGGCTTAAGAAATACGTATGTAGGACTTTAAAAGGCCATTATTTCGTCTTCAGATTCTTATTTATGACATGTTTTATCACCAGCGAAGAGTTCAATATTTCAGTATGTATCATACTTTACGAGTATTGTAGGTTTAGGTGTTATAACATTTTAAGACAAAATAATTCAAAGATTCAACGATTCAAAACTTCATTGGTAAAATGTTATATTTTACAGGTCAATATCATGCATGTCAAATACATTTTAAAATTCTTATTGTCTTAGATGTTATATACCTACGCATTATTGAATAATTTTGAAAGTGTTGTTGATTTTTAAGTGGGTCAATGATATATTGGTCATACAGTCGTATATGCTGTAGCAAGCCATTTTTATGAGGAGCTGTTTGAGCTTGTTTTTAAATGCTGCATCAGTTACGGCGTTTTTAACGTCAGGCGGTAGGACGTTGTAGATTTTAGGGCCTATACCTACCTAACAATTATTGTACCTATATGTTCACTTTTTTATGTTATGATTATTTAAATTATCTCAATAGCAAAGGTTTCTGTGTTTTTAGTATGAAACGAAAGTGGCGGGCTTATTACACAGGTTACCCAATTAACTGTCACTTTTAAAGATCATTTGAAATTCACGTAGGTAAAAGGTAGGTAAGTAGGAAGTTTTAAAAGAGCACGCAAAATATCAAGGTAGGGTACTATCGGTAAAAGCCAGAGTCAACCAGTGCAGTGTGGCTATCAGTACCCTTAGCGTGGGATTGAAGTGAGCGTTGACTCTAGCGTCTATCGTTAAGATTTAGTATGAAAAGTCTATACACCGCCCCTGGCGGTCACTCATAGAACTAAAAATCCAAACTGTAACGTGAGTCACTTATACATTACTTCACCCGCGATCGACTCTACGATCATTCGTATAGTTAAATCTATTTTCCAATCTTCAACCTTATATCACAAGCATTTATCGTTTTAATTTAAATGCTAGCGTTTGTCGGTTATGACATTACAGAATACGCGCATCGCGACGTCGACAGTGTCGATACAATATGGCGGCGCGTGGGCCATTTATTTGCATTTTTAAGTACAAAATACGCGACAATCCGAATTTTGCGGATATATGTTGTCAATTCAAAACCCTTATTTTTATAAGCTCTTTATTTTGAGATAAATTTCGATCGGATCTACGGTAACTCTTAACGGAATAATACGATATCACGGGCCATTTTGCAAGTGAAATAGTAAACTACAGTCGCGATGGTATTCTTCGATGCGAAATGTCTCACAATACCGATTGGTAGTACGAATCGAACGTTAAATTACGCATCGAAAACTAAACGCTAGAACCTAACGTTTTGCAGTTGGTTTCGTAGTACAACGGCAGTGTGAGTTACAAGTTTGAGGGGTCGAATCGAAGAACACCGTAGTGAGATCGAAATGAGATGAGAAAGAATGTACTGACATTCTACGAACTAGTAAAATTGCCGCAATTTGATGGCGAAAGCTGGCGTTGGTTTAAATGCACTAATTCACCGTAGGCAGAGACACAAAGTAATTATATAAATCCAATATTACCTATATGTACTATTATAGCTACTTACTAAAGACTTACGCCCGTCTTGCGCGAGTCGTACCGCGGCACG
This sequence comes from Epinotia brunnichana, assembly GCA_963854355.1. NCBI lineage: Eukaryota > Metazoa > Arthropoda > Insecta > Lepidoptera > Tortricidae > Epinotia > Epinotia brunnichana. Next base: position 10,471,568 of record OY977942.1, read on the forward strand.
TTGTAAGGGCGAGCTATTTCGCGACTATTCACGCACTGCTACAGTACAGCAGCGGCGCAGCGGCTGCACCTGCTTTAAACTAAGCACCTTGACAGCGCCCGCGACCGCGGCCGCGCGTCGGCCCGGTCCGAGCGGCCACAGACTTCTACCGAAGCATAGTTGTTTAGTTAATAAGTCGACATTTAATATTGTGCATCAAAATATTCAAGGTTTAGCTAGTAAGGAATTGGAAGTGGGTTTATTTATTGACAATTATGACATACATGTGTTCTGTGTTACGGAGCATTGGCTCAAACCCCACGAAATTATGTTTAATTTTAATAATCACAATGTTGTGAGTTCTTTCTCTAGACAGAAAAGTATTCGTGGGGGTTCTTTGTTACTTATTAATAAGGATATCAAATGTAAAGAACGTAAAGACGTTGTTAGTTTATCTGTCGAGAGATCAATTGAACTGTCATGCGTGGAGCTCGATCGATTCATTATAATTTGCGTATACAGGCCCCCATGCGCAGATTTCAGTATTTTTGAGTTAATTATGGAGGATGCATTAAGTAAAGTATTTAACAGTCATAAATGTATTATTGTTTGTGGAGACTTCAATATAAATTTGCTAGAGGATTCAAACTCGTCATCATGTTTATTAAATTTATTTAAATCTTTCGATTTGGTAAATCTTTTCAATGAACCAACGAGAATTACAGAAACTTCGGCAACCTGTATAGATAATATTTTTTGTACTAAAAATCCGGTAGGAAAAAATGTTTTTAACAAATTAGGCTCTGATCACTGCGGCCAAATCGCATCTTTCAGAGCTGAGGCGGATAAATTACCTGCAGAAATCTTATTCCGACCAGTCACTGAAAGGAGGTTAAAAACGTTTACCAATAATGTTAAATGTAAACTCGATTTGTTAAGAGTACCAATTCAGAATCCCAATGATTTCTATACTAAATTATTTTTCTGTATAGAAAAAGAGTTTAACGCATGTTTTAAAGTCAAAAAAGTCGAAAGAAAGGACAGGGAAAGATTCAGTGACTGGGCCACGCCTGGGATTCTCAAATCGAGGAATAACTTGTATGAGTTATACGCATTAAGAGAATCACACAGGGATTTTCATCTGAGCGAGTATGTTAAATCCTATAGTAAGCTATTTAAGCAAATATGTATCGTAGCCAAATCAAAGCACTTTGCACGTAAAATTAGAGACTCAAAAGATAAAATTAAGGACGTTTGGAAAATCATCAGTAGTGAAACTGGTAAGGTAAAGTCACGAGATCCTAAATTTAGTCTGCTAGTATGTGATAAAGTTATAGAAGCTGACTTAGAAGTTGCAAATGAATTTGAACGCTTTTTTACAAATATCCCCCTCGAGACCACAAGGTCGTTGAATTCGTCTCCTCGCATGGCTGAGTCACTATTAAAAACAAATGTGCCTGAATGTTTAAATATTTTTTGTTTTAAATACGTCACCCCTCAAATGGTTACTAAGGCGTTCAGGTCATTACATTTAAAGAAGACTGAAGATCTTTGGGGATTATCGGTAAAGGTTCTGCAGTCAATTATGGATCCTATTGCACCGCATTTAGCTTCATTGTTCAACAGATGTGTCGATACAGGAGTCTTCCCTGATTTAATGAAGCACAGTCGCGTCATTCCTTTGTTTAAGTCCGGGTCAAAATCAGACCCGAGTAATTTTCGACCTATATCAATTTTACCTGCTATAAGCAAAGTATTTGAAAAAATTATCCTCGATCAATTACTATCCCATTTTACTTTGAATAATTTACTTCATGGAGATCAATTCGGGTTCACGAGGGGCAGGTCTACAATTGATGCAGGCACGACCTTAATTAAACATATTTTTGAGGCATGGGAGCAATCACTTGATGCAATAGGCGTGTTCTGTGATCTGTCTAAAGCCTTCGATTGCGTGGATCACGACACACTAATTCGAAAGCTTAACTATTATGGCATGAAGGATAAGGCACTTGATCTCCTCCAGTCTTATTTGAATGACAGAACTCTAAAAGTAGACATAAATAAAACCAAATCAGCTGGGTCTATTATTTCAATGGGGGTCCCTCAGGGGTCTATTCTGGGACCATTTTTATTTCTTGTCTACATAAATGATTTGCCTTATGTACTTAATGGAAGACATAAATTAGTTCTTTTTGCAGACGATACATCGATTATATTTAAAGTCAAAAGTAACCAAGACAATTTTAGTGAAATAAATAATGTACTGTCGTGTATTGTTCACTGGTTTACCATAAATAATTTGCTCCTTAATGCCAAAAAAACAAAGTGCATTCGATTCTCCTTGCCTAATGTACAGCATAAAAATAACGCGCAAATTATCTTAAAAGACGAAGTGCTTGAATTGGAGTATAAAACTGTTTTTCTTGGCATAACATTAGATTCGAAATTACAATGGAGTCCACATATTTCTACTCTGGCAGGTAGACTCAGTTCAGCTGCTTACGCAATTAAAAGGATTCGTCAACTTGCAGACGTTGAGACGGCAAGGTTGGTATATTTTGCCTATTTTCATAGTATCATGACTTACGGTATTCTATTGTGGGGCAAAGCTGCTGATATAAATTCAATTTTTATTTTACAAAAACGTGCTATACGTAGTATTTATAATTTAGGGTCACGCGTTTCTCTGCGAGATAGGTTTAAAGCAGTGATTCCCAAAGTGGTCCAGGTGGACCCCCAGGGGTCCACGGGAGACTTGCTGGGGGTCTACGTAGGCGTGAACAAAAAATGGGGGTCCATAAAATGTTAATGGGGGTCCACGAAAATTTATCTGGTTTTGATAGTAAAGAGCAAAAATGTAAGCATAGTTTTTAAAAGGGCCTACTACCTACCTACATTGTTTTTAGTACCTAACTAAGCAGATTATATTTTAACACGTTGAGTGCGATACAAGCCACTTCTGACTCGTATTGGACTTCCGTGTGGTGCGGTAGTAGAAAATAGGTTGTCTTTGTCAGGTGCGGGGGCGATTTCATAACGAAATTCTGTTTGCTAGAAAGAGTCAAGTATACATTTATGTTTGCCACATAAAATTCTATCCAATAGGAGGAAAAAAGCATACAAGACAATTTTGGATTGTACCGCACTTGATAATAAAAATTTTCTTTCGGTGCGGCACCAGCCAAAAGTGTCTCGTAAGGTACTGTATTGTATCGCACCAGGGGAACTTGTCAGTGCAGGTTAGTGTGGTGACCAATTATCTCCTGTGTTTTGTTTGTTTTTAATCGTCCGTGGTATCTTTTGTTTTTCATCATGAGTGGACCTAGAAAGAGATCGCGAAAAATGTTAGAGAAAGTGTTTGATGAGCAGGAGAAGAAAGGAGCAGGTGATAGCCGGATGTTCACAATCAAAGGCGATAATGCAAGTGGGACCGGTTCAAAAATACGTGTGTTGGACAATATTGTTGTGACTCCAACATCAACGGTTACACTATCACAGATATCGACTGCACAGCCGATTGTAGGTATGATTCAAAATGAAACACTTCAACCTGTACAACTTTTACGTACATCGAGTTTAGGTAAAAGTGAGATATTGGAACCAAAACAGTCATCTGGTTTATTGGAATCAGAACAACCATCCAATATATCGACCTTAAGTACCACTCATGCTCTACAGTCAGTACGAGATAATTCTGAGAACGAAAACCTACTTACAACAGAACTACCTACCAACTTCATATATTCGAGTCCTTCAACATCCTTGAAGTATTCTGTACTTGAAAATATATCGTTTCCCGGTACTAGGAGTGAATTAGGTTCTTTGAGCGATATATCAATAAATAATCTTATAGAGACTTCTGATGATGATCTGCTGAGTAAATTATTATGCACACCAACATCCCGAAAAAAAAACCATCCGTTATACGAATCACCGTCAACCCCCAAATTAGCCCGATATGCTATTCAAAATGCTGCAAATAAAAAAATTGATGACTTCGAAGATTGGCCAATTGATTATTCAAATTCACAACCCCATTGCAGCAAATATGTGCCACCAAATGGTGAATCTATAGATGTTAAAGGATCTGGATCGTCTCAAGCAGCTGCTGTTGCGAGTTCAGCACCAGAATCTGAACCTGGATCGTCTCAAGAAGCTGCTTTTGCTAGTTCGGAACCTGAACCTGGATCGTCTCAAGAAGCTGTTGTTGCTAGTTCGGCACCTGAATCTGGACGTGGGTCGTCTCAAAAAGCTGCTGTTGTTAGTCCGGCACCTGAATCAGGATCTGCATTGTCTCAAAATACTACTGCTGCTAGTTCGGCACCCAGTGCAATATCATCTGATGATAGTGAAGATTCTGAATATTGTCCTTCTAGTTCAGAGAGTACTTCGACATTCAGTGATATATCTGAGGCTGAATCACTTGACGGGTCATCAGATAATGAGTCAGGACACGACATTTTACCAACCGCTTCAGAGTCGATTTCAAATAATCAACAAGAGTGGATTAATATCTGTGTCGGTAAGCCAGACATACAAGAATATCAGGAAACTGCTCAAGCTTTTGTACCTTCGACTGCGACGACTCCCTTTGATTTTTATAAGCTTTTTGTTACGGATGAAATTGTAAACAAAATGGTGTTGGAAACAAATAAATACGCACAGAAGTTCATTTTATCTTCACGACTGAAAACAAAATCTAGAGCACAATATTGGAAGCCTACAGATCATGACGAAATGTGTGCTTTTTTGGGGATCTTAATAACAATGGGTCTAGTTAGGGTGCCAAAGATTGCACTCTATTGGTCAAAGAAAAAAGCCTACAGGAATGATTTCATACGATCATTAATGACGCGAGACAGATTTTTTTTATTATTGAAATTCTGGCACTTTAGTGACAACGATTTGAATGGGAATGGTGACAAATTGTGTAAGATTCGTGAAATCTTTACAATGCTTACTAAGAGTATGAAGGATGTCTTGAAGCCAGGCAAGTTTTTGGTTATAGATGAAACAATGGTTCCATGGAGAGGGAGATTAGCATTTCGACAATACATAAAAAATAAATCTCACAAATATGGCGTAAAATTGTACAAACTGTGTACGCCCGAGGGATATACTTCCGCAATAATAGTTTACACTGGTAAAGGTGTGACTAAGACTGGCAAATTACATGGCACAGAAATCGTAAAAAAACTGATCAGTGGTCTTGAGCAAGAGGGTAGAATTGTCATAGCTGACAATTTTTACACGTCCATTGATTTAGCTGAATACTTGCTCAAAAATAACACAATGTTGTGTGGCACTATACGCGTTAACAGAAAAGGACTTCCTAAAAGTGTTATAAGTAAGAAATTAAAAAAGGGAGAAATTACTGGACAAATGAATAAAGAAGGAGTAAAAATTATTAAATGGTGTGACAAGAGACCAGTAACGATGATCACTACGTACAAAAATCATGAAGATAAGGTTATAGATACAGGAAAAAAACGAAAAGCTACTGGGGAGTCAATATTAAAACCCACATGTGTAACTATGTACAACAACACCAAAAAAGGTGTAGACTATAGTGACCAGATGACATCCTATTATTCATCCTTAAAAAGAGGCTTGAAATGGTACCGAAAATTAATGATGAGTATTCTTTTTGGTACTTGTATGGTGAATGCATGGATTGTGTACACTACAAAACTTAATAAGAAAATGCCCTTGCTGAGTTTTACTGAATCGATTGTAGAATCATTGACAAGAAATTCTTTCAAAGATGAAATTATTCCAGAAAAAAAGAAAGTGCATACTTTTCAAAAAGGAAAAAAAAGGAAGATGTGTATCCAGTGCTACAAGGAACTAAGGAAAACCATGTCTAGTCGAGAAGCTGACAGAAAAGTACGACGAGTGTTTACCTATTGCCAAGAATGTGAAAAATCTGTATGTTTGGAATGTTTTAATAAATCCCATACAAATGTGTAATTTTTGTTAATTTTAATTAAATGAAGGTACCGATATCGATTTTTTTTTCAATATATTTCCCATCCCTATAAAAACATCGATACAAGTTGCAAAGTCCTATTCCTTTGGTGCGGTACAAGTCACCTTTGTATCGTTAGTTAGATGTGTTGTAATTTCTAAACTATATCCTATAATCGGTGGCGACGCTAAATTTGGGTAGATCGATCCTTTAACTACCAGTTCCCATGGTCAAATTTACTATATATTTAATCAATAAAGATATATTAGGCAAAATCTAAACGTCTTGCTACAAGCCATTACAGTCTTGTACCGCACCATTGGGAGGACACAATACAATACTAAAATGGTATGTATAGCACTGAGTGAAGGTTTTAAAAATGAAGCCCCGCATCCAACGTGTTAATAAGGCAAGCGACTGTTACTTGTTCAAACTTGCGTATTCGATATTACGTAGGTACAATTTCGTGTACAGACTTGCAAAGCGCTATCCGCCCGACAATGCTTAATGCTTGTTCAGACATGAATTTGATCACCACTATAAATACTTGATGCCAAAGGCAAACTCATTCATTTGTTTCCGGAATTACGAAAAGAAGGTGTGAGAAAATTTATATCAGTGTTTGCTAGTGCCGGAGAAAAGTAAGTACCTACCTTTTTTTTGTTTTATAGTACTTAAGTATTTTGTTTACGTGTACCAGTCGGTTGATCACAACTGTTTGTATTCACGGCGCAAACGGTGAGGGCAACGCACTCTAAACCGAATAGGTAGGTATCACTAACACTGCGACGGTCGGAAGAGATTAATTCCAATCTTTCCTTCATACTTAAACAGGCTTAGGACTGTCTGACACAATTTTCCGATGTAAAACATTAGTGGTAGATACGTATTTAACAAAGTAAGGGATTTCAGGCGTATTTAAAAGATTGGAATCAACCATTTGTAAATAATCCAGATTATCACTATCACTTATCACCACAGCTATCACTCATCGTCACACGCGATCGGACACTTGCCAATAACAAAGCAGCACTTGTGCATAATGTGCATTAGCCGAAAACCAAAATGTGACTGAGGTCACTGAGGCGGCATTTCACAAAGGGAAGCGCGAGCGCCTTAGAATAGGGATTACGCGCGGGGTTGAAAGGTGCCGCTCGCACGTTATTGGACGGTAGTCCACGTGGACTTATTTTTATTGGATATTGATTAGCAGGCTCGATTGCTAGGTACTATCACCTATTGACTGAAACTAAACAAGTGATTCAAATTAAAATTGTTATTTATTAAATACGTTATTTTATGAAAAAAGAGTTAAAATTTAATAAATAGGTATACCTTTCAATTTCTTATAATGGATACATTAAATGGGCTTTTGGTGTAAGACGGTTAAAAAAACACCTTGTAGATAGGTAACTTCGTAACTTACAGATATTTTAATTGTCCTCTTTTGATTTGAAGACAAAGAGCACGTTTTATTCAATTGTTTTTTCACGACAGAAGCACTGCCTTTCTAAAAAGGCCGAATAAGCAATATTGCAGAGCAATTAATTTTGTAATTTTTCTTGCAAATGACTACTAATTTTATAAAACAGTAATTTCACAATCATTTTAAATTGATTTTGAAGTAACTATTTTATCAAAACTATTTCTTTTTGGAAAGAGCAGGGCTTGAGCTTCGATGCCAGTTTGTCACGTTTTAACAATGAAGCCGCAGACAAAAAATACGCAAATACACGGAGCGCGTGAACTCATTGATTTGATGAAATGTTAGTTATCGCTTTTATGGACAATTTTGGGATTTCGACTTTTATTTTTTTCTACACAAATATGATCAGTATTTGATACTGAGTACACCAATTTTTATTTGTACTATTAAAAATTTGTGGTAAATTAGGTACTTTAAAATTGATACCGTTTTGTGAAAACGTCTGTATTTGTCTTAGCGGTTTATTAGTTGGTCCCTTTACAAGCCGTAATTCTATTACCGCGTGGTGACAAAGGCTGCGGTGTGATACCTATATTCAGAAAAAAACTTGGTTACTAAAACATTTTTTTTTACAGGTAAGGTAACTGACACGAAACATGGCTACAGCAAAGAAAAAATGTCGACAATATAGTGTCGATTATTTGAAATATGGTTTTGTTCCATCAGAGGCAGACAAACAATTGCCCATGTGCCTATTATGCAACAAAGTTTTGAGCAATGACTCTATGAAACCATCAAAGCTCGAAGATCATCTAAAAAGGTGTCATACTGATAAAATAGGTAAAGATTTGAAATATTTTCAAACATTGAAGGAAAAATATGAAAAGAGACCCACCATGCACAGTATGTTCGCTTCAACATCTCAAAGTAACGATGATGGCTTGCGGGCATCTTACAATATCTCATTACTAATAGCAAAATCTGGAAAACCGCACACTATCGGAGAACAATTAATTTTACCCGCTGTTGAAGAGGTTTTAAAAACTGTTTTGCACAAATCTCCATTTGACGTACTAAAAAGAATTCCATTAAGTAACAATACTGTTCAAAGACGCATTGATGAAATGAGCTCTGATACCGAAAGTTTTTTGTGCAATCATCTGCAAAAAACTCATTTTTCTATACAACTGGACGAGTCAACGTTACCCGGTAATGAAGCATTATTATTAGCATATGTTCGATTTATTATGGAGGAAGAAATTCACGAAGAATTGCTATTTGCCAGAACTTTGGAGACTGACACTAAAGGCGAATCAATATTTAATGTCCTGAGTAATTTTTTTACGGAAAAATCGATTCCATTTACAAACATTATTTCAGCGGCAACAGACGGAGCTCCTGCAATGGTCGGTCGATATCGTGGGTTTATAAGTCATCTCAAAAGAATTATACCAGGACTTACAGCTATTCATTGCGTAATCCACCGACAACATCTTGTGGCAAAACATTTAAGTGACAGGTTGAACCAATCTCTTCATTTTGTAATAAAAGCTGTCAACAAAATCAGAAGCAATGCATTGAATACGCGTTTATTTGCTCAATTGTGCGACGAAAATGATGAAGACTTCAAACGACTGCTCTTACATACTGAAGTACGCTGGTTGTCAAAAGGTGCATGTTTAACGAGATTTTACTCTGTTTTCGATTCCGTATTAGAGTTCCTAGAAAGTAGAGATCCAGATTTAAAAGAAAACTTGATCAAATTTAAAGCAGACATTGCGTATTTGACAGATTTGTTTAAAAAATTTAATCATATTAACTTGCAGTTACAAGGGGACAGCCTGAATTTAATTAAAACAAAGGGGATAATTTCGGCTTTTCTTGGGAAATTGAAATTTATGAAGCAAAACATTAGTCGGCGTGAATTCTCTCAATTTCCAAACTTGTCGCAGGTAGAATGTATTGATGAGGATAACCATACCTACAGTCAACATTTAAGTGCCCTGCATGATGACTTTGAAACCAGGTTTGAAGATATGCTGACGATGGATATACCACCATGGATCATAAATCCATTTGATGAAACGGAAGTGGCTAATGTTGTATTACAAGAGGAGCTGCTCGAGCTAAGCACCAATGAGGAGCTGAAGGTGAAATTTAGAAAAGGCTACCAAACATTTTGGCTGCAAGCAGAAATACCCGAAAAATATCCTGGACTGTGGGAAATCGCAAGGAAATTTTTAATAGCTTTTCCCTCGTCATACCTTGTCGAAAGGAGTTTTAGTGCAGTTACAAACCTCTTAACAAAAAAAAGGAGCAAATTAAACATCACAGAACGGGGGGATTTGCGGTTATTGCTCACAAAAATAAAGCCAAACATTGATCGTTTGCTGACACTCCATCAAATACATCCTTCCCATTAATTAAAATTATGACCTGAACCTAGGTATATTAGTATATTACCTTATTATTTTTTTCTTGTAATTATATTCTTTTAATAAATAAAGTGTTATAAAATGTACCATTTTTCGTTTTTATTTTACCTATCGGAATAAAGGGACAGAACTCAGAAGCGACACAATTTTTATTTTTTGGTGACTTTAAGAATGTGGTAGAAATGTAGCAGCAGAGGGTCCACCGAAACCAGTAAAATTTTGGAAGGGGTCCACGAGAAAAATAAGTTTGGGAACTACTGGTTTAAAGAAATCAATATTCTCACCGTTGCCTCACAATATATATATGAAAATATAATGTATATTCGTAAAAATCTTGACATGTATAAATTAAAAAGTGATGTTCATAATTATAACACCAGAAATAAAAATAAGTTAGTCATTCCCCAATACCGTCTCTGCAAAGTGAGTAATATGTCATTTATGGGGAACTGTGTACGATTTTACAATAAGTTACCTTCTGATATGCTGAAATTGTCTGTGAATAAATTTAAGTCGAGCGTTAAACGCCATCTTATAGAGAAATCCTATTATACTATAAAGGAATTTATAGATGATAAAGAAGCATTTTATGTAAAATAGTTAAGTTAAACTTGACGTGTAAAAGACGTGACGGTGCGGAGATGTGGGGGCGCGCCGCCGACTGGCAACGTATCTTCAGATGTCAAAAGAGGGCCGTGCGATCTGTGGTGCAGGTAAGCCAGGAAACATCTGCGAGGCCTTTTTTCAAGGAACTTGGCATATTGACACTGCCATCAATCGTAGTTTTCCAAATCGCATCGTATACCTACGCACACATAGACGAGTACAAAAAGCGCTCAGATTCATCTCGGATGCTGCGATACCACAATAAAATCCTCCCAGTAAAGCGACGACTGGCCAAATCCGAGAAGGCGACGCACGTGATGGGGCCAGCCGTGTATAACAAGTTGCCAGAGACAATCACGTCGGCTCCGTCACTACTGATTTTCAAACGAAAACTAAAAAAATGGCTTCTCGAGCACACATTCTATAGCTTCGACGAATTTATAAACAGTGTATGAATATTTTTAATTATTATTGCAATCTTAACTAATAAATATTATTTGTAAGTACACTTTTTGTGTAAAGCTAATATTATTATTATTATTTTTTTATAAATTCCTGACATGTAATATTGACAATTATGAATAAATGAATATGAATATGAATATTCATAAATGTTCTACAAGCCTATTTTAACAAAAATGGCGTTAAAATTCGTTTAATAAATGCCAAAGTTAAATGTCAAAGTGACAGATTACTGTCACTTTGACATTTGTGTTCGTAAGAAAGGGACAAAGCATATTTTATTTAGCAGAGGCATTTTAAGTTTTATGAATAAGGGGATTCGTTCAAATAAACCTAAATAAGTATTTAAGAAGTATATTTGACACAGGAAGTAAAAAGTAAATGCAGCAACAAGACCTACGTTTTATAATTGAAATAATTTTTCAATTTTTAGTATGATGTTCTTGACTATTAATATGATCATGTAATATAATAATCATGTTACGCTATATTCATGGCCCGTTCACCGCTTTTGCCATATTATACACAGTCTTGCCTTAATGAATGTCCCCTGCTAGACAAACACCTTTTCCCTCATCCGGCTCACATTGTCAATTTCTCCTCCTAGGCTTGATACCTAGTTACATTACAACCCTATTGAATTAACTCCGTACAGAGCTCATTGAAATGTATGTACGGAGTTAACTCGACCTGCTGGTTGATCACGTAACGCATTGTGCGCACGTAGGGTAGATCTAAAATGTCAAATTTTATATGGAAAAATGACAGTTGGATTGTCCTAGCACGCGTTCGGAATGTTATGTTGATAGTTGTAGTTATTTAAGTGACAACTTTCAGTGAAGAAACTCTCACTTTGGCAGTTAGTTTGTAGTTGTAAGTAAAAAGTTGAAAAAGTTTAAATCCCTTTATGACCTCGGGAATGCGTACCTATTTAAAATCTTTTAGGTATACGGTGGTATAACCTTTTTTTCTCAGTTTAACCTTACAATTCCTACATTATACCAAAAAAACCTTGTGGATCCGTATTATCCGAAAGATCCGGATATCCGGATCTGTTGAATTTAAATATCCGAAATATCCGGATCCGAAATATTGGCGGATCTTGCAAACCCTAGACTACCAATCGGTAGTATGAGTGTGTGAGCCACAAATTTGACATTTCGAACCGAAAAATACCGTAGCGACTGTAGTTTACTATTTCACTTGCAAAATGGCGCGTGATATCGTTTTTTTTTACTTATTTCGATCTCCAGATTACCAAAGATTTCAATACTTATTCTAAAACATGTCCCAGTAAAACTGTTTAAACAGTTTGCCTGCAGGTAAGTCTCTTTTATGCTTAATATACATAACATAATAATAACATCGTTTTTAATCCTATTTTATACTTAAAAAATGCTAACTTATTAATCTTATTATATATAATATGAGTGTGATACTGATAGTGATAACGCTTGCTTGCAAAATAAGCAAACGTTACTTAATGACTTAACTGTCAGCAGTAGATGTTTTTTTTAGTGCTTTTTTTTAAATTTAGGTTTATTTGGTTCATGTCGGATGTCTTCGGGTAAGGTATTTAAGAAGTACGGTCAAGAGTTACCGTAGATCCGATCGACACCTATCTCAAATTAAAGAACGTATAAAAATAAGGGTTTTGAATTGACAACATATATCCGCAAAATTCGGATTGTCGCGTATTTTGTATTTCAAAATGCAAATAAATGGCACACGCGCCGCCATATTGTGTCGTGAGAATCAGTGGAGAATCGGCGCACACTGTTAAGTCATACTTACGGTTTAAAGATATACTTAATGTCGTTAAGCTTAATGTATAGATTCTTTTAAAGACTTTAAACAAGTTGGCCTTTGTAAACATTTCGACGCACGCGATGCGCGTTGTTGTAATGTCATAACCGACAAATTTTCAAAACAAAAACATGAAATGGCGGCGTTTCACGAAAATGCCTAGGAATTTCGTGATCTGCCTGCCGGATTTTACGATCGGCCGCCGACATAAAAGTAAAGTAAAGCATACATACGCGCTATTCCCTAAGATTTTTTTTTCAACATAAGGTTGTAAACATAGATAACCTCCTAGGAGGTTATCTATGGTTGTAAACAACCTAGTCCTCGACGTTGCACTAGTGTATGATATGGACACTTTATGTCAAATTCGTGTAAAATTCAAACAAAGAGGATTTTTTCTTTATTCGAATGGCTTACATGTCACTACTACACACACTAGCAGGTTTACCGTAGGTAGGTACCGTACCTACTTGCTATTACTGAAAACACGGGCTTGCGATTTCTTGCGAAAAAGCCCCCCCTGCATACAAAATTTGTATGCAGGGGGGGTTCATTTTCTCTGCAGCTGACCACAACACCAGTTTTATTGGCATGTTGGCTAGCTCTGAGGATGTAGATAAAACAAAAAAAAGTTAAGTTCAAGTTGTATTGGACTCAAGTCGATTTAAAAATATCTAACTCGAGGTCGTAAGAGCGTTCAAATTGGAATGTAGTCGGTAGGTACTATTACAAGTGGTTTTCGAGTGTCCTTTTGCACAACTTTCGAGTGACTTCTTTCGTAACTATACCGACTTCAAAAAAGGAGGAGGTTCTCAATTAGTCTGTATTTTTTTATGTGTGTATGTTACGCGATATTTCGGTAATTTATGAACCCATTTGATTTTTTTTTCTTTGTTTGAAAGTATATACCTCCAGATTGGTCCCGTTGTCACCAAAATCCAGTTCTGATGATTGGATCTTGGAGAAATCGAGGGAACTCTTCAAATTTTATAGGCAAACTTGAAGCAATTTGATTTGAAGTCGGTTAAAACTTTGTTTTGAAAGTACAAGTATGTATTAAGTATACCATAATCCAAGAGTAAGTAGTAGTTGGCACTAGTAGGTACGTCTTATCAGTTCTAGTGTTCAATTACTCGTATTCTGTAATTTAGTGTGAACAACAAAAATCGACATTCAATGGGACGCTTAGACTCAATCGACGTAAAAAACGAATATGCTGACCCATTTTATGCCCTATCGTCATTATAATAAGGTTTAACAGTGTAACGTTACACGTACATATTTACATAAATAAACCTTAATTCTAGCTACTTACTTAATTAAAAATAACATATACAACTCATTACAACACTACACACCAAAACACATGTTTAAACTATCCTAAATATAAGTTATAAACTCATCAACACGCTAAACTGTTTAAATATGTCGCGGCATTGATTTGACGTTCGATCACTCATAGCTTCATTCGCACATGAACGAATGCATGTGAGACGCACGTGATCTGCGCGGGCACTCGTCATCGCGCGAGGCCGCTCATTTTTTCATTAGCCAAAATATATTGAGTAGAACGCACGTCACCTAGACTCGATCTCTGCTACGGTCCGCTGCACGGAACCGTAATCGGTGTTCTGGTGTCGTCCCTACACGTTCCTCGACTAAACAGTAATCACTGTGGTGTTTTTTTTAAAGTGTTAATAGTGTACCCCAAATTGGGTAAGTGGTTATATTTTGTTTGCAAGTAGCTTAGAACCTTTAGTGCTGATTCATTGCTTAATTAGTTTAACTTGCTACTAGTTCACAATAATTTTAACTGCAAATCTCTTATATCGTATCTACATACAAACTTGCTCATAACTAGTACTTATTTAAAGTTGCTATTCATCGTGCGTGTCACTTTAATCCACCCGCATTTTTAAAAATAAAATATAATATCATCTAATTTAACTGTTTGTCAAATCAACTCCATTTAAATGTAATCTCCGCATCTGAATTGTGAACATCCACGGCATCACAACTACTTAAGTACTTTCCCACATGCCGTTGGTGCTCACAGGAATAAATGGACCGTTCGTAATGCCTTTTTTTGATGGCACGTTCCAGGGTCCAAGGTCCAGAGTGACATTTTTTTCGGCTGAATGTTTGCCGCCTGCCTGCGCTTGCTTCTGGCCATTTGTGCAAGACAGTGGAGCAGTTTTCCGGCTGGCGCTGAACTCAGCGCCGACAAGAAATTCCTCCGCCAACCTACCCGGCGCACCACAGGGGAGTACTTCGGCTACAGGGAATCAGCGGAATCCGATTTTACGTGTATTCGCACGAACCTACGTATTTATACCACACAAATTTCTGAACTAGCCTGCTGAGTTTTTATATTATATTTTTGACCGTTTTTTCTGACTTCTCATTTTAAACCTTTTAATATAGTATAAACTTAAAGGAGTCAGAACTGAGCAAGGCGGGTCATTGGCGCCCTTACACGTGGTTGTAATACACATCGGATTCTGTTGTTTTCTTTGTAGTAGTAGTTAGTGTTTGTTTGTGGCCTCTTTTTGTGAAACGTTTTTTTTCTTTTCTTGTGCTTTGTTTTATTTTTTGGTTTTTTCCTGCTGCTAACGTGTACTGAGTAAACTTTCGTAAACATTTGTATTTTTTTCATAAACCTTTACTGTAAAGTACATCTGAAGTTCGCTGTTAACTGTCATTGTTACACTCACTTAACATTAAAAAAGGTTTTTTATAGATATTAATGTAAAAAAAAAAACGAAGTACACATTAGTAGCCATTTTTTATTTTTGTTGCTGCTAACAACTTTATTTTCAATTTTGCTCATTTCAATAAAAAAAAACCAAACGTTCAACATCATCAATCTGAATTGTAACAGATCGGAGAACGGAAGTTGATTATAGTTTTAAGTAGTTGCTTTTGCTTTCCACCACTTACCCAAAACATATATTTGGTTCACCATGCTGTCCGTGAAGTACTTGTCACTTCAAAAGTCAGAGTTGGAGTATGAAGTTCGGATTAGAGGTGCTACGCCTGCGTCATCCGTTGAGGAATTACGCAAGCAAATTGTCAAGTTAGCCAAAGACTATCCCTCAGACCACATTTTAGAATCTCCACTTGAAGCTAGACAGGATCTTCAGGGCTGTTGTGAGGTACTCACTAAAATTCAGTCTAGCCTAGACGTTTCTGACTCTTCAGCCCCAGTAATCCTCAGAATTCAAAACATGCTGAACCATTTATATAATCGTATTTCGAGGATAACGCGTAGCGAGGACACCAGGAAAGAATATGATGATATTGTGAAGGAGTATAACAGCGTATCAAAGAAATTCAAGGCTCTTCAGGCAGCTAAACCTGTTGCAAGCACTTCGAGTTTAATTTACAGTACTGAATCTGGATCTTCATTGCCTGAGCTCCAGAACGTGATTTCGGTGACGTGCGATCGTGGCTCAGCTGATTTAGGAAAATTGAAGTTTAATGGCAAGACTTGCGTGCGCTCCTTTATACAGCGTGTGGATGAGTTTATAGAAGCTCGTAATATACCGTCGAGTAAAGTATTAAGCTTTTCGACAGAAATATTTCAAGAAGATGCCTTGCATTGGTATCGATCTGTAAAGGACAAGGTTGGTTCTTGGTCTGAATTAGCAGCCTTACTGAAGAAGGACTTTGACCAGTCGGATTATGACTACCGGCTCATCTCAGAGATTCGTTCTCGTACTCAGGGTGAACGCGAAAACATCACCATTTATCTCTCTATCATGGATGGGATGTTCTCGCGTTTGTCCAAGTCCCTTTCAGAGACGGATCAACTGGAGATCCTTCTTCACAATATTAGGCCCTGCTATGCAAGCACCCTGGCTTCGGCAGCTTCCATATCGGACATAGATTCTTTGCGTACATTGTGTCGTAACTATGAGACCATTCAGGCTCGCCTTTCTCAATTCCAAGAACCACCTAAAGTAAGTTCAGATACTGTTGCACCTGAATTTGCTTATACTATGGATTCAAATAAAAGTAATAATAAATATAACAACAATGGTAACAAACACAATTTTCCAAACACAAGCAACTACAACAAAAACTACAACTACAAACACCCAAGTTATAATCAACACACACAAGGTAAAAATCAGCAACAAAATTATATACACTCAGTAGAAGCAGTTCACAATCAACCATACTGTCCAAGGTGTCGTAACAATACACATCACATCCGTCAGTGTCAAGCTAAACGTGATATTTTTTGCTTTAAGTGCGGAATGAAGGATGTGAAAACACCAGACTGTCCTGTTTGCTCTAAAGTTAGCAGTAATTCAAAAAACTAGTGCAGCAGAGTTGTAGTAATTTTGACAAAGAGGATTGGGAAACTTGGTTGAATTTTGTTAAAACATTTACCTCTTCTTACAAAGTTTCTACAATTCTGCAAACTAAACCAGAACATGATGCTAGACCTTACATTAACATAAAGATTAATGATATTGACGCGTGTGCCTTGTTGGATTCTGGAGCTGCAGTGACAATTTTAGGAAATAATTGCCATAAGCATCTAATTGACTGCACTTTGCACCAGGATCACAGCATTAGCATGGTAGCAGCTGGCGGTCAATATTTAAAGAGTATTGGATACATTAACTTACCCATTACATTTGAAAGGCAATATCACTTAATTAAAGCTCATGTTGTCCCTGAAGTAGATACTTCTATTATTCTTGGCGTGGATTTTTGGCGAGCGTTCCAAATTTGCCCCAAATTTATAGGTAGCGTCAAATTATCAGAAAACTCTTTATCAGAGATTAAAGTAAATTCCAGTGACACTTATATTCACTCGTATGATAATTTGACGGCGCCCCAAAAAGTAATAGGAGACACCATAATTGCCCAGTTTAAGTCAATATCGACTGAGGAAAAAGGCTTAGGACGTACAAATATTATAGCGCATCGTATAGATACTGGAGACGCCCAACCAATCAGGCAGCGATATTATCGCATGTCCCCCGAAAAGCAGCGAATCTTAACCGAGCAAGTCGATGAAATGCTAGCCCTGGATGTGGTCGAGTATTGTGAGAGTGCTTGGTCTTCTCCAGTACTCATCGTTAATAAGAAGAACGGACAGCCTCGGTTTTGCCTCGATAGCCGAAAACTGAATGCTATCACCAAACGCGACGCATATAATTTGCCATATGTGTCAGAAATCTTAGATAGTCTCCGTGATGCTAAGTACCTTTCGAGCATAGACTTATCTAAGGCTTTCTGGCAGATCCCTATTGTGCCTGAGGATCGCGATAAAACGGCTTTTTACGTGCCAAATAGAGGTTCCCTGCGTTTTAAAACCACCGCTTTTGGTTTAACCAATGCGCCTGCCACACAGCAACGCCTAGTAGACCAGTTATTTGGGGATATGGAGTTTAAAACGTTCGCATATCTTGACGATATTATAATTATCAGCTCAACGTTTGAAGAACATGTCTCACGTCTGTTGCGCGTTTTGGACAAATTAAAACTTGCTAACCTCACTGTTAACTTCGAAAAGTGCAAGTTCTTCAGGAGTGAGCTTAGATATTTAGGATACGTGGTTGATGCTCGCGGCTTACGCACAGACCCCGAAAAAGTCGAGGCCATTATTAACTTTCCCACGCCTACCAACAGAAAGGAACTTAAGCGTTTCCTTGGTACTGCCACTTGGTACCGACGTTTCGTACCAAATTTCAGTACTGTAGCTGGTCCCTTGAACAAGCTCACTTCAAATGGCAAGAAGTCACCACCTTTTGTATGGTCACAGGAAGCTGACGCGGCTTTTAATGCTTTAAAGGAGTCCTTGGTTTCCGCGCCAGTCCTTTCCTGTCCTGACTACTCGTTGCCATTTGAAGTGCATACTGATGCAAGCAATTATGGCGTTGGTGCCATGTTGACGCAGACTCTGAATGGTAAAGAACACCCTATCGCCTACATGAGTAGATCTCTTACCGGTGCCGAGAGAAACTACAGCATCACAGAACGGGAAACCCTTGCTGTTTTGACTGCTGTCGAACACTGGCGCTGTTATCTGGAGAATGGGCAATCATTTACAGTGTACACTGACCATTCTGCGTTAAAATGGTTCCTATCATTGGACAATCCATCAGGACGATTAGCACGATGGGGAGTTCGTCTGTCATCCTTTAATTTTGAAATGAAGCATCGCCGTGGAGTCGATAATGTTATACCAGACGCTCTCTCCCGTGCTGTTCCAGTAAATGCCATCTCTCTTTCTAACGCAGTGGTAAATACAAACGATGCTTGGTATAAGAAAATGTATAATGGATGTCTTAATGCTCCAAGTAATTTTCCTAACTTCATTATCAAAAATAGTTCTCTGTATCGACTTTCAAAATCAAAACATTCACAACTTACTTCTGAATTTGATTGGAAGGAAGTAGTGCCTTCTGACTTTCATGATGAAATAATTGCACAAAATCATTCCGAACCAACAGCGGGACATCTTGGTATTTTTAAAACATATAGGCGCTTAGCTTTAAACTATTATTGGCCTGGTATGCACCAAGATGTTGTGAAGTTTGTGGGCTCTTGTTCTGTCTGTTTGTCATATAAAGCGCAAAATCACGCCACATTAGGAGAAATGGGACGTCCTAAACAGTGTTCACGTCCATTTCAGATGATCTCCATCGATTTCATCGGTCCCTTACCTGTTACTCGCAAACAGAATGCCTACATCTTGGTCATATCCTGCTGTTTCTCTAAGTATTGTGATTTCTTTCCATTACGTCGCGCGACTTCAGACGCTGTTGTCAAGATTTTAGAGGACAATATATTTTTAGTACACGGCATTCCTCAAACTATATTTCTTGACAATGGAAGCCAGTTCATTAGTTCGACAACGGAGGCTCTTTTCAAGAAGTATAAGATCCCGAACGTGTTCTTCACGCCTAGATATACACCTCAGATAAACAGCGTAGAAAGATACAACAAGACCCTTGTCTCTTGTTTGTCAACATTTGTCCAAAACGACCACCGCACTTGGGACACTTTTATCCCCAAAATTAAGTTTGCTATGAACAATTCCATTAATGAAGCCACAGGTTACTCACCGTCCTTTCTTGTGTTTGGCCGTGAGCTTGTTTTGTGTGGATCGCATTATACGGATTCTGACCTAGATGGCAAGGTGTTGTTCCTACCACGCGATGTTTACGCAGAAAACCGAGGGTGTCTGTCTTCTGTGTTTGACGATGTGCAAGCTTCATTGTGGCAGGCACATGTAAAAAACACTGCTCAGTATAACCTACGCCGCAAACACGCAGAATTTAATGTGGGCGATTTAGTCTTTAAACGCACTTACATGCTAAGCGATAAAGACAAATATTTTAGTAAAAAGTTAGCGCCCAAATTTATAAAATGCCGTATAACTGAAAAACGATCTCCACTAGTATACGTTTTAGAAGATATGACTGGTAAAGATTTGGGAGTATGGCATATTAAAGACCTTAAACTCGTCAGTAGTCTTAAGTAAAGTGTACGCAGTATAATCTCATTTAGATCTTGTTGTCAGTATTTAGTCAAATGTGCAATTTATCACAGATGCCTTTTGTATGTAAGGACGCGCCGTCCATTTTTCGAAGTGACGTTTGCTTTTATGTTTTCTAGATGAAGTATGTATGAAGTGTTAGATGATTGAATGAAAGCGAAATACTAATGACAGTCCAAAAGGGTTTTCTTTAAGAACAAAACCCTTTCACTGGAGCCGGGGGTAATGTAACGTTACACGTACATATTTACATAAATAAACCTTAATTCTAGCTACTTACTTAATTAAAAATAACATATACAACTCATTACAACACTACACACCAAAACACATGTTTAAACTATCCTAAATATAAGTTATAAACTCATCAACACGCTAAACTGTTTAAATATGTCGCGGCATTGATTTGACGTTCGATCACTCATAGCTTCATTCGCACATGAACGAATGCATGTGAGACGCACGTGATCTGCGCGGGCACTCGTCATCGCGCGAGGCCGCTCATTTTTTCATTAGCCAAAATATATTGAGTAGAACGCACGTCACCTAGACTCGATCTCTGCTACGGTCCGCTGCACGGAACCGTAATCGGTGTTCTGGTGTCGTCCCTACACGTTCCTCGACTAAACAGTAATCACTGTGGTGTTTTTTTTAAAGTGTTAATAGTGTACCCCAAATTGGGTAAGTGGTTATATTTTGTTTGCAAGTAGCTTAGAACCTTTAGTGCTGATTCATTGCTTAATTAGTTTAACTTGCTACTAGTTCACAATAATTTTAACTGCAAATCTCTTATATCGTATCTACATACAAACTTGCTCATAACTAGTACTTATTTAAAGTTGCTATTCATCGTGCGTGTCACTTTAATCCACCCGCATTTTTAAAAATAAAATATAATATCATCTAATTTAACTGTTTGTCAAATCAACTCCATTTAAATGTAATCTCCGCATCTGAATTGTGAACATCCACGGCATCACAACTACTTAAGTACTTTCCCACATGCCGTTGGTGCTCACAGGAATAAATGGACCGTTCGTAATGCCTTTTTTTGATGGCACGTTCCAGGGTCCAAGGTCCAGAGTGACATTTTTTTCGGCTGAATGTTTGCCGCCTGCCTGCGCTTGCTTCTGGCCATTTGTGCAAGACAGTGGAGCAGTTTTCCGGCTGGCGCTGAACTCAGCGCCGACAAGAAATTCCTCCGCCAACCTACCCGGCGCACCACAGGGGAGTACTTCGGCTACAGGGAATCAGCGGAATCCGATTTTACGTGTATTCGCACGAACCTACGTATTTATACCACACAAATTTCTGAACTAGCCTGCTGAGTTTTTATATTATATTTTTGACCGTTTTTTCTGACTTCTCATTTTAAACCTTTTAATATAGTATAAACTTAAAGGAGTCAGAACTGAGCAAGGCGGGTCAACAGTCACTCAAGTCATCAGTACAGCAATGGTTGCGTGCAAAGGGGTGCAGTTCCGCATAGCGATTGTCCGAGCGAAGGCTGTTCAGCCCATTAGGTTGCTTAAACAATAGGTCCCGTCTTACTAGCAATAGCAAGTCGGTTAAGTCTTAACAGTATAAAGCAGGTCTTGACCTGAATGAGCCATCAGCCTGGAATTCTACAGCTGCTGATTTCACTTAAGGTTATCAGAAAAATACGTTGCAAATGATATGATGCCTTGTCAGAAATCAGAATGCGAATGACGACGTAGCCCTTGTGATCTGTAGGGTTGGGCTTCGACTTATATGGGTCATCATATCATTCGAACTGATATCGGTTCCAAAACTATTTACTTAGCTTTGTCTTTTTAACCCCCGACGCAAAAAGAGGGGTGTTATAAATTTGACGTATATGTGTGTCTGCCTGTCTGTGTGTCTGTCTGTGGCATCGTAGTTCCTAAACGAATGGGCCGATTTGAATGCGGTTTTTTTATCCGAAAGCTGACGTGATTGAGACGGTTCTTAGCTAGGTACGTTTCAACAAAATCTGTTATGACGTACATCCACATCTATTATATTACTTAAATCCGCTATCTACTCTAACTACCCGCACTACCTGTTTTTGTAAGTTGGCAACCCTAGTATAGGTACTTAGGGTTGCCCAGTTCCATTGGTCGTCTATAGTGATCATCATCAGTTCCACTCCACAATGTAATATGTGGTCTTCGATAGCGACTTGGGGAAAATACCACAAATGGGAACGAGATACAATGTCGATTCTCCTGTCCCTCATCCATCGCGTATACTCGTATAGAATTTTTTGTGTGTCACCAGCTGTCAAGGCCTCCACACACCGAACGCGGGTCGTGCGCGGCGCGGGTCGGGCGCAGCGCGGGTCGGGCGCGGTTGAAGCGGTTTATTCACACCGGCGTGTAGTAACGCGGGCCCGCGTTGCTAGCGCGTTCACAAGAACGGCAAAGAGAATACGCCCGGCAGCACCAGTCGACTTCAAGATGTGGAACGGTGAAGACTCCGACGAAGAAGACCTATTATTGCTCCTAGCTCTTAATAAAAAAAAAAGAATTTGAGTTCACGACCTGAATAAAGAATCTGCGAGACGCCGTTATGGGGAATACCATCGCCTGTGTAGGGAATTGGAAAGTTACGAAGATCGTTTTTTTACTTATTTCCGAATGTCCCAAAACAGTTTTGAAGAATTGCATGAGATATTGCAAGTTAAAATAACAAAAATGGACACCAATTATAGATCGTCAATCCCGACCAGAGAGAGACTAGCCATTTGCTTGCGGTAAGCGTTATTTATCTATATACATATTTGTTTATAACCATACATTAAGTTTTAATTTCACTTTCATTTTGGGATACATTTTTGTTCCTCCCAGTCGCGATAAACTTGCCACACACTAACTAAACAAATATGTAGATAAATAACGCTTACCGCAAACAAATGGCTAGTCTCTCTCTGGTCGGGATTGACGATCTATAATTGGTGTCCATTTTTGTTATTTTAACTTGCAATATCTCATGCAATTCTTCAAAACTGTTTTGGGACATTCGGAAATAAGTAAAAAAACGATCTTCGTAACTTTCCAATTCCCTACACATGCGATGGTATTCCCCATAACGGCGTCTCGCAGATTCTTTATTCAGGTCGTGAACCCAAATTCTTTTTTTTTATTAAGAGCTAGGAGCAATAATAGGTCTTCTTCGTCGGAGTCTTCACCGTTCCACATCTTGAAGTCTACTGGTGCTGCCGGGCGTATTCTCTTTGCCGTTCTTGTGAACGCGCTAGCAACGCGGGCCCGCGCTCGACCCCCGGCCGCGCTTCCCCTAGTTGTAACTTTGCGCCGCGAGCCCGCGTTCGGTGTGTGTTTGAAGTGTAGTTTCAATGTTTTACAACTTGCGCGGGCCCGCGCCCGACCCGCGCCCGCGACCGGTGTGTGGAGGCCTTCAAACCTCATTTGAAACTGACGTCACGTCACCTATAACACGACTAAATTATATAGGACAAGAGATGTCAAGGATGTATTAGTCTTCTGATACTTCTCAATTTAGTCAGGTTAATTTGCCTCCATCCCTTTCGGGCATTCGCTAGAACGACATCTATTACTTAAATACTCTATCTACTCTAACTACCCGCACTACCTGTTTTCGAACAAAACAAAACCTTAAATCGAACTATTTGGTAAAAAAAACTGTGATCCTTCTCCGTTCTATTGAAAACAGTTGATAACACATGTCACGTCACGGCCTATCCAAAGCCAGTCCAAGCAATATTAGCCCGTAACTAAACGTATTAAGGACATAAAATGTCTTGGTGTCACAAAGTTGACCGACCACGTGCGAATCGTGTTCTCCAGTCAAGTGATTTATACCACTTACGGTAATCCGAAGCCCACATACATATTTTACCAAATATTTAAGGTTGGAACTTGGTAATCCTGTGGGTAATCTTTCTATCGTTATCGAAACAAGTTTCTCTGCCACAAGACTACAAGACTTTCGAAGAACCGCACTCTAATCGGCTCATCCGTTTGTGAGCTACGATGCCACAGACCGACAAACTTGAAAGTCTTGAAACCCTCGTTTGCGTCACAGTTCAACAAAAAAAACCGGCCAAGTGCGAGTCGTACTCGCGCACGAATGGTTCCGTACTATTATCTATAAAAACGGCATAAGAACACGTTTGTTTGTATGGGAGCCCCCTAAAATAAATAAATAAATATTTGCGGATAATCTTACACAAATCATACTAGTCCCAAACTAAGCAAAGCTTGTAATATGGGTACTAGACGACGATAAACATAGTTATACAGGGTAGAAATAGATTTTGGGTCAGTGAGGGCAGCTACCAGATCCCGTATTGCTAGGCGAAAATGGTCTTAGGAGACCTTCCTTCGATTTCAAATTAATGAAGATTGGCGTTTATAGATTTTGGAAAAAACATACAGGATGCGAGGAAATGGTAATTTTTGACAAACTTTTTTTTCTATGCCAATTGATCCCATTCCTGTCCAGAGTCAAAAGCGTGTATGGGACCAAAAAGAAATTTCCGGCTAGAAAAGCCATAAATCGAGAAAAACTTTCCCCATACAATTTGGGGTCAACTTTAGCTGCCCTCACTGACCCAAAATCTATTGCCACCCTGTATAGATAAATAAATACTTAAATACATAGAAAACATCCATGACTCAGGAACAAATATTTGTACTCATTACACAAATAAATGCCCTTACCGGGATTCGAACCCGGTACCTCCAGCTTCGTAGGCTGGGTCACTAGTAGTCACTACCAACTAGGCTACAGAGGTCGTCCGTATATATTTATATTTATTTTATTCCGTTTTTTTGTATTTTTTATTATATCTCGTTAGCATTATGTCATATGGTATTTTATTGTGGGGCAGTGCTTCGGAGATTCATACGATTTTTGTTCTGCAGAAGAGGGCTATTCGGGCGATATATAAGTTGAACCATAGCTTAGAATAAAGAACCATAGATACTCACTTAGAGATAAGTTTAAAGAAATTAATATAATGACATTACATTGTCAATAGATCTATGACAATATTGTGTATGTACATAAAAACATTGTACAAAAAGCCACATTACGGGAAAAAAATAAAAAAACATTGTAAATTTTAGGAAAAAACTGTGATGTACATATTAATACTAGAAATAAGCATAAGCTTGTGGTGCCCACCACTAGGCTCCAAAAAATAAAGAAATCATTCATGGGTAATTGTGTAAGGTTCTATAACAAACTTCTAGGAAACGTTACTGAAATGTCTATTAATAAATTCAAGAACCATGTGAAGCGTAAACTTATTTCGAAAGCTTATTATGGCACACAAGACTACATGAATGATAAAACAGCGCCAGCGTGGAATTAATTGTAACAGATTTTTATTATTTATTTGGAATTGATTATGACATTTGAGTTTTTAATTTAAGGATTAATTTGGTTGTATTTCGTTTTGACATTCGTTTTTTTTCCTAGAAACATTCTAGACTAGTATTTTATATAATTTCTTTTTCACATTGTGACGATCTGATTGTGAAATTATTATTAATTATTTTAGCACCTACACTGTGCAAATCAATTAAAAATATTTGACGCATGACAATTAATAGCTCTAAAAAATTTGCTTAATATTATGTTTCATTAAATTGACGATTCGAAAGTGCTTGTACTAGGCCTACCTGAATAAAGAATATTTTGAGTTTGAGTTTTGAGTAAAGCGGCGACAGAAATACATCATCTGTGAAAATTTAAACTGTCTTAGGTACTATCACGGTTCATGAGATACAGCCTGGTGACAGACGGACAGTCAGACAGACAGACGGACAGCGGAGTCTTAGTAATAGGGTCCCGTTGGCCGTTTTACCCTTTGGGTACGGAACCCTAATTACCCACTGTACTTTTTTCTGAGGTTTAAACTAGTAGGTTCAGTCAGCATCAAAGTTACCTAACTACGCAATCGAACCCGTCAAAAGTTCTTATTCCCTTTTAATAAAGACTTTTTGACGCCTTCGTTTGGTACCTACTCATTGAAATAGGTACTTAATAATAATAAATAGTAAACACAAATTCGACTGAAACTCAGCGTCAGGGGTTGCCGTGGCAACAGGCTGTCTGTCTCCCATTTAGCACTTTAGTTTTAATGTTTTTATCTAATCTTATCTTATTTTGCAGATCGAGCACCCAGGCCATCGGAAAGGCGCTTCAACATTCCTGGTTCCAATGAACGGCGGCATTTGGACCATGTGCGTGTCTCTGGAAGGTATTTACATGAATAGACTACAAATATTCTAGTACTTATCTCCTTTTTTTTCCTCTCTAGTTTTCTAAGTTCCTCAACTAATTGCCTTTAAGTTACCTAACACACAACTTACCTCCTATAAATGACTCACTACCCGTAGTACACAACACAGTACCTACCTATAGTCCAGGCAATGAACTGACAGCTTGTTTGGAAAATATGTCAAGTTTGGAAATAATTTATAATAGCAGATTTTTTTTATGTAATGGATATATTATCAACTAGCTGTTGCCCGCGACTTCGTCCGCGTAGAACTTTTTATCGTCTTAGAAAATGATTTCTCTCAATACAAAATTTGAACCCTCTTTTAGGGAATAATTAAAAAAAAAAGTTGATGTTCATTTTCTAGTTTGTGAACAAACAGTCTAAAACCAAAGTTAAAAATCTCATACTTTAAAAATGCCTTGAAATACTCAAACTTTGAACCAATTTTAACACTCTTAGGGGATGAATTTGGAAAACCTCTGAAATCAGTTTTGTAGTCTTTTAACGTACAGAATAAGACCGAAGTTAAAAATCTCTTACTCACACTTTAAAATTTTATTGCTCGCCATTTAAAATTTGAACCCCCTTTTAAACCCCCTTAGAGGTTGAATTTTTCTAATCGCTGAAAGAACTTTTTTCGTAAACTTTTAAGTCTCTAGCTCAAAAAAAGTGTTGCCCATACAAAGCTTTCTTAAGCTCCCCTTAAGGGTGGAATTTTCTAAAACTCTGAAAGTACTTTATTATTAATTTTAATAAGTAACATTTTGAATAGTTTTAAGTCTAGTAAAAAAAAAAGTTTTTCCCACACAACACTGGCTACCCTTCTTAAGGATCTTAAGGATCCCCTTAGGGATGGAGTTTTCTAAAACGCTGAAAGTTCTTTTTTAGTATTCTAATAAGTAATCTTTTTGCAAAGTTTTAAGTCTAACTCAAAAAAAAGTGTTGCCCATGCAAAGCTTGCTCTCCTTTTTAACCCTATTAGGGGTGGAATTTTCTAAAACGATTTGTGTTTT
This sequence comes from Epinotia brunnichana, assembly GCA_963854355.1. NCBI lineage: Eukaryota > Metazoa > Arthropoda > Insecta > Lepidoptera > Tortricidae > Epinotia > Epinotia brunnichana. The sequence goes on from OY977942.1 coordinate 10,499,062, forward strand.
TTTTTTGTATTTTAATAAGTAATCTTTCTACAAAGTTTCAAGTCTCTAACTCAAAAACATAAACTTTCCCTGATAAAAACTTTGCACCCCTTTTTATCCCCCTTAGGGATAGATTTTTTCAAAACGCTGAAAGTCTTTTTTTTTGTATTTTTATAAGTAATCTTTCTACAAAGTTTTAAGTGTCTAGCTCAGAAAAAGTGTTCCCCATACAAACCTTGCACCCTTTTTTAACCCCCTTAGGGAATGATTTTTGTAAAACGCCGAATGTAGTATTTTTCATGTTCTAATAAGTAATTTTTCGTCAAAATTTTAAGTCTCTATTTAAAAAAAATATGTTTTTCCCATACAAACTTTACACCCTATTTTACCCCCTTAGGGGTGAAATTTTCCAAAACGCTGAAAGTACTTTCTTTGTATTTAAATAATCTTTCTACAAAGTTTTAGGACTCTAGCTAAAAAAAATAGTTTCCCACATACAAACTTTGCACCCCTATTTTAGCCCCCTATTTTTAGGGGTAGAATTTTCTAAAACGCTGAAAGTACTTAATTTGTATTCTGATGACTAATCTTTCTACAAAGTTTTAAGTCTCTATTTAAAAAAAATATTGTTTCCCCCATACAAAATTTGCACGCCTATTTCACCCCCTTAGGGGTAGATTTTTTTAAAACACTGAATCTAGGTACTTTATTTGTATTCTAATGAATAATTTCTCTACAAAGTTTTAAGTCTCTATTTAAAAAAAAGTAGTTTTTCCCATACAAACTTTGCACTCTATTTTACCCCTTTAGGGGTAGAATTTTCTAAAACCCTGAAAGTTCTTTATTTGTATTCTAATGACTGATCTTTCTACAAAGTTTTAAGTCTCTATTTAAAAAAAAAAGGTTCTCCCATACAAACTTTGCACCCCCATTTTACCCCCTTAGGGGTAGAATTTTCAAAAATCCCTTTTTATCCCTAGCCCACGTTATAAAAGCAACATACTGTGCAAAAATCAACTCTCTAAGATTAGTAGTTTCGGCTGTGCGTTGATGAGTGAGTGAGTGAGTGTGAGTGAATAAGTCAGTCAGGACATAGGCATTATTATGTATTAATAGATAGAAGATAATGAAACTCCCATTCAAATATCTCAAAAAATTATGAAGCTACATCCGTTTTAATGTCGCTTGTTAGAGTGAGAAAACGATGAGGGACTGTGACGTCAATATACTCGAGCGTCATAGTAAAAAACAATCGTTTCATATGAAGGTGCGTTTTGCGGAAAAGGGACAGAACATACCCCCTCTTAAAACTTTGGACTCTTATAACTTAATCATTACCTATATAACCTCTTGCTTTGTTTTTTTCTCCATTTGACTATATTTATTTTAAATTCTTTTTCGAGAAAATACATTATGATTATTTACCATATTTTCGATTCCTGAGCTATAACCACGAACTTCGGAATTCGAAAATATTCGGGTATCTCTATCTCTATCGCACTAACCATACTCGAGTGACAGGGATGCAAATATATGAACATTGAGTATCGGTTTTCGTGGTAGCGCCGCAGGTACTTTGGCTGAATGCGCCGAGCGCGTGCCATTGTCATTCAAAAAAAAACAAATTCGTGTTAATTATATTGTTCATATTTGTTGATTTCATTTATTGAAATTACGACATAAAACGACATTTGCGCATATAAGTTCTCATATCAGAATCGAATATTTTTTTATGGTTTATATTTTAGCATTTGTCTCGTAAAGGTACGTCGTACGATAGATCGTAGACGGGATTTAAATTATTAATAAGTGAAAGGCAAAGCAATTCCGCCATTTTGACGAAAATTTGACGGTTCTTATAGCATAGCTGACAGTTGGAGCAGCGTTTGATTTCAATAAAAATAAATGAAAAATTAAATGAAGTCGTATATTTCGGAAAATTAATTAACTGTCGCAGTCGGATAAAAACTATCCTAAGTTGCAGCTAGAATAATAATGTACCTATATAAAATGTTTCATATTTTTCCGTTCATGGGATGCTGAGAACATTCGAACCGCGCAAAGCTTAGTTTCAAACTGGCTGATTCTTTTTTTAATTTAGAGATTTATTATAAGTGGAGATTAAATAGTGACTTAGTGACAAAATCCAACAAAATTTCAGACATCAAAAAAATGATAACTTAACTAGCTTCTGAAAAGTCAGAAAAAATATTAATAAATGGTTTTATCTTTATTTTGGTTCATTTACATTTGCTCTATAATATTCAAAATAAATAATTAAAAAAAAAACAATTCATTATTTTTTTAAATCTATATAAATACTTCCGGATGGAAAGTTTGTTGGATTCTTGAATAAAGCATCATAGATCAATGTTTTAAAATGATATAAAGAAAAAAAACGCTATTGTAAATTAATGTTTTTCAAAACCGTATTTTGCCTGGAGTACTATTTATTCCTTTTCACCGCCACCGCGCCGACGCGAATCAGACAGCATTTTATTATCTACTTTTATCAGAACAATTTTTCACTTTTCAGTAGCGCCTAAATAAAACTCGATTTCCATCGGCTTAGGTGCCTGTTTTGAATCATAATATATATAATACTTTAAGCTCACAACATTAAACTGTGGAGAATAGGTATACGAAAAATATCTACTACCCGCATGTCATCCGTTTATCTCGTAAGTACTGGGTAGATATAAGGTAGATCAATAACCTACCTACTTTCTCAAAAGTCCACTCAAACTGTATTGCTCTTGATTATACTCATACTTACTTAGGTATGAGTATAATCAAGAGCAATAGAATGAACCATTTTCAATCAGATTTCCATACAAACTTACAAATATTTACAGTATATCATTAACATTAACGTAAACTCACTCCATCTGATGTTTCCCGCAAAATTCAAATTTCTTACTTATGTAATCCTCCAGCAGCTAATATTCTAGCTGTCTCTCAAGATTAATTTAGGTAATCCAATTTTCAATTCGGTGCCTGGGAATCTTGAGCCCCCGACATCTCAACGCTGGTGATATTTGAAAATGTGCTTTATTTCCAGAGGAGGAAGTCTCGATATTGTCTAGAGCCGGCTTCCCGACACAGCCGGTGTGCACGAACTATTTAGCCGACAGCGAGGACGACGAGCCTAGGGCTGATTGGCAACACCGTGAGTTATATTTAAAACTATTTCTTAAACGTGTGCTAGACGGTCGCCAACACGCCCGTCCGACCGAGCGACCTTGGTCGGCACCGACCGCTATAGTATGAAATTTAACTGCAAACAACTGTCTACACGGTCGGTGCGGACCAAGGTCGCTCGGTCGAAGGGGCGTGTTGGCGATCGATCGTCTAGCAGACACTTTAGTTGGCGTTTGTTATTAAACCTACACTCAAGAGCACAAAACTGGTACCTACTGTTTATATGGATACAATATTGCTTAGTTTAGGACTAGGTCGTCTTGTTGACGATTGTCCGCAAATATTTATTATTTATTTATTTATTGATTATACATTGTACATGTATAGTCATCACGCATAACCCTCCTATCGTTTTTCCCAGTTGTATCCTATCCTAGAGGAGCCCGCGGGGTCCTCTGGCAAGTTCAATACAAAGTGTGCCCATTTTATTTGAGTGTATCCTACCCTACCTACTTGAGATCATTTGAGTTGGCCGAATTGAATCAAAGTACTTAGTCCATTCAAAAAGTAACTCTACCAAGGTAGAAGATTCCAATAGGGAACTTGCATCTTTTTATTTTATTACGAAAATCAAAAGAATCCAGCATTAAAACAACTGTAGCATTAAAACTTTCACATGATTTATTTTTCACATGTTATATGCATTTGAAATCAGCACGCGCCGGCACCCCCCGAAAACGCTTTATATTAAACGGGCTTATGCTATAACGTCTCAGCATAATATTCTCGGCGCGTTTACTATGGAGTAAGTCATTAATTTGCAATTATCTCCACAAAATTTGCGTTTAAGTCTATACTTGTCATACATACATAATATCATTTCTAATTTAATATTCTGTATAAACTGTTGTTATTTTATCGAAAAAAGAAAAAAAAAAGTTCGTAATTTTAACGTAATTTTGTCTCACTCCTTTAAGACACAGTGTGGGGTGAGGCAGGGAGGTTTGACCTCTCCTAGGCTAGTTTGCCTCTATATGGACCAGTTGAGTGATGAGCTCAGCAGCACCCGGGCTCGATGTTCAGGCGGGGGTCAGTGTTTCAACAACATCACAGCTACGCTGATGACATGGTGTTGCTGAACCCATCGATCTGCGCGCTTCGAAAGCTGCTCGCTATTTGTGAGCGGTATGCGGAGGCTCATGGCCTCAGGTACAATGCTAGTAAGAGCGAGCTACTTATCTTTAAAGCGGGCACAAAAAGCTACAAAATTGTACCACCAGTCGAGCTGGCTGGAGCTCCGCTTAAGATAGTATCGCAATTTAAGTACCTGGGGCATTGGGTCACCGCGTCACTAAAGGACGACCTGGACTTGGAGAGGGAGCGCAGGGCGCTGTCAGTGAGAAGCAACATGTTGATCCGCAGGTTTGCAAAATGCACAGCAAGTGTTAAATTAACCTTGTTTAGAGCCTACTGCCAGTCTTTTTACACATGCAGCCTGTGGATCGACTACACGAAGACTACTTACAGCGCCCTGCGCGTCCTCTATAACAACGCATTCAGGATGCTGATGAGGTTGCCGCGCTACTGTAGTGCATCGGGGATGTTCGCGGAGGCGCGTACGGATGGCTTCCACGCTATCATGCGTAAGCGAGTCGTGTCCCTGATGCGTAAGTTTTCGCGGCAGCTCCAACGGACTCCTGAGTGCAGTTGCGGAAACGCATGAAAGTCCTATATTCCGCCAATGGACGAAATCTCATAGCTCACAAGTGAGCTATGAGAAATAACATAGGCCTAAGTAAAAATTGTTACTAATATAATATATGGATGTACCCTTTACTCCGAAATAAACATGTATTTATTTATTTTTATTTAACATGAGATAAAAACTAATACCTACAATATTTTTTTTTTCATTTGTATGATAGCTCTACGTAGGTATATCCGCATCGATTGAGTGCAATTTATTCGAAATTGAAGTACCATGCAAGTTCCCAATTCTGACAGTTTTTTATAAATAAGTCGTTTACAGTAAATAATCACAATTCTCAACCTACGCATGCCAGCTTTCGAGAATTTAGGTACCTTATATGCAATGCAAGTACTTAAGCAATAGGTAAGTACTTTAAATAAAATATTTCAGGTGTCATTTTAAGTATTTTTTTCTGTATATATTCTGGAAAAACATTCCCATGACACCGCCGCGTCGATAATAAATTATTCACCGGCCGTTTATCAGCGCAGGGTTGCCAACTCCGGTAATCGAAAAACTTTGATAGGGGCTTTAAAACGTGAACGTGGAGACTGCTTCATTTTACATTGAAAATGTTCTCGGTAGGTACAGATTATTGAGAAATTTCATCGCCAGTCACGAAGAGAACGATTTCTTTTCGTCTGGCCGACGGAGCACATCGCTTATTTTCACAAAAATATTATGTCCAGCCATGAGGCATGGACTGCCGCTTTTGTCGTCTTCGGAATTCGATGACTGAGAATCGAAGTAAGTTATCGAACATTGGTTCGAAACTTGGTTCAGTGGCACTAGTTTTAGAACCTAGTATACGTTTACACTAAATCAAATGTTGATCTTTAGGTAACCATCACCCGGCGCGACAAATTTACATAATATCACAAGTGTTTACAGAGTATACAAGACGGCGCGCGAACTCTCGATTTTTCTCGCACTATACGTCTCTTTCTAAGTTTTCTTATAAGAGAGAGACGGATAGTGCGAGAAAAATTGAGAGCAGTGTTCATTCGATGGCAACGCCGGTATTATTGTTTCGGCAATATCTTTGTTCTAGTGGCTGCAATAAGATTTATTTTTATTTACAGAACCACAAATGGTTGGTCTTTTGGCCCAGTGTTCGAATAAACCATATTTTCGAACATGTAGTAGGTAATGTAACGACGACTAAACAAGCCTCTAGCCTCTTTTTAATAAAATACAATTTTTATAAGTTAACTGAATTACTGGCCATAAATAAAATAGTTTTTTTAAGTGCGTCGCCGCGCTCGCGCATTCAGCCAATAAAATATTTGTGACCGTCTAGTTCCGCAAATCAAGTCATAAGGTAAAATAAACCGTAAAAATCCGTAATAACTAATTAATTACGCAACAAATGAACATTAAGAATTCAAATCAACAATGATCGTCTATCTACATAATTGAACATGCAACTCACCCCATCAGCGTTAGCTCGAACAACGACAATTGATTTAATTAATTACTTACAATATCTGAGTTATGATACTTATGATTATCTACTTACTACCTACTAATTACATATACTTACTTATATATTTCTAACTTAAGAACTAACTAAAATTATTATATAATTTAATAAACCGTTCTCTCTTATTAGAAAACTTAGAAAGAGACGTATAGTGAATCGAGAGAGCTCGCGCGCCGTCTTGTGATAGCCATGCTGGGTGGGGCCATTTGAAGAAGCATCTAGAAGGTCCTGCATGGCAGTCCTGCAGGACATGCAAGCAAGCCGTGAGATAATACGAGTTACGTAGTTGTAACTTTTCTCGCTCTATCTAATAGTTCGCATTAGCAAAATGAGACCCTGCAGGAACGTGTGGACGCGGCTATACATTTTCACGGTCTAGGGTAAGTTCTCCAGTGAATGAACACTTAAGGAATTTTTTGACATCAAAAAAGTTTGATGTCAAGATAGCTTAATTAAGCATTTCGTATACCTACCTACTAATATCGGCTATTACTGTTTTTATAGCTCAGGCAATAGTTTTCCGTAATTTTAAGGTATATGACCTTTTAAGTAGAAAATACCACAAAACTGGATGGCAACATCCGTTGATAGGATGTCCGGGGTCTATATAAAGTCAGAATGCGGTGCGCAATTTATTCAAACGTTACCCCACCGAGAGCCCGGTCTATGCTATAGTTATGGTTTATTGGTCTAAATTGCCGTTTAGCAATTTTGTTTGGAGTTATCTCGATATATCTGGAGCTGTAGTTAATAGTAATTTTACTAAACAATAAAAAAACGGTAACAAATTCGTTCATTAACTGGTTCTAGGAAACATAGTAGGTAGGTAGGTACCTAAAACCAATAAATGAACTAGGTAATTATCGGTCGATGTTCATTTACTGGAAATCTACAAACCAGTGAATGGTTACTGTAACTGCAATGTTACATTACTCGATGATTATCTTTAAATTTATTTACCCTCTTTTTATACTTATACTTTAAAACATATATGTTTAATTTTAAGTTTTCATAATAAGTGAATTGTTAAATTCTTAATGAGAATAAATGATATTTAAACCTTAAACATAAAATAGGTACTTACCTAAATTAATCTGTAAAAACTGTTCCCAAGAAATAGCTTTCTCCGAAATCCACTTGTGTAAATATTAGGCTAATAAACTAAGGCATTTATCGTTTTCTTATTTTTTCTGAAGAGCTCGCTCGTATTTCGTCGCAGTTTCAAGTGCTGACGTGTCAATTTCGAAATGCAATAAATATCAATTTGTTGAGTGGCTTTCAAATCTTAAGGATGTTAGAGTAGTTCCAAAGGAAGGTTCCTTTATGTCAGTTACAATATTATAGCACATTAGCACATACAATACAACTCTACTCTGACCTTTAGTGACATTACCATGATCTTAGGCTAAAATGTCGTAAGTTAATATAAATGGGAGAATCAAGACATAACAATATTTTTTTTTTATTTTTTTTTTATTTATTTCCACACTTACAACTATCTTTACAGGTACTAAACCTAAGACAATAGTGTAACTATTTGTACAACCATGTTACCATGTATATCTAAGTATTATTATAACATAATATAAACAATGCTGACTTTGTGAATTCATTCAGAGAACACGAAAACAGGTCTATGTTATCTGCTATTAAGTTGAGGGTGCACAGGGCGCGGGTCATCGGCGCCATACCGAGCAGGTTGGTGCGCCCGCGCGGCGCGGACAGCTGCTGCGGCCGGCGGCGGCGCCATACGTATCTATCGGGGACACTCAGACTCACATAACTCAACACCTGACTGTTGCATATTTTGCCCCTAATTAATTTAAATACGTACGTGGCCAGACATAACTCTCTGCGCACCTGCAGCTTGTTGTACCCCACCATACCCAAAACAAACAGAGTTGGATACATGAGGGGGTAAAACGGATAGACGCCATACTTCTTCAAATACAAAAATCTAATAAATTTATTTTGTATACGCTCCACCATAAGCTGATATTTGGTTTCGTGTGGAGCCCATATGACTGAGTTGCACTCGAGGCTACTTCGGTATAGGCCCCATTTTCAAGATCTAAGGTCTGAATTCCCAGGGTCCCTTTGTATTCGGGTTTTACAGGTCATCGTTGTCGCTCACCGTGATGGAGCGAATGTATATTATAATTTTAGTTAGTTCTTAAGTTAGAAATATATAAGTAAGTATATGTAATTAGTAGGTAGTAGATAATCATAATTCAGATATTGTAAGTAATTAATTAAACCAATTGTCGTTGTTCGAGCTAACGCTGATTTTCACTTGCATCATGTTCACTTATGTAGATAGACGATCATAGTTGATTTGAATTCTTAATGTTCATTTGTTGCGTAATTAATTAGTTATTACGGATTTTTACGGTTTATTTTACCTTATGACTTGATTTGCGGAACTAGACGATCACAAATATTTTATTAGCTGAATGCGCGAGTGCGACGCCATTAAAAAAAGTTATTTTATTTATGGCCAGTATTTCAGTTAACTTATAAAAATTGTATTTTATTAAAAAGACGCTAATTTAGTCGTTTTACATTACCTACTACATGTTCGAAAATATGGTTTATTCGAACACTGGGCCAAAAGACCAACCATTTGTGGTTCTGTAAATAAAAAATAAATCTTATTACAGCCACTAGAACAAGGATATTGCCGAAACAATAATACCGGCGTTGCCATCGAATGAACACTGCAGTTCATTCACTGGATTTAGGCGGCTTTGAATTTTAGTACAATACTACAAAACGAGTATCTAAACTTCCACCGGCGCGTCCTCCCCTTCGGGACGCGCCGGCGTCCATGCATGCACAGTGGTGTTCAGCTCCAAAAAAGTGTGGGAGAACGAAAAAAAACAAAAACTAAACTTGACGAACTTAAAGCTTTTCTCATTTAGGTAGTAAATGTTGCGACCGAGTTGATATAAAAATATAAATTATATAAATATCTTACAACCAATGATGTAATATAAATTATATTACATAATAGCTTACAAGTTACAACTGATTCCGTACATGGCGGGAATAGGTTGACAAGCCGCGATGAAAACTGGAAGAAATTTGAACCTTAGATTGAATTTCATAAAGCTCAAATTTCTTAAATTTTATTATTATTTATTTATCGTATGGCAAATCATTGTATTAGAACCGTGAGATCTTCGAAAAGACGGTAAATTGCATATCTCGAGTTGTCAACTTATTCCCGCCGAGTATCTACGGTATTATTCTAAACAAGAAAAAAATTACCGGTGTGCATGCTAGAAATACACAAAACTGTTAATTTAAGCAAATCAGCAGTGTTTTTTTAATCATTGGATTTGTTAATTCACTGGAGAACTTACTCTACTTTGGCAACCCTACGTAAACGTGCGTGAAACACATAAACACCACGGTCTCAGGGGCGTGTGTTTAACCTTCGCGATATACATTTATGTTGTTTCATTTCACGTTTAAGGCGCTATAGTATAAGCGTGAGCGAGATGGAAGTGCGTGTTTGGAAGCGCAGATATCATGTTTTTTAATTTTAATTTTTTGTGCGTTTAAATAAATAAAAAAGTAATCACTAAGTTCCCTCAAACATGATATTGCCGATTTTTAGAACCAATGTTAATATGTTTAGCTATTGTGCATAATTTGCTACGAATGTTTTAAGTGAATTTTAATATGTTTTAGACCTATGTTCGTGATTTTTTTCTATCGAGCGAAAATTGCTTAATCGTGTTTCGAATCACTGATTTCCCTGCAGAAATGCCTCAAGATTACTATTCGTATTTTTTTGAAACCATATTTTTATAAACAGATGCATTATATTGTTTCAAAAACTATGTTCGCTTCACTTCGCTGAACCTATAGCGCCTTAAGTTTAAGTTAACAGTCCGCAGTTAGCTCGATTCTCCATACAAACGTAGTTACACTCTCATTTTAAAACGACTAGCTAGTTTGCTTTGAAACTTTGTACTTAGAATAAGTTAAGTACCATCCAGGTCTGTAATTAGTTTGTGTAGCTTCAGATACCATTGTACAAATAATACAGCAAATATAAGTTTTTCATACAAAACTTGTTTTTGCTGTATTTCGTTTGTTTTATAAACGGGAGCCATATAAACTAATAACAGACCTAGATATCTCATATCATTGTATATGCAAAGTTTCGTACGTACACGTAGTTTTAAAATGAGAACTAATCTCCGTTTGTAAGGGAAGGTGAAATTCGGCCGAACTTATTATAGGCGCGGCGCGGAGTGGTCCACTCCACACAATTAATTCGGGTAGTTGCAGATTACCACATTCAGCACCAACGGTAGTAGTGTAACATGTGTAGGTAAGTCTATGGAATCTTGTAGCTAAAACGGTTTTATGGATTTTCACATAATTATAACGTGTGATTACCTACTTACGAGTAGATAGCTATCTAAAGGTAGGCTTGCCATCCGTCCGGGTTTCCCCGGATTTGTCCTAGTTTAAGGGGCTTCCGGGGTGCATCCGGGCGGCGTTTCATTCGTAGTCCGGGTTTAAATTTTTCAAGTCATGGGTTTGGTTTGGACGTCGGTATTTTTTACTGAGTAAAGTTTTAAAATATCTGTTGATATCTCCAGGTTCTGAGCTCCAAAATCCGGGGTATTTACGCTTCTTGTCCTGGTAGCCAGGTTTCTGAGATGAAACGGTTACACGGTTACACGAAATACTTTTGGCAGCTACAAATCCTGAAAATTTTGTGACTTTCGGGGCGATTATCTCCGACCATTTTCACTTAATCGAAAAACTTGCTGAGAAACCTTATATTTATTTTAAAAGGCCTATCGATTGATGTACCACACGCGACTTACAATATTTTTATTTTTTTGACTTGCAGTTACATGTATGGGGTACACCACTAAAAGAATATTTTTTTAGTAATTTCATTACAGAACTATGTAGCGGCAAACTAAATACACCAACCCTCCAAATTTTGTTCAAATACACCTTATACTTTTCGAGCAAAATACCTGTGACATAGGTACGGACAGATGGATAGACATGACCAAACTATAAGGGTTCCGTTTTTGCCATTTTGGCTACGGAACCCTAAAAAGGCCCTCTACGCATTGTACCGAGTATGCTGGCGGTATTTCCTCATTGAACTGCAATGCTGATGCGTTGCACGAGAAAACCGCCAGCTCTTCGATTACGTTATGATGATACTAATGCTGAAATAACTCTCGATTCTGTAAATTCCTACAATTGAGGAGCTAAAACCTATAGATAAATTCAAAATTGAAACGCAGAAGCTTAAAAACCACTATCTTGAAATAACTTACAAAGTTGAGGAAAGCCTCGTTTTCGACCATGGTTTTCTACTATGTCGCTGAACCGAATTGTTATGGATTGGTACTCATTAGACGCATAATTTTATGTTCTTTAACTCCCTAGTGAATAGCTTTTCGCTAGGATGCACCGTATAGAAGCTACGAGTGAGAAACCCAAAAAGTCCCAAAATTTCGAGGATTTGTGGCTGCCAAAAGCTGTCCCAAGATATCTCGTGTAACCATTTTTGATATTTGATCGGTTGTATCGATGTCAACATTATTTAAAAAAAAACTTCTACACCACCACTTGCAACGTACCACGGGGTGCTTTGAACCTCTACGGACTGGCCTATAAACAAGGCTTTGGCAAATTTTGTTGAGACAAGTTTGAAGGTAAGTTAATTAATACTTTGATGAAAGCCTGAACTAAGTTCAGACTATCAAAACAACAACGGCGACGTTGACGTGATGAAGACTTTGAATTACTTAATTATCCAAGTTGCGTTCTACGAGTATGTAATTTATGGTTACAAAGTCAGTCACACAGATGGTCACAATAAAATAATCGTGCCTGTACCCTTTCTCCCTGTTCAAGACATCCGACGATCCCCATACCTACCATACTACTTTACTACATACAACTTGTGTGTATGTATGATACAACACGATGATCGTAATATCGCTGCCCCAATATTATAGGGTTCTATGTTACATTGTCGGGTTACTTCAATTTAGACCTAGTGTCACTCTTACAAACTTCAAATTTCAAGTTGATAAAAGTGCAACATAGAACCCTATAATATTGGGGCAGCGATATATCAACTGTATGGCTCAGTGGGCTCATTACTGCCGGTTGTCATTGTCAATCGCTATCACACTTGCTCTTGCCAATTATAGTTATGTTTATGGTCAAAAACGAAGGTTGAAGAGAGACATTAAATAAAATTGACATAGTACATGTAGGATAATAAATAAATACGACAATGCTTTCTGCGCTGAATAGAAGAAAACGTTTCAGTAGAATACATAATTGATGTCTTTTGAATTCCGATCATAAAGAAAATTAAAAAGAAAATTCGTTCTATGTTTAGAGGTTTTTGCCGATATTTTACCAAGATAAATTGACATTGGCGGCCGTATTATTCATAGGAGAATAAATTGGGTGCTCAATTTTATAGATGACAATAGAGCCGTGAATTGTCAGCAGCACCTTTCGAGATGGCTTTTCTAAATAAAAATTATATGGCGTATCGAGTTCAGAAGCAGATCTTGGGGATGAATATTGAATAGTATGAATATAGTATATGTAGTTGCTGTAAAGGTGTAGATATGAGGTAAACAAGCCTTGCCTGACAAGCCGCTATTTGACCCTACGATAGTGTCGCTGTGTACAGTCGCCATCACATACATCGGAGCAAACAAGCAGCTCACAAACATCGGAACACACCTCTATTTTCAAGGCATTAGGGTGCATGTGCCGATATTTTTGAACACCTATAGTGTACCTATGTATGTGATGGCGATTGTACCTACCTGGCTAGGGTCAAATAAAAACTTGTCGGGCTATAGGTTATCTTTAACCCATTGACTGCCAGCTACGCAATATTACCTAGGTACCTGGTAGGTATACTACGTAAATATTGCCAGGGGCGGTTCACTCTAGTGATCCCGTCGCGCCGCTACAAGTACATGCCGGCGGCCGCCAAATTGGCGGCCCATTAATTAGTAGCTGCCGCGTGTTGGTACGGGACGCTCGCACGGGTCGCAGCGCGTTGCATGCGATAGAAAGGGATGGCCACATTTAGGCTCGTTTGGCGTACCTAAACAGGGAATTTGTTAACAGAGAACCTTCTGTACGTAATACTATTACTTTTTCTGTGATATTGCGTAGCTGGCAGTCAATAGGTTAAATACACATATATTTTTCACCCTTTTAAGTCACCTTATTGCATGTTTGAAATTTATCGCGACCCAGAGCCAGAACCAGAGTTAACATTTTGACTTCCTAGAACCTGCAAGTCGGGTTCTCTGTGGCGTGTTTTCGCTACAAAGCAATCCTACTTATTACTTACTGCTCGGCCACGACTTTGGTCTTACGCCTTGGCCACGACTTTGGTCTTAAGCGACCTGCGACCAGCGTTTTATCTGTTCATTGCGCGGCCGAGACGCGCTACGCACTGTGGTTAGTTGGGATCACGCGCAATGAACAGATAAAACGCTGGTCGCAGGTCGCTTAAGACCAAAGTCGTGGCCGGGGGTTAAGCGACCTGCGACCAGCCTTTTATATGTTCATTGCGCGTGATCCCAACTAACCACAGTGCGTTGCGCGTCTCCACCGCGCAATGAACAGATAAAACGGTGGTCGCAGGTCGCTTAAGACCAAAGTCGTGGCCGAGCGGTAAGTAATAAGTAGGATTGCTTTGTAGCGAAAACACGCCACAGAGAACCCGACTTGCAGGTTCTAGGAAGTCAAAATTTTAACTCTAATTTTAGTCCATTAAAACATGAATGGTTCTGGGTCGCTACAAATTTCAAAAAATCATTCATCAATCATCAAAAGTTTCAAACTATATGGTGTGACATATCAAATGAAAGGATACATTATAAATATCTCAAAAATATTTTTTTCATAATTTTAAAATAAACAGTTTTGTAGTTATTTAAGGAAATAAGCGAAAATAGTACTGGACCTAAAAATTTGGAAAAAATACAGAAAATAGTTCTTTACCTATAGATTTCAGGAAAACCTATAAAAGTCTATGGTATTTAAAGTAACACCGTTTAACCAGTACGAATAGTTATAGTTCGCTGAATGGCCGAATGATTTAAATTTAAAAAAAAGCATAGCAACGGTAAATGAAAGAGTTTGGAAATAAATAATACCTTTTTGGAAAAAGCATATTCTATTATTTACTTCAGTCATACAAATCTTGGCGATAAAGTGTGAGGTTTTTGAGAAAACTAAACATAGCTGAAAAAATATAAAATATAATAAAATCGTTCGTATTTGGTGGCAGATTGCGCTAAAACTATAAGTGATATCGCTTTTGTATATATTAAAGGTTTATAGTAAATTCATCAAGGGTTATTTCGTGTATACACACTTTTTATTTATCGTGTACGGTTTTCTTTTAAAATGGAAAATACCGCGCTCGGGGACACTTATAAGGGCGCGGGGGTGTGAACTTTGCTCTATACCCTACATATCCTGATAGATAAAAGTTCTCCATTAATTTTGCCAAATTTTCCATACATTTGAATCTAGTTTTCTTGAGCTAAAGTAGCGCCATGAAAAAAGTTGGCAGTGTAGGTATGTGTCGTGTTTACACCTACTTTTAGGTAGGTAGTAAAAATGCAGCAATTAGTTTGGCGTTTTGTTTTGTAAATCTCAATAAATCGATTTGAACGGATTTTATGGCGTATGACGTTAGTACAATATTATGGATTGTATAGATAAATTCACGAAGAAACTGCTTAGTTAAATGACTCATCAATCTCATCATAGATATGAGGAGTTAAAGACCATGATGTCTACTTTTGTTCGTCACTTCCCACCGTATTCACATTTTAATATGTTTCGCCGGCTCGCTTCCACGCGCGCCGAGGTAACGTGTCAGAAATGTCAGAATGAGAGAGCTAATAACATTGGAAGCGAGTACCTACGACACGACACGAAGTGATAGACTAAATCAAGCTGCTATCTTATATATGTCCCTATATTGCGCAGCGGGCGTAGCATGTTTGCCATTTGACCACTTACCACTGTGTAAGTATAAGACATCTGTCACGTTCACGTTTCGACAAATACCTACCTATGCGAGTGCGAGAGTGACGGATGTCTTATCGACAATGGTAAGTGATAAAACGGCACCCATGCTACGCCCGCAGTCTCCATTCGTTTTCCATTCAATGGCTAACTAAGTGTAAGTAAGGCCTGAGTGGACGCTCGAGGCGGGCGTGCAAATGAAACTCATACTGGTGTCCTGAGTAGACGCTGCGCTGCACAAAGCGAATGCACGCTCGCCCGCCCCACTGCACGCCCCGCCGAACGCTCCACGCCCCGCCGAACGCTCCGCTCCGAGCGTCCACTCAGGCCTTACACTAAGGTTACTAATTTACGATCCAATCGAACGAGCGTGTAAAGTCACCCTACACCACTTAACGTCCGCCTTCCCTTGTTTTTCTCCAAATCATTCTAGCTACAGCGAAATGGTTCTAGTCTCTCTAGTTCACAAGGTACTTAACCTCTTTTGTAAGTAAGATCCCGCGACCCATTTATATGTAAGTACAAGGAGATTTGAGCCAAGATGTTGACCTGAAACGTTGAATAATATCATAACATGCTGGAGCGGCTGTGAACATAAGTAGTCTTTAATTCTTTTGGAACCATTTTACACCTTAAGATTAATAGCATAAGGCACTTTTTAATTTAACTTTCAGTATATTTACCCTCTGTTTGCAATGAGAAGGGCCGACATTTTAATGCTACCCAATTCGACGAATCCGTTTCGGTTTTACCTTTACCCAAATACCTAGATTTGGGTAAAGGTAAAACCGAAACGGATTCGTCGAATTGAGTAGCATTATAGTAGTTTATGTGACTGTACATAATGAAGGGCATTAAAACGAGTGTGGGTTCGGCTCGTTTCATAATAACATCACACGAGTGTTTTAATGCCTAATTATGTACAGTTACATACACTATTTTATCTATCCACATATCATAAGCCTCCATGATGCATTCAGGAGCCGCATATTATGACCGGCATCGCGGCGTCGTTTTCTCAGTGTCTGCACCATCTTGGTGCCGGTCGGACGTCTATTGTGCATATAAAATGTTAACTATGCCGTGTGGTCCAAGTCATAAGTGATGGCGAATGTGATAATTAACGAGTTCTTGACTTTTGTTCAAAACAAATACGATGTGTTGGATAAACTTAGCATCATACAAATATGTTCCTCAAATTTTACGGACGCTGAAATTGTGGAGGGCAAGAATGTTCTGTACACAGCCTGCGGAAGTGGCCTAAAGAACATAAGCAGAAAGGGGGACGAGAAGAAAAAGAAAAATATTAGTGACGTTCTAATGGTATTAGAAGAGATCGATCCCGATGAGCAGCCGACTTTTGTCGCTAAAGACCTGAATAGATTACCCCCCGTGACCTTTGACTATGTGGACGTAACACGCCTACTGAAAGACCTGACCGCTATTAAAGCCGAATTGACAAATTTTCAACAGAAAATGAGCATTGAAATGACAGATTTACGCTCCTCCTTGGAGACACAAAATCGGAGAGATTCCATAGAAGAGAATTTGACTAAAACTCCAAAGCAAACAAGGAACAGAGAATCGCTTCCGCCTGTGATCCGTACCGCGCCGCCTACAGCCGATACAAGTCCGGCGGCGCATACACCGTCTTATCGCGATATGGCAGTGAACCGGTCTAAACAGCAGCGTTCGACTCAAGCGAAATCCGCTCCTGCGCGCACTGATAATTCGGGTGAAAACCGTGTAACAGCATCGGCCGCTTACCAGAGTGTTGATTCACAAGCCAACCCAGTAACATCACAGGTGATTTTGCATGACAACAATAATGATTATAAGATCGTAAGCCATAAAAAACGTAAGCCTAAAATCTCGAACATGCGAGGGTCGTTAGTAGCAAATAGCCGTATACAAGTAGCCGAATCACTTTGCTATATTTATGTTTCTCGGGCAAAGAAACAGTAACGGTGGAAGACATGCAGGAGCATATACGCGAAAGTGGTCAAGATTTTGTCAAAGTCGAACTCTTAAAAGCCTACCGGGAGACTACATTTAATTCGTTTAAGGTTACCGTAAGTAGCAGCCAAGCTAGCACAATGATGGACGCGAGATTTTGGCCCACAGGGCTAGTATACCGCCGGTTCCGGGAAAGATACAACACCGTACGCAATGACGACAATAAACAAAACACCCCATTGTGATGGTCACGTTTAACTGTAAATCTATAAAAAGATCTGCAGACCAAATAAGAAAGTTATGCTTGAATGCTGACATCGTGGCACTTCAGGAGACCTGGCTTCTTCCCCATGACCTGGGCTTCGTAAACGAGATAAGCGATGACTTTGAGTGTCACGCCAAATCATCGGTGGACACGTCGTTAGGTGTACTCAGAGGTCGTCCGTACGGAGGTTTAGCATTACTATGGAGGAAATCTAAGTTTCAAAAAGTATCGATAGTGGAGTGCGCGGGAGATCGGGTTGCTGCAATACAAATTAGCCTGGACGGTAGTCACATCATGGTCTTCAGTGTATATTTACCTGTCGATAAGGAGGAAAACCTGACCGAATTCACTGACTGTCTCGCTAGTGTGGCAGCCGCCACGGCCGACAGTGACGCTGAAGCGGTTTATGTAGGTACTGGGCGACTACAACGCTCACCCTGGCACAAGGTTTGGGTTGGAGCTTCAGGCCTTCTGTGCGGAGCATTCACTGCAGTGCGCGGATGTGGAGATATTACCCGAGGACACATACACATTTGTGAGTGATGCTCATCACTCCAGGCGATGGCTAGATCACTGCGTGACGACACGAGCGGCGCGGGATACAATAACATCTGTTCGCGTGAACTATGGTGTATACTGGTCCGACCATTTTCCGGTGTCCGTGACGTGTGAATTGAGTATGGTTACTAACAAGGAAGTGATCGACAGTAAACTCAGCTCACATAACGGAATCCGATGGGGTACAAGAGACCTAAATCAAATCAACGCTTATGCTATGCACTGCGATACTAGATTAAGAAATATTAAAACGGGAAGTCACAACATTTATTGTAAAAACTGTTTGCAGTTCTCTTGTAAGGAACATCTTTATTTTATCGATATTTTTTATGACAAGATCGTATCGTCGCTGCAAATAGCAGCCGTTTCGAGTGCAAATGCCTGTCGCGTTACACGGAAACCAGCGAAGACAGTGTTGGGCTGGAACTACCATGTGAGGGAAAGCCATGAGTGGGCTAAGCAATGCTTCAGCTGGTGGGATGCGTGCGGCAGACCGTGTGCCGGGGAGTCATTCGAGAAAATGGTTCACAGCCGTAAAGCTTTTAAAAACAAACTGAGGTGGTGCCAGAACAACGAAGACACAATACGTATGAATATACTAGCTAGCCATCGAGCTGACAGGAACTTTGGTAAGTTTTGGAAGGATACCAAAAAACTTAATCCCAAGACAAGTGTTCCTGTCAGCATCGAAGGCGTTCATAATACAAAAGAAATTGCCGAATTGTTCTCGCATCACTTCAGTGTTGAACCGCTCCCGGCATGTGCCGCGCGTGGCGATCCTTTCGTGACTTACGGCTCGCCCTCAGACAAAGCAGACCACTCCTACTTCACGCCTGAAAAAGTGGCTAACATTGTTAGGTCCATGAAACGGGGTAAGTCTCCGGGCTTTGACGGGCTGAGTGTGGAGCATATATTTTACGCCGGTGACCATTTATTTACCTTATTGGCCGAGTTGTATAATAGGTGCATTAATCTTAGTTACTTACCAAAGAAATTAATAAAGACTGTGGTAGTTCCAGTTCCTAAAAATAAAACCGGGGATCTTTCTAGTATTAAGAATTACAGACCAATTTCCTTAGGTACAATTCTCGGGAAAATACTGGAGAGGTTAATTCACCCGGATCTGCAGCGCAGTATCAGTATAGACGATGCGCAGTTTGGTTTTCGTCCTGGTCTCTCAACAGATTCAGCGATTTTTAGCCTTAAAAGTACAGTAAACTACTACGTGGCTCGGGACTCATCGGTGTACGCATGTTTCCTGGACCTCAGTCGAGCTTTTGACCTAGTTAACTTGAAGTTGCTATGGAAGAAACTCGTTGCAAGTAATGTACCCTCAAAAATCGTGAATCTGTTGAGGTACTGGTATGAAAACCAGTCCAACTGTGTGAGATGGGGTGACACAACCTCTAATGAATTTAGATTAGAGTGTGGAGTTCGCCAAGGAGGGCTGACCTCGCCGGACCTCTTCAGTCTCTACATTAACGACCTGATTGTTGAGTTGAGAAGATCCAGAGTGGGCTGCCACATTGGTACTACATGCACTAATCATTTTAGTTACGCAGATGACATGGTTCTTCTCAGCCCATCTATCAGAGGCCTCAGAAAGCTGCTGTCCATTTGCGAGCAATATGCTCGTAACCATGGGTTGCAGTATAACGTTGGCAAAACCAAATTGTTGGTATTTAAGGCTGGAAGGGGTCCGGCCAGAGTCCCGCCAGTATATTTGGACGGAGCGCAGGTGGAAAGATTCAGATACCTCGGACACATACTTACGGAGGGTCTTGTTGATGACGACGACATTGAACGGGAGCGCAGGGCGTTGGCCGTGCGGTGCAACATGCTCGCTCGCAGGTTCGCGCGTTGTAGTGATGAAGTGAAGGTGACATTGTTTAGGGCATATTGTCTATGTTTCTATACATGTCAACTCTGGAGCAGATTCACGAAACGCGCGATGAGCAAAATTAGAGTGCAGTATAATGATGCATACCTAGGGTTTGCAATCCGGATATCCGGATATCCGAAATATCCGGATATCCGCCGAATTTCGGATCCGGATCTTACAGGCTCTTGGATCCGGATCTTTCGGATATTACGGATCCTTAAAATACAACAATGAAAACCGAAAATACGGCTACAAAATGATGTTTTTACCGAGTCCACGCTGAAAACCGAATGGTAGATAACTCAATCTCTGTTTTTATTCGCCACTTCATCATCCCAGACCAGATTATTTTTGTTTTTAATTTATTAGTCACAAAAACTAATTAAACCTACATACTACAAACTAGTAAAAATGCCGCAGTTTCATGGCGAAAGTTGGCGTTGATTTAAATGCACTAATTCACCGTAGGCAAAGACACAAAGTAATTATTATAAATCCAATGTTACCTATATAGCTACCTACTAAAGACTTACGCCCGTATTCATAAACGTTCAAAAAGCCTATTTTAACTATTTAAAATGGCGTTAAAATTCGTTTGTCCTTATCTGTCACTTTGACATTTGTGTTCGTAAGAAGTGGACAAAGCACATTTTATTTAGCAGCCATTTTAAGTTTTATGAATAAGGGGATTAGTTTAGTTAAATAAACCTATAGAAATAATTAAGAAGTATAGTTGACCCAGGAAGTAAAATGCAGCAACAATACCTACGTTTAATACTTGTAATATTTTTTTAAATTTTTAGTATGATGATCTTGACCTATAATATGATCATGTAATATAATAAGCATGGTACGCTATATTAATGCCCGTTCACCGTTTTTGCCATATCCAGACACAGTCTTGCCTAAAGGAATGCCCCCTGCTAGACAAACACCTTTTCCCTCGTCCGGATCACATTGTCAATTTCTCCTCCTAGGTTTGATACCTAGTTACAACCCTATTGAATTAACTCCGGTACATAGAGCTCATTGAAATATATTTACGATACGGAGTTAACTTGACCTGCTGTGGTCAATCACGTAACGCATTGTACGCACGTAAGGTAGATCTTACATGTCAAATTTTATGTGGGAAAATGACAGTTCGATAGCTAACGCGCGTTTGGAACGTTACGTTGATTACCCCTGGTTGTTATTCAAGTGACAGCTTTCAGTGACGTAACTCTCACTTTGCCGGTTAGTTTGTAGTTGTAAATAAAAAGTTGAATAAAAAAAAGAAGTTTATACTCTTTATGACCTCGGTAATGCGTACCTATTTAAAATCTTTCAGGTATACGGTGGTGTAGCCATTTTTTTCTTGATTTAAACTTACAATTCCTACTTTATACCAAAAAAAACCTTGTGGATCCGTATTATCCGAAAGATCCGGATATCCGGATCTGTTGAATTGAAATATCCGAAATATCCGGATCCAAAATATTGGCGGATCTTGCAAACCCTATGCATACCGTATTCTAATGAAACTGCCAAGATACTGCAGCGCATCGAGCATGTTTGCCGAGGCTAAAGTGCCGGACTTCTTTGCCATCATACGCTCCCGCATAGCTTCCTTCTGGAGCCACATCCGAACGTCGGACAACAGTATCCTCCGTGAGCTGTCCGGGTATCTGAGTAACCCGATCTACAATCGTTGGATTTCCGTGCATCACGAAAGGAACAGGAAGTAGGTCTTTTCGGTTGTGACTGCCTAAACATAATTAGGTTATTTAAAAATTTAAGGTTTTATTTAATTTTATCTTTACGCTTATACAATTTGACTTTTTACTTTTACTGTTTACTTTTTATGCAATTTTTGATTTATGGGTCTATTGCCTGTCAATAAAGAACTTTATTATTATTATGTTTTTGTTTTTATTTGTTTTTCTCTCCAAAGGAGGGTATTTTACTTCCATACCCGCGGGCTTTTGGCCAAACGAATATAGAAGGTAGGTATGTTACCTAAGGACTACCTAATGTTGTTCTAAAGCTAAAAATTTGCGTACTATTCTGCATGTGTTCATAATTACAGCTTTTTGTAGGAGGATGTATGTAAGTGGATGGACACCGAGGGTTTTGAGGCTGGTGTGGAGGGTGCGTGGAATAACACCTGTAGATGAAATTACGATTGGAATTGTCTTCACCGTATTTACTCGCCATTGGTTTTTTATTTCTACGGACAAGTCAGTGTACTTGCTGATCTTTTCAGTGTGAGTAGACGCTAGATTGTGGGTATTGGGTATGGCTACGTCAATCAGATACACAGTTTTTGCAGGTTTGTCGTGAAGTATAATGTCAGGTCTATTGTAATGCACGGTTTTGTCGGTGATGATAGTTCTGTCCCAGTATAGTTTGTGATTGGATGACTCTAAAACAATTTGCGGTGTATATTTATAGTAAGGGGTTCTGTTTTCAATAAGGCGGTGTTTAAATGCAAGCTATTGGTGGATGATGGCTGCTACTTGGTCATGACGGTGTTTATAATCTGTCTGGGTTATGGATCGGCACGCTCCTGTTATATGTTGTATTGTCTCTGAGGCACCATGACAGCGTCGACATAAGTCAGTAGTTAAGTTACGATCGCGGATGATATATTTTCTATAATTCCTGGTGTCTATGATTTGATCTTGGATGGCGATCATAAAACCTTCAGTTTCGGGGAACAACTCACCTCTCTTAAGCCACATGTTAGATGCCAGCTTGTCAACGTTGGGATTAGTCAAATCCAGTCGGTGTCTGCCGTGGAGCGCCTTTTGTATCCATGCTTCTTGTTTTTGTTGAGGCTCTGTGATCGATTCATTCTTTTGTTTTGTATGGTCATTCAAATTTAGCGGAGTAAATTTTCGATCAGCGCTTACAACAGCCTCGTGCATTTGGGACCGAGAAGATTGGTTGTGAAAAAACTTTCTAATTGTACTTACCTGTTTGTTGTGGAGATTCTTAATATCTATTAAGCCTCTTCCACCTTCTGCTTTCGGTAGAGTCAGCCTCTGGGTGCAGCTCCGCGGGTGGTGCTTACGGTATTTGGTCAATAGAGTATTAATCATTCTTTGAAGGTTACACAAATCCGTTTGCGACCACTGTATGATACCAAAAGAATAAGTTAGGACTGGAACCGCAAATGTATTAATTGCCTTGATTGTGTTGCGTGCGTTGAGGTGGCTCACACTGGGCTGAAAATCGGCTTTCATAGACATAGAAATCGAAGTTAACATTTTAAAGATTTTTTGCTTGAAATGGCTATAACTTGCCATTATTATGCTAAATTATGATCCTGGCGTGATTTGGCACGAAAACTTATGAGTTATAATTTTTTTCTGTAACAAATGTATGGAGATGGAACGAAAAAACTGGATATCTTGGGAACCGCAAAAAAAACACAAATATCCTTACAGATGGTTATATAACTAATTATTCCTGATTTTTTGACATACTACATATTTCAGTAGTAGGTGCGGTTTTTTTTTTTTAAATCGACGAAATTTTTCATACAATCGTCTTTAATAGACATAGAAATCGAAGTTAACATTTTAAAGATTTTTTGCTTGAAATGGCTATAACTTGCCATTATTATGCTAAATTATGATCCTGGCGTGATTTGGCACGAAAACTTATGAGTTATAATTTTTTTCTGTAACAAATGTATGGAGATGGAACGAAAAAACTGGATATCTTGGGAACCACAAAAAAAACACAAATATCCTTACAGCTGGTTATACTACTAATTATTCCTGATTTTTAGACATACTACATATTTCAGTGGTAGCTACGGTTTTTTTTTTATCGAATAAAATTAAAAGTTAAAAAATATTGTAAGGTTATGCTATTATTTTTATACTTTAATTGTATTTATTATTTGTTTTTAAATTGTTATGGTTGTTTTTTTTTATGTAATAAAATTAACTTAAAAAAAACACTGAAAATTTGATATACAATGCCCCATCCTTTATTGAAAAGGCGAAGTATACATATTTCTGTCTTTTATTTTTAAAGTAAGACGACGGAGTTTAAAAAAAATAATTTAAAAACTCCGTCGTTTTTTTTTTTAATCCGTACCTACCAATGAAATATGTAGTACGTCGAAAAATCAGGAATAATTAGAAGTATAACCAGCTGTAAGGATATTTGTGTTTTTTTTACGGTTCCCAAGATATCCAGTTTTTTCGTTACAGCTCCATACATTTTTTTCGGGAAAAAATTATAACTCCTATGTTTTCGTGCCAAATCACGCTAGAATCATAATTTAGCATAATAATGGCAAGTTATAGCCATTTCAAGCAAAAAATCTTTAAAATGTTAACTTCGATTCCTATGTCTATTAAAGCCGACTGTATGAAAAATTTCGTCGATTTTAAAAAAAAAACCGCATCTACCACTGAAATATGTCGTATGTCAAAAAATCAGGGATAATTAATAGTATAACCAGCTGTAAGGATATTTGTGTTTTTTTTGCGGTTCCCGAGATATCCAGTTTTTTCGTTCCATCTCCATACATTTTTTACGGAAAAAAATTATAACTCATAAGTTATCATGCCAAATCACGCCAGGATCATAATTTAGCATCATAATGGCAAGTTATAGCCATTTCAAGCAAAAAATCTTTAATATGTTAACTTCGATTCCTATGTCTATGAAAGCCGATTTTCAGCCCAGTGTGTGGCTGTTCAAAATTTTGTGAAGTCTATCTGTAAATTTCTGTCGAAGTATAGTTTTCGTTACTTTATGGTGAATTTGCTGCGTCTGTTGATATCCGAGGTACTTATAGCCAGCATCTTCATCTACAGGGTCTATTTGCTGTCCAGTGTTGAGAGTGTAACTATTGCATTCCACTTTACCTTTTCGAATCGACTGGATTTTGCATTTGTCGATGCCAAATTCCATGTGTATATCTGATGAAAACGCTTGCGTGATGTCTGCTAGATTGTGAATGTCAGTTAAACTATTGCCGTAGAGTTTGATGTCGTCCATGTACATTAAGTGAGATACTGTTTGCGAGGTGTTACCATATTTCAGTTCAAATCCAGATATGCTTTTGTTCAGCAAATTAGAGAGTGGATTGAGTGCTAGACAAAACCAAAGCGGACTAAGAGAGTCTCCTTGAAATATACCTCTGCGGATGTTGATTGGTTCCGTTACAATATTGGTATCGCTGCTGGAAATTTTAAGAACTGTTGTCCATTGTGACATTGTGTTTTGTAAAAACTGTATGATGGTTTGGTGAATTTTGTAATGCTTAAGAATATGAATAAGCCAGGTGTGTGGTACGGAGTCAAATGCTTTTTTGTAGTCGACGTACATGGTGTAGATATCTCTTTTATTACTGAGTGCTTGCTTGGAAATAACGGCATCTATAGTAAGCTGTTCTTTACAGCCTTGACTCTTCTGTCGGCATCCCTTCTGCTGCTCAGCTAAAATGTTGTGGGTGTCAATGTGTCTATATATAAGTTTGCTAATACATGATGTTATGATTTTGTAGATGTTCTGAAGGCAGGTAATAGGTCTATATTTGGCCGGGTTACTTTTGTCGGTTTTATCTTTACGCAACATATATGTTGTGCCTTGCGTAAGATATGGCGGTAATGTTTCAGGATTATGGATGAATGCATTAATATGTCTAAGCAAAATCGGATGCAAATAGGTGAATTTCTTAAGCCAGTAGTTGTGGATGTTATCGGAGCCAGTTGCTTTCCAGTTATGAGTCTTCCGTATGACTGTTTGCAGTAGATCAAGGCTGATCTGTTCAAATGTCATGTCAGGTACGGAACCAAGTGATTGTTTGTCTGTCTCAATCCATTCAGAGTTCCGATGTTCCACTGGTTTAGACCATATTGCGGACCAGAAGTGGTGCAATTGTTCCGCATTGGGAGATTCAGAGTTGCTATTGGGGTCTTGTCCCGCTTCACGGGTATTATTGAGAGAATTTTGTAATGTCCTGTAAAATACTTTTTCATTATTAACAAATTGCATATTCTGTGTTTTGCGGAGGGTCGTGAGTTTATACCTACGGAGTCTGTTAGTTAGTGCGCTAAGTTTTTGTTTGAGGGTATCGAGGAAATGTGTTAGTTCCGTATTTTCCGGTTCATGTCGGGAGTGAAGTTTATACTGTCTTTTGATTGCATTTATATGTCTCGTCAGTCTTGGGCTAGGATTTCCGTTAATAAATTCTGTTAGTCGGCCTATCTTAGTTCTTAAATCTGTTATTCTGTCATGTAGTCTCTTTTGCCAGAGGGGGGGTTGGTTGTTATATTGGTGGGTGTATTGCGATTCTCTAATCTTAGAACCATTTTGGACAGCTGCCGTAAATGCAGCGCAATAAAGAATAGTTTGTGTGCTTTCAAAATTTAAGTCTGGAGCTAGATATTTTGGAAGAATAGCGCTGTCAATAAAGTGAACTATAGAGGCAAGGTTTTTAGACGGCTTTTGTTTAGGTATAAAGGGTCTATTAGAGGGGACAGAGTTGCAAAATTGATCCTGAGCGGCTAGAAACGCTTGTTCAATCTCCTTTTGTTTTGAGATGGGGAGATAGCTCAGTAGTGGTACATTTTCAGTGGCACTTAAATTGTCAGGTTGAGTTTCGTAGTTGCTTACAGGGTTTTTATTTATTGTAGGATATTCATCCAATAAATCAGTCTCCGGGCCTAAGGTCACTGTGTCGGTATGGGGTAAGTTATCTGTAGTTTGAGTAGTGTCATCTAACGCTAGCTCACGCGAAATTTCAAGTTTAATATCCTGCAGTCTTTGTTCGCTCACGTATTTATTATTAATGATAGCTCTTCGTTGGTCTGCTATCCTCTGCTCAGATACGTGTGAAAACTGGGGGTGCTTTGCGATAATTGTTTGATAAAGAGGTTTTCTGTATGCTGTTATGTTTGTTTCTAGTAGTGTTATTTTGTAGTATTCTCTTATTATAGACTCGTTAATCTCATTTGTCCAGATCATTCGTTGGTCCCTGTTTTGTGTGGCTGATTGGGGTTGATGGGGGGGAGACGTTGAATCTTTAAGATCATTTTCTGCTAGTTTTCTAATTTCTGTAATATCTGCATCAGATAATAGGTTATTCCGTACAATGACCCTACGTTGGTCCCCTAGGCGCTGTTTGCTGACTTTAAATAAAGGGAACTTTTGGCTAAATTCCTCGTGTAGTTGTGATAAATATTTTCTGGTTTCGGTTTCAAGAGCAGTGATTCTAAAGTACGTGCGCAAGATAAAGATGTTCATTTCGCGAGACCATTTCTTGCGCACATTTGGATCAGCCGTGGCGGGTGCAGGTTGGTTGGCAGTGCTTGCCTCCTGCACAACGTCCTCGGCCGTAATAATTAAGTTAGGAGATGGTGTACACGCTGACGACGCGCTCTCGGAATCAGAATAGTTCAAGTAAGAAGCTGGTGATGACGGAACTGAAGAAAACAAAGAAACTGACGACGCAGGAATTGAGGGGCACAACGATGTAGGGGAAGATGCACGGGTCGAGGGGTTTTCGGCTGTAGTATATTCTTCGATGGAAGCCCGCCTGCTCAGCTCCTCATCGCCGCTGGTTCGCATGCTGTGGCACCCAGCAACGGCTCCAGATGCGCCCCGACGATTGCCCTCGGGCAGCGGCCCGACTGCGGCTGTAACAGATTGTTCGATGGGAGCCCGCCTGTTCAACTCCGCATCGCCGTTGGTTCGCATGCTGTGGCACCCAGCAACGGCTCCAGATGCGCCCCGACGATTGCCCTCGGGCAGCGGCCCGACTGCGGCTGTAACAGATTGTTCGATGGGAGCCCGCCTGTTCAACTCCTCATCGCCGTTGGTTCGCATGCTGTGGCACCCAGCAACGGCTCCAGATGCGCCCCGACGATTGCCCTCGGGCAGCGGCCCTGGACGTAAACTTCTCGATCGTAGCTGCATAATTACTCTATAAGGGAAGAAGAAGAAAGGATAGGAAAGAGGCAGGGATGGGATCTTAGTTTGGGAAGGGTTGCCTAGCTGATATTGGCAAATGTTATAGTATCTCCCATACTGGGGTGTGGTCTAGATCTTTTGACCTTGGTAGTGTCACCAACCCGTAAGCCCCCCCACCACGGCAAGGTGATCCCTTTGGGGGGGTTATTATTATTATTATTATTCTGGCAGCTGTCATAGTTTTTTTTTTTAATTCAGAGACAAACTAGAATCGGATCCAACTTTCATATCGTTCGATATCATACTTACGTGTGACATTTGTCAAATTTGTATGCAAATTGACAATTCATTTCGAACTACGTCATCTCGACTGATATTAGAATAGAGGTTAAATCAAATTTCTTTGTTTTTCAGAGACGTTCGAAATTTGAATGAAATAATATTATCGAAATCGATGTTATTATTTAGTAATAATAATATTTCCACAGATAAGAAATTTGTTCTAACAAAACAGTTTATTTTTATGGTGGTCATAATGTGCGGTTCTTGAACGCATCATGGAGGGTTTATGATATTTGGATAGATAAAAGTCTGAAAACAGGTAGTTTCAGAGATTAAAGACGAATGTTGTTGCTTTAACTTTAATTAGGGTAGCGTAATCAATTAATAACAAATGCCTAACAATTGTGATTTTACTACACTTGAAGAGGAATGTAACATCTTTTAATAAGTAGTTACATACCTAAGTATAGCTTCTAATATAAACCTACTATTCAAATGTGAGTAAGTACCTACTTGTTGTGGCTGTGATCTTATAAATTATGATATTACTTAGGTAGTACTCTTGTTCTCTCTTGTTCATTTTATCTTTAAATAAAGGCATCGGCATTTGTCTTTGTGTCGCGTATTAATACTTAGCCGATGGCATTGTTCCAAAAAGCCTCCCTACTAGGTATTGTAGGTATACATGTATTTTGGAGTAGTATCACAGAATAAGTAATAGTACTACGTACAGAAGGTTCTCTGTTAAGGGGACGTAGGTTCGTGGTCTTCTCTCCCTCTCACTGAGCATAAGCGTGAGCGAAATGGAAGTGCGTGTTTGGAAGCGCGGAAATCATGTTTTTTAATTTTAATTTTTTGTGCGTTTTAATAAATAATAAAGTAATAGCTGATTTCCCTCAAACATGACATTGCCGATTTTTAGAATCAATTTTAATATGTTTAGCTGTTGTGCATAATTTGTTATGATTTTTTAAAGTGTATTTTAGACCTATGTTCGTGATTTTTTTCTATCGAGCGAAAGTCAAAAACTTAGGATTCGAATAGCTGATTTCCCTCGAGAAAAGCCTCAAGATTGCTAATTAAATTTAGGGCAGCCGTATTATAATTCAAACAAGAGCTACGATTTTTTAAAAATCAGTTTTTGGAGCTCACGTCGCCTTAACAAATTTCCTGTTTAGGTACGCCAAACGTGCCTAAATGCATTGACTTACTATAACTACGTATAGACTGGCAACCCAGAACATTTTTCTTGACGTTTTCCAATCAGGCCGCCATCTTGAAAATCAAAGAGTATGTGAACGTGCAGTAGATGCGTCATTTTTCTGAGTTTAGATTCAGATAAAGCCATAGCGTGATTTAATACATTCATATAAAAAAAAACTACTTATTGATTTAAAAACGAATCACATCATCGACATTTGGTATTTGTAATTGTTTTATACTGGATATCTGTATACTTCCCGAGGATGCACTGCGTTGTTTGTGTTGAAGCAATTGGAAATTAAAATGGATGGCGTCTAATTTTTATTATTCTTATTATTGCCAATAGGTACATATTCGGAGACCATACTCGCTTTGCGGACATTATTTATATAAGAGAATTGGCCTAGGATTTAAATGAGTAGAACTTAAAATCTAAATAGCAACTGAACGCTGTCAATTCATAAAAACGAATTAATAAATAAAAACAAATGGTTGCTGCTAATTTGGAGCTAAAATGCTGATAATTAAAGGTTCAAATAGTCAGTTTATTAAGTTTAATGTTCCATTAGCACGGCTTATACTTAGCTAATAGGAAGAAATAGTATTAGGATTTTGTCACTTCTACATTTTTTAATCTGTGAAATAATGGCCGACAGTATGGCGCGCATCGTATAAATTACAACAAAATTTAATAAAATTAAAAAAAAAAAAATGAATATTATGAAAAATATCCGTGAATGAAAAGTGAAAAGTGATTCCCGTATTTTTGCTATTGTTGTGGTGTTGTTGGTGCAATAGCGCAATGCACAAAAAGGCATTTTTAAAAGTTTTAAGTCAATCTGCTCTCGAAACGACCGCCATCAGTGCTCGCCACAGACTAAACCAACATACGCTCATGAGCGTATGTTGACATGCGCAAACTTATGCTAGGTGATGTCTACTCTAGTAATATAACTCAATGCCTAAATGTGGCCACCCCGTTCTATCGCATGCAACGCGCCGCGACCCGTGCGAGCGTCCTGTACCAACACGCGGCAGCTACTAATGGGCCGCCAAGTTGGCGGCCGCCGGCATATACTTGTATCACAGAGTGAACCGCCCCTGGTAGTATGCATACAATATGTACCTACAATAGCGTGTAGAAAAGAGAATGACAATGCTCATTTTAGGGGAGTGGTGTTTATTTAAGTTTCTGCTTAGCATTGCGGCATCGATATAAAAACTCGGCGGGTGACTATTATTTCCTGTGTTTATGAAATAAATTACGAGAATACTCTACGTGACCTAAGTACATACTAAATAATGATACACACGATAAGGGTGTGATTCAGCCTCCTGTATTTAGGTATACCTACGTACATATAAGTACTTAGTTAGTTAATAAATTTATGACTGAGCCAAAATAATGTGAAGTGTTCAACAACGTTTCTTGTTCACTTAAAATTCTATTATCGTCGATCTACACAAACAAATAATTTCAATACTCCAGGCAAAATACGGTTTTGAAAAACATTAATTTATAATAGCGTTTTTTTTCTTTATATCATTTTAAAACATTGATCTAAGATGCTTTATTCAAGAATCCAACAAACTTTCCATCCGGAAGTATTTATATAGATTTTAAAAACGAATGATTGGTTTTTTTTAATTATTCATCTTGAATATTATAGAGCAAATGTAAATGAACCAAAATAAAGATAAAACCATTTATTAATATTTTTTCTGACTTTTCAGAAGCTAGTTAAGTTATCATTTTTTTGATGTCTGAAATTTTGTTGGATTTTGTCACAAAGTAACTATTTAATTGATAATATATACATTACATAAAAAAAATCTGCTATTATAAATTATTTCCAAATTTGACATATTTTCCATACAAGCTGTCAGTTCATTGCCTGGACTACAACAGCGTGTTCCTAGTAAGTAAGCTGAGTTCGGGCTCGGCTCACATTTTTTCACACATTAGGTACCTACTGGTCTAGCAAACATATTGTAATGTATGTACCTATGTAAATAAAAAAAAAGTGGGCGGAACTCCGCTTTCTTTATACGAAATGAAACTATTTAATGCATCTTTCTTACTAACCACTTGAAGGACCTACACACCATAACTCGAGTGGGTGAAATCAGAAATATCATTAATACCTATTGGGTCTAGAGGTAAACACTACTTAGGTTATTTTTTGTGAGCTTATCAAGTGGCCCCCTATCGGTAAGAACATTGAGGTAAAATTGCTGAAATATTTATTTACGTTAAGCGTTTGACAAAACGTAATTTAAATTATCCGAGGAAATATGATTTTAGTAAAAGTGTAATGTCTGGGAACTGGGAAAATACCAGACCAGATACCTACCTAATTACCTATTGTAATAAAATCCCCACATACTGCTGCACTACTGTTGCCATATTTATTTTATAACTAGTGCTTCGGGTCTTTACTACTCCTTGATTCGATAGAGTACCTACTGCTTAGTAAATAATAATTGGAATGCGATTTGATTTATACCTCAGTACCATACGGTACACACATAGTTACCTATATGTTAATGGAATCGGTATAGGTAAGTATTTAGGTAATTCATTTCTATGGTAATATTATATAACCACACTACACTTACTTAATTGTTTAAATTCTTTTAAAATAGTTTGAACTAATTCCATGAACTAGGTATACGCTTCAATCGAAGCTACAAAATTTACGATGTCTAGACTACTTACTAAGTCTTTCTACTACGTGAAAATTTTCGATGGGCAACCCGTAACAAAAAAAGTTATGAAAGGTTTAGAGTATATAACTATAGGCTTGCCTAAAAATAATTTTAGGCAAGCCGGTGGGAATCGGCTTGTATGGGCGCTCCGCCACTGGTATATACCTACCTACTCAAGAGAAACAGTTTGTATTATACAAACTGTTTCTCTTGAGTAGGTATAATATCTGTAGGTAGAAAGACTTAGTAAGTTTAGTCTAGACATCGTAAATTATGTAGCTATTCGATTGAAATGCAAATTTTACCCGTTTACGAGTTGTTTTCAAAAAAAGTGTACCCTAGTTAAGGTAAAATTAAGAAACATTAACTTTGTCAGGTGAGTCACGAAAATTAGCTGTATAAATGTATGGCAAATTTTCGTGACTCACCTGTAAAAGTTAACGTTTCTTAATTTTACCTTAACTAGGGTACACTTTTTTGAAAACAACCCTTAAACCACTCTTGAGTGTAGAAAGTTTAATTTCACAATTGCTTATTAATTCCTACCCAATATCTATATTTGAAAAAATATTATTAATATCTGAACAAAAAAATAACACAAAACTTATTATAACTACTTATATCTAAAACTAAACTACTTATAAAATAAAATAACTTACAAATAACTAAAACTAAAGGTAAAAAATTTGCCCCAGATTACCTAATTATTTATTTATTAATTCTTACCTAATTATTCCAGGTATGCAGAACCTGTCGATATCGTGCGCGCTAGTGTGCCTCATAGTGCTAGGGAGCGCAGCACTAGTGGGCGCCTTCGGGGTCTGCAAGCACCAGATCAGCGCCGTACTAGTGACCGGGGTCATGTACTTACTGGCAGGTGAGAATATAGTACCTACATTACTGCAGACGCCGGGAAAGAAGAAAAGCCCTTTTCACGGCCAGGCCATTTTCTCAAACATGCAATGAAATAAATAAATAAAAACTCCTCAAATCAAACGAATTTTCATGGCTGAATGCCGTGATGGTGTGCCACAAATAGTGGAAAGAAAATTAAAAAAAAAATACTTCCCGGCCTAGGCCTTCAATTTCGTATGAAATTCCTTTACAGTTCTCTCGAGTCGATCCGCCCGAAACGTGATACTTTGAAGCCTGATATAATCCACGTAATGACGACATTTCATTGCATGTTTCAGAAAAGATAAATTATGATTCCGCAGTGTGTGCCTTATATGTAGTGCTGGGCAATGCGGCACTAGTGGGAGCTTTCGGGGTCTGTAAGCTTACCGGTGTCATGTACCTACTGTCTGGTATAACAGTAAAGATAATTCTATAGGGTGTTCCTCATAGTGCTGGGACTGCTGAGGAACGCACACACTATGGACTACGGCGCCGAGCCATAAATGGTTCCCCGGAGTGATGTATGAAATAGAAAAGCACTCTCTTCCAAGCAATACAGACCGTTTATTTGACAATATTTCAATAGGTCAGTTGGTTATGATTGATCGTGCATACTTAAGTAGGCTTGGGAAACTGCCAGATAAAACAGTGATGTTAACTGATGATAATAATGAAAAGGGATGATTAGTATATCGACGCGACTATGTGACGGCTACGTCATGAAAAGGTTATAATATCACTGCATTGATGTGATGAATCACGCAGTGTCCCAAACCACCTCGCTACCCATCATGGGGTCTACAGATTATATGATTTCACCACAATTTGTCTGTACAACATGTCGAAGTCATAATTGGGTGTGTCGTACAGATGTAACAATCCGACCAAATGTGCATGCAATTTCTCAGTACAAGTCGTTTGACAGTTGGATCAGCAGCGCAACATGCCTCCAGACGATAGCAATTAGTCAGCTTCTGACAAATTGGGGCTGACAAATCATGACATGTGTAGACCCCATCACAAATTGATCAAGGCAAAAGATTAACCACTGATTGGAATAAATAAGTACTTATTAAGTAAATTAAAAACCAAAAAGGCGTAAATGCGTTTGCTAACAAGCTCATTCAAAAAAATCCATCATGCATCCCACGGGTAATTGAAATTTAAATTGAATACGTGCTCGATAAGACTTCGGCAGTGGTCGGTCGGAAGCCGCGAGCTAAGTGGTTTCTCCTAAAAGCTCCATTTTATAACCGAAGTTGGTTTTATTGATCAGTTTTATAGCTGAAGCCTGTTCTCAACGGAAAATATTTTTAACCTTTTAACCGCTGCTGTCTCGGGAAAAGCGGATAGTGTACCTATAATTATGACGCCTTCATTTTTGACGAAAATTAAAATGGCCATTAGGTAACTTTTTTGACAAGGAATTTGTTTCGACTTGATTGTGCCTTAAAAAAAATTTGGTACAAAAACACGTCTTATTTACTGTGATTTATTCCTTGTGTGATGCGATGACTTATGTGCAATATGCCATACTTGTGCTGGAAACTACTACAAATGAATATTTTACCTACTACAAATAGGTATATAGGTACTCAATTGCTCATGTAGCAAATGTTCTAAAATATGTGCACGGACAAAGTGATCAAAAATAAGTGAACACGACTTAATTTTCAAGAGCATTAGGTTGCTCAGATATTGTGCAACGTACATACCTATATTTTCGAACTCGACTGTACAATACCATCAGCAGCATACAAACTACGGTCTGTTTAAAGCGTTCTCTTAGGTAAGTCTCTTATTTGAAATTGGAACTATTACTAATAGCATATTTTTCAATTCCAGGTCTATTCGCGATGTTCTCCCTAATGATAATCCACTTCAAGCGCGTGCAGCGGGTCTCCACGCGGGGCGTGCACGGCGACGGCACGGGTGACGGGGTCGTTGGCCCGCAGACCATCGCCTACCCTCTCCTGGCCGCTCGGGAGTTCTCCACGGCCTGGTCACTGGACCTGGGTTGGGGGGGCGTGGTACTTGCTACAACTACGTCATTGCTTTGGATTCTGCTGTCGAAGATTATGCGGTATAATCCTTTATCGGCCATGCTGCTGTAAGGCGGTTTTGTGCGGAAGTGTGTCTTTTTTATAAGCCGCCGCATGCTAAGGGCTCTTGATTGGAGTAGGTGTGTATTGGGCTATGTATGTTTCTTTTGCACTCTCTGCAGGCTCCTAAACGGCTAAGCGGATTTTAACCTATGGGGTGTCGTTAAATTCGCCTTAATTGAGCAAGTGTACTAATTGTAAAGATATTAAAATCACTATCGGTCATTTTTAATTGCATTGCTAATCGTGGTAAAAAATATACCTACTTAAGTTTATTAAAGGACTGCGTTCCGTTACGAAAATCATCAAAGAGGCAGCGTGGGGATATCTATAGGTAGGTATAGATATACTTACCTATTTTGTAATCTTAGCCTTACCTACCTTATACATCTTAGAATTGTTGGCTGAACTTTAAGTGTGATATCTGGTTATCATGAGATGATTACCTATTAATTTGTATTTTATAACTTTGGCACAAATGTTTAAGTGTTGTTTTAAAATATGCAAGATACGTAATGTTATAAATATAGGTCCTAATATAACTTCTACGTAGTGGGTTTACTGCTAGTCAATTACCTAATCCTGACGTGTTTCTACTTAGACATAGGTAATTAATTGAAGCTACATTTCGCAAAACGACACCCAGGAAAAACATTTTTTCAAACAATTATTAAATAAATTGATGTGGAATTTTTACCTAAGATACCTAGGTGTACTTCTTTCGGTCAAGTCGGTTCGGATTCGGTCAAGGTTTCGGTCATCATAAATCAAAGATGTTTTACAATATGTATTTCACCAAATAAAATTCTCACACATGCCTATGCAGCACCCGTCTGTTCTGCGCAGGATCAACGGGGTCAATCCATTTTTGCGAAATGCAGTTTCAATAAGTCAATGTTACCGCGGGCCTACTACGTAACCATAACGTTGGTGTAGATTCGGTCAATTCAATCATCAATTTCGGTCATTTGTCGATCAAATGAGTAGTGGCAATCAGTAGATGACAGTGTTTCCTTAACAACCATCACATCATTATAAAATCTTGTCTTATTTACTTTTTGTCTGTCTTTTTACTAGGTTTGTTGTTGTATGATAATTATAAAAGATAGCCATTTGCTGCCGAAACGGAGTAACACCTTTTGTATTTACTTTACCAGCCCCTGCACTTTATCGAGCGACATAATAAAGTAACCAGCACTTTTAGTGTAACCTGACTAGCTAGCATGATCGCGTTTTTGTCTGACATAGAAAGCATTCGTCTTTTCCTAGCGAGTATGTAAGTGAGAGAGGAAGAAATGCTGTACCTATGTCGAAAATAAACGAAAAGCTGTGTAACATAACATAAGAAAGAATTGTACTAATGCTTTTAAATTTAACATTAGATAATCGCCGAGCTTGCTGCCGTCCATGTTATTGTTAAGTTCTTCCTAATCTTAATTCCTAATTATTTTAATCGTTAACCTTTTCACCTTATAGGTTAGGTACTTAGAAAACGTCTAAGAATTGGATATTCTGCAGAACGAGAACTTGATCTCAAAAAATATATGTAAGTACATGGATAAGTAAGCTGGAATTAAGGTTATCTGCGTTGGTGAAAAGGTTAAATGTATTTCACCAAGAGCTTCAATGCATTTCGATCGACCTATACATTTATTTGAAATAACCATTTTAAGCTTTGTGTACTCACCTGTATGTACCTGTCTATGTAGGTACTTTTTAATAAGAGTTTTCAAAGTAAAGCATTCACAGTTCCTTTTATAAGCACCGTTTATAGACAACTAATTATTTATATAAGACACGACTTTTTGCCATAAAAATCTACGGTTACCGTACATACGGCCTTGAGTATTGTATAGAACAAGGCGGTTGCCGTGTGTGTATACAAACTCGCATATTTCGCCACAAGGAGCAAAAAAAACAGTCTTCAGGTCGTATACCTTGCCCAATTTCTGATTGGTATTGAGTCATAGTTATAACCTTATCATGACGTCATTGTCAGAACACAATAACTAGTGACAGCGACGTCATGATAAGGTTAAAATAAATTTCCTAGGCCCATTGATTAACCAAGATAGGGGTCAATTAAATATTTAAATGGAAATAATATATTTTAATAACACACTATAGCTTTCTTGCACTGTTAATAGAAATGAAAATTGTTAGAATACTCGGCCCCTAGTCAGATATGGAAATAAAGTTAACTATAGTGTGCAACTTTTGAACTTATACGTTACATAGGTAGATAGAAATAGAATCAATTTGTCAGGATGATATGATTGGATGCAATATGGTGCTGTGAATTATTGATTTATTAATATTCAATAGATGTACGAGTAATTAAGCAGCGTTGGAAAATATTGATTAGTTAAGGATTTTATTTATTTGGTGC
Source organism: Epinotia brunnichana (assembly GCA_963854355.1). Taxonomy (NCBI): domain Eukaryota; kingdom Metazoa; phylum Arthropoda; class Insecta; order Lepidoptera; family Tortricidae; genus Epinotia; species Epinotia brunnichana. The sequence goes on from OY977942.1 coordinate 10,536,653, forward strand.
TCTTTAATCTACCCTGTTAAACTTTTTTTTCTATGTTTAAATGTGGCTAAAAGTAATATTATACACTTATAGATCACCGTGTCTGCAAGAGATCTGAAATTTGAAGTTGCTTGATGCGTTTTAAGTTAGACTAATGATTGTATAATGGTTTAACAGATTTGAAAAATAAGGAAGGAAAACGATTATTTCACATTTTTATCGAAGGTCATTAAACCATACACTGCGACACAGATAAATCATTAAAAAAAACACGCCTGTATTTCCCATAAGGGGAGTAAGTCTCTAGCAATTGTTGAGTCTAGTTGCGTTTAGTATAAGGTTTAACTTTTTCAACGCTTGATCAAAGATAAAATTTGTCAACCATACGCCACGTCATGTATGACATTTAGTGCGAAGTTAAACCTTATGTGAATGCATGAAGGTTGTTATCGCACTGTTGTACTCCTTGAGGGATTACGACGGACTTGGCGTTAAACCAGCGGTGCGGATATATCCGTCTTTGGTTGAAAATATTAAAATTACCAGAACGTTATTATATGTAGTAATGATCATTTTCTTCCAGACTTATTCAGTTGGATTATGTAAATAAACTACAGACTATTTAGGACTTTAAAGATATGAGTATAAAGTTCATAATAAGAGCACAATTAAAACCTTAAAAGATGCTTGGCTACTATCGATGTACAAGCTTTTGCGCTTTAAATTGTCATAAAAATTAAGATAATTTATTGAACAGTTATTTATAATTTTGACCATATATCGGTTCGTAGATTTTGTTAATTATTTTATACTTAGAGCATAAAGCAATATTATTTTGTTTACTACAGTTGTTTTACTTCGAATAATATATCATAGCTAGGATATTTCTAAACGTCATCTTTTAACCATCCTCAATCCTAACCTAACTTTGATGATGATTGTAAATAAATATACAGTCATGGCCAGATAATTAAGAACATGATTTTTTCCCCATACCGTTGCACACAAATATGACTTTTCAAATTTGATGATAATTTATAATGTGTCTGGCCAATTTTATTTCTGAGTATATGGAGGTATCTGTGTATAAATAAGATTTAATTTAGTTCATATAAAAGTTCTGTAAAAGTTGTGCTTAAAAAATACGGATGGTCAAATGGCCAGTTTTTACAAGTTCATACTGTAATTAGGAACAATGTATGAATGTAATTAGGAACGATATTTGATTGTCTGTATTTTTTAAGTCTAAATTTTACAGAAGCTGTATGTGCACTATATTAAACACTGTTTAAACACGGTTACATCCGTATAATCAGAAACAAATTTAATCATCAAATTAAGAGGGCGCTCGTTTTTTGGTCAGGAATAAGCGAGAATGACGGATTTTTGACGTTGTAATTCTAAGAACCGGAGAGCTTTTTCTAGATCCTGATTACTTATTTGCATAGGTAAACTCCTCATATTGGTCCTAGCCGCCTCCAATTTACGAAGAACTGAATACTTTAACGGAAAATACCCGATTACCGACAGTAGTTTTCTGAAGAGAGCGCAGAGTCATAAGTTTGAGCCCCTAATACTCCATGATGTTATATGAGAACCTACTTGTTTTTTTCTATTTTCACTAGCGTAATATGTTGCCATTGCGCCTAGCCGCCTCGAATTTTCCTTATTCTGCACGTATATATATGTAAACTGTTCTCAATTACACCATATTTGTCAACAAAATCGTACTGAAAACTCAAGGATTTTCTCATTATTGTTGAATAATTTTTGTATTGAATCTTACACAACATTAAAGTTCATGCTTGTACCAACAAAATCCAGTCCAAAAAATATAACTTTTGTCAGAATTTATATTTATAAATAATTATTCAAAACTAGTATAAATTTACCGTCGCGCGGGAATTTATCTCAGTACCGGCTGAATAGCCCTCCGAGACAGACGTGTAGTGTGTTTATTTGTGGCTATTCACGAAGCTAACCGGCCACTCTTCAGATAAAATAATATTATTTTGATCTCCGACTAGGCATAGTTGTTACCAACCTCGGGGTCAAACTATACTGGGGATACATTCGTGAGGCTAATCGAGACAAGTTATGAATTGCATAGCTGCCATATATGACGTAGTGTAGCGAAAAGGCTCAAACCCACCGGATACGTAACATTTAAAATTGAACCTTCTACCTAAAACAAAAGTCATACACTTTTGTCTAAACTACGCGTTCTATAGTCAATTATTATTGTACGAGTGATCGTGATACTTGATAGATTTAATTTATTTACTTGTTACTATCAGTCCACCTTGTTAGTATGTATGTATGTATGGGAGTTTGGGTGAAATCTTCAAATTAGGTACAATTGCGTATCTTCGGTGACATAATATCATAGAGCTGGTCTGATAATGGAGTCGGAAGGTGGCCATAGCAACTCCTAAACTCAACAAGATAAAGCCATCGAATTTGGGCTCATTTATTTGGTCATGGCACGGCAAGACTTTGGTGCTGGATGATTTCCAGAGTCTGATGATGGAGCTATAAGGCGGTCATGGAACTCCTAAACTAAACTAGATAAACCCATCTAGTTTGGGCTCATCTGTTTTGTCTTGGTAAACACTTTGGTGATGGATGATTTCCAGGATCTGATGATGGAAGGTGGTCATGGGAACTCCTAAACTAAAATAGATAGACCTATCTTGTTTGGGTTTGTGTGATTTGTCTGTACAAGTACCCACGAACCAGCGACATAATATGCAGGGTTATTGAAAATAACAAGATGAATAAAAAACTTTTTAAAAAACAAGCTTATAAGGCGTTTGTTAAGTACAGCACGATCCTACCTTGCATTTAGTTATTATTTTCGTTTATATATAATAATAACACACACCGGGGGTTTACACTGGAAAGGGAGATTTTTACGTGGTTTTATTACATTTCCGAGTCATCATCATCATCATCATCATATCAGCCGAAAGACGTCCACTGCTGGACATAGGCCTCCCCCAAAGAGTGCCACAATGGCCGTTCCTGCGCCACCCGCATCCAGCGGACTCCCGCGACCTTTACCAGGTCATCAGCCCACCTTGCGGGGGGCCTACCCACGCTGCGCCTTCCGGTACGTGGTTGCCACTCCAGAACCTTTCCGCCCCAACGGCCATCGGTTCTACGTGCAATGTGCCCCGCCCACTGCCACTTAAGTTTAGCAATTCGGAGGGATATATCGGTTACCTTGGTTCTGCTGCGGATAGGATAGCCTCATTTGTGATGCGATCGCGCAGAGAAACTCCCAGCATAGCCCTCTCCATTGCCCTTTGAGTGACTTTGAGCCTTCTTATGAGGCCTATAGTAAGCGACCACGTTTCCGTGCCATATGTCATCACTGGCAACACACACTGGTCAAAGACTCTCGTCTTGAGACACTGCGGAATATTGGACGAAAAGATGTGCCGTAGCTTCCCGAATGCTGCCTAGCCGAGTCGGATTCGACGATTGACCTTCCCTTCGACATTTCCGAGTATCACTCTTTATTTCGAAATAAATGTTAAAAAAACTGGCCAAGTGCGAGTCGGACTCGCGCACGAAGGGTTCCGTACCATTATCTATATCTAAAAACGGCAAAATATATATATCTAAAATCACGTTTGTTGTATAGGAGCCCCCTGTAGCCTAGTTAGTAACTTGGTAGTGACTCTGCCTACGAAGCTGGAGGTCCCGGGTTCGAATCCCGGTAAGGGCATTTATTTGTGTGATGACCACAAATATTTGTTCCTGAGTCATGGATGTTTTCTATGTATTTAAGTATTTATTTATCTATATAAGTATGTTTATCGTCGTCTAGTACCCATAGTACAAGCTTTGCTTAGTTTGGGGCAAGGTCGATTTGTGTAAGATTGTAAAAGAAAAAGAAACAAATAAAAACTAAAATAAAAATAAAAAGATGTATTCTGTTTTTTAGTATTTTTTGTTATAAATAGCGACAACAGAAATACATCATCTGTGAAAATCTCTATCTATCACGGTTCATGAGATACAGCCTGGTGACAGAAGGACAGACAGGCATTCAGACAGACAGACGGACAGCGGAGTCTTAGTAATAGGGTCCCGTTTTACTCTTTGAGTACGGAATCCTAATAAGTGACATAGGTTTTAGGCTCAGAACATAAAAAAAGGGAGAAGTGCCGTACTGCTTAATTTCAACCAAAACCGATGTCCCCAGTTTTCTCCCACCGCAGCGCCCACAGGCACACACATTGAACCGTGTAAAAACAAAGACTCGGGCGTTGCCAGTGAGTCTACGGCAACATGCAAACAAGGGCTGTGATTGGCTTAAACGCACTACACTAGGGGGGCGACAAACATTAAAGTTATGTTTTATCGACATTGATATTAAAATTCATATTATGTTATGGTATTGATGGGTAACAACTTCAACAACATGGTAAGTTTATGTGGTGGTATTTAAACTTTTAGCTACAAGTTTAAATAACACGGGTTGTAAACTTACCATAAATCGCAAAAGTAAAAAATATTGACGAATACCTACAGAGTAACATAAACGACTTTTTATAAGTTCGTGTTCACATACATTTAAAACTCTGGTCACATCGATATTTTTGACATGTAGGTACCAGGCCGATCCGACTCGCATTTTGGCGCGAAATAATATGTCCATTACTCATATTACGAGATTTAAGGCTAAGGGCGAGTATCCACCAAAGATGTGCGAAGATGTGTTACCATACATTTTACACCAAGGTTTCAAGCAAGCGAGGTGTCAAATATTTGAAAAGTGTACGGATTTTATTAAGTGGTTGGAAACATTTTTCTTGAAAATGTTACGAACACATTAACTCTTCTCTGTACAGGAAACCAGTTAGGACCTCTGCCAGTAGCATCTATCCATTTTTTAGTACCTACTCGAATTCTTTGGAAAACTGTAATAAGAAACCGAGATTTCTTCTTCAATTATCACATTTCAAATGAAAGTAAAAAATACTCATTTAAAATAAATTATTGGTAATAATATCACATTTTAAGTTGTTCTGAAGCCATTTGCAACTAAATTATATACTTGTATATACAATTTTAATATGTCTATTTACCGTTCATACTGCAACTTAGTGAAAATCTTATTAGTAGGTACCGTAAACATTTTGTGCCTTTTAATCTTATTAGTATGTTATTAGTTACCTTTAAGATAGGCACCCAACCAAAACAAGTAATTAAATAAAATAAAACAGCGAAAGTAGTCGAAATAAAATAACTAGTATGATATCGTACTTCTATTTTATCGATTACGCGTAAATTGTAACTGCACTTTGGCACCGCTCTAGTTTGCGACGCCAAGCAGCGGCTGTACCACTAAAAAATTCAAGCATCGTCCATATCCATAGTGGTTTAATACATTGCGCCGTGGTTTACTGTATTGAACGTTCAATGTACAACGCATAGAACAAAAATATGCTTTTTCGTTCGATATGTTAGTTCGATCCCGAGAAATGATGCGGCGTTGCGTTTATTTATTAAAATTTTAGTTTTTACTGACTTAAGTGAAAATACTAATACTCACATGTGGTGCGTGACTCCACCATTCATGTAGGTTTTAGTTTCATTCCTATTTTTGCATGTAACCACGCTACAATTCGGCATTTTGAGTAAACGTAGAAAAACATTTCAGATTCACGGCAAATTGCGACTAACATGCGGTGGGCAGTGACATGCCCATTTGGCCATGTCGCACCGACACGCGCCAAGCCCCCGTTTCATATCTATTCCTTTTTATCATCTGAGGTTTCAGGCTTTTGAATAAAATCACGCATTAATTAATTGTATTCTAGATAAAAAGCTGTGTTTGTATAATTTATAATTTTCAGTTCCTTTGGTAAGAAACGGACATAGCAATTTCTATAAAGGGCCGTTTTTTTTTACTGTACATAACAAAAAAAAAATTCTTCAAGAAATGAATACGTAAGTACCCAGTAATTTCCTAGTAGTGGGTCTACTGGTATAATTTCATTACATTACTATATATAAATAAGACTCAGATAATATGCAAACTATTAATATCCGTAAAACAAATTATTATTCTTATTACTGACAACTTTAAAACTCGTTAGTTTATTTTATACTAAAAAAACGAAACTAAATATACTTTGTCATATCATAGTATTTTAATACAAATAGAAAACTTGTGCTCAAAAATCAAATACTTACTTTATTCAAGTTATCTAACTTCGCTAACATGATGTTCTAAAACATCATGTTAGCGAAGTAATACTTACCACTTTTTAGTGCAAGTATCAATATCGGTCACGGAGTGAATTCCAACGGTGCGCTATACAGCTATTTGCATCGGCAAGCTCCGCGGTTAGTTCTATCCTGATCGCACTTACATATAGCTAGAAAGGGACGGCACCCGCGGCTGGTGCGATCTCGCTGTGCATGTGGAGGTTAGGTACGTTTGTGTGGGTGGTAGTAGTATTTACACACACAAACGCACAACGCGTGTCAAAATACCGAATTCTGAGCGAGCGCTTTTTTGAAGAGCACTCTTAAAAAAATCTTATTTGTATGCAACTGTATGGGAAAAAAATCGTGTTCTTAATTATCTGGCCATGACTGTATAATTATGCTAAAATGCATAGGTAGATGTTGGAATTACAACAAAACAATTTGGTAAAGTAATAAATTTATTACACGAATAATCATCTTAAATATATTTACACATAGTTAAAGCAATAACGCGTAGTTGCAGTGTCCAAGAGGCAACCGGATGACTCGCGGTATTTTAGCTCACGAAGAGTTGTGGAACCGCCATGTGCAAATAAAACTGAGCCAACTTGGACTGGGGCGGAAATTGGAAGGGGAGTGAAAAAAAAAGTTGTCGCCAGGATTGACACAGCATTTTATTACATAAACAGAGTACAGCGGCGCTACCACGAACTTCGAATCTCGAACTTCGTATATCTCCGTCTCTGTCGCTCGAGTACCATAAACCATAAGTGCGATAGAGACTGAAATATACGAAGTTCGAGATTCGAAGTTCGTGGTTGTAGCTGGACTGGAACTCTTATCGGGTTTTCCATATGGTTATTTTAGAAGTTGTTTTTAACCTTTTCAACGCTATGATTCACGAACTAAAGTGGCACTGACACGCCAACCTTCTTTCCATAACAGAGTGATTAAGAAGCTTATATGAAAGACTGAAGGTTGGTTTGACAGCCGACGTCATAACCGCTATAGGGGTTCTTGGCGTGGTGGGCACGACGACACACGACCACTTTATAGGTTCTTGGCGTTCAAAAGGTTAAAACCCTACCTATAACTGGTAACCTTATGATTAGGTAACCTTACTGATAGGGTAACCATAAGGTAACCTTAATAAAACCCTAACAAAACCCTATCTTGATAGGGTTTTGTTACGGTTACCTTATGGTTACCACATCCGATATGCTTACCATAACAATAGGGTTACCCTATCAGTAAAGTTACCTTATCATAAGGTTACCAAATTGATAGGGCTACCAAACCGATAGGCTTGAGCCTGAAAAGGGGTTTTCCGGTCCTTGGTTATAGCTCAGTACACACTTTAAGCGCGACCACTTTTTTTTATTTATTTTTTCCATTTCCGCCGCAGTAAATTGGCTCAGCCCGGGTTGCACAGCGCGGTTCCACAACACATCGGGAGCTCAAATACCGCGAGCCATGCGGTTGCCTCTTGGACACTGCAACTACGCGACATTGCTCTGAATAATAACATTTTCTACAGAGGCCAAGCCAACAAGGCTGGGCTTTGTCCATTTCTAAAATACCACAATTAACGTCCTGATGGTATAAACGAGCTCTCGCGTGCACTTTAGTGACGCGTGTATTCTAGCTAACGAAAGGCAGCGAGAGCGAGCGATAAATCCGACGAAGGCACGATTATTTCGACCTTTAATACATTCGGTGTCAAATATTTCATAGCATTACACTCGTACTCGTAACGCCTGTGAGAGCGTCATAGCGGGTTCGTGGCACTTAAGCTCGGCCGAATTTCACCATCCCATACAAACGGAGTTTCGTTCTCATTTTAAAACTACGTGTTGGTAGGTATATAACGAAACTTTGCATATACAATGACATGACGTATATCTAGGTCTGTAATTAGTTTATATGGCTCCAGTTTATAAAACAAACGAAATACAGCAAAAACAAGTTTTGTATGAAAAACTTAATTTGCTGTATTTTTATTACTATGGTATCTGAAGCAACATAAACTAATTACAGACCTGGATGGCACTTAACTTATTCTAAGTACAAAGTTTCAGAGCAAACTAGCCAATCGTTTTAAAAAGAGAGCGTAACTACGTTTGTATGGAGAATGGAGCTTACTGCGGATTCTTAAACTGTTAATACATCGGGAAGGCATGTTCTAGTCGTCCCTCAACAACGAGTCTTCAAGGTCCAAGTCTTCCGCTTTCCGCTTCTTGGGCCGCGGCCTCTTTCCCTGCATCATTTCGATCTTCATTTTCTTTGACTGCTTTTTCTTTTCTTTCAATTGGAGTTTCCTTTTAGCCGCCTTCTCGGGGTTATTTACTTTTTCTTGTAGTAGTACCTGGATAAAAAAGTGAAATGTATAAAAAAGTGCCAGTGATAAATGGTTTCCAAGTACCTATTGTGGTTATTGAGGAGACATGGGATTAATGACGACGGATAAATCTGATAGTTTACTCTCATTATAATTCTTTAATTATTTATTTAAACTTCGTTGGCACATAATACAAAAAAAAATTATGAATGGATTAGAGCATACATCTTGCTGTACTCTTTACCCCCGATTCCTCGACCCTTTCCTACCGATTCTCGTAGCTAGCTGCCTCACGGGCGACACGGGCGACACGGGCGACACGGGCGACATCGGCGACACCGAGTCCCCGGCGGATATCTCGCGAGCCAGCGGAGGCAGCAGCACGTCCATTATAGCGGGGGTAGAAAACTAAGTATATCCCGCAAGAGTTAACGTGAGTCCTCGTTCGTATGACGTTAGTACGCGCTCGAGTCTCAAGTTAACTCTTGCGGGATATAACCAACCTCGAGCCAACCACCAAGGTCGCGGGAGTCCGCTGGATGCGGGTGGCGCAGGACCGGCCATTGTGGCACTCTTTGGGGGAGGCCTATTTCCAGCAGTGGACGTCTTTCGGCTGAAACCAACCTTTTTCCTGGCCGCCCTCCTAACATTCAACCTAGTCTGGGCCTCAGCAATCAGCAGCTTGCCATGTTCTAAATAAAGATATTTTGATTTTTGTGTTTTGTTTTTATATACCCGATCCGCCGCCTCAGCTCCTTGCCAACCCATGAGGGCGTGAGGCTAGCTGCGTCACGGGCGACATCGGAGACATCGGGTCCCCGGTGGACATCTCGCGAACCAATGAAGGCGGCACTTCTATTACAGCAGGATAGAAAACTACAAACCAATCTTTTTCCTGGAGAGCCCCTCCAGAGCTCCTCCAGCTGCGGAGGCCCTCCTGATATTCAGCCTCGTCTGCGCCTCAGCAAGCAGCTTGCCGTACTCTATATCCCCGATCCGCCGCCTCAGTTTCTTGGCGACTCGCGTGGCTAGCTACCACACGGGCGACATTGGCGACATAGGGTCCTCGGTGGACATCTCGCGAACCACTGGAGGCAGCACGTCTATTATAGCGCGGGTAGAAAACTAAATAGCCAACCTTTTTCCTCTCCGCCCTCCTGATATTCAGCCTCATCTGCGCCTCGGCCAACAGCTTGCCATATTCTATATCCCCGATCCGCCGCCTCAGCTTCTTGCCAGCCCTCGTGGCCAGCTGCCTCACGGGCGACATGGGCGACATGGGATCCCCGATGGACATCTCGCGCACGAGGGGAGGCAGCAGCACGTCTACTATGGCGGCGATGTCTGTGGTTTCGAGGTAGCTGGTGAGGTGGATCCACATGGTGAAGATTGAGATGCGCTGGAAGGATAAGGTTTATGTAAGTACTAGCGACCCGGCCCTGGTTCGCAAGGGTTTATGTGTATAATACATGCATGTATGGTTTGTAATATACACATAAACCTTCCTCTTGAATCACTCTATCTATTAAAAAAAACCGCATCAAAATCCGTTGCGTAGTTTTACAGACAGACCGCGGGAAGCGACTTTGTTTTATACTATGTATTGATTGTATTGTGAAATGAAATAACAACTACACTATAGTAATTTATCTCACGTACGTTGCGTACTAATGCTGTCACACATGTATTGTACAGTCACCGTTATAAATATATGATGGAACAAAGGCCGCAAAAATATCTGATGACAACTCTATTCCTAGAGCCGTAAGAGCGTATCAGATATTTTTGCGGCCTTTGATTCATCATATATTGATGCCGGTGACTGTACATGATTTATGTATGGTAAAGGAAAATACAAACTATTTTATCATTAATGGAGGATGGATGAAAATTTTAGAAGTGGCTGATTATTTTTTTGGTGATAGGAATAACCTTACTTTGCACCAGAAAAAAGTTGCAGACTTTTCAGCTGCGTCAATTATTTTCGAAAAATATAAACAGTCTCCTCACTTACGTTTTGGGTTTAGGACGGCGAATAAGACACTTTACGGATTTTGATCCGTCTCATATTACAAAAAAATATTTTAAATATCTGACCCTGGCAATGACAAATATAGCTGCTGCAGCCAGTGTCAGTTTACCATGGATATTTAAGATAGATATTTGCATGTAATATGAGACGGATAAATCGATTCGCCGTACTAAACCCAAAACGTAAGTGAGGAAGATGTTTAATACTTTTCAAAAATAATTGACGCAGCTGAAAAGTCTACAACTTTTTTCTGATGCTAAGAAAGGTTATTCCTATCACAAAAAAAAGAATCTGGCACTTCTAAAATTTTCATCCATTCCCCATTGTCATTGTGACAAGAGTGAAAAAGGTATAGTGAAAGCACCTTTCCACAGGCCAAGCGAAATACAATCTTATGGCGATGTCATAAAGACTGACAGGGAAAACCTTTTCTCACT